>JARQOC010000005.1:410660484-411350332 GCA_033576535.1 Allobates femoralis | reverse complement strand
TTCACACCTATGGTTTTCATGTCCCAAGATTATACCACTTTGGAACATGGTGGTATTATACATCAGAAGGGTATTAAATATAAATATCACCCTCTCGCCTACTTTAATATTACTTAACTTAAACACTCATCACCAGATGCTAAACAAACATTGTATAATCCCTCATTTCCTCAATGCCTACAAAATCATTATAGCTAGACATTAGAAAGATACCGACCTCCCTCCCATCTCAATCAGAATGGTTAAACTAAACCAACTCCATCTGTATAGTGGAAAAAGTCTGCATTACATACTATAAAAACCTCAAGCCTCTTGAACAATAGAACAAATGGATCATCTAACAGAACTCTTTAAAGCTTGATTAATCTAGTTGCCTTATTTCAAAGAACCCTGCAGACTCTGGCCCTTTAGTTATCTTATTTCCCTAAGTATCCATTATAATCTTTTGTCTTGCTTTCACTCTTTACACATGTCAGTACTAAATCCTCACTCCACCCACCTTTTTTCCTTGTCTTCTCTCTAGGCCCTCCTTTATTCTCTTACTCTCTCTGACATGCCCCTTCAGGGCCTTAGGATAACTGGACCTGGGGATATCTATAAATTTTATGTGACGCCACCTGCAGGTTGCGGCTATTGATGGCCGCCACTACACAACAGTTCTCCTAGGGGCCGATGGTTAGGAGGCAGCAATGTTCTTAAGCCCTCTACGGGTAGGGCTGACCCCAGGGCAGCTTGAGGTACCTGAGTGATTTACTAGTAGTGTTTCTGGTGCTTTTGATGTGTTAAGAAAGTTCACAGACACAGCAGGTTGCAGTCTTCAGATCTTTTACTCAGTCTTTGTGTAGCAGCCCGCTGAGCACTGGGTTCTTTGATGCAGGGATCCAGCTACTCCCAGATAGGAGAATGGCACAAAACCGGCACCCCTTTTATGTCCTTTCTCAGCCTCTTTAAACTGCATTTGCCTAGCTCGTCCTGCCTTGCGCCTCACCACACAGAGGTCTGAGCCAGTGACTGTGGGCTTTTCTTAGGGGTTAACCTGCAGTGTCTCCCCTTAGCCCTATAGTTGCCACCTTTTCCGTAGATATGCGCGGTTGTCGACCATGTCACCTTGGAAGTACCACATAGTCTCCGGGTCGCTAGTTGTGCCTGGTCTGTATTCTCCACTAGTCTTGGGGTTCCTGGTGTCCCTAGTTTTTGGCATGGTCCCTCCGCTTGCCTGCGCTTGACATTGGATTCCAGTCCCACAGGTCGATTGCTCACTTCTCATGTCTCTAGGACTCCTTCTTTCTCCTGAAGCCACTTCAAGGTTGGATTCTACAAAGACAAATTTTTTACTAGACTCAAAAGTAGGACAGGAAGGATCCAATGGTTGGAAGCTATAAAGGACAGAAATGTTCATGAAGCATAGGAGATTTTTGGAAAATAAATTCTTAAAACATAATCATTAAAGATGGTACCACACTAACAGTATCCTGCAATAGGGCTTGGGTCGCCCTGTCAGTGTTTATATATAATATATATATTCTATTTCTATTCGTAGCCTCATTTTGTTGATATAAGCTCTTGAAATTCTAGTGTCTGGTGCAGGGGGCATCACAGCTACAAGTTTACTGTCATGTTTAAATGAGTACTGACAGTCTGCAGGGCAATATGCATGAGTCATTTAAATACTATTGACTAATCAGCACCAGACAGTACAATTTCATAAGCTTATAGTAACATAATGAGGCTACATATAGGAATAAAAATTATATGTCCCAACAGGGCTACTCAAGCCTCATTTCCGGACACTGTTGGTGTGGTACACAAAAATCACCTGACTGAGTCCTTTTAACACTCTCTTGATGAAGAATGGGAAGCATGTAAAGAGACCATGGATGGATGACTACAAAACTAAAGTTTATGGCAAAACAAAAAAAAGTTTATAAAATGTAAAAAGTCGGTTAAATATAAAAAAGAATATAAGATTGTCTCCCAAGAACTGCAGGACCATTATTAGAAGAGCAAAAACTAGTAATGAATTACAGGTTGTAAAAGACACAAAAATCAATTAAAAAAATATTTTGGGATATGTTAAGAGCAAAAGAAAAGTTAAAGACACTATAGGATTTAAAAAAAATGAAAATGGTCAAGTGTTCAAAAATAGTATTTAGAAGGCTGAACTTCTAAATTCCTTTTTTGTTTCTGTCTTCTCTGAAAAAGTAAATACAATATAATTTGATCTTCATTGTTCTGTTGAAGGAATAAAAGAGCCTAGATTAACTAAGGCTAGACAGATGGTGAAGGAGTAGTTAGCTATTGTAAATGAATTCAAATCTCCAGGTCCAGATAAATTGCATTCTAGGGTACTCAAGGAGATATCAGAGGAAATTGCTGAAACACTCGTCATGACATTTAAAAATTCCTGGAGAGCAGAAAAAGTCTCAAAAGATTAGAGAAGAGCAAATGTTGTACCAGTCTTCAAAATAAGCAAAAAAAGGCAGATCCAGGAAACTATCTGCCAGAGAGCCTGACATCAATACTAGTTGTGAGGCACCGCCGGCATGGTCCCGGGCTGCATCACATGCAGGATCAGGGTATGATCCTGTTCACACTGGCCGGTTTTCCTGTGATGATGCTGTGTGAACCTACCCGGAACACAAGGTGTTAAATGTGAGAGTGACTGTTGTAGATGTGATACAATCATGAGCCAAATGAGCGGCTGTGAGTGGCTCCTGAGATCAATGGGGCCCTGAGAAAAGGAATGGGTGTTGATTGCTGACAGCCCAGGTGGGTGTGTCAGGTGGGTGTGTCCTGAGGAATAGCAGCCCAGCTGGATGAGTCAGTGTGGTAGTGGCAGGCACAATAAGAGCCTGCCAGCTGAGTGTCTGAGAGATTCATTATCAGCCAGAGATCAGCCTGAGAGGATGGTGATCCATGAGCAGCCAGAGTGCAGAGCAGTCCAGTCCAGGGCTCTGTGTGGAATGAAGGGAGCATGCTAGCTCCATACCGGCGACCGGGTCCGGTGTTGTTACAGCTCCTGGAGTGGGGAAGCCAGGGCTGACCCAGGTGGAGACTGGTCCGGGCGTGTGGTTGAGACACGTCCGGGAAAGGAGCCCTTGGGGACGCTTGGTGGACCCGTGACCCAGGCAGCGAGACCCGGATCCGTGCCCGGTAAGACGGCAGTTCCCATGTTATGAAGTGAGCTGCGTGTGTATCATGCCAGGCGGGCATAACCACCATTGGGTCCGACTAGGCAGTCGGTAAAGGACCCGTAGATGTATGTGAGGGCTTAGGTAAAAGTGCCCTGAATGAGAGACGATAGCCTATGTGTAAGAGCCATGTATAATGTTGTGGGGAGAGAGTGACCCAGCTAGTATGGATGATGAGTTGGAGGCGTTCCGTCCCTGTGGGACGAGAGGGAGGCTTGCCCTACTGCTTGCTGCGGGTACCTGTCCCTTAACCACGGCCTCTAATGGTGTGGGTGTGCCTGTGGCCAGAGACAGGGGTCATGAAAGCTCCTAGAAGGGTAACCATGGCTGATCCGATAGGGTGCTACTCAGACGTAGGGTACAGTCGTTGACCTGGAGACCTGCCATGAGATTGAGGTTTGGTGGCGACTGGTGGCCCGTACCTGGTGAGTAGGCCATTGTGATGCATGTTTAGCCCGGATTCTACGGTTGACCAGGTCCCTGTTATGGTCATGGAGGAGCCACAGTCCATGGATGTATTATGATGGGTTGTAAGTGGGTGTGAGGATGCATGGGATCCATGAATATTGTATGATGGATCATATGTGATATGTAAGGTCCCGGTCAGGCAGGAATCCTGACTACGGGGGAAAATATCGAGTCATCATGCTGGGTGACTAAAGCCGGGCGGCTGGTACTGCCATTGGGACCCACAGGGTCCGTTGAGGCGTATGTAGTGAAGGTCAGAAGCAGGGGTTAAAAGGGCTCCTAGAGGACCCAGAGGTGTCATCGTTGATATGGAACATATGTATTTATTATAAATGTAATGTTATATGTAAATGTATGGTGTATTTATGTATGGTGTTTATAATCAATGTGATATGTGTTAAACGTGCTAGCCAGGTTATGTTATTATATGTGAAAAATAAACGGGTAGACATTGGTTAAATTATAAACACGTGTTTTTGTCGTTATGCAAGCAGGTTTTCCGGGTGCTACCTCACACAGTAAAGAAGTTTGAAAATTAATAATAGTAACAAATATGCAAATAATGAAATAATAATTCAGTAATCAACAAGAGCCAGCATAGGTTTATAGTAAATGCCAGACTACCGTATATACTCGAGTATAAGCCGAGGCCCCTAATTTTACCCTCCAAAACTAGGGAAATTTATTGACTCGAGTATAAGCCTAGGGTGAGAAATGGAGCAGACCCCCATCCTGTTATATAGCCCCCCATCCCGGTATATAGCGCCCCCCATCAGTGGTATACAGGCCCCCAACAGTGGTATACAGGGCCCAGCAGTGATCTACAGCCCCCTGCAGCAGTATACAGGCCCCCTGCAGCAGTATACAGGCCCCCTGCAGCAGTATACAGGCCCCCTGCAGTGGTATACAGGCCACCAGCAGCGGTATACAGGCCACCAGCAGCGGTATACAGGGCCCCAGCAGCGGTATACAGGGCCCCAGCAGTGGTATACAGGGCCCCAGCAGTGATCTACAGCCCCCTGCAGCAGTATACAGGCCCCCAGCAGCAGTATACAGGCCCCCAGCAGCAGTATACAGGCCCCCAGCAGCGGTATACAGGCCCCGAGCAGCAGTATACAGGCCCCGAGCAGCAGTATACAGGCCCCGAGAAGCAGTATACAGGCCCCTTGCACCAGTATACAGGCCCCCATCAGTGATCTACAGCCCCCCGCCCTCCTTAGCATTTGTCCCCCAGGCTGTGGCACACATTAAAATAACAAACATTTCATACATCACCTTTCCGGTGTCTCCTGGCTGGCAGCTCCGCTCCTCCGGTCCCTGCTTCTTCCTGCTTGTGCCGGCTTCTTTTGCTGTGGCCGATGCAGCAGATGACGTCATCTGCTGCGCCTGATCACATGACACTGGTACAAGCACTAAGAAGCCGGGACCGGAGGAGCGGCGCTGCCAGCCAGAAGATGCCGGAAAGGTGATGTATAAAATGTTTGTTATTTTAATGTGTGCCGCAGCCTGGGGGACAAATACTAAGGGGATGGGGCTGTAGATCACTGCAGGGGGCCTATGTAGTGCAATATGCACCGCTCCCCCCGCCGCTGATGGACGGGGGGATGCCGTGCATATTCATTACACTAATGAGGCGGCCCCACGTGACCGACGTGGTCACTGCAGCCCCCTCCTGCCTCTTCCAGCCCCCGGTCACAGCCCCCCCCCCAAGCAAATACCCAGTGACTCGAGTATAAGCCAAGGGGGGCACTTTTCAGCACTAAAATTGTGCTGAAAAACTCGTCTTATACTCGAGTATATACAGTAATTTAATTTCCTTCTATGATGGAATTGCGGACTTGGTGGATCAGGGAAATACGTTAGTATACTTTATTGAAGGCTTTGCTGAGCTCAGTATATACTATCTCATACTAGCCTTATTGAAAAAATTACCAAGAATGGGTTTATGAGGCAAATGTCAGGTGGATTCATAATTGGCTTAGTGAACGTACTCAGAGTAAATATAAACCGCTGCACATCTAATTGGAAGAGTGTTTCAAGTGATCTTTCACAATGCCCTGCTCTGATTCTGGGCCCAGTTTTAATATTTTTTCTTAAAGGGAACCAACCACCCCAAATGACCCCCCCGGACTGTTAATATGTATCCCTACACCCAGCACACACATTTGGGGCAATCGTTTTTGCTAAAAAAACTGTTTAGTAGAAGCTAAGATATATGTTTATAAAGTTTAATAACTTCTGACGATTGGGTGTTACCTAGCTTTGTCCACGTGCAGTGTTCGTGCTCGTCATCTTCCTCTCCCCCTCCCCTCTCACTTTCTAAGAGCCTGGCCGCGTCATGAAAGGGGCAGGGCTAAATCGCATCATGAAAGGGGGCGGGGCTCGCCGCAATTTAGTCCCGCCCCTTTCATGACGCGGCCAGGCTCTTAGAAAGTGAGAGGGGAGGGGGAGAGGAAGATGACGAGCACGAACACTGCACGTGGACAAAGCTAGGTAACACCCAATCGTCAGAAGTTATTAAACTTTATATACAGATATCTTAGCTTCTACTAAACAGTTTTTTTAGCAAAAACGATTGCCCCAAATGTGTGTGCTGGGTGTAGGGACACATATTAACAGTCCGGGGGGGTCATTTGGGGTGGTTGGTTCCCTTTAAAATTAGTAATTTGAGAGGAAATTAACAATTTTCTAATTACACAGAATTTGGAGGAACAGATATTTATAAAGAAGGCAAAGATAAGATTCAAAATGATCTGGTCAAGATTGAGTAGTGGGCATTGACTAACAGAATGGTATTTAACAGGGAGAAATATAAAGTCTTAAATCTGAGCAGCAAAAATTTTAAAAAAGCATCTACAGAATGAGAAGAATGGGGCTAGTCAATATCACATATGAAAGAGATTTGGAAATATTAGTGGACAATGGACTAAACATGAGTCAGCAATGTGATGAAGCAGCAAAAAGAGCAAGCAGAATTCTGGGATGCATTAAAAGAGGTATACCATTTGTCACTTCAGTGAAGAAGTGAAAAACTCTAATGGTACATTTACACGCGGCCACAGGAAGGTAGGAACAGGCAGGCATCGGACACAAATTGTGCTTGTTGCCTTGAAAAGACCACGATGTGGCTGCGTGTAATTCAGGACTTTCCTTCCTTCAGGGAAGACACAGGAAGGAAAGTCCTGAATTACACGCAGCCACATCGTGGTCTTTTCAAGGCAACAGCCACAATTGTGTCCGATGCCTGCCTGTGTCTACCTTCCTGGGGCCGCGTGTAAATGTACCATAATGCCACCCAATAAGGTTAACAATCCTTAAAGTCATAATCAACTCTTTAAAAAGCCTTTTAATATGATTTAGGATTTGTGCCAGATCAGAACCCCAAACTGCAGATGCTGAGTTTCGGGGTGACTGCCCCTCATCAGAGCAGTTATGAGGTATAAAATTTTAAGTCACAGGAAGTAATTTCCCCCTTTACTCCTCCTTGGTGAGAACATCCCTGCAATTCTGTGTCCAGCTTTGAGCATCACAGTTTAAAAAAGACAGTGAAAATCTGGGGCAAGTTCAGAGAAGAGCTACCAGTATGGTGAGCAGTGAATGTGACCTATGAGTAGCGGTTAAATAATCTGGGAATGTTTAGGCTACTTTCACATATGCGGTATTTTCTGTTCAGGTATTCAGTCAAAATTGAAAGCATGTTTTTTAATACTTTCAGATCAGCGTTTTTTAAATCCAGCAGAATTCCGCCTTTTTTGAAAAAAAATAATGGATCTGGCAACATTGCGTTCTGACCAGTGTATTTTGAATGAAGTTCCGGAAATATGTGGGGAGTTGCAGTTTCATCTGAATATGGCAAATCTGGCACTTCAGGCTTCGATCAAAAAACGCTGCAAACTGCAGTTTTAAAATAAGACTGAAGTGCCGGATTTGCCTGACGCGGATGAAACCACAAGTCACCGCACATTTCTGGAACTCCATCCAAAATGCATTGGTCAGAATGGAATGTTGCCTTATCTATTTTTTATTTACCGTATATACTCGTGTATAAGCCGAGTTTTTCAGCACAAAAAATGTGCTGAAAAGTCCCCCCTCGGCTTATACACGAGTATATACGGTAATAATAAAAAAAAAATATATATATACCCGGCTGTATACAGCCCCCCCCCCGTGGTATACCGGGCCCCCCCTGTGGCAACCTGTAAAGGAAGCGATGATTATACTTATCGGGTTGCTGTCGCGACGCGCGCTCTGTCACCGTCCGTCACCGCGCTCCTCCTGGTCTTCATGCTTCTTTCACCGTCGCACGGAATGACGTCCATTTTCTGTGCCGTGAAGGAAGTATGAAGACGGAAGGAGCGCGTCGACGTGACAGAGTGGCGGCGTCGGCGACAGCGACGATAAGTATAACATCGTCTTAAGGTTGCCACAGGTGAGGACCGGTATACCACGGGGCGTGGCGATACAGCGGTACCGCGTATAAGTCATCGCTGTCCTTTACAGGTGCCATACAGGGGGGCCCGGTATACCCTGGGGGCTGTATACAGCCCGGGCCGCTGTATACACCCGGGGCTGCTATATACACTCGGGGGCTGCTATATACAGCGGGGGCTGCTGTATACCCCTCTGGGGGCTGCTAATACCCCTCTGGGGCTGCTGTATACCACTCTGGGGCTGCTATAACCCCTCTGGGGCTGCTTATACCCCTCTGGGGCTGCTGTATACCCTCTGGGGCTGCTGTATACAGCTCTGGGGCTGCTGTATACACTCTGGGGCTGCTGTATACCCCTCTGGGGCTGCTGTATACCCCTCTGGGGCTGCTGTATACCCCTCTGGGGCTGCTGTATACAGCTCTAGGGCTGCTGTATACCCCTCTGGGGCTGCTGTATACCCCTCTGGGGCTGCTGATATACCCCTCTGGGGCTGCTGTATACCCCTCCTTGGGGCTGCTGTATACAGCTCTAGGGGCTGCTGTATACCCCTCTGGGGCTGCTATATACCTCTCTGGGGCTGCTATATACCCCTCTGGGGCTGCTGTATACCCCTCTGGGGCTGCTGTATACCCTCTGGGGCTGCTGTATACCCCTCTGGGGCTGCTGTATACAGCTCTGGGGCTGCTATATACCCCTCTGGGGCTGCTTATACCCCTCTGGGGCTGCTGTATACGCCTCTGGGGCTGCTGTATACAGCTCTGGGGCTGCTGTATACAGCTCTGGGGCTGCTGTATACCCCTCTGGGGCTGCTAGTATACCCCTCTGGGGCTGCTGTATACCCTCTGGGGCTGCTGTATACAGCTCTGGGGCTGCTAGTATACACTCTGGGGCTGCTTATACCCCTCTGGGGCTGCTGTATACAGCCTCTGGGGCTGCTGTATACAGCTCTGGGCTGCTGTATACGCCTCTGGGGCTGCTATATACCCCTCTGGGGCTGCTAGTATACCCCTCTGGGGCTGCTGTATACCCCTCTGGGGCTGCTGTATACACTCTGGGGCTGCTGTATACACCCTCTGGGGCTGCTATATACCCCTCTGGGGCTGCTGTATACACTCTGGGGCTGCTGTATACGCTCTGGGGCTGCTGTATACCTTCTGGGGCTGCTTATACCCCTCTGGGGCTGCTGTATACCCCTCTGGGGCTGCTGTATACCCTCTGGGGCTGCTGTATACAGCTCTGGGCGCTGTTACGCCTGCTGTTATACCCCTCTATGGGGCTGCTGTATACACTCTGGGGCTGCTGTATACAGCTCTGGGGCTGCTGTATACCCCTCTGGGGCTGCTGTATACCCTCTGGGGCTGCTGATACAGCTAGGTGCTGTATACCCCTCTGGGGCTGCTGTATACCCTGGCTGCTATATACCTCGGGGCTGCTGTATACCCCTTGGCTGCTGATACAGCTCTGGGGCTGCTGTATACAGCTCTGGGGCTGCTATATACCCCTCTGGGGCTGCTATATACCCCTCTGGGGCTGCTGTATACCCCTCTGGGGCTGCTGTATACAGCTCTGGGGCTGCTGTATACAGCTCTGGGGCTGCTGTATACCCCTCTGGGGCTGCTGTATATACCACTGGGGAGGCTACTGTATACTACCACTGGGGAGGCTGCTGTATACTACCACTGGGGAGGCTGCTGTATACCACTGAGGGGGCCTGTATACCACACTGCTGGGGGCTGTATACCTGTGCTGGGGTCCACCCTCGGCTTATACACGAGTCAATAGGTTTTCCCAGGTTTTGGGGGCAAAAGTAGGGGGGTCGGCTTATACACGAGTATATACGGTATTTATTTTTTTAAAAGGCGGAATTCAGCTGGATTCACAAAACGCAGATATGCAAGTCCCCCTAGCTTGCAAATAAAAATATTGAAAGGAGACCCAATAGATGTCCACAAATATTAGAAGGGCTGTCATAATGTAGAGGGATCAGCACAATGTACTTCTGTGCAAGGAGAAACTAGGAGCAATGGAATAAAGGTGAAGGGGAGAGGCACAAATTAGATATTTGAATAAACATTTGAGACAGTTAAGGTAAAAATTAAGTGGAATAGGCTATCAGAGTAGGGGGTGATCCCTCCTTCAGTGGAAGTCTTCAAACAGAGATTAAACAGACATCTGTCGGGGGTTAAATGGTGAATTCTGCATTGAGCAGGGGCTTGGTCCCGATGACCCTTGAGAACCTTTCCAACTGTATACGTTTATGAAATTAATAAAGAAAAAACTACCTTGTCACTCCTGTGTGCTTTTCTGAACAGAGAGTTTCGATGTTGCTCCTGGAATATGTTGCAGCTATTGTACCAAATTAGGGGTCACTTCTCCAAGTGCTCCCATCACCTCTGGAATCTCTGTTGCTTTCACCTTCCACACTTTTTCCACTTGTTCTTTGAGGCCCTGGTATTTCTTCAGCTTCTAATATTCCTTATTTCTGTTATTACTGTCATTTGGCACTGACATATCTATTGTCATTGCTGACTTCTGATCCTTGTCTACTATTGCGATATCTGGTTGGTTAGCCAACACCTGCTTATCCATATGGATCTTGAAGTCCCACAGGATTTAATCCCTTTCATTCTCTACCACTTTTTTGGGGGGGTTTCTCACCTGGCTTAGTGGGACTTGGCCCCCATATGCTGTACAGATGTTCCTGTACTATTCTCGCTACTTTGTTGTGGCAATCGGTATACATTGTCCCTCCATGCATCTTGCATTCTGCGACTACAGTGGGGGAAATAAGTATTTGATCCCTTGCTGATTTTGTAAGTTTGCCCACTGGGAAATACATAAACCATCTATAGTTTTAAAGGTAGGTTAATTTTAACAGTTAGGGGAGGGGGACGGAGGGGGGGGCATATGCTGCTATGTACCAGCAGGATGGGGGTTTATGTACCAGCAGCATGGGGAGCTATGTAAAACCAGAATGGGGGGCTATGTGCCCTGATTGTAAGGCAGACACTGGCATTATAAGACTGAACCCATTCAACATTAAAAATGATTTTTTTCTCTTTTCCTTCACCAAATTTGGGGTGTGTTTTATTAAGCAAAAAATGTGGTAATATACAGTCACAAAATAGAAATAGACAAAATATAACAGTATTTATTTGTTGTTTATGGAAAATAATATACTTATGGAGAACCGACACAGAGCGTGGCACTCACCAGTGAAGTAGTTTTATCACAAGCATGGTCAAGACGTGAAGCTAAATATAAGGAGTGCATTCATTTTCGGTTATATTATTAAAGATTATTTATGTACTTATATGTGGAGCACTACTGAAGCGGTACATAGTATCTTTCTGATAAGTGATCATTGTTGTGGGCTATTAGAAGTGCTAGTGACTTTTTCTATTATACTGTAAAAAAGAATATAGATCAAAGCATTGTCTTTCAATGATATTTGCTTTAGTGAGTGTATGCACACGGGTACAGTCTGCAATCAGATTTGGTCATGCATCTACAGTTCTGTAATAAATACCATATAATTCCATTTGGCCAATTCTGTTATGTCATCTGCAGTTGTATCATTTATTTTTTGTTCCATTAATCTATATTAAAGAATGTTTCACACAGAACAGATAAAGCAGAGATAAACAAGAATAATAACAAGGAAAAAGTAGCAATGACAATCCTGGGGAGTATCTCACAGACCAATGTACAGTGGGCCATCTAACAAGACATCCTCCAAGGGGGGGTTGCCCTGCTATGTAGTGCGTTTTGTATGTAATGATTTATAGGCTAAAGAATGGAAGAGGCCAAAGGGTACTTAGCCCGGGGAATTTATCGCACAGAGAAGTAAAAAGAACCACAGAACCCTCCCAGATCACATCTCCTAGGGTAAATATGCCAGCCTCACCCCATAATCTCAGGTTTAGGCATGGGATGTGGAAGATGAGAGCTTTAACACTGATCACCTCAATGGGGAGAGATATCAAGGAGCCAACCACTTCTCTCTAACGTGCAAGCATAGTTTGTATGGTCAGTAAATTTGGGTAAAGATTCGTAGGCTGGAGAGACTCTGCCTCTAACAAACGGCGTAGCGAGTCTCCCTTTTAATAATGTCCTTCGATCTGCACCCAGCCTAGATTTGAGTTAAGAAACCACAAGTTTTTACCTTCCTCCAAGATAATACCTCTGTGGTACCCAGCAATGTTGGGTACGCCCATGCACCCCTGAGAACAGGGGAGGTGCATCATTTTCCTTGCTACCTAGGTTTCTTGTTCACCCATACATACCTGTTAGTTAATCTCTGATGTTTCTTAAGGAAAATGGTTTGGAAGGCGATACGAAGTTTTCTAAAAAGGTATAATATTTTGGGGAGCAAGAGCATTTTGAAAACATGAATATGCTCAATCAAAGATAAGGGCGGACAAGGGGTGTTTGGAGATTTCCTCATTTAATGGAGAGAGAAGGGACTCCACATTACAAGAGACTAGTTATTGTGACTGGGTGAGAGTGATTCCTAAATATTGAATTCCCTCATCCTCCCATCTTAAGGGATGCTTGATTTTTAGCCTATCTTCAAGGGCCTTCGGTACTGCAATAGGGAATATGAGGGACTTGCTTGCATTCAGTTTATAATAGGATATTATGGAAAAGAAGGCTAAGGTTGACATAACTGCAGTCAAGGACTTGTCTATGTTAGTGCAGGCTATTATGTTGTCATCCACGTAAAACCCAATGGTGTGATTTTTGAGACCTATTTAGAAACTGGAGATTTCCCCAGTAGATAAGATCAGTTCAACCAGGGGCTCTATTGCCAACACAAAGATTATCGACAACAGGGGACAGCCCTGGCAGGTCCCATTGGTTATTTAAAATCCTGGCGAGAGAAAGCTCGAGGAGAAAACCTTAGCTTTGGGTTTCAGATAAAATGGCTGACAAAATCGGACCAACAAACCTGAATTTCTCTAAAACAGAGTTGAGGTATCCCCAGTGCATCCTGTCAAACACTTTCTCAGTATCCAGGGACAGGAGTACACTAGGGACTCCCGACTGCTCTGCAACCCCAATGAGATCCAGCATTTTCCTGGCGTCGTCCTTGGTCTGTCTCCAAGTAACGAAACCCACCTAGTCTGGGTTTATCAGGGATGGAATAATTAGGTTCAGTCTGGCAGCCAGACATTTTAAATACATTTTCACATCACAATTGAGGAGAGAAATGGGGTGATAACTTCCTGGGTCCTCAGGAGGCTTACCAGGCTTAGGTATTGTGACTATGGTGGCATCCAGGCCCAATGGAGAAATAGTTCCTAAATGTTGCCAGTAGGCAAAGGCTCTCAAAAGAAAGGGGGCTAGCGTGGAAGAGAAATGTCAGTAATATTTCTTGGGGAAGTCCGTCTGGTCCTGGGGCAGAGTGTTGTTTAGTGTCTTTAATAATATTTATTACTTCTGACAAAGTCAAGGGGGAGTTCAAGGTAGCTAACTGGGCTGAGGTCAGACTAGAGAGGTAAAGGGAGCCAAGGAACATCTGAATGTTCTCCTGAGTGGGAAGAAGAGTGGAAGGGTTGTCTTTTAAATTATCCAACTGAGAGTAAAAGTGGGTAAAGGACTCTGTGATGAGCTATGGATTATGGTGTAGCTTCCTGGAAAGGTCTTACATGGCTTCTATATAGTACGTACTTTCCCACTTTTAATTAGCTTGGATAGTAGTGCCCCCACCCTATCCCCCATGAATTAGTATGAGGATTTAATCTTTCTCAGGCTTTTTTTGTGTTGCTCCAGCAAGAAAGCGTGGAGCTGCATGTGGGTTTGCAGAATTTGATTAGAGACGGCAGGTAAGGGGGGCTTTTATTGGACTGTTCTAGTTGGTAGAGCTTGTATAGGAGAGCCGACCTAGTTTGCTCCCTGTCTGTCTTAAGTAAAGAGGCTTTTTGTGTGCAGAGGCCTCGAATGTAGGCCTTGTGGGAAGCCCAAAGCGTCTCATCAGAGACCTCCCAATTATCATTAAGGGAAAAGAAATCAGACAGGGCTGCTTTCACACTTTTGCCCAAATCAGGTCTGCACAGAAGTCCAAAATCCAGTCTCCATATCCATGGAGGAGGGGGACTTCATGCCACGGAAATCTCCAAACTCACAGGAACGTGGTCTGACTACGAAATGTGACCCATCTCCGCCGAGACACAGGCCGAAAGCATCTTACTATCACCTAAGAAATAATCGATCCTAGAGTAGGATCTATACCTGTAGGAGAAGGAGTAGTCTCTTTCTGTGGCATACAGATACCTCCATATATCGTGTAAATCTTTCTCTCTATATAAGAGGCCTACTTCTCCCCATCCTGGGACCGATCCCGAGGAGCAGTCTACAGTCGCGATGGTGTAATGTTAAAATCTCCACATAAGATAAGCATACCCCTCGATACCTCCTTTACAGATTTCAGGACATTTCTCATAAATTTAAACTGAGAGCAGTTAGGCATATAGACATTTACAATAGTAAACAATAAACCTGATAATATGCAAATAAGAATAATGTAGTAACCACAGGTCTGCAGTGATGCGGATTAACTGGAAAGAAGCCAAGTTCTTGATAAATATGCAGACCTTGGCCTTTTTTGAGGAATTAGTTAGAGAAAAATGCAGTACTGAATGATCGATTCTGGACTCTAAACTTGTCTTCCTTTAAGAGGTGGGATACCTAGACACACAAAATGTCCGCTTTAGACCTGCGGGCCTCTGACCACATCATGGAACATTTGGCTGGAGAGTTCAAACTGTTAGCGTTCAGGGTGACTATTTGTACACTCTTGGTGGAAAAATACAAAGTGAGAAATGCAGGTTGGTCTCCCTGGGGAGATGGGGGTACGGGGAAAAAAACTGAAAAAAAAAAAATAAAGAACATTGAACACTTACGTAAACCAGACAGGCAGACCAATGCTTGCAATAGGGGGTTCATGACAGCACCAGTAGAAATTGTGTGCTCGCACAGGGTGGGTTATCATCAGCACCGCGGTGAGGGGAGCACGTGAACCACAGAAAAAGACTTTGTATCATGGGGCCAGACAACACAGGGACCTTATCTTGCTTCTTTCCAGTAAGCTACCATCTTCCTCTTAAGGTACCTTCACACACAGCAGTATTGCTAAGCAATTTTACTGGCAATTTGCTGGTTGCAGTGAAATCATGGACACATTGTTCTATTTTGTTGCTGTGTACAAATGGAGCAATGTGTCCATGATTTCACTGCAACCAGCAAATTGCCAGTGAAATTGCCTAGCAATATTGCTGTGTGTGAAGGTACCTTTACTGGGTTTGGGTCCTGAGGGAGGGCTCTCTCCCAAAGATGGAGGCAACAGATTCCAGGTTTTGTGTGCCCGGTCCAGTTGTTTAGGGTCATGGAATTCATGGCGAGTACCCTCATAAGAGAATCGGATCTTCACAGGGAAACCCCAGCTGTAGGGTATACCATTGTCTCTCAAGATCTTGCACATGGGGGCAAATTCCCTGCGCCAGGCCAACTACCCACAGACCAATCCAGGAACACTGCAAGTCTGGAAATGTTCTTGGGGATGGCCAGATGCATCTTTAGTGCCTGCATGACATCTTCCTTCACTCTATAGGAATGCATACAAACCAGCATGTCTCTAGGCAGGGCCTGGTTGAAATGGGGAGGCTTTGGAACTCAAAGGATTCTTTCAATCCCCAAAGGTCCTGGGGAGGTATCAGGGAGAACATGCTTGATAAAGGATTAGCCAAGTCAGGGTCATCCGCAGATTCGGGGACTCCCCTCAGGCGTATGTTAGATCTCCAGGACCTGTCGTCTAAGTCCCAAAGTTTAAGCTGGTGGGTAGACATCCGTTTCTCTAGTGCAGCGTCATCATCAGCAAGGGCATTATGTGCAGCTGCACGCTCTGCCATTTTCCTTTTTATATGATCTGTGCACTCTCCCAGGCTGCTTATCTCCCTTTTCAGCTCCCCCATTATACTACTCATGCTATCATGAAGAGCTTTCCTGAGTGAGGCCAGTAGTTTCTGCATCGCCCCCTGAGTCAGCAGTATGTCATCAGCCTCCATCACTGCTCCCTCCTTGGTGTCTTTGGAGGAAGAGTGCCAGGACGCCGAGCGAGAGCAAAAGGTAGGCACCATATTTGATTTCGGCCCTGACCCTCCTTATCTGCTGAAGAAATCTGCCAGCCTTGCCAGGGTCTTGCGGATTTTCGGGTTTCCCCGAGGCATGCTGGCGATCCTGTGTGTCTCCTCCACTACAGAACAGATAGTTGGGCGTGTGTGAGTCGCGGTGAGCCGCTTTAAAGTCTGTGGCTGCGAGAGCTCCACGATCAAGCAGCCGGTGTCATTAGTAGCTTCTTGGCCTCACCCCCCCCCCCCAGTTGTGTCATTTCTTCATCTTGTATAAATGAAAAAAAACACTCAATGATGTAACAATTAAGGAAAAGCAGTTTGCTTTTGGATTATGTTAATGGTATGAAGACTACAGATTGGATTATTTATTTAAATCACTCAAATTGGTAAATTCACTTAATTATACAGAATGCAACAGGCCTCATGCACACTTTATTATGATGTTGTTAGATGCATCATGCTCAGAATTACACAAAAGCAATGACAAGCCAAAAATATTAAGTTAATTACAATCCAATATCGTACTTTTATTATTATTTTTTTCATTTTTGATATATCAGAAGGTTTTTTATGTTGCAAAATTGATTTCATGGTTGACATTCAAGAGGTTTTTTGTTATTACTTGTTTGCAAGAAGTTGAATAAGGCTGCTTTCACATCACAATTTTTATTCATCCATGGCTATCTGTTGTAAAATAGATAGCTACGGATCCGATTTGGTCACCATGTATCCCTATGGGCACAGATTGGTCCTTAGGTTGCTTTCACATAGCGATTTTTTCCTAGCAGTGGGGATCCTGTTTCTGCAGGACCCCACTGACAGGAAAGGACCGGGATGAATTTGTGCCTTGGATGCCATTTCTGTGTCCGGGTCCATGATTTTCACAGATCCGGACACAGAAAGGAGCCCGAACCTGCAAAGCGCAGGCAAGCAGGGCACTTTCACTCCCGCAATGTATATAGGTACATTGCGGAAGTGATGTGCGCCATCTATCTCCGAGCTTAAAGACTTGTGTATCTACTGATCGGGCGGGGCAACCCGATCAGCTGATTGGTCACACGACTGCATCAGCTGAGCGATTTAAATTGCCCGCCGATCGGTTTTGGCGGGCGATTTAAACCGCTCAGCTGATGCAGTTTATTTTGTTTATCACTGACCTCAGTGCTCATTCCAAGATAGATGAACCACACTAGGGATGAGCTAGTAGTGAAATACTCAGCTTCGGGAGATTTGTAGCGAGTAGTTTTTTAATTCTCGCATATTCGTCTGAATAGTGAGTCTAATGTTAGTCAATTAGTGATAGGCTCCGCCCACACACAGCCAGCCATAAAAGGAATATTTTTGGGATAGGCAAGAGGGGTCTTTTTTGAGTTTCCACTGCATGCAACACCTTGTTGTACCCCCTAGTAAGAGACTAACATTCAAGCAGCTCTCACTTCGGTACCGATTCCCTTTGTGTACTGAAGGGAGCTTGCAATATTTGTCAGATTGCTGAAGATCGACACATCTCTCATAAGCACCAGCATTACTTGCTGAGTACGAATATCGCGAATACTGTACTATCCGTGCGAGAATGAATAGTAATGAGTATATTCGCTCATCACTAAACAAGGCAATTGAAGCCAATAATGGCTGGACATCACTTCTGTAGCTCTGCATGGCGTAGCGTAGAAGTCACCATGAAATGGGAGAAGCTCTAGAGGGCAAGTAGTGCTAATTTTATAAGCATTACAGACCCAAGGCCAATTTAAAAAAAAAAATAAGAAAACCCCTTTAAGGGCAGGGACATGCTATGTGAGATGCGTGCCTGATACTCTCATGAGTCTCACATGACTGACCCAGAATGGCACCTGCCTCTGAATGGGAGTGCATCAACTCCTTAGAAACACAAGCAGCTCCGTGCTCCTGTACAGAGAGGCAGCGGCCAATCCGGATGAGTCATGCGAGACTCTTGCAAGTATCTCGCATGCATCTTACATAGTGTTTTTCCACCCTAATTGTGAATGTTTACTGTTTTGGAACATAATGGTTAACCTATGTATTGACCTATTTCACAAGAGTTATGAAAACGGTATATTGTACACTCTTGAAAGTTATATGCTTTACACAAGCTATTCAAGATTGGTTTCATAACACTATCTAGAAAATTCAGTTTGTCCTCAAAAAGTAAATAACTGTGCCAAGAGAGATAGTGAAGTTGGGGGATACAGAGATGTACAAAGCCATAGAAGAGTCTTTCTTATAGTTGTTGAATGGAAACTTTTCAAAGCAAAATGCTAAAAGTGAGTAAGTCTTTTTTATACACAAAGAAACACATTTCCATTCCCTATTGGATTCTGAAGCAGTCCATCAGGAAACTAATGATAATTTGCAGAATTGTACTTGGTCATTTATGTAGAGCACAGTTTTTTTTATCTGTCTTCAAACTCTACTCTGTAATCCTTTTTCTCTATGGCCACATATTCATCAGAACTTCTAAATAATCTAATGTTTCAGGTACTAGGCTAATTTGCATCTATTTAAGAAGCTAAATTAGAACTGGGATTATTTTGTCTTCATTCCAGATATCTTTAAAACTTATCCCAAGAGAAATAAAAATGTGTCTTAAGAAAACCATTCTATAAATACTGCAAGGAATAACAAATTAATTTCACTTAATTAACTGGAATGAAAATGGCCATTTTGTATTGCAATAGCAACAAACTATTAACTTTCTAGACAACATTGTATTGAAGCATTAAAACAATATGTTTGAAAACAGCTATTTCTTAATTATGTTTATTTGGTTTAACATTTCAGGTATTTGTTTTAAAATGCACATTCTCATGGAGATGCCCCCACCTGACTGTGTTACTGAAATTACATGCTAAATGTGTGCCACCTTGGAGAAAGGGCTTTGTTGCTTTAACGAGATAGTCCATGTTCGAACAGACTTTTACATCCAAAATAAAAATACTTTAATACTTTTTTTTTCCAGAATAGTCCCCATTATGACTTTGTGTATGGCTACACTTTATAATGATTTGTTGGACTTCTACATTGCTCCATAGGCTTTAATATGCTGTATTTGTTCAGCCAATAGGATTCTCCAGCCATAAGATGCCCTTAGGTTTTAAAGGAGGAAAACCGGGAAAAAAAATATTGAAGCAAACAATGTAGTAATGATGCAATGTTATGGGGGATCTGCTGGAGACACGTTTATGGGGGTAAAGACTTCCAATTCTATAGTACTGTAATAGCCCCATTCTGGGCCCCATCCTGGTGTATATGTCCTATATCTTGATATATATGTCCATCATATTGGTATATATGTCCCTTATCCTGCGATATATATGGCCCCCATCATGGTGTAAATGATCTACATACTGATATATATGTCCTTCATCCTGATACATTTGTTCCCCATCATGTGTCCATCCTGGTGTATTTTCCTGCCATCAAACTGCACACTTAAACAGTTCTACTTACCTTCTCCCTGCTCCCACAGTGCACACCGCCCTTATCTGATATTGCCAAATGAGTTCAGTGTGTAAGTGTTGCAGCGTTATGGTGTCAGTGCCATGCAGTTACGTTGATTTAAGCTGTTGGGATATTTTTTGCTCCCCACTTCAGGATTATGGGCATATGGAACAGGGAATATTCATTCTCCTTAATAGCAGACACCACTGACACCCAGCCTCTGCAGTAGGTTTGCGCTGGTGCTAACAGTATGACCACTATTAAACAGAATGGATAATCACTGTTCCCCAAACCCTTAATCCCACCCATCTCTTAGTGCCTGCTTTAGTCCTGAGAATTGGGCAGGATTATGGGTGTGGGGAGCAGTGATTATTAATTTTCTTTAAAGGGAACCTAAACCCTCCAAATCATCCCCAATCCTATGAATACCCGTCCCTGCACCCTGAGACATCCATTCTACCGGTCCTTTTGTGTAAAAAATGAGTGGGGTAACATTGCCAAAAAGACCTTTATCCACTTACAAATCTGCCACTTCTTCTCCTTGAATAAGTCTCACAGGGTGTTTCCTGTGACACTCTAAGCCCGCCTGAGCCGCTCATTATCACACCTCGATGGGCGTGATAAATAATCCTTCTCAGACGTCACGATGACCGGTCACTTCGGCTATTACGCCCATGCAGCAGGGCGAGGAGGAGAAGGATTATTTATCACGCCCATCTCGGCATGATAATGAGTGGCTCCGAGGGCTTAGAGTGTCACGTGGAACGCCCTGTGAGACTTATTCAAGGAGAAGAAGTCGCAGATTTGTAAGTGAATAAAGGTCTTTTTGGCAATGTTACCCCACTCATTTTTTTATACAAAAGGACCACTGGAATGGATGTCTCAGGGGGCAGGGACAGGCATTCATAGAGTTGGGGGTTATTTGCAGGGGGTCAGGTTCCCTTTAAAGTTGCTCACGGTCTGGAGGAGCTGTGTTTTGGACCCAGATCCTCCTGACCTGGAGGAACCCGTGGGTGGCTGCAGGGAGACTGCAGCCACCCTGTACTCACAATGTGTGAAGGGTGCATCCCTGCAACAATTGATGGGAGCCGATTCTGACTCCGCAGCATGAAATAAACATGCAGAGGAGTAGACACATAGTGAGGATGGGATTTCTTGAAATCCCACCCACTAGGCTACTACTGTACAACACAGCGTTTTGGATGCAGCGGCAAGACACTGCATCCAAAACGCTGCGTTCACTGATCGTGTGCACGCACCCTAAAAGCTTTCACAGGTTAGCCCCAGTGCCAGCTCCTGCCTCTTGTGACCCGCTTCTCCTTTGCTGTCGACCCCCAGCTACAACCTGTTACATCTGGACTACTAGACACACACCCACTTTACTCTCTAATGTTTTGTGGGCAGAGTGCATCTTATAGTCCAAAAAATACTGTAATACTGCACTTGCGGCACACTTGTGGCAAGCCCCATTCATTTTCTATGGGACTTGCGGCAGGTGCGGCAAATGCATTTTTCTACGCGATCCTGCACTTGCGGCAGGTCAAAAAAAAACGCAGCTAGCAGTGGTTTTCTCACCTGCCGCAAGTGCCGTATCGCTGCAAAAACCCTAATTTGCTGCACTTGCCGCAAGTCCCATAGAGAATGACTGGGGCTTGCCGCAAGTACAGCCATGATGCCGCAGATGCGGTAATTCTGCCGGATCAGCAACAAATCAGCAAAAATGCTGATAGGAAAGGAATTACCGTATATACTCGTGTATAAGCCGACCCGTGTATAAGCCGACCCCCTACTTTTGCCCCCAAAACCTGGGAAAATCGATTGACTCGTGTATAAGCCGAGGGTGGACCCTAGCACAAGTATACAGCCCCCAGCAGTGTGGTATACAGCAGTCCCAGAGGTATATACAGCAGCTCCAGTGGTAGTATACACGCAGCCCCAGTGGTATATACAGCCCCAGTGGTAGTATACACACAGCCCCAGTAGTATATACAGCCCCAGTAGTATATACAGCCCCAGTGGTATATACAGCCCCAGTGGTAGTATAGACGCAGCCCTAGTAGTATATACAGCCCCAGTGGTATATACAGCCCCAGTGGTATATACAGCCCCAGTGGTAGTATAGACGCAGCCCTAGTAGTATATACAGCCCCAGTGGTATATACAGCCCCAGTGGTAGTATACAGGGCCCCAGCAGTATATACAGCCCCAGTGGTAGTATACAGGCAGCCCCAGTAGTATATACAGCCCCAGTGGTATATACAGCCCCAGTGGTAGTATACAGGGCCCCAGCAGTATATACAGCCCCAGTGGTATATACAGCCCCAGTGGTATATACAGCCCCAGTGGTAGTATATACAGCCCCAGTGGTATATACAGCCCCAGTGGTAGTATACAGGGCCCCAGAGGTATATACAGCCCCAGTGGTAGTATATAGCAGCCCCAGTGGTAGTGTATAGCAGCCCCAGCGGTAGTATACAGCATCCCCAGTAATGCAGGGCCCCCCCAGCCTTGCTCCGGTCACCTGTAAAGCAAATTATACTTATCGCTGTCCCGCTGTCCGCGCCCGCCGCTGCTGACATCCACGATCCTCCATCTTCATGCGTCTTCTTCCTGTTTCCTGTGTTCGGCGCCGGTAATGACGTCATTGCCAGCGACGAAACAGGAAGAAGACGCATGACGATGGAGGATCGCGGACGGCAGCGGCGAGCGGGCGCGGACAGCGGGACAGTGATAAGTATAATTTGCTTTACAGGTGACCGGAGCAAGGCTGGGGGGCCCTGCATTACTGAGGATGCGGGGGCTGCTGTATACCGCTGTATACAGCAGCCCCCGCACTGACTCGCGTATAAGCCGAGGGGGGTACTTTTCAGCCCAATTTTTGGGCTGAAAAACTCGGCTTATACGCGAGTATATATGGTAGGTTTCTTACATTTTTTTTTTTTTTCAATTCAATTTTTAAGTGCATTTTTATTGCATTCTTGACACTGTGTTTCTTGTCTCTTCTCTCGTCTCTCATGTCATGATTTAAAGGAAACCGGTTACCTAGGTAAAGCTCCCCAGGCTATTACTACCTGTCTCTGCACCTTCCTATTACTACTTTAACTATCCAATTCTGTGCTAAATGTGCCCTGTGACTATTTAATAAAATGTATTTATAACTTACTGGGGTGTATGTTAATGAACTGGGGGGGTCTACAGTTGCTAGCCCCCCGGGCATCGAGTTTTGTCCCTCTCGCCTCCTCTTGCTGTCTTTTTCACACCCCGATGGGCGTGATATTGAAATCAAATTGCGCGCCCCCCAGCCTGCCTCTCCGCTCTGCAGCCTTCCTGGTATGACGCCGAACACGTCATTCCGCGAACTGCAGAGCCCCATAGAAACCCGCTATTTACCTTGACAACCAGCCACACACAAAGCTGCAGGATGTGTGCTTCAGCTGAGCGCACAGGAAAACGCGATCTGCAGCGTGAGTGGAAGTCATGCTTTTTATTTTAGCACATTTCCGCTGTAGGTGTGCGTTTTTTACCTGTGGATTTTCTCTATGTAATGCAATTTTATGGGGAAAATCCACACATAAAACTCAGCATAACCTTAAGAGAAATTGACATATTACCGGATAGAAACACGCACCACAAGACAGTTTATGCTGCCTAAAAAAAAGTGGGCATGAGTTTTCTATATATCACTGCTGAAATGGTAAACACCCTAACAATCATTGTGGTAACTTAAAATAGTTGATTGTGAAGATTGTGATAAAATGGTACCCATCACATAATTTAAAAGCCATCCCATCATAGCCATTAGAATCGTCTGCAGCCTGAAAAAGCATAGCTCCCAAGCCCTGTGTCTCAACTGACAAAAGCTGTATATTAATCACACACACCGGTGAGTTGTTGGGGTAGTGTGTGCCAATGTAATATGTATCTTCTCCTCGTGGCTGAGTGAGAATAGATGTTGTTTATTCATGCTCAGTTGGCCATGAGGAGTCAGTTGAGATGTACATCTGACTAGATGTGTGTCTTCAAATTGAAGCCCTTCTTGACTCAGGACTAGGATGGACTGCCATTAGAATTATGTCCTCGGGGTCTTTTTGTCTCATTTTTAGGTAAGATCTGATGGTAAAACTGAAACTCTGCCCAACCTCAGTGGCCAATGGCTGCACAGATTTGTTTCAAAATCATGCATCTACTAGACATAGTGACACCTAACGTGTATGTTTTAGTTTACCTTGTTTCATTCTCACAAAAAATCCATAAAAAATTGTTGCTATATTCTAAGAGCGAGCCATAGCACTTCTATTGTTTCAGCTATGGAAGTGTACAAAAACTTGCTTTTTGCAAATGAACTGTAATTTTAGTTTGTGTAATTTTTGAGCTTGTCACTTTTTAATATAGATTTTTACTTAATTAATTTCAATCGAAAAATATCACTTCTGTTTTTTTTTTTTTCTTTCTAACAATGTTCACTGGGGAACTTAACTACATGCTGATTTTATAGTTCAGGTTGTTACAGGTGCAGTGAGGCGAAATACACTCGACATTGAAATTGCAACACCAAGGAGTAAAATGTATGGAGTTATGGAAATCACAGGATAAATAGAATTGTTGTTGATATGCATATGATGAAAAAAATGGAAACCAAGTTCTTAAAATCACCCCCACCTGTCTGTCAGATTCATCAAAAATGCTGTCACTTTGAACACTAGAAATTCTATTCTAGTCCCCGAGTGGAATTAAATTTCTGGTGCAATGCACAAAGGCGCATGCCAATTACTATAGGTATCGAATTCATTAACTTATGTGCACCTCTTAATGAATTTGGCGTCTTCTATTGTGCACCATGCTAGTCTTCAGGTATCTTGCCAGTGTATGTATGCCACTTAATGTTGCACAGTGACAGGAAGAGAATCATCTCAACATCACAACCCATCTCCATGAAGATCTTTGGTTACACAACAACCCCCCATCTTCCCCTTTCATGCTCACAGATATTTTTGAGGGGTGGGGGGTCATTTCAACAGTTGTTATCTTCGCCTGGATTGCAGCTATGGCAGTGGAGTTTTTGCATTTAAAATAAGACGAAAAAAAATTTCACTGTAGTCATGACACAGCCTGCAATATCACAGGTTAGGCAACATTCACACTGTAAGATAGCGATCACGGATCGGGTTTGGGGTTCATCCACTTGGTAGTGATATTCAAACAGAACAGTCTCTTCAATTAAATAAATTAATGTTGGTTTATTAACAGACCACATAAACCACATATGGTATAGTCCCAAACAAGTCAGCAGCAGCCATGAGATACAGAGTCCTCATTTCTAAAGTGCCCGCACGGGTTTGGATACATCTCTGACTACTGTATCCCTTTGAAGGTATCACAGCCTCCACTCACTGACCTCTTAGTTGGCTGCTCAGGAACACCGCTTGACTGAGAACATTGGTCAGGATCTGTCAAGGTTCACACTGACTCCTGTCAGACCACAGCTCCAGACCTCGTCTCTTCCCATGTGCTTCAGCAGCCTTCAGTCTTGAGGACCTGGGCTGACATCACATCCTGTGACCAGTCAGAAGTCACATGATATCAGCCCTGACCACACCCCTGGAGGAGGTGTGTTAACTCATGCAACATATACTTGAGTTAACTCTTTCTACTGCTGCAAACACAGTAAAACATTCACATTGCATCAGACTTCTGCAATGTATACCAGCCATTGAGTCCACGGCTGGCCGACATACCACAACACATTCAGTATTTGATAAGTATTTTACACTAGTATCTGGAAGCCAAACCCTGGAGTGGGTGAAAAATGCAGAAGTGGTGCACGTATTTCTGTAATAGCAGGTTGGGGGAAGAGAGAGAAAGAATCGCAAGTGCATGGAATGAGATGATGGGCGTTTTGCGCCGCTATGCACTATTGTGAGTCATTAAAACAGCTGTCCTCTCATCCTAAGGGCGTACAATCCCCCCCTCTGCCTGCTATTCTAAAAAATGTAATGTTTTCAAGAACATGTGAAAGAAAATTGTTGTAAGTACGATGAGTGCCGCTGACTTCTGTTTTTCTGGATTTCTTTGGCTTCTACTTTTCATAGAATGGATGAAAACACTGATGTAAAATAATCACCAAATACACAATGTGGCCTTAAGGCGAGAGTTTGATATTTGAGCTGTCCCACACCTTCAACTTTCACTTTAGCCACTGATATCTCAAGTTAGTCCCAACTACAGTGGTGATTCCGGTCTCATTTTTAGGCTGTGAACCTTAGCTTTCAGTTCTTGACTCTTATTTTTACCTTTTGCATTTTCCCCTCTTTTTCCAAGAACCATAACTTAATTTTTTTTTTCATTTTCCATCAACATAGCCATATCAGGACTTTCCTTTGCAGGACAAGTTGAATGACACTATTAATTTTTCCAATGTAACAAAATTTTTTAAAAATCCAATTGTTATGAAATGGAGTAAAGACTGTAGTAGTGCTATTGATTCTTTTGTTTTGTGCTTTTTTCTTTACAGTTTTTATTATATGGTAGCAGGGATGTCGCTATGCATTAAGAATCGGGGCTGCAGCCCCGATTCTTATGCATAGAGCCCCGATTCTTATGCATAGAGCCCCGAATCTCGCCGCCCCGGACCCAGCGCCGCTACCTGCTGATAAAATAGGGGGCGGCATCTGCGGAGGTGCTGAAGGGCCGCTCTATCAGATACTGCCTTTGGCAGCTCTTCTCTCCCTGACATGCTGCAGTATCTCCTACAGTGCCTCTGCCGCTCTATGCTGCGGGAACCTGCACTTTCATGTGTGCACTGTGCAGCAGCTTTTACCCTCCTCCGGGTCTAGCAACTCACAGAGGGGGTGTGTCCTGCAGGAAAAGAGCACTGACCAATTAACTTCTCACAGCAGACTGAGTGACAGCAGAGCTGATTGGCCAGTGCTCTTCTCTTCCTGCATGGCGCGGTCTATGAAGTGAAGAGGTGAGAGCCGGCACATAGGAGAAGTCACCTCTGCTGGAAGATCCAGAGGAGAAGCAGCTCTAATCCACCAGATGACAGCTCTCCTGCTGGACACTCCTGGCAGAGAGTGGGGGAGGTGCTCAGCTGCTGGAAGCAGGTAAAGCACATGTACACCAGCCTCCACCCCTGCAGCACAGAGGAGTGTGTGTCTCCATGTGTCTGTGTGTGAGTTGTGTCTGTGTTTGGGTTGTGTCTGTGTATGTTGTGTGTGGGTTGTGTCTCTGTGTGTATGTTGTCTCTGTGTGTGTGTATGTTGTCTCTGTGTGTGTGTATGTTGTCTCTGTGTGTGTGTATGTTGTCTCTGTGTGTGTGTATTTTGTCTCTGTGTGTGTGTATGTTGTCTGTGTGTGTGTATGTTGTCTCTGTGTGCGGGTTGTGTCTCTGTGTGCGGGTTGTGTCTCTGTGTGCGGGTTGTGTCTCTGTGTGCGGGTTGTGTCTCTGTGTGCGGGTTGTGTCTGTGTATGTTGTGTCTGTGTATGTTGTGCCTGTGTGTGGGTTGTGTCTCTTTGTGTATTTAGGATATATTTTGAGTATAGTGAAGTGAGTATATACATCTTGTCCTACATGCATGTTCTGTGTATATGATGTGTACCTGCTGTGCATCTGTTATATAGTATGTGTGTACTCTGGACATGTATGTAATGAGCATGTGTTATCCAGTACATGTGTGCTGTATATAATATAATTTAACCCTTTCACCACCTTTGACATTCATATACTTCAAAGTATGGGGAGGCTGCTGTAATACTGCTGGGCCTGTATATACCACTGGGGAGGCTGCTGTAATACTGCTGGGGCCTGTATATACCACTTGGGAGGCGGCTGTATACCACTTGGGCTGCTGTAATACTGCTGGGGCCTGTATATACCACTGGGGAGGCTGCTGTATACCACTGGGGCTGCTGTAATACTGCTGGGGCCTGTATATACCACTGGGGAGGCTGCTGTATACCACTGGGGCTGCTGTAATACTGCTGGGGACTGTATATACCACTGGGGAGGTTGCTGTATACCACTGGGGCTGCTGTAATACTGCTGGGGCCTGTATATACCACTGGGGAGGCTGCTGTATACCACTGGGGCTGCTGTAATACTGCTGGGGACTGTATATACCACTGGGGAGGTTGCTGTATACCACTGGGGCTGCTGTAATACTGCTGGGGCCTGTATATACCACTGGGGAGGCTGCTGTATACCACTGGGGCTGCTGTAATACTGCTGGGGACTGTATATACCACTGGGGAGGCTGCTGTATACCACTGGGACTGCTGTAATACTGCTGAGGCCTGTATATACCACTGGGGAGGCTGCTGTATACCACTGGGGCTGCTGTAATACTGCTGGGGACTGTATATACCACTGGGGAGGTTGCTGTATACCACTGGGGCTGCTGTAATACTGCTGGGGCCTGTATATACCACTGGGGAGGCTGCTGTATACCACTGGGGCTGCTGTAATACTGCTGGGGACTGTATATACCACTGGGGAGGCTGCTATATACCACTGGGACTGCTGTAATACTGCTGGGGCCTGTATATACCACTGGGGAGGCTGCTGTAATACTGCTGGGGCCTGTATATACCACTGGGGAGGCTGCTGTATACCACTGGGGCTGCTGTAATACTGCTGGGGACTGTATATACCACTGGGGAGGCTGCTGTATACCACTGGGGCTGCTGTAATACTGCTGGGGCCTGTATATACCACTGGGGAGGCTGCTGTAATACTGATGGGGCCTGTATATACCACTAGGGAGGCTGCTGTATACCACTGGGGCTGCTGTAATACTGCTGGGGCCTGTATATACCACTGGTGCTATTTTTTCCTTAACACAATAGATAGAACTGTATCCTAGAGGAGTGGATCAAAGTAGTAAGAAAACCCTTTAGGGCTTATTCAGATAAGCGCTTCTCCCTGAACACTAATCGCCTGCTTTTAAAGCACCCAATTTTCGCCGGGAGCACGCCCCATTCACGTCAATGGGGTCAAGAAGATACTGCTAAAAAAACGTCATTATAGAACATGTTCTTTAATGGCGTTTTTGACAGCGAAATTCATGCACTTTAAAATCACGGTATTAACGCCAGAAAAGCGCTCATGTGAAAGAAGCCTTAGGATTACTTGGATGTTGGCCTAATACTGTTATATTTTGTGTATTTATTGAGTGCATGTTGGCAATCTCTATAATGTTTTAAAGCATTAAAACTGTTAATATTATATATGTAGAGTGTCACTGGTTATTTAAGTACATTTTACTTGGGTTTTATTTAAATTTATTCCGAAAAATGCAGCTCAGTGGGCCCGAGCCCCGGATGTTTTTTGACCCTAGCAACGCCCCTGTATGGTAGAAATTACATATAGATATGCTTCTCCAGGTCAGTTTGATTATGGCGACACCAAATTTGTGTAGATTTTTTTTAATTTATTTAAAGTGTTAATGTAATTCAATTGAAAAAAAAAATACAGCATTGGTTAAAGGTGTTGTCCGAGATATTTACTTTAAAAAAAAGTGCCCAAATACTAACAGGCAGGTAGCTGCCAACTACCTGCCTGTTGTTGCCGCCGGTACCAGTCTCTGCTATTCACCAAAGGCACAGAGCAGTCACAGACCACTCTTGCCGGGGACAGCATGGCGGCGTAAACACAGAGCAGAGCATCTTTTCCACTCTGCTCTGTGGAAGTGGGTGCACAGCTAATATTACACTGATTCACAGTGAGCTCCCCACCTACCTGTTTGGGGGAGCCGGCTGTCAATCAGCATGACGTCGGCTATGCATCCGTCTACCGAGGGGAAGGAATCTTCCCCTAAGTAGCCGTGACGACGGTGGAAGCGCCAAAATCAGTGACAGGAGCAGTCTGTGAACGCTCCAGTTGGTGGTGAATGGTATCGGGCACAACAGGCAGATAGGTGCATGCCTGTTTGTGTTTGGACACTTATTTTTGGAGATCTCTCGGATAACCTATTTAATGATGGGTCACATAGCAGCTAAGATAATGCTTTTTTGTGCATTGTGACTTATTTTCCCAACTTTTTTTTTGCACTTTTAAAAACTGCATTTTAGGGCTGTGTGGGCATGGTCAACAGCTGATAAGGAGCAGTGTGATGTGACAGCAGAGAAGGGAGAAGAAAGGTCCTGAGCTACGTGGGGAGACAGCAAAGAAGGAGCCAGATGACAGATTAGATGCTTGTGCCAAGGAAAGAGTAGTTTGCAGTGATCCTGACATTCTTACATTGCTCAGCACTGTGCTGTAGCCTGAGGTAATCTGATAAATTGTCACCTCATCAGCTGCAGTCAAGAGCTTGCACACTGTAGGCTCCGACCCCTTACCCTTATTTGGTTATGTGGCCATATTGAGTGTGAACACAGATCTGACAGAAAATGAACGTATACCTACTTCAGACACAGTCTAGTGGGGACATCTTGTGGATGGTTTATTAATAGTTTTCCACCAGATTTCACTTATAAAGTGTATTTGGAAGTTTATTAAAATCTCTTGCTCTACATTAATATTAAATAAACATTAAAATGGCGGTTATGCTTTAGGTAGTTCCAAATAATTCTGAAGTTTGGAAAAAAAAATTAGTTTGTGTCACCGTTTTCCAAGACCTTTTTTATTATTTTGTTCAATGGAGACTGTGCGAGGGCTATTATTATTTGTGGTCATCTGTTGGTTTTACTAATAACAATTTGGGGTTTATAAGACCTTTTGATAATTTTTTACTGCTTTTTTTAGTTTGGGAACTGTAGTGACTAAACAACAAATATTCTGGATTTAAATTGTTTTGTCTCATTACACAGTTTACTGTATCAGTGAGATAGTTTTATATTTTAGTACACCAGACAGTTATGGATGTAACAATACCAAATATATTTATTTTTATACTTTAACAGTGAGACCATATACAGATCCAGTATTGCACATTTAGTTTCTGCTTTGATCAGGAGTGATTGTTTAACAAACCAAATGTGTTTCCAAAAGCAAAGAACTGTACTATACGCTTTTCAAGTACAAGACTGATTTATATTTGTGAGGTGATTGAGACATCTCTTAGAAAATAGTCTTTTATTAAACCTCACACTTAAAATTAAAGTGCTTGTAAAAAACTGAAGACAAATTTTCTGCAAGAGAAAGCAGAATTATTAGAGCCCAAACAGATAAAACTGAATTAATGTAAAGTAAATTAGAGACCACAAGCAAAAATAACTTTCTTCTTCATTTAGTGTCATTCAGGAACTAATTTATCAGTACTGCATTTGCTGGGCTTATGAGCTTTTCAAAAGACGTCTTAATTGCAATTTTTGGTCTGCTGGAGATGTAAAATTGGCCACAGTGGCTCCCTTTATAATAATGTGTAGGTTAAAATAAGTTTTGCATCGTGTATGATGCTAACCTTTGATGACCATAGGGGTCATCTTATATTTATTATTATTTTTTGGTGGCTTAGTAAAGTGTAATTTACCGTTTTCTTGTCCATACTTCATCATAGAGCCCATTTTATCTGTGCATCCAGTTCAAGCTTTCAAGCCAAGTTTAAAGGGAACCAACCACCCCCAATGACCCCCCAGGCTATGAATATGCTTCCATACACCCAGCACATACATGTGCTGAAAGGTTTTTAGCTAAAAAAACGGGTTTTTATAAGTAAAGATAATGCTATATAAACTTTATACTGAAACGACGGATGGGCGTTACCTAGATGCAGTAGAAGCCGAGATTGATCTGTCAGTCTTGTTCCTGTGCACGTCGCTGCAGTAAAGCACAGCCCTTTGTTCCTCCTCCCAGGCTGGTGCACGGGCTCTCATGCCCGTGCACACGTCAGCAGCTGGAGGCGGGTCCCGAGCGCGCGCTCTCTCACTTCCTGGAATCAGCTGTTCATTCCACCGGGCTGAAGCTATAGGACAGTATGTTTGTTTTCACTGCAGGCGGCCATTGTTGTTATGTGGCAGGGGGCACATACAGGCCATAGTAGCGGTCCAAGGGAGATGTGTAATGGCTATCAGTGTTTACTGCTGGGCATTTTAGGACATGTATATTGCAGTGTCTGGGCTGACATTTTTTGCATTGTATTGCATGTGTTGTGCAGTGCCTTGGCGGACATGCTGTGCATAATAGTACTTGTATTGTTCTGTGGCAGGGTGGACATGCTGTGCGTAGTAGTACATGTATTGTGGAGTGGCAGGGCGGACATGCTGTGCGTAGTAGTACATGTATTGTGCTGTGGCAGGGCGGACATGCTGTGCGTAGTAGTACATGTATTGTGGAGTGGCAGGGCGGACATGCTGTGCGTAGTAGTACATGTATTGTGCTGTTGCAGGGTGGACATGCTGTGCATAGTAGTACATGTATTGTGCTGTGGCAGGGTGGACATGCTGTGCATAGTAGTACATGTATTGTGGATTGGCAGGGTGGACATGCTGTGCATAGTAGTACATGTATTGTGGAGTGGCAGGGTGGACATGCTGTGCATAGTAGTACATGTATTGTGGAGTGGCAGGGTGGACATGCTGGGCATATTAGTACATGTATTGTGGAGTGGCAGGGCGGACATGCTGTGCGTAGTAGTACATGTATTGTGCTGTTGCAGGGTGGACATGCTGGCCATAGTAGTACATGTATTGTGCTGTGCCTTGGCGGACATGCTGTGCGTAGTAGTACATGTATTGTGCTGTGGCAGGGTGGACATGCTGGGCATACTAGTACATGTATTGTGGATTGGCAGGGTGGACATGCTGTGCATAGTAGTACATGTATTGTGGATTGGCAGGGTGGACATGCTGTGCATAGTAGTACATGTATTGTGCTGTGGCAGGGTGGACATGCTGTGCATAGTAGTACATGTATTGTGGAGTGGCAGGGTGGACATGCTGGGCATAGTAGTACATGTATTGTGGATTGGCAGGGTGGACATGCTGTGCATAGTAGTACATGTATTGTGGAGTGGCAGGGCGGACATGCTGTGCGTAGTAGTACATGTATTGTGCTGTTGCAGGGTGGACATGCTGTGCATAGTAGTACATGTATTGTGCTGTGGCAGGGCGGACAAGCTGTGCGTAGTAGTACATGTTAACACTACGCCACACACCGAGAAGCCTGCAAACATTTAGTTACACAAGCAGACGACATTAAACATCCGTACCCACGTATCCACCGGTATACTCTGCTATCCACATAGCAGCAGGTATATACTAAGCCAACCCGACAACCACAAGTATACGCTACTATTCAAAATGCTGCATGTGTAGGCAATGCTTCCCACAGAGCTACCTGAAAAGTGTGGGACTTATAGATCTGCCTGTATATCCTCTCATTCCCACTGAGCCACCATATACAGTTCTAAACACTGATCCACCATATACAGTGCTAACCAGTGAGACACCATAGAGTGGTAACCACTGAGCCACCATATGCAGTACTAACTACTGAGCCACGATATACAGTGCTAACCACAGAGCCACCATATCAGTGTAACTACTGAGCACGATATGTGCAAACCACAGAGCCACATATGCATGAGTAACTACTGAGCTACGTAATGGGCAAACCACAGAGCCACGATATGGTGTTAACCACTGAGGCACCATACAGTGCTAACCACTGAGCCACCATTACACTGCTAACCACTGAGGCACCATACAGTGCTAACCACTGAGCCACCATACAGTGCTAAGCACTGAGCCAACATATACAGTGGTAAACACTGAGCCAACATCCATATTGTTTAGGACCAGATTTTTTTTTTTTTTTTTGCAGCCATGCAGTCAATGTATAATGGTATTATTACTTCGATGCGCACCTCGGATTTAGTATGTTGTTTGGCATACATTTTTATTTGTCAATAGTCAATAGATTTATTACTTAGAACGTATGTTTGATTTGTGTTGTGGTGTTACTTTTGAGAACAGAAGTCAAACTGTACATTGGGTCACTAACGGCCCCAGGAGTAAGGACACTCACACAAACTTTGTTTGACATTGTAATAAACTTCTTTTTCTCTGCTGTCAAAACATAAAGTGTTGCACTACAATGCCCATCATTTCCGCCCTGCTAATGCACAATTGATTCACTACAATGCCAATCATGTCTGCATTGCCACTACACAATACATGTACTACTATGCCCAGCATGTCTGCATTGCCACTCACAATACATGTACTACTATGCACAGCATGTCCACCCTGCCACAGCACAATACATGTACTAGTATGCACAGCATGTCCACCCTGCCACAGCACAATACATGTACTACTATGCACAGCATGTCCACCCTGCCACAGCACAATACATGTACTACTACGCACAGCATGTCCGCCCTGCCACTCCACAATACATGTACTACTATGCACAGCATGTCCACCCTGCCACTCCACAATACATGTACTACTATGCACAGCATGTCCACCCTGCAACAGCACAATACATGTACTACTACGCACAGCTTGTCCGCCCTGCCACAGCACAATACATGTACTACTATGCACAGCATGTCCACCCTGCAACAGCACAATACATGTACTACTACGCACAGCATGTCCGCCCTGCACTCCACAATACATGTACTACTATGCACAGCATGTCCACCCTGCCACTCCACAATACATGTACTACTATGCACAGCATGTCCACCCTGCCACGCACAATACATGTACTACTATGCACAGCATGTCCACCCTGCCACAGCACAATACATGTACTACTATGCACAGCATGTCCGCCCTGCCACTCACAATACATGTACTACTACGCACGCATGTCCACCCTGCCACAGCACAATACATGTACTACTACGCACAGCATGTCCCCCTGCCACTCCACAATACATGTACTACTATGCCCAGCATGTCGCATTGCCACTCCACAATACATGTACTACTATGCACAGCATGTCCACCCTGCCACAGCACAATACATGTACTACTATGCACAGCATGTCCAGCCCTGCCACAGCACAATACATGTACTACTATGCACAGCATGTCGCCTGCCACTCCACAATACATGTACTACTATGCACAGCATGTCACTGCACAGCACAATACATGTACTCATGCACAGCATGTCACCTGCCACACACAATACATGTACTACTATGCACAGCATGTCCGCCCTGCCACAGCACAATACATGTACTACTATGCACAGCATGTCCTGCACCTCTCCAGCCACTGCCACAATACATGTACTACTACCATCCATGCACATACTACATGCCCATCACCCTGCAACAGCAACATGTACATATGCAACTCCTCCACATACATGTACTACTGCACAGCATGTCCGCCCTGCCACTCCACAATACATGTACTACTATGCACAGCATGTCCACCCTGCCACACACAATACATGTACTACTATGCACAGCATGTCCACCCTGCAACAGCACAATACATGTACTACTACGCACAGCATGTCCGCCCTGCCATCACAATACATGTACTACTATGCACAGCATGTCCACCCTGCCACTCCACAATACATGTACTACTATGCACAGCATGTCCACCCTGCCACATCACAATACATGTACTACTATGCACAGCATGTCCCCCTGCCACTCCACAATACATGTACTAGTATGCCCAGCATGTCCGCCCTGCCACTCCACAATACATGTACTACTATGCCCAGCATGTCTGCATTGCCACTCCACAATACATGTACTACTATGCACAGCATGTCCACCCTGCCACAGCACAATACATGTACTACTATGCACAGCATGTCCACCCTGCAACAGCACAATACATGTACTACTACGCACAGCATGTCCGCCCTGCCACTCCACAATACATGTACTACTATGCACAGCATGTCCACCCTGCCACTCCACAATACATGTACTAGTATGCCCAGCATGTCCACCCTGCCACAGCACAATACATGTACTACTACGCACAGCATGTCCGCCAAGGCACAGCACAATACATGTACTACTATGCACAGCATGTCCACCCTGCCACAGCACAATACATGTACTACTATGCACAGCATGTCCACCCTGCCACAGCACAATACATGTACTACTACGCACAGCATGTCCACCCTGCAACAGCACAATACATGTACTACTACGCACAGCATGTCCGCCCTGCCACTCCACAATACATGTACTACTATGCACAGCATGTCCACCCTGCCAATCCACAATACATGTACTACTATGCCCAGCATGTCCACCCTGCCACTCCACAATACATGTACTACTATGCACAGCATGTCCACCCTGCCACAGCACAATACATGTACTACTATGCACAGCATGTCCACCCTGCAACAGCACAATACATGTACTACTACGCACAGCATGTCCGCCCTGCCACTCCACAATACATGTACTACTGCGCACAGCATGTCCACCCTGCCACAGAACAATACAAGTACTATTATGCACAGCATGTCCGCCAAGGCACTGCACAACACATGCAATACAATGCAAAAAATGTCAGCCCAGACACTGCAATATACATGTCCTAAAATGCCCAGCAGTAAACACTGATAGCCATTACACATCTCCCTTGGACCGCTACTATGGCCTGTATGTGCCCCCTGCCACATAACAACAATGGCCGCCTGCAGTGAAAACAAACATACTGTCCTATAGCTTCAGCCCGGTGGAATGAACAGCTGATTCCAGGAAGTGAGAGAGCGCGCGCTCGGGACCCGCCTCCAGCTGCTGACGTGTGCACGGGCATGAGAGCCCGTGCACCAGCCTGGGAGGAGGAACAAAGGGCTGTGCTTTACTGAAGCGACGTGCACAGGAACAAGACTGACAGATCAATCTCGGCTTCTACTGCATCAAGGTAACGCCCAACCGTCGTTTCAGTATAAAGTTTATATAGCATTATCTTTACTTATAAAAACCCGTTTTTTAGCTAAAAACCTTTCAGCACATGTATGTGCTGGGTGTATGGAAGCATATTCATAGCCTGGGGGGGTCATTGGGGGTGGTTGGTTCCCTTTAAAGGGATTATCTGGATTTCATTTTTTTTTCTTTCAGAAACCCCTTATTACATACCTATACCAGGTATTCTGTATTCTGCTTCCATTCTCAGAGCCGCTGCCATCTGCTGAGTTTCACTTCTGGTTTTTCTAGTTGCTTGGAGTGTTTTTGTGATATCATTTATTTAGGCCTCTTAGGGCCCTTTCACATCAGCGTTTTTTGAAATTCGCGGCAGATGCGGTGAAAAAACCGCATCTGCCGCGATTACCGCATACCGGCTGCACTTGCGGCGCAGTTGTGGTAAACGCCATGCAAAGTATAGGCGGACTTGCGGCAGGTGCGGCAAGTGCGGTTTTGCACTTGCGGCAGGTGCGGCCGCAAAAAAAAACGCAGTCAGCCGCGATTTTTTTCGCGGCCGCACCTCCCGCAAGTGCAAAACCACACTTGCCGCACCTGCCGCAAGTACGCCTATACTTTGCATGGCGTTTACCGCAACCGCGCCGCAAGTGCAGCCAGTATGCGGTAATCGCGGCAGATGCGGTTTTTTCGCTGCATCTGCCGCGAATTTCAAAAAACGCTGATGTGAAAGGGCCCTTAGGCTGTGTACTTATGATCAGTATATGCAGCGTTTTGGAAAAAAGAAAAAAAGAAAAAAGTGTTCATATGGTTTATATTACGTATTGAGCTCCAATTATTGGCGTTTTGGACGCATTATCTTGCCACTGTGTCCAAAACACTGTGTAGTACAGTAGTAGTATAGTGGATAGGATTTCAAGAAATCCCATCCTCACTATGCTGCTCCAGACCGCAGTGTTCTTTCTGCTGCGGTGCAGGTGTCTGCTCCTCCGCATACATGTTAATTTCATGCTGCTGAGTCAGAAGTAGACACCATCGGGTGAAGCCGCCCTGCACCCAACGCACATGGTGAGTACAGGGCTGCTGCAGTCTCCCTGCACTCACCGACTGGTTCCCTCAGGTCCGAACTACTGCATACTAAATGCAGTGGCTCTGGACCGTGGGCATATACCCATAAGTCTCATTCAGACACACACCTGTGTCTTGAGATTATGACTCTAGTGATGTTTGACAATTTTCTGAGGGTTGTGCAATTAGTGTTTCTAATATATAATTACCTATTCTAGTGTGTCATCAGCTTCTGGACCGATATCCACGACTCAGACAATGCACCGAGTAATTGGTATGGTAATATGGCAGATGTACCGACATTTCCTGCCAATGCCCCACACGCTGCCTACCTCCCGTTGCCCGCAGCACACTGCAAGAATAGCCTCTGGTGAGTTAGTGGTTTCAGGAACTGTGGTGATGTCTCAGTCATGTGATCAGCAACATGACCGACACATCACCACAGCTCCGATACTACAGTGACATAGACTGCAGCCAGACAAAGTGCATAGGAGAGGGGGGCAGAAAGAGAGCACAGGGGGCAGAAAGAGTACAGTGGTGGGCAGAAAGAGAATGGAGGACAGTGTACAGGGGCGGTAGAAACAGTACAGGGGGGACAGAGCACACAGTAGGGCTGAAACTAATCTCGGGGGGGCCAGATAGTGCACAGTGAGGTGTAAAGAGAGAACAGGTGGAGTTGTACACAGTGGAAGGGAGCGCATAGAAGGAGAGAGTGCACATGGAGAGGGCGTGCACGGAGGGAGAGTGTGCACGGAGGAAGAAAACACGCATGGAGGAAGAGAGGGTGCATGGATGGATAGAGTTCATGAAAGGAAAGAGCGCGTATGGAGGGAGAGAGTGCACGCATGGTGAGAGGGCGCACGGGGGAGGGAGAGTGCACAGGGGGATGACAACCCAAAGGTGACAGCACAGAGGTGAGAAGACAACACAGGGGGGAGAGAGACTGCATACAGGGAGGAGAGCACATGGGGAGACAGCACAAAGGAGAGAGTAGATGAGGGGAGAAAAGGTGCACTGGGGGAGAGATACAGCACACAGGGGTAAGACAGCTCAAAGGAGAGCGAACATGAGAAAAGAAGACAACACAGGGGGAGAGAGACAGCACTGGGCAGAGAGTGTACTGGGGGAGAGACAGCCACTGCTCCCAGCACCACAGAGCCCGCCCCCATCGTAACATCACCGCCCTCCTGATGCGACAACATCGGGCCTCCATCTAGCGTTTTTATATACTTCTATACATAATTAGTTTCTATCAGTGTCTTGGTACTATTCATATAATTCCCTGAATTTTAAATATGATTTCATATTATAATTTTCACAATTTTTTGTTCATTGGCTTTATTTCCAAAGGAATTTGCTTTATATATACCGTATTCGTGTTGGAGTGAAATCTGGGTATACTGTCTGATTTAACTAAGGACTCATGTGATATATCTGTAAACTGTTGTAGAATAAACGCTGCTGAGAAAAAAAACGAGTTGCATACTGATGGCATATGCATGTCACATGGATGCTAGGCTGAAAAATAATGACACACTTGCATAGCATTTGCATGACTTACAGAATACCAAACGGATTTCACTCATCATACTCTACTGGATGAAACTTGGTCAGATTTTTCATATTCCCAAGTGAATCCAGCCTAAGGCTTTTTAAAATAATGCTGATCCTACCTGTCCTTAAATTTGTAGGCCTTTCGCTCCAGAGATGCAGGATATTAGGTTAGAGTCTCATCAAAAGCAGACGTCTTGCTACAGCTGATAGACTCTCATGAATTGGCCAATTTATGTGCCAAGTACCTTCATTTTTCTAAGTATATATCTTATAGTAGTAATGCAGTTCAAATTTCATATGTTCAATGTTTGCATACATTTTAGCGCTCACAGAATGCTGCTGTATTTTTTTGGTTATACATATAAATATTAATATCTACTATATCTACAGTTGTGGCCAAAAGTATTGACACCCCTGCAATTCTGTCAGATAATTAATAATTATCTGACAGAACACACAAGGACACAGGACAGTGGTTGAGTCAACTTTAATCCATGTCAACTGGCTGCAAGTGTGATTTAGTTATTGCCAACACCTGTTAGGTGCCACAGGTAAGTTACAGGTGCTGTTAATTACACAAATTAGAGAAGCATCACATGATTTTTCTAACAATGCCAATACTTTTGTCCACCCCCTTTTTTATGTTTGGGGTGGAATTATATCCAATTTGGCTTTAGGACAATTCTTTTTGTGTTTTTTAATTTAATTTAAGATACATTAAATGAAGATAATAATACCAAAGAATTTGTGATTGCAATCATTTTCAGGAAGCTAAATATTAGAGTAAAAAGGGGTTCACTGAAAATTTGACATGTTTTACCTAGAATTTCTGGATAGCACGTAAATGGCAGCTTAGGGAACTAAACGATCACACGGTGCTATATCTGCTGTGTTGAATCCTCCCCCAAGAATTGTGCCAAACCATTAGTAGTGATATAGATGGTTATACATACTGTACCTCCGCAAACCATTAACCCTGCTGTTTTGTTCGGGTCTACTATAGACATAATGTTCCAGTCATTTTTTACAGGACCTATTAAAGTCTTGATTTTTAGCTAATTTAAGTGTTTTATTTGAATACCTGTTGCATTTCACTGTATGTGAACACGGTTGTTCATAAACAAATGAAAAATGAAATTAAAAACTGAAAATTCGGTCATTTTTGACCAAACAGAACAGCAGGGTTAAATAATGCCAATGTGGCACCCCAGGGGTTAATGTGCCACAGTAACACCACAAAGGGGGAACTCCATACACAACCCACAAGACTACACTAGCGCCTCCAGGCCAGAAGGGGGAGCTAAAGCTGTTTCCCTATATATTCTGGTTTGGAGAGGAAGTGGGGAAGAGCAGAGTGGTGGGAGGAGCTAATGTTGTTTACCTCAGAGTGGCAGTGACAGTTCTGTTCCTGGGAGGACTGAGGAAGAAAGACTGGTGGTGTAAAGGGGCTGCTTTAGGCCTCTCCACAGCCTGCTACCCACTTCCAGGCCTAGCCAGGGTCTAAGGGAAGGAGTAAGAGAAACAGGAGAACACATCTGGGAGACTGAGCTACCTCATAACTCACCCTGGAGAAGCACACAGACCGGATGCCAGATCCGAAACTGTGACTGACACACGCAGCACAGTAAACACCGGACTAGTGGAGGTTATAGATCTGCACTGTACCTCAGCGAAGCAACATGGCGGGGTCAGAAATACAGAGGAAAGACTCAAGTTGCCTAGCAAAGGGAGTACCTGTGAGGAGAGACAGGCCAGCAGCCTAGCTAAAGCAGTAGCAGGGCCACACACGCAGTGCAGGAGTGGGAAGCTGAGGACCCGGTCAGGGTGGGAGCAACCCGGCCCCGGTACAGACTCCGTGGACAGTACTCTGCTAACAACATCTGTAGTAAAGACTTGGAAAACTACAAAAACTGTGAGTCTGTGTGATCCTTGTTAGGGATGGGCGAATCTACTCGCTAGGACTCGTTACTCGGCGAGTAGTAAGGGACTCGCAGGACTCGGTACTCTGCGAGTCTCCCAGTGATTACTCGCACGAGTCCAATGCAAATCAATATCAATCCTAGTTTTGTCAGAAACGCTGACAAAACTAGGATTGCCATTGTTTGCAATAGACTCGTGCGAGTAATCACTGGCTACTGTGCCAGTGATAGCAGGGAAACTCGCAGATAACTGCTGTTTCTTTGCGAGCCGAGTCCAGCTGTCTTCTCTGTGCAGCTCCAGGGTCCTAGAGCCTGCCTGCTCACAGACATTATGTAGCAGTGCTGAGATTGTTCTCAGTCTGCTCATTCCCTGTGTACAGACATGAATGTCTGTGCACAGAGATGATGTAGCAGTGCTGAGATTGTTCTCAGTCTGCTCATTCCCTGTGTACAGACATGAATGTCTGTGCACAGAGATGATGTAGCAGTGCTGAGATTGTTCTCAGTCTGCTCATTCCCTGTGTACAGACATGAATGTCTGTGCACAGAGATGATGTAGCAGTGCTGAGATTGTTCTCAGTCTGCTCATTCCCTGTGTACAGACATGAATGTCTGTGCACAGAGATGATGTAGCAGAGCTGAGATTGTTCTCAGTCTGCTTATTCCCTGTGCATAGACATCTATATTTATGCACAGGGGATGTAGCAGAGAGGACATCGCGTTTTGGACTGCGTCGGACGGAAGAGGATTTTTTTAATTAAAGATGGAGTCCCTAATGGCTTTTTTTTTTATTTCTAATAAAAAATGTTCCTTGTGTTGTGTTTTTTTTAAAACAATTTAATAGAAATTCATGGCGGTCATGTCTAATATTGGCGTGACCGCCATAAATTTCGGGCTTAGGGCCAGCTGATAATACAAAGCTGGCCCTAACCTCTTTATTACCCAGCGTGCCACCGCTACCAGGGCCGCTGGAAGAGCGGGGTTCAGCGCCAGAGGATGGCGCTTCAATGAACGCGCCATCTTCTGGGGCGGCTGCGGGCTGCAATTTGCAGCGGGGGGTGCCCAGAAAGCTTGGGCATCCCTGCGCTGCGGATTCCAGCCCCCAGCTGCTTAGCTGTACCTGGCTAGACATAGAAATTGCGCGGAGCCCCACGCATTTTTTTTTTTATTATTTCATGAATTTCAGAGTCAGAGTCTCAGAGTCAGAGTCTCAGAGTCAGAATCTCAGAATTTCATGAAATAATTTAAAAAAAATGCGTGGGGCTCCGCGCAATTTCTATGTCTAGCCAGGTACAGCTAAGCAGCTGGGGGCTGGAATCCGCAGCGCAGGGATGCCCAAGCTTTCTGGGCACCCCCCGCTGCAAATTGCAGCCCGCAGCCGCCCCAGAAGATGGCGCGTTCATTGAAGCGCCATCCTCTGGCGCTGAACCCCGCTCTTCCAGCGGCCCTGGTAGCGATGGCACGCTGGGTAATAAAGAGGTTAGGGCCAGCTTTGTATTATCAGCTGGCCCTAAGCCCGAAATTTATGGCGGTCACGCCAATATTAGACATGACCGCCATGAATTTCTATTAAATTGTTTTAAAAAAAACACAACACAAGGAAAATTTTTTATTAGAAATAAAAAAAAAAGCCATTAGGGACTCCATCTTTAATTAAAAAAATCCTCTTCCGTCCGACGCAGTCCAAAACGCGATGTCCTCTCTGCTACATCCCCTGTGCATAAATATAGATGTCTATGCACAGGGAATAAGCAGACTGAGAACAATCTCAGCTCTGCTACATCATCTCTGTGCACAGACATTCATGTCTGTACACAGGGAATGAGCAGACTGAGAACAATCTCAGCTCTGCTACATCATCTCTGTGCACAGACATTCATGTCTGTACACAGGGAATGAGCAGACTGAGAACAATCTCAGCTCTGCTACATCATCTCTGTGCACAGACATTCATGTCTGTACACAGGGAATGAGCAGACTGAGAACAATCTCAGCACTGCTACATCAGGCAGCAGGCAGGCTCTAGGACCCTGGAGCCAGCACACAAAGAAGACAGGACTCTTATCTGTGCGAGTTTCCCAGCCAGCGATTACAGTTGCAAAGTAAACTAGTCCAATGCAAATAAATGACAAAACTAGAATTGGTTCAGGCTGAAGCTTCCGAGACACATCTGCGATTTGTAAATCTCACACTACTCGCTATTACTCGCTTCCCCATTCATTAACATTGGACTCGCTAGACTCGCAACGAGTAGCGAGTCCTGTGCTCGGACTCGCTAGAGTCAAGCGATTCCGAGTAATTTAGGATTCGCCCATCACTAATCCTTGTGCTCCAGCCCTGTGTTCCCTCACAAATTGCCATCACCTCTACTACGACCCCTATCCTGCAACATCCATAGCATCAATCATAGACTTTAACTATCACTGCCCAGGGGAACTAAGCTATACCTGCAGAGATCCATTAGATCCTCAGCTGCCAGACATCTTCCCCGGAGGTTCTGCAGCAGCGGTGGTCACCCTGACCACAACCCGTGGGTGGCGTCACGACAAACTCCCCTGTAAATATCCCCCCATTACTTGCGGAACCTGGGACATGGTCCGGACCGCCATGATATCCCCAGCAGTACCCCGGTCCGGCACCGAGTACCCTGTCCCAGTGGGCTCCACACCTACTGGTAGAAAAATAGCATATACATATGCTCTTTGTTTTCTAGGAACACACACCTTGCTGAGCTGCTTTTTTTAAGTAATTTAAAGGGGTTTTCACACAATGTTTGTGGTTTAAAGGACAAGGCAGAGTCGAGGGTTTTCCGGAGCAGTGGACTTTTGTTACAGGGGAAAGCATAATGTCATTTATTGTGATAGATAAATCAGGTAGGGGATGCAAGAAAGACTGTGATGGCAGAGTGTGTGGACCCACTGCGTCTATGGCTGGGCTTAACATTGAGGGACAGGATTAAATGACTACCTGAATTTCATAAGAGCGTTAAATGGTGAAGTTAGACTTGATTTGTTAGGTTAGTCGCTGGCTGCTACTTCAGGGCAGTCCCTGGACATGCAGTAGCTGACCTGCAGGTCAGAGGTGCAAACACTGGACACAGGAGCAAAGGCAGAAATATGGTTAGACTATCAAGATTCAAGACAAGCAGCATAAATTCAAAATAAGAAGCAGGGGTTCACACACGCAGGAGAACAAACAGCAAGACAATATGAGTGAACAAGCTGGAACAGTAACAGGAGAGTGAAAACAGGTATGCAGCCATGTAGAGGGCTAAACACAAACTAATTACAACTTAAACTCAGGCCAGGTGTGGAGGGAGGATTTGCCTAATAAACCCACTACTGGGAAGGGGACAGGCCAGAGAAGCAACACTAGCAGTAGACAAGTGATTAAACTCCTGCAGAATTAAGGAAATAAAGGGTTTCTGGCTAAGAGTGCTGTGGGGCACAAATGGTCCACTGATGTTGAGCGGAGGCGCACAACCATCACAGGTGAGAGGCGACCCCTCCTTCACCTTTTAACTTGCCCCACTGGACCACCAGGTTCTCCCTATGGGAGTGCTTTTATCTTTTGTGTATTAAACTCCTGCAGAGTCTGGCCATGCCTCGCTGCATGAATTTTTAGGATTCCCTTTGCTGGATTTTTTGCTTCAACCTGGACCTTACAGTACTACAAGTTTCTGTGCAATTGGGTATCTTTTGTCAATCAGGTGAGTTGACCTCCCTCTTCTATTTTGGTACCAAAATCTTCCTGATCTTTAGTATTGAGTATAACAAATAGAAAACGAAACACTGGTTTGTGTCTCCATTTCTGAGACCTTTAATTATTTTTTTACTTTTCCATCAATTGAGTTATGTGAAGGCTTATTTTTTTTGTGGATGGTGATGGAGTTTTTCAATTTACATCATTTTGGGGTACATAATATGTTTTGAATACTTACATTTTTTTTATAGAAGTGCAGCAACCAAATAAAGGTAATTCTCATATTTCAGATTTCTTTTATTTACTTTACGGTACAAGTTACCATATTTTTCGCTTTATAAGATGCACCAGATTATAATACGCACCCCCAAAGTTGGTGAAGGAAAAGAGAAAAAATAATAACTTTTAATGTTAAATAGGGTCCGTCTTATAATGCTAGTGTCCGTCTTACAAATCATATATACAGGGGTTGGACAAAATAATGGAAAAACCTAACGTTTTGGCATTATAATCTTCGGACATGTTATAAGCATGCAAACCGTGACATATGTTAATGTTTTGTAGTTGATTATTTGTGTTAAGTGATATCTGTATACAAATTAAAGGGAACCTGTCACCTGGATCGAAGCCCCTACACTATCACTACCTGTCCCTGCACCTTTTTAGCTGCTCCCTATCTATCCCTCCCTGAGCTAAATTCACCCTATAAAACAGCAGAAAAATAACTTTTATCTTACAGCAGTCCCTGAGGATGGGGACTGAAAAGGCGGCGCCAGGCTCCATTCTGGCCCCTTCTCAATGCAGCAGCACACGCCCCGCTGAGGCGGCGATGAAGAAAGAATTCTTTCTTCATCGCCGCCTCCTCCATTTGGAATCTCCTGCCTGCTTTACACCTATCATGTTGTGGTGATGCGACCTCGATGTGTCCCCTGACTGGGACACAGCATATGGGAGATTGTATCTTCTGCTCGGTAGCAGCACACACAGGATGAGCTGCTACTGGAGCTGAGTGCTGATTGAAAGCACTGACACCCAGGTGTGCGGGTGTATAGGAGATGATATGAGCTGCCCTGGGGAGGGGGTGGAGTGTGTCAGGACAGCAGCAGGAGCTGCTGTGTAGAGAGCTGTGTGAAGATTTAACACAGCCCGTGAGCTCTCTCAGAGTGGACTTTCATGAGGCTAATGAGCGGATGGTGAGGAGAGAAAGGTTGTGTGCTGACCTAACATAGCCTACCCGGGGGAAGGTACAGAGCTTCTCTATCAGCTGTTGGAATTGTATGAGGTTGTACTTGGCTGCACCCCAGAACCTGGAGGTCTGTGAATACCTGAACTGTGCCATTAAACTGTGTGCTGTGTGAGTAAATACCATATAGAGTAATGGGAGGGGGGACTGCAGGCAATGTAATATGCCTGCGCCTGTGTCCATACCTCGGCTTGGTTTCAGCACCGAGGTGATGAACAGCAGGTGCAGTGCATATTACATGAGGCTAATGAGCGGGAGCATGTGACCTCCTGCTGCCTCCTGCAGCCAGCCCGCCTCAGCCCCAGGACACGCTCCAGAGCCAGTCCCAGTTCCCTGTAGTATATAATCCATACATTCGGTTTATAAAACGCACCTCCCACTTTCCCCCAAAATAGGGGGAAACAAAGGTGTATTATATAATCTAAAAGATATGGTAAATAATTGTATAATTTAACACAGCCAATTTTTAATGGACTCAACAATACCTAGAGTGCCTTGTGAAAGTATTTAGCCGCCTTGGTTTTTTACTTATTTTGTTATATTAAGGTTCCCAATTCAGACATCAGGTAAGAGGGACATCTGTAGGTTGTTGTTATCTTGCATGGGCATAGCAGGAAGGCCACACGCATAAGCCTCAGGCGTAGCACAAACATAGAAGAGCACCGAAATCATCCTCAGGTAGATGTTGTAGAGCGATGGAATAGCAAGGAGGTAATTTTGGGTTCATGTCACAGGTTTTGGCATGGGCATATTGAGAGAATCTCTGACATTTCTCAAGCATAGCACTGGCACAGGAGTAGAACATCAGACACTGAGCTCAGGCAGACGTAATCAGAAGCATGACAGGAAGGTCAGCTCAGACAGATGTCACCTCTTGAAGGACACCAGGATCCAGGCTATACATTGGGACACAGGCAGAATATCAAGACACAGGCTCAACACAGGCTGGATAACAGGGCACAGGCTGGACATCAGACCACAGTCTGGACATCAGGGCGCAGGCTGGACATCAGGCACAGGCTGGACATCAGGGCGCAGGCTGGACATCAGGGCGCAGGCTGGACATCAGGGCGCAGGCTGGACATCAGGCGCAGGCTGGGCATCAGGACACAGGCTGGTCATCAGGTCAAAGGCTGGTCATCAGGATATTTGGCAGGACATCAGATACCAGACATTGGGCACAGCTTCAAGTACCAAGCAGAGGTCACCAGATACTGGACATCGGACATGGCTCCAAGCACCAGGCAGAAGTCATCAGATATCAGACTTGGCTCCGAGCACCAGGCAGAATTCATCAGATACCAGCATCAGTCATGACTCCAAGCACTAGGCAGAGGTCATCAGATACCGGACGTCATACATGGCTCCAAGCACCAGGCAAAGGTCATCCAATACCGGACTTTGGATAACTGGCTGAAATAAACTAAAGCTGGGTGGTGTAGGTACAGCAGGAGCATACTGAAGCTGGATGACATAGGCAGAACAGTAGCGGACCTGAGTTAGGTAGTGTGAACAATGCGGAATAGTGAAAGCAGAACAGACATGGACCAGAGCTGAATGACACAGGCACAGTAATAGTGGACTGGAGCTGAGTGGTGTGAGCACAGCAGGACAGACCATAGCTTGGTGACACAGGCACAGCTGGAGCTGATGGGAGCTGGATGGTGCGAGCACAGCTGAGTACTATGAGCACAGCAGCCACAGACCGGATCTGAGTGACACAGGTTGTGGGGCAGCACTGGGATTGCAGGTCACAAATACGTTGAGCCCGGAAACAGTTCAAACAGCACCCTGTTTTATTGCTGATAAATACAGCAATGGCACAAGCTGCTGGAATCTGGGTCGCAGCCGGGTACACTGGATACAGTCCACACATAAAGTAACCTGGTTCCCACAGGTTAGGGCTTTCTGATATAGGTCGCCCCGAGCTCCCAGGCCTCCTGGGCTAGACCGTGTTATTATAGCACACGGCCCCTGGAACTCTTGACCTCTCCTGTCTGTCTGTGCTGCTCCTTCAGCTTAGAAAGGCTTTTAACCCTGTGTCTCCTTCCAGGGATCCTGCAAGACCCGGACCGTCCCTCTCTCTCACACCCTATACCGGGTGCAATATGTGACAGTGCGCATTCTGGGGGAGACATAGCGCCCCTCGCATATGATCCCCCACACTGTCTCACAAGGTACAGCATGACCTGACCGGAACTGGTGAGTGCTTGCACAGCAGAATAGTGCAAGCCCAGCAGGCACAGACTGGAGCTGAGTGACACAGCAGGAGCAGACCGGAGCTGGATGGTGTGAGTGCAGCAGAATAGTACAAGTACATCAGGAACATCAGACTCCAAGAGATGGACAGAGGTTTAATGACAGGATTTAGGACACAGTAAAATCACAGATGTCAAGTACAAGGCACAGCAGGACTTCAGGTATATGACACATTCCAGAAAAAAACAGGGAGGATGCTACCTGGGGAGACACATGTAAAGGATGGGTCCAGGGGCAAAGACAAGCAAACATCAGCTACCACAGAACTAGTTGCTAAAAGAACTGGAATCAAAGGCAGACCAAGATCAGAAAACTGGACCAACACACATGGTTAGTTTTTATAAACTCAATCTAAAGCTCTGGCAACGCCCAACAGGGAAGAGGAACTTTAAATAGGAGATTCCCCACAGAAAAAGCCTGGGGACACAAATTCAAGATATACACACTGACCCTATAAAAGCGGGAAATGTAGTGGTATGTACCCTAGGCAACAAACAGGAACCAGCATACACAATACAGGGACTGAGGCCTATGGCATGTGGATAGTTGTGCCACACAGCACTCACAACACGTGGACGGCTCCGCATCAGAGCAGCCAGGGACCACACCCGTGGTTTCTTATACAGCTCAACAGAGGACCTCACAACATGCGGACAGCTATGCAACACAGAAAGAGACCGAGCAGCATCCTTAAAGGTAACAGACAACGGTATTCCAGCTTGATAGGAGGAACGAGCATAGGGACAGCGGCAATAGCATGCACAATAATGCCAGGAAAGCAATGGACAAACACACCGGCGTTACAAACTGATTCAGTCTGTCAGTAATTTGAGAATGCGGTTCATCTTGCAACACGACAATGACCCAAAGCATACTACTGCCAAAGCAACAGTTGAGTGTTTTAGTGGGAAACGTGTACATTTATTGTAATGGCCTAGTCAATGCCAAGACCTTAAAGGGAATCTGTCACCCCCCCCAGGGCCTAATAAAGTAAAAGAGCCACCTTTAGCAGCTTTCTGTGAAGGTGGCTCTTATGTCTATAACCCCCAGGGACACTAAAAGAAAGACTTTTATACATTTCCTGCCATGTATGCAAATACCTCTATTAGGTCCAGGAGGCATGTTCTCTCCCCAGGACCTAAACGTCAGCCTGCTGTCAATCATCCTCCTCTGGTCTCCGGGTGCCACCTCCTCTCTTCCTCCTGACATCATCGGCGCCTATGCACATCAGTCAGTTCTCGGGCATGCACCATGCGTGCTGCCTGAGAACTTAGATCACATGATTTAATCAGATTGCGCCTGTGTATAGCGGAGGCCCCAGTCCTGCCCCGCAGTGTGTTATGATGTATTCACACTGCGGGGCTGGGAATCTGGCACCTGCGCAGAGAGGATCACTGCGCCTGTCCCCATCTCCCTCTGCCTCTTTCCTCCCTACCCTGCAGTGTGACTACATCATAACACACTGCAGGGCATGATCTGGGGCCTCTTCTATATGCAGGTGCGATCTGATTAAATCATGTGATCTATGTTCTCGGACAGAGCGTACGGCACATGCCTGGAAACTGACTGATATTTGCAGGCACTGATGAAGTCAAGAGGAGGCAGCGCCCGGAGGCCAGAGGAGGATGATTGACAACAGGCAGGCGTTTAGGTCCTGGGGAGAGAACGTACCTCCTGGACCTAATAGAGGTATTTGCATACATGGCGGGAAATTTATAAAAGTCTTTGGATGTCCCTGGGGGGTATAGACATAGGAGCCACCTTCGCAGAATGCAGCATAAGTGCTGCTGAAGGAGGCTCCTTGACTTTAGTAGGCCCTGCGGGGGTGGCAGGTGTTATGATCCGGTGACCTTGGAGCCGCATGAATATGTTTCACAGGAGTAAGTGGTACCTATACTGACCGCAGTTCCTGACCTAACCCCGCAACTAGAAGTAGCCGTGGGATGTGACTAACCATACCCTAGACACCTCAACACAGCCGGAGAACTAGCTACCCTTAAAGATACTTATCAAAGAAAGCAGCACAGCTTTTCCTTCGGGTGCAATTCAGTCATAGCTCCTCTCCCATCCGCTGATTATGATATCAAGTAAATCGACTGCAGCACTCCTTTTTTGTGTTAAGTTATGCCTTTATTGGGCCATCAGGTGTCCAGCAACGTTTCGGGATCAAACTCCCTTCCTCTAGCAGTTAATCACAGCTGATACCAGGCTTAAATACATTTCCTTTACATCTCATTAACATATCATTAATATACATCAAACTAAACACTTGTTTGCAATCACCATGTGATGCTCAGCTTCTTTATGTCAAACCTCAATTCTCAGTGCTATAATATCATGTGCATATATGAGCCGTCCTCAATATCCTTTTGCCAGTGTATTCTTATTTATATAACACACACTTCATTTTTTCCACAATCATCTTTCTAATTGTCTCAAATCTTTAAATATTCCACAGCTGCTGACATTGTGGCTCCGTATCCTTTATATTAAAGTATAAGCTACTTACTCTATAGCCTCATCGCCGCTGTGCATGTGTTTCTTTCCTTAGACGCCGACTCCTGCGCAATAGCACATTATTTACTGTGGTTGCCATGGTAGTTTTTTCATTTCCTGCCCTGCGCCACCTTGAGACTCCCGCGCATGCCCAGTATTCATTCTGAAGTCTGTCATGATCGCTGGTGTTTCTCACAGGCGTTTTAGCAGTGATCTCCTTGGCACAGTATTATTAACCCTGGCGCCCCTCTACACTATATATTTATTAATGAATTAAGTGAATATGGTACAATTTAATATATTTAATAAAACTTTATCTGTGCTAGTGGCAAGAAAAAATACCATTCATAGTATATATGTATATTAAATATGCTATCTATGGATTTTTTTTGCGCCCATAATTGTTTTTTTCTTTCTGATTCTATTCTGGCTCTTTTAATATAAGTAAGAAGAGAGAAACAAAGCAGTACCACTAATAAACTAACAAGTAAAAGAGCCAGAATAGCTCTGGCTATACCCTTTGAGGAGGAGACACCGAACCCTCACCAGAACCCCCAGGCCTATCAGGACAAGCCAGATGAAAAGCACAAACCAAATCAGGGGCATGGACATCAGAGGCAAAAACCCATGAATTATCCTCCTTACCATAACCCTTCCATTTGACAAGGTACTGAAGCCTCCACCGCGAAAAACGAGAATCCAAAATCTTCTCAACCACATACTCCAACTCCCCATCGACCAACACAGGGTCCGGAGGAGCAACAGTGGGAACCACGGGCTCAACATACTTCCGCAATAAAGACCTATGGAAGACATTATGGATCGCAAAAGAGGCTGGAGCGCCAATTGAAAAGACACAGGATTAATAAGCTCTGAAATTCTGTAAGGACCAATAAACCGAGGCTTGAATTTAGGAGAGGAAACTTTCATAGGAACATGTCTGGAAGACAACCAGACCAAATCGCCAACCCGAAGCCGAGAACCAACACACCGACGACGGTTAGCAAAATGTTGAGCAGTTTCCTGAGACAACACCAAATTGTCCACCACATAAGCCCAAATCCGCTGCAGCCGCTCCACCACCAAATCCACACCTGAACAGGCAGAAGGCTCAACTTGCACTGAAGAAAAACGAGGATGAAAAACAAAATTACAAAAGAAGGGCGAAATCAAAGTAGCAGAACTAGCCCTATTGTTAAGTGCAAACTCGGCCAAGGGCAAGAAAGCCACCCAATCATCCTGATCAGCAGACACAAAGCATCTCAAATAAGTCTCCAAAGTTTGATTAGTCCTCTCGGTCTGACCATTGGACTGTGGATGAAACGCAGATGCAAAGGACAAATCAATACCCAGCTTAGTACAAAAGGCCCGCCAAAACATAGAAACAAATTGGAACCTCAGTCAGACATAATATTCTCCGGAATACCATGCAAAAGAACAACATGTTGAAAAAACAATGGAACCAATTCCGAAGAGGAAGGCAATTTAGGCAAAGGTAACCATCTTAGAGAACCTGTCACAAACAACCCAGATAACCGACATCCTCTGGGAGACCGGAAGATCTGAAATAAAATCCATAGAAATATGCGTCCAAGGCCTCTCAGGTACTGGCAAAGGCAAAAGCAACCCACTAGAATGTGAACAACATGGCTTGGCCCGTGCACAAGTCGCACAGGACTGCACAAAAGAACGCACATCACGGGACAAAGAAGGCCACCAAAAACATCTAATGATCAAGTCCCTGGTACCAAAAATGCCAGGATGACCGGCCAACACAGAACAGTGAACCTCAGAAATCACTCTACTAGTCCACCTGTCAGGAACAAACAACTTCCCCAGTGGACATCGCTCAGGCCTGTCAGCCTGAAAATCCTGAAGAGCCCATCGTAAACCAAGTGAAATGGCAGAAAGAACCATCCCTCCTTCAAAATGCCGACCGGCTCCGAGACCTCAGGAGAATCAGTCACAAAACTCCTAGAGAGAGCATCAGCCTTAACATTCTTAGACCAGGAAGGTACAAGACCACAAAATCAAAATGGGTAAAAAACAAGGACCATCTAGCCTGTCTAGGATCGAGTCTCTTGGAAGACTCGAGGTAAACCAGATTCTTGTGATCGGTCATGACCACAATATGATGCGTAGCCCCCTCAAGCCAATGTCGCCACTCCTCAAACACTCACTTCATAGCCAACAACTCACGATTGCCGACATCATAATTGCGTTCAGCAGACGAAAATTTACAGGAAAAGAAAGCACACGGTTTCATGAAGGAACTGACAGGATCCCGCTGAGACAAAACGGCCCCTGCCCCAATCTCAGAAGCATCAATCTCAACCTGAAACGGAAGAGAGATATCCAGTTGGCGCAACACAGGAGCAGAAGTAAACCGTCGTTTAAGCTCCTGAAAGGCAGAAACAGCCGCGGGGACCAGTTTCAACATCAGCGCCTTTTTTCATCAAATCGGTTAATGGTTTATCAATGCTGGAAAAATTGGCAATGAATCGGCAATAAAAATTTGCAAAACCCAAAAATTTCTGAAGGCTCTTCACAGATGTGGCTGAACCCAATCATGAATGTCCTGAACCTTAACCGGATCATCTCCATAGACGAGGGAGAAAAAATGAAGCCCAAAAGAGAAACCTTCTGAACCCCAAAGAGACACTTAGACCCCTTAACATACAAAGCATTGTCACGAAGGATCTGAAATACTGTCCTGACCTGTTCCACATGAGAATCCCAATCATTGGAAAAATTCTAAACATCATCCAATAAACAATCAAGAATTTATCAAAATAATTCCTAAAGATGTCATGCATAAAGGACTGAAAAACAGATGGAGCATTAGTGAGCCCGAACGGCATCACAAGGTATTCAAAATGGTCTTCGGGTATGTTGAACGCCGTCTTCCATTCGTGACCCTGCTTAATACGCACAAGATTATATGCCCCCCGAAGGTCAATCTTAGTAAACCAACTTTCCCCATTAATCCTAGAAAACAAGTCGGAAATCAAAGGTAAAGGGTATTGAAACTTGATAGTGATCTTATTCAAGAGGCGATAATCAATACAGGGTCTCAAGGAGCCATCTTTCTTAGCAACAAAAAAAAAACCCTGCTCCCAACGGTAAAGAAGATGGCCGAATATGCTTTCTCCAAAGACTCTTCATAAAACTCCGCATGGGAGCATGTTCAGGCATAGACAAGTGGAAAAGTCGACCCTTAGGAAACTTACAGCCCGGAATCAAGTCAATCGCACAATCGCACTCCCTTTGTGGTGGAAGAAAACTGAACTTGGGCTCATCGAATACATCCTGAAAATCAGACAAAACCCCCGGAATCTCAGAAGAGGAAGAGGAGATTGACATCAAAGGAACATCATCATGTACCCCCTGACAACCCCAACTAGACACAGACATAGACTTCCAATCTAAAACAGGATTATGTACCTGCAACCAAGGAAAGCCCAGAAAGATCGCATCGTGCAAATAATGCAAAGCCAGAAATCGACAATCTTCCTGATGAGCTGGCGCATGCGCATGGTCTCCAGAGTCCAACACTGGGGCTTATTTTTAGCCAAGGGTGTAGCATCGATGCCCCTTAGAGAAATAGGGTTCTGCAAAGGTTGCAAAGGAAAGCCACAGCGCCTGGCGAACTCAAAATCCATTAAGTTCAAGGCGGCACCTGAGTCCACAAACGCCATAACAAAAAATGATGACAATGAACAAATCAAGGACACAGATAATAAAAATTTAGGTTGTACAGTACTGATGGTAAATGAACTAACGACCCTCTTTATCCGCTTCGGGCAGACAGAAATGACATGAGAAGCGTCGCCAGAATCCTATCACACTGCATTGGCTCAGGATTCTGCTCTGAGGACAACGCCACAGAGCGTACATTTCTGCGCTCCCGCAAACGCTGATCAATCTGAATGGTCAGAGACATAATCACCTTGACCGGAAGGTGTGGGAAACCCCACCATTACATCTTTAACCGATTCAGAAAGACCCTTTCTGAAAATTGCCGCCAAAGCATCATCATTCCATTTAGTTAACACAGACCATTTTCTGAATTTTTGACAATATACTTCCGCCGCCTCTTCACCCTGAGACAGGGCCAACAACGTCTTTTCAGCTTGATCCACAGAATTAGGTTCATCATATAATAGTCCTAATGCCTGAAAAAAGGAGTCAACATTAAGCAACGCCGGATTCCCAGATTCAAGAGAAAATGCCCAATCCTGCGATCACCACGCAGCAGGGAGATGACAATTTTGACCTGCTGAATAGAATCATCAGAGGATCAAGGTCTCAGAGCAAAAAAACAGTTTATAGTTGTTTTTAAAACTCAAAAATTTGGACCTGTCACCAAAAAACAAATCAGGAGTGGGAATTTTCAGCTCCAAAACTGGAGTATGAACAATGTAATCTGAAACTCCCTGTACCCTCGCAGCAAGCTGGTCTTCATGAAAGCTAATTCCTGAACATCCATGCTAGCACAACACTCCTCAGCAACCCAGAGAAAAAGAGGGAAGAAAAGGCAAAGCAGACTGCAGAAAAAAACTGCCTAAACACCTTTCTTCCCTTCTTCTGAGATGCATTTAACTCATTTTGGCCAGTTGTACTGTTATGATCCGTGGCCTTGGAGCCGCATGAATATGTTTCACAGGAGTAAGTGGTACCTATACTGACCGCAGTTCCTGACCTAACCCCGCAACAGAAGTAGCCGTGGGATGTGACTAACCATACCCTAGACACCTCAACACGGCCGGAGAACTAGCTACCCCTAAAGATAGAAACAGGAATTTTATCTTGCCTCAGAGCAGAATCCCCAAAGGATGGAAAGCCCCCTACAAATATTGACTGTGAGTAAGAGAGGAAAAGACACACTCAGGCAGAAAACAGAATTTAGAGGCCACTCTAGCTAGATAGGTAAAGACAGGACAGAATATTATTGCAGTCAGTATAAAAATCCTTTCAAAAATATCCACAGCAGATAATACAAAAAACCCTGAGTCTACTCAAGACTCGGCGCCCTCTAAATCTGCGAACTCCTGTGAATCCAACTATGCTGACACAATCAAAAGCTGTACAAGCAAACAACAAATGAATAGCACATAAATCCTAGGAAGAAAACTTCCTAACAGAGAGCAAGCTAAGACAGACATGCAGACTAAATATCAACCCGCAACTCTGAGCAAAAAGAGACAATTCCAAACAAGCACACAGCATGTGTGCCACAAGAAAACAAAACCATTCACTTAGCTTGGAAGTTTTGCAGCAGGGCAAGAAGAGACCAGGTAAAGGTGAAACACCTCCAGGAACAATTGACAACTGGCAAGGACTGAGAGAAACCAGCAAACCTAAATTCCCCTTTCTAAATTCCTATTATCCAATTCACCTGACCAAGACTGCAAAACAGGATCCACTGCATTACCAGCCACAACCACAGGAGGGAGCCCACAAGCAGAATTCACAATAGGCAGGTTCCCTTTAATCCAATTGATCATCTGTGGTCAGAATTGAAAGATTACTGTTCACCAGAGGAAACCAAAGCTTGACCAGTTTTGCCTTGATGAATGGCTGTACAAAGTACTGACTTTAGGGGGTGAGTATTTATGCACGATTAAGTTTTCAGTTCTTTTGTCCTATTCGTTGTTTGCTTCACAATTAAAAAAAAAAGGTACATTTGTTGGCATGTTCTTTGCATACCTGATGCAAACCCTTAAAAAATCCAGTGAAATTTGAGGTTGAGAGGAAGCAAAACACAAAAAAAATCTTGGGGAGAATATTTCTTCAAGGCACTGTATTATATATATATTTTTTTTAATTAATGTTGTTATTTGTAGGGTCAATTTACTTTTCCAATTATTTAAATATCTTTTGTGGATATGGCCCTAATGGGGGGATACAACGGCACATCGGTACCCTACAATCATGTCACTGATGGGTGGTGCACAAGGCACTTGTTATGGCGATCTTAAAGGGACTACATATGTTAAATTCATTCAAAGGGAATCTGTCAGCATGTTTTTTCTACCTTACCTGAGAGCGGCAAAGAAATTCTGAATCCAACAATTTTACTGTGCAGCTGTTTTGACACAATCAAATTATTTCGTTTTTGCAATAAAGCAGAGCTGGGAGATCTGCCCCCACCTCCACACTAGACTATTAAAAGTTTGTACATTGACATTGAAGTGTCCTTCAGAGAAGGGGGTGTTTCGGACTGTCATGTGCATGACAAGTAGTCCACTAATGGTAATCACCAAGTAATAAATTCTTCAGTTTATGTAAACAATAGCACACTGTCATGGAGTGGTTAAAACGGACAAGGGTAATGAAGCAGGATCGTAGAGATGGACAATGATAATCAGTGTAACTAGTCTGACCCTTAGGCTGGAAACACACTGTCTGTGTGATATACAAATCACTCGGATGAGTGTCAGATCATTAACCCTGAACGACCTCTCCCTGTCAAGATGGGAGTGTGGAGTTTCTTACAGGGAGAGGTCGTTCAGTGTTAATGATCTGACACTCGTCCGAGTGACTCGTATATCACAAGCTCAGTGTGTTTCCAGCCTTAGACTGGGATTAACTAGCTGACCCTGTGCCAGAATTACCTCTGAAAATGAGGTCATCTGGGCTATTACCCTTGCCCTGCTCTTGACCAGCCCTAGGCTAACACTCCCTCACCTCCACCCAGGGATTGGAATTTGGAACAGCAACACCCCACAACGATGGCAATCTGGGGAATAGTAGCTTTTGGAAGGCTTCAGCAGAACTGCACTCAGCATCCACACAGCTCATGAATAAACATTATCAGCGACATCTGGTGATGGGTCATGGGACTATTTAAAGGCTAGAAGAGTGGTCAACCACATCACCTGACATAGACAGCAACAGCAACTAACCCTTTATGTCCAAAAGGAAATGAACTCCCATTTAAACTACACACTCTGCAAAGCAGTTCAAGAGACTGCAGACCAGTCTACACATGACACACAAAGCTTGATAAGAGAGGCATGGTTGATTTTTGTTTAACCCCTGCAGCATGCTGTCCCCAGCTTACATAGCAAAAAAGATAGACTCCTTTTAAGGAGTTAACAGTAGCAATTGGAACTCGCTTAACCTTAACTTGGATTGCTGCTGCTACAGGTCCTAATCCTGAACTTGACTAGCATGGTACATGAATGGTGAATTTCCTGTTTAAGTAAATGCATTTTTACCTAATAAAACTTACAGCAATATTTCAGTTTAGCTACAGGTGAAGAAAGGATGACAAAAATAATTTCCTGGATTGTTTTGTTTGTACAAGTTATCCCAGTCCACACGTATAATACTAATAAAAGCCATCTGTCTGAATTAAGTTTGTAATGTCTTGGTTTTCCATTTATAAAGCCAAAATCAATTGTGGTATTATCTGTATTTCCCACAGGTTCTTTTATCTCATTTATTTCCCTTTAACAATACTGCCTAAAATGTGATATAAAAATGGCTTTACACAAAATAGATTCTGAAAATCTAGCTGATACAATGGCACATCTTAAAATGTTTAAGGCTAATTTTTATTCTGCAAAATTCACTTTGCATTTTTTTATTAATAACAATACCTGAACATTACAAATCTATCAGAGCTCCCGGTTTAATATAGTCAGTCTGAGTAAATTACCTTCTTCTTAGTTTTGAGGCATTTAGAGGCATTGTGTGCATGCATGTTAACCTCTTCTGTCTCCACTCAGTCTCCTATCTTTGGTGGTCCATGAGTTGAGACCTTTATGTTCCTGGCATACACTTTGTATATATTGTCTCTTTAAATACATTCTGAAGGGTAGTTATTAAAGGGTTTGTCCCATGAACAAAGGACAGTTATCATTGGAATAATAATAAATTCTAAAGTTGGATCAACAGGAACAGCTCTTTATGGTTGGACTCCAAATAAGGTCTTGTTCAGATGTCTGGCGTGGTACTTATGTGTGGTATCCATTTATTCAAGGTTATTGCATGTATCCCTTATAATCTATGGTGATATTCATACAGTTGAAACCAGAAGTTTACATACACTATAGAATTAGACACACAGGCATGTTTTACTCACTGTCTGAAGTGAAATCAGAATACGGTAAATCCTGTTTCAGGACAGTTAAGATTACCATAATTATATTTGCCAAATGCCAGAAAAATGAGAGAGAATGTTTTAAGCCATTTTTATTACTTTCTAAAAAGCCACAAGTTTACTTAAATTAGATTACTATGCTTTTAAGCAATTTGGGACAGCCCATATGATGATATGATTCGAAGCTTCTGATAGGTTTATTGGTAACACCTAAGTTTATTAGAGACACACCTGTGGATTTATTTCACTGCACATCTGAAACACATTGCTTCTTTGTGTGGCATCATCAGAAAGTTTAAAGAAATCAGCTAAGATATCAGGAAGAGAAGTGTGGACTTGCATAGGTCTGGTTCATCCTTGTTTGCAATTTCCAGATACCTGAAGGTGTCTTGTTCATCTGTAGAAAAAGTTATACACAAGCACAAATAAGATGGAAATGTCCAACATCATACCTCTCAGGAAGAAGACGGGTTCTGTGTCCAGAGATGAACACACTTTGGTCTGACATGTGCATATCAACCAAAGAACAAAAGTAAAAGACCTTGTGAAGATGATGGCGGAAGCTGGCAAGATAGTGTCATTACACAGTGAAATAGGTGCTGTATTAACATGGGCTGAAAGGCCAACTTGCCATGAAGAAGCCATTATTCCAAAAGAACAATAAAAAGCCAGATTAATTTTTGCAAATGCAAACAGGAACAAAGACCTAAACTTTTGAAGACATGACCTGTGGTTTGGCGAAACTAAAATTAAACAGTTCGGCCATACAGACCATTGTTAGATTTGGAGGAAAAATAGAGAAGCTTCAAAGCCTAACAACACCATTCCAATTATGTCACAGAGAGGTGGCAGCATCATGTTGTGGGGATGTTTTGCTACAGGAGGGACTGGTGCACTTCACTAAATAGATGGCATCATGTGGAAAGAAGATTATTAGGCAATACTGAAGCAACATCTCAAGACATCAGCCATGACGTTAAAGCTTGTGTGGAAATGGGTCTTCCAAATGAACAATAACCCAAAGTATACTGCTAAACTGGTTCCAAAGTGACTTAGGGATAACAAAGTCAATGTTTAGGAGTTTCTATCATAGCCTTGATCTCAATGCTACTGAAAATTTATGGGCAAAAAAGCAGGTTGTGGACAAGGCAACCTTCCAACATGGCTCAGTTACACCAGTTCTGTCAGGAGGAGTGGGCTCAAATTCCTACCAACTATTGTGAGAAGCTTGTGAAAGGATATCCATAACATTTTTCCCAGGTATACAGTTTAAGGGCAATGGTACCAAATACTAATGAAATGTATGTAAACTTGTGACTTGCAGAAAGGAATAAAAAGGGCTTAAAACATTCTCAAATTATTCTGGCATTTGGCAAATATAAAGATCTAGTTGTAGTCCCCAGTGTTGCCCGGGATAATTAACTTTTCTTAGCTATAACAAAATATAATGAGTTAACAAAGTCTTACGTCCCTCTGCTGAGATACACAGGCTACAAGTGTAATACAGGGGCTATGTTTCAGCTCCTTATTAATTACAGGGGCTCCTGGTTTACAACTGGGGCTTTGTGGGACACAGGCTCTAATACAGGGGCTATGTGAGGCCTCCTGTTGTAATACAGGGGGCTATGTGTGGCCTCCTGCTGTAATACTAGGGTCTGTTTGTGGCCTCCTTCTCTAATACTGAAGGCTGTTTGCGGGCTCCTGCTGTGTACTGGAGGCTGTATGTGGGCTCTTGCTGTATATAGGGGCTGTGTGCGGGCTTCTGCTTTATAGTGGAGCTGTGTGGCCTCCTGCTGTATACAGGGGGCTGTGTACGGCCTCCTGCTGTAAACTGGGGCTGTTTGCAGGATCTTGCTGTCTGCTGCGGGCTGTGTGTGGGCTCCTGCTGTATAGAGAGGGCTGTATGTGGGCTCTTGCTGTATAGAGGGGTTGTGTGTGTGTTCCTGCTGTATACTGGGGGCTGTGTGACCTCCTGCTGTATACTTAGGGCTGTGTGCATCTGGTTATTAGAAGAATAGCAAAGATTTCAAAGACATACTGATAGGATGTTTATTTAGAATGTGAGCCCCAATAGGGACAGTGTTGCAAATGTATGTAAAGCACTATGGAATTAATAGCGCTATATAAATGAATAAATATTATTATTATTATTATTATTATTATTATTATGTGTATTAGTTCTTTGTGTGGCTTCTGATTCACTGAGAGTCATATTCCAGTGTGTGGCGTTTTCCAGAAGTCCTTGTCTTCGGCAATTTTCCCTGAATGTTTCACAGACATGCATAAGCTGTGTTATACTATGAATGAACCCTCTGGCAAAGCTAACGTGAAATGTGTGTTGGGGGTGTGTATTTAGTCACTTACAGGTAATATCAGCCCTTATCATTCAGGCACTTGCCTTCATTGTGGTACTCTTCTGTTCAATAGCACTTGAACTTTAGGATTATTTAATTATATTGCTTCATTATTTTGCTATAATTGAGTCATGGAAGGAAGTCAGGAGTGTAAGCTCAGGCACACACTGGACACCTGACGTAGCATTATCATTATGCGGGGCTGCTGTGATAAATAGTGACAGGGAGAGAGTGAGGAGGGAGGGTTTAGCTTAGAGTCCGCATGGGAATAATAAAATAACCCAGCCCCACAGAGTGACGCTGTGCTGCGTTGAATCATTCAACTAAAGGTATTATCGCACTCAGCATCTCACAGCCTGTAAGGTACTGGCTTCACTTTATAGCCTTAAATCCTGCTGGTTGGTTCCTTTTAAGTTGAAAATTCCAAGAATGTTGTCTGGCCCCTTTTGGGGGTTTTGTGTAAAATTATGCCCAATTTGCCATTTTTATTTTTTATTTTTTTTGTGTTTTTTCAATACACACAGGAAATATACAGTGAAGCAAATAATTATTTGATCCCTTGCTGATTTTGCAAGTTTGCAACAGTCTGTCATTTTAGGGGTAGGTTAATTTTAACAGTGCATGATAGAATATAAAAAAAAATCCAGAAAATAACATTGTCTAAATTAAATAATTGTATTTGCATTTTGAAGAGAGAAATAAGTATTTGATCCCCTACCAATCATTAAGAGTTCTGGCTCCTAAAGACCAGTAAGAGGCGCTTCACACTGCGGTCAGGTCCGGTCCGGGGCTGTCAGGGATGAACCCGACAGCCCTGGACTGGATCAGCACACACAACTGGAGGACTAATTTGCCCTCCGGTCAGGTGTGCAGCCGCATGCAGCTGCCGCCGCTGATAGGTCAGGACCGCGGCTAGCTCGCGATCCACGGTCCTGACCTATCAGCGGCGGCAGCTGCGTGTGGCTGCACTCCGGACAGGAGGGAAAATTAGCCCTCCAGTTCTGTGTGCTGATCCAGTCCAGGGCTGTCAGGTTCATCACTGACAGCCCCGACCCGGACTTGACTTCAGTGTGAAGCCGCCCTTAGATGTTCCTAATTAGCTCGTCATCTGTATTAAAGACAGCTGTATTAAATTGTCACCTGTGTAAAAATCTCCTGTCCTCACACTCAATCAGTCAGACTCTAACCTCTACAACATTGGCAAGACCAAAGAGCTTTCTAAGGATGTCAGGTAAAAGCTCCTAGACCTGCACGAGGCTGGAGTGGGCTACAAAACAATAAGTAAGACATTGGGTAAGAAGGAGACAAACTACTGTTGCAATAGTAAGAAAATGGAAGAAATACGGAATGAGTGTCAATATTCGATCTGGGGCTCCATCCAAAATCTCATCTCGTGTGGTATCCAAGATCATGAGGAAGGTGAAGATCAGTAAAACTATGCAGGAGAGACTTGTTAACCCCTTACCGACCCATGATGTAGGAGGACGTCATTGGCTGGTTACCGGGGTTTGATGTGAGCTCCGACGCGGAGTTATTCAGAGTTATAATAAAGACTAGATGGCGGCCTGATTCTAAAGAATCGGGTAGTCTAGAATCCATATATAGTTTAATTACTAATAGTTACGGGAGTGCGGTGAAATGAATTGTGTGTATACAGGCGGCTCTGTGGGTAGCACAGTATACGGTGGCTCAGTGGTTAGCAGTGAGTGCGGTGGTTCAATGGTTAGCAGTGAGTGCGCTGGCTCAGTGGTTAGCAGTGAGTGCGGTGGCTCAGTGGTTAGCAGTGAGTGCGGTGGTTCAGTGGTTAGCAGTGAGTGCGGTGGCTCAGTGGTTAGCAGTGAGTGCGGTGGCTCAGTGGTTAGCAGTGAGTGCAGTGGCTCAGTGGTTAGCAGTGAGTGCCGTGGCTCAGTTGTTAGCAGTGAGTGCGGTGAGATTGGTCAGCGCAGCGCCGTGGGCAGAGTGGTCAGCGCAGCGCCGTGGGCAGAGTGGTCAGCGCAGCCGTGGGCAGAGTGGTCAGCGCAGCGCCGTGGGAAGAGTGGTCAGCGCAGCGCCGTGGGCAGAGTGGTCAGCGCAGCGCCGTGGGCAGAGTGGTCAGCGCAGCGCCGTGGGCAGAGTGGTCAGCGCAGCGCCGTGGGCAGAGTGGTCAGCGCAGCGGCGTGGGCAGAGTGGTTAGCGCAACAGCGTGGGCAGAGTGGTCAGCGCAGCACCGTGGGCAGAGTGGTCAGCACAAACATACACACACACATACACACACTGCGCTATACTTACCACCGACCCTGCTTCTTCCCCGCCGCATGGATCCTGAGTTGACATGTCGCCGCCCTTCGGATGACTGGATTCAATATGTCGTCCGAGTAGTTTGGCAAGACATCTTGGACGCTATATTGGATCTAGTAGTTTGGGGGTGGCGACATGTCGACTGAGGATCCAGGCAGCGGACGCAGGCCCGGTGGTAAGTATAGCGAAGTGTGTGTGTGTGTATGTGTGTGTAGAAAGTTGAGGGAAGTGCGGACAAAGTGACGGAAGTGCCTACATACACAGATATATACACATACTGTACATTGCATATGGAGGGGTGAGGAGAGCGGAGGCTGGAGGCAGAGGACAGGGAGAGGAGTGCGGAGGCTGGAGGGCAGAGGACAGGGAGAGGAGAGCTGAGGCTGGAGGGCAAAGGACAGGGTGAGGAGAGCAAAGGCTGGAGGGCAGAGGAGAGCGGAGGCTGGAGGGCAGAGGAGAGCGGAGGCTGGAGGGCAGAGGAGAGCGGAGGCTGGAGGGCAGAGGAGAGCGGAGGCTGGAGGGCAAAGGACAGGGGAGGCTGGAGGGCAGAGGAGAGCGGAGGCTGGAGAGCAGAGGAGAGCGGAGGGCGGAGGCTGGAGGGCAGAGGACAGGGGAGAGGAAAGCGGAGGCTGTAGGGCAGAGGACAGGGAGAGGAGAGCGGAGGCTGGAGTGCGGAGGCTGGAGGGCAGAGGACAGGGAGAGGAGAGCGAAGGCTGGAGGGCAGAGGACAGGGAGAGGAGAGCAAAGGCTGGAGGGCAGAGGAGAGCGGAGGCTGGAGGGCAGAGGAGAGCGGAGGCTGGAGGGCAGAGGAGAGCGGAGGCTGGAGGGCAGAGGAGAGCGGAGGCTGGAGGGCAGAGGAGAGCGGAGGCTGGAGGGCAGAGGAGAGCAGAGGCTGGAGGGCAGAGGAGAGCGGAGGCTGGAGGGCAGAGGAGAGCGGAGGCTGGAGGGCAAAGGACAGGGAGGCTGGAGGGCAGAGGAGAGCGGAGGCTGGAGAGCAGAGGAGAGCGGAGGGCGGAGGCTGGAGGGCAGAGAACAGGAAGAGGAGAGCGGAGGCTGGAGGGCAGAGGACAGGGAGAGGAGAGCGGAGGCTGGAGGGCAGAGGACAGGGAGAGGAGAGCGGAGGCTGGAGGGCAGAGGACAGGGAGACTGGAGGGCAGAGGACAGGGAGAGGAGAGCGGAGGCTGGAGGGCAGAGGACAGGGAGAGGGAGCGGAGGCTGAGGGCAGAGGAGAGTGGAGGGCAGAGGCTGGAGGGCAGAGGACAGGGAATGGGAGCGGAGGCTGGAGGGCAGAGGACAGGGAGAAGAGAGGGAGGCTGGAGGGCAGAGGACAGGAAGAGAAGAGCAGAGGCTGGAGGGCAGAGGACCGGGAGAGGAGAGCGGAGGCTGTAGGGCAGAGGACAGGGAGAGGAGAGCGGAGGCTGGAGGGCAGAGGACAGGGAGAGGAGAGCGAGGCTGGAGGGCAGAGGACAGGGAGAGGAGAGCGAAGGCTGGAGGCAGAGGACAGGAGAGGAGAGCGGAGGCTGGAGGGCAGAGTAGAGCGGAGGCTGGAGGGTAGAGGAGAGCGGAGGCTGGAGGGCAGAGGAGAGCGGAGGCTGGAGGGCAGAGGAAAGCGGAGGCTGGAGGGCAGAGGAGATCGGAGGCTGGAGGGCAGAGGAGAGCGAGGGCGGAGGCTGGAGAGCAGAAGACAGGGGAGAGGAAAGCGGAGGCTGGAGGGCAGAGGACAGGGAGAGGAGAGCGGAGGCTGGAGGGCAGAGAACAGGGAGAGGAGAGGGGAGGCTGGAGGGCAGAGGACAGGGAAAGAAGAGCGGAGGCTGGAGGGCAGAGGACAGGGAAAGGGGAGCGGAGGCTGGAGGGCAGAGGACAGGGAGAGGAGAGGGGAGGCTGGAGGGCAAAGGACAGGGGAGGCTGGAGGGCAGAGGAGAGGGGAGGCTGGAGGGCAGAGGACAGGGGAGGCTGGAGAGCAGAGGACAGGGAGAGGAGAGCGGAGGCTGGAGGGCAGAGGCCAGGGCAGAGGAGAGCGGAGGCTGGAGGGCAGAGGAGAGTGGAGGGCAGAGGCTGGAGGGCAGAGGACAGGGAAAGGGGAGCGGAGGCTGGAGGGCAAAGGACAGGGGAGGCTGGAGGGCAGAGGACAGGGGAGGCTGGAGTGCAGAGGACAGGGGAGGCTGGAGGGCAGAGGACAGGGGAGGCTGGAGGGCAGAGGACAGGGGAGGCTGGAGGGCAGAGGCACAGCTCTAATCACAGAGATAGGCGTGGCATGCTGGGAGCTGTTGTGCCACACACTGCTGTGTGACCTGGCTGCAGCTCGTTCTTTCACCTCAGTAAGGAGAGGTTGTCCCCAGGAGCCTGCTTGCTTTCCCCTCTCCCTCCGTTCCTCCCTCTGTGTGTGTTCCCTTCTGTGTCGGCTTCTTCCTGGAGCTGCCGCCTCCTCCTCCTTCTCACTGAGCAGCCACCTGAAGGAGGCATGGAGAGGCTGCACTTCCAGGGGGCTGCGGGGGCCATAGATGAGTACGTGGAGTCCAGGAGGTGAGGAGAGGGTGCAGACTGTGCGCGGGATAAGGGAGAGAGAGAGAGACCGTTTGCGAGTCAGGAGTCCTGGCCATTGCAAGTGAAGCTTTGACTCACAGTGGAGCCTATTCAGTGAAGACTCGCAAAGCCATTGTGAGTGAGGGTTTGCGAGTTACTTGAGCGTATTCTGCACGGACTCGCAAAGGCATTGCGAGTGAGGCTTTGTGAGGCAGCCACGGACACGACGACGGAAACAGTGCCGAATATGACGGAAGTGAGTTAGGCTGATTATATATTAGATTAAAGACCTCTCTGTTTTTTATACTTGGGAAATTGGTTGTGTATCAAATACTCATTTTCCCCACTCTATATCTAAAATAAACTATATTTACAGTCACATTTCACTCCATCCCTCCATCCCTCTTATAGATGGGTGTGCAGACTGGATTGGACCAAATTAATGAGTGTGTGAACCAGATAGCCCAGGATCTGATTTTGGCCCCATAGTATCCCTATGGGACTGGATGGGGCCTGATGGCAGCTATTTGCCATCCGGTTTTGTGCTGTCCGGGAGGATCAGGCAGTTTTTTTTGTGCCCGGACACAAAATCACAGCTTGCAGCGTTTTTGTGTCTGGGGCGAAAATCGGACCAAATCAGATCCTCCCGGATCCGGTGAGATCCGGAGCCCCCTAACATGGGAGTCTATGGGCACCGTATCATACCGGATCCCACCGAAAAACGAATCTGGCTGCCAGATGCCGGTTGCTGAAGTTCAGCGGCGGCCAGCGCTGCACTTCAGCACCTGGTGAGTTCCCGGCAGAAATTTCAGAACTGCGGCTAGCTCCCCGTGATTTTGAAATTTCAGGACTGGACAGTGGCAGCAGCCGCACAGTCCTGTTCCCAGCAGAAAACAGGACCGGAGGGCATATTAACTCTCCGATTCTGTTTTCTCCGGGGCTGTCAGGCTGTGTCCGGTGCATCCAGCAAAATACCGGCCTCACACCACAAAACTGTGGTGTGAAGCTGACCTAAGACACGAGTTGTTGAAACGTGTCAACTGTTTCTACTGCCTTTCGATGTTTTGACTTTTTGTAATGGATTAAAATAAAAGCATAACTTTACTTTAATTATGGATGCTACCTTTTTCTACTTGGATACTCTCTTTAGTATCTTTATATTAAGTTATTTTTAATTTAGTCACATTTGATGTAAAATTCTGCTAAATATTTAAATCTAATATTCCCTTCTTTCAAATACTGATTTGTATAGACATTTCCACTTTGTCTTTTTTGTTGTGGTTTATTGAGTTTGCTCAGCGAGTGATATAGCTTTGACCAGAGAATTGTACTGTAAACAGAATTTTCATCAGGTCGCTAAAAACTTTGTTGTATGCATTTGTCTGCTTGGTTTCATTCTGTCAGGGACCAATTGATTACTCTCTACAATTCACTTCAGAGAAAATGAAAGAAAAAGAAAGCGATACAACCCCATCCACGACAGGTTATGTTTATTTTGACAGATTTATTAAAGCTGCATTTCAGAGCAGCTTGAATGTGGAAACATTTGAGATTTAAGTGCAAAATCAAATGCAGTGAACTTCTGGCAGTGGTATCAATGTCCCTTCACTTCCAGTTTAATTTATAAATCACAGTGTGCTGCAAACAAATTGAAGATAGGAAGCAGAAATATAGTCAGAAAGATGAATAAAACCTTATCATTCTGGATCTATTGTATGCAATCAGAAAATTCATGAAAGTTCCTTATACCCTCGGTTGGTGGTCCAGGAGCAAACAATTCAGTATATAAAATCTGTGTCTTATGTTAAAACCTTAAAATGTTTTTGTAGTGGAATATGTATCTGAGGGAATGGACCCAGCAGTTAGACTGCCTTCACATTTGCGTATGGGAAGGCAGCGTATGCTGCGTTCCCATACGCAGGCAAGCGCATGCGCACTGCGGTTCCTATGTTTAACATAAGAACGCATAGTGCTTGCGTTTGCTGCGTTCGGGTGCGGATGCGGACGATATCTGCTCCTTCCGGTGTCCAGCGTCCGCACCCGGGACGCAGCATGTTGCATTTTTTGGGCGCTCGGGGACCTTGGAAAATCAGCAAGCGTCCCCAAGCGCACAAAAAAAGCATTGGTGTCAATGGGTCCGCAGTGTTCTGTGCTTGACAGCGCAGGAGAACGCTGCGGACCCATTGAAAAATCTTCCCGTGGCCGCCGGTGATGTCACAGGAGCTCACCGACGGCCACAGGGAGATCAGCTCAGCCTCTGATGTTCTCCTCCTCCCCGACGCTGGTAATCTTCTAGTGGTGTCGGCGGGGAGAAACAGCTGATTTGACAGCTGTTTGAATCTTCCCGCGCCGACATCTCCTCTCGGTGTCAGCGCGGGAGATTCAAACAGTTGTCAAATCAGCTGTTTCTCTCCCGCTGACACTTCCCAGAGCTTACCGGCGGCCGGGAGGCGGAGATCTCCGTCACTGATCTCCGCCTCCGGCCCGCCCCTGGACACCGCCGATTGGCTGGCCGGGCATTATCCGCTGCGGACACATCAAATGACATTGCTTTTGACTGCGTTTGTGTCTGCATGCCATCAGCTTGCAGACACAAACGCTAATGTGAAGGCAGCCTTAATGGTTAAATTCTGTGTCATTACACAAAAGGTAACAACCTATGTTATCTAAGCACAAAGCTAGCTCTCCTGTCACAGTGACTACAGGTCTCTCCAGGGGGCTGTCCTGAAAAACCACAGAGTGGAACAATTTTACACCTCTTATGCCTTTGAAGACCCCATCAAAGTGACTTAATACAGCTGGACAGATTTTATTTACTGTTGGGAATGAGAAAGGGCTTAAGACCAAGACCATTTTAAAAAGTAATGTATGCATGGCTAAATTAGAGTGGGCTCCAATCATAGTTCCAGAATTATAATAGTAAACTGGGAGGATGGGCTGGGAATCTGACCTCATTCAAAACACTATAAGAAGCCAGGAGTTCTTTGTTCACAGATTTGAGGCAGCTGAATCACTGCTTTGATCCACAATCATTTTTCTGTCCTCCCCATTGGGCTACAGAAGGCAAGCTACAAAGTTAAGGTTTCTTTAAGTTTCTCCCTTTTTATTTTATAGCTGTTTTGCATATTTGTATGTCACTTGTTATTTCCATTTTATATCTTTTCTTGTAAGGAATGTACTTTTTATATTAAAGATTAAAACTTCAATAAGTCTGAACCTTTGTAATCTTTAAAGAACCCATAGAGTGTGATTTTGTTGATTGTCTGATAGTCTTAGTTTAGGGGGACTCATCCCCACCCCCCCAAATCCGGTGAGTGGTGGCAGCGTGTGTTAAGCGGGGTGCACGGTCGTGAGTATGGGGGTGTGATTGATGCTGCCTTTCAGCATAAGTCAGAAGTCAAGTGCTGGATTAAGTGAGAGGAGATAGATCAACCCTAGGAAGCGCAACCCGAAGTCACGTGTTGAAAAGTGGGTATGTGGCAGTTTCTCTTGGTAACATTTTTTTGTAAGAAAATCATTGATTACCTCTATTTATAGAGATTACTAAGGAATTATGAGAATTGCAACAAATAATGCACTTAAATTACACGTTATGAGCTTATGCTCCTGCGAACTAGGGTTTATGTTCACTTTGAGTTTTCTAAAGGTTTTAAAAATCAGGAGTTTTTAAAGCAGAAACCATTCTGTAAGCTTTTTTTTGTTGAGTTTTTTGAAAGTAATTTGTCATTTCCTGTTGCAGTTTTGAAGAGTTATTTTATTTTTTTCCAAAACTGTTCTTTATATCCTTTTGATTGGATAGTGTCTACTCTGGGGAGGTTTTCTTCAGGATGCTCTTCAAACAAGTGCTATGCACTTTTTCTTTCCTCCAGGCATTTTTCAGAACATTTTCAGGAAAAACAAGTTGTTAAAAAAAGTCAACATGAACTAAAATCAACTTTCAAAAATGCTTTATTAATGAAATCTGGAAGGAAACCTTTACAAAAAAACTTCCACAGGATGTCCCCACTATACTGTGTCTGAAGCTCATTCTTAGTAAGATCTGTCTTTAGGGGTGGGGCCTACACAGTGTTCAGAATACAGCTGATAAGAATTTCACGTTACCTCAGGCATTTACATTGCTCTGCTCTGTGTTATCACAGAGCAGAGCCATATGAATGGAGGAGTCAGATAAGATCTCACAGCAGCAGTTTGAGGTCTGCACGGTGCCAGCATGAGGTAACTTGAGAGTATTATCAGCTGTATTGTGATTACTGTGAGACTGAGCTTCAGACACAGTCTAGTGGTGACATCTTTTGGAAGGTTTTTAAAGGTTTTCTTCCAGATTTCATTATAAAGTATATTATAATCACTTGGTCTACATTATTATTAATTAACTTTTTTTTTCAAAAAACATGCTCAAAGCCAATCCACCGCGACAAGGTGACTCTCTTCAGAACAGACCCTACACTGGCCGTATTTGGAGACATTTACACATACTTTTTTTGTTATCTTGTCATTATTGCATACAATTTGGTGTAGGTACTGAACTTGCTATACAGGCCTGTTCACACTACCATTTTTTCTGTCTCAGCTTAGTTTCTAAATTGATTTAACCACTTGTTTCCTAATTAGTTGAAAGACCCCGCTCTCCTCCTGCTGAGCAGAAATAGACTTACTGCATTTCATCTGTGATCCTTTTGGACACAGTTCACACATGGCACCCCGCTGCTTGTGAGGTAGATATGCACAGCAGCGGGTCTTAATATGGCTAGTGTAGGATCCGTTCTGAAGAGAGTCACCTTGTTGCGGTGGAATGGCTTTGAGTACGTTTTTTGCAAAGAAGGTATGTACCAAGTACTCTTGTATTAGTGGCATTAGCTTTTAAATTTTTTTACTGCAAAGTATTTGCAGGGTATATATCTTACACATACATTTTTTTGTTATCTTGTCATTATTGCATACAATTTGGTGTAGGTACTGAGCTTGCTATACAGGCCTGTTCACACTACCATTTTTTCTGTCTCAGCTTAGTTTCTAAATTATTATTATGTGTAATCTGTTTTTATTAAGATATAGCAAATACATTACAACTTCAAATTTGCCGTCATAACAGTAAAACACAATCCAACACATATAAAGACACTAAACTTAAATTACCGTATATACTCGTGTATAAGCCGAGTTTTTTAGCACAAACATTGTGCTGAAAAGTGACCCCCTTGGATTATACACGAGTCAGTGACGGCTCAGAGTGTGGGGGGGCTGCAATAGGCCTGGAGGAGGTGGGGGAGGCTGCAATAGGAGCGGGCGTTCACTAACAGTGGGGAGACTGCTGTATACTACCACTGGGGAGGCTGCTGTATACTACCACTGGGGCTGCTGTATATACCTCTGTGGCTGCTGTATACTACCACTGGGGAGGCTGCTGTATACCACTGGGGGGCTGTATACCTGTGCTGGGGTCCACCTTCGGCTTATACACGAGTCAATAGGTTTTCCCAGGTTTTGGGGGCAAAAGTAGGTGGGTCGGCTTATACACGGGTCAGCTTATACACGAGTATATACGGTAGGTCCTGATATGACACACTTTCCCATACTCTTCAAAGTAAAGTAACTGAAGTCTAAGTCGATTTAAGATACTAGGATCCTTGTTGTTCATGGCGCCCAATTAGGGAAAGTACTATCAAAAATGGCCTCAGACATTCCGTGTTTAAATAAGAACCATATACCAATCTACATCTTTTGACGCACTTTACTGTTATAATATACTTCTGCTGTATATTCATCTTTTTAGTGTGCTCCCTAGGTTAAAAACAGATATTGTAAAAAAAAAACGAATAACATTACTGTTCCTACAATCAAACCTGAGAAGGATTGTATTTGGATGGACGGAAGAGGGGAGAAACCAACTATAGAATAAGAAAGAAAGAAAAAGAAGAGAAACAAGCAAAAAAAACAAAACAGAAGGGGGGGAGAGGAGGTAGGGAGAACAGTAAAGGGTCACTAAGCTTGTATATCCTCCCCCTCACCACCAGGCACACCTCCGCCTCAGGAAGGTCCCCATCCTCGTGTATCTCTCTAAGGTTGCACTTCTATGTCAACGTGGAATCATGTCAGGGGGTCTCCACGCCATCTCCAAATGTCGTCGAGAAACCCGGAGAATACAAGAATAGTATCCACTGACTCCAAATTTTTAGAAACCGATCTTTAGATTTCCTGTGCTCAGGCGTAAATTATTATTAATTCAAAATTTAAATGGCGGTTACACTTAAAAGAAAAACACTACAAATTATATTATGAAACTATAATAAAGAAACATTAAATGATTTCTGTTCTTTTTTGTACAAGATATAGTTGAGGATTTTAAAAATGAATTAATGGACAGCTCATGAGGAGATACAAACAGATTGAAGTGATAACACACATTATGGGCTGCTTATTTTCATGTAGACTTACCGGTAATTTTTTAATCTAAATGAAAACAATTGTTACACTTTACATTTTATGTTGGAAAGTAAGGTTGATTTATTTTATTTTTTTAAATTTACTATGTTCATTTTTTTTACCCCCTTGCTTCATACACACATCCTCAGTTTGTGCAGTGCATGTATGGTACATGTTGGGATGAGGGTATCCCCTAAGGACTGGGTGAATGTATGTATGTGATTGGGATTGAGCTTTAATTTTCTCCTTCCTGTATTCCAAGAGCTATAACTTTTTTTTTTTGTCGATATAGCCATATGGGGGCTTGTGTTTTGTGAGATGAGTTGTACATATGATTGACTTAATTCATTTCATTATATGATGTAATGCTTAGCAGGTAAAATTATTCCTTGTGTGGCGAAATAGAAAAAATAGTGAAATTCTACAATAGTTTTTTTTTTTTATTATTTACAGCATTATTTTTACCATAACACTGACCTGGTAGTATGATTCTCCAGGTCAGTACAATTACATAGATACTAAACTTTTATAGTTTTGATTTGTATAAGTGGTGACAAATAAAATTCAGAAATGTAAAAATTGTGTCACGACTTTCCGAGAGTAACGTTTTAATTATTTCGGAATCAAGGCTGCATGTGGCTTTCTTTTTATGATTGTATGTTTTATTGATATTATTTTTGGGGTATATACGATGTTTTAATTGCCTGTTGTTACATTTTCTTCTGTTGTTGCGACTGCAGAAAAACTGCACTTTTGACGTTTTTTTTTTTTTCTCTGTGTACCAATTGGATTAATTTATTTTGTATTTTGATAGATTGCACAGTTCTGAATGCAGTGATAACAAATGTATGTTTGTTTTTTTTCTTTCATTTTTAATGATGCAAAACTAGGGTGATTTGAATTCCCTTTTTTTATTTATTTTTTTCTGATTTTGTTAAAATGTTTCTTTGACTTTTTACTGTTTTTACTAGTTCTCCTAGAGGACTTGGAAGTTGCAATAATCCTATCACTTGTGCTATACACAGCAGTACAAAAGCACTACTCTGTACAGCAGAAATCATCATCATCTCCTATGAATGACTGCTCGCAGCCGGCATTCCCAGGAAGTTCATCATGACAGACACAGGTCATCAGCTGACCCCTGGTTGTCATAACAAACCATCAGCGCAATGAAATCATATAACAGGTTTGCCGATGGTAGTGAGGAATGGAGCACTCTCTACTGGCATGTGTTAAATCGAGCTGCATGTGGATTTTCTGTTAGAGTCACATGTCGGCTGATCAGATCAACCATCATGTGCGGGGATATATGCGGGCTCGGAGTGCAAAGCTGCATCAGATGCAGTGAGATAATCCATGACAGGCTTCGTATATCATGAGTCTTTCTTTAAAGCGAACCTGTCACCCCCCGGGCATCAAAAGCTATAATAGCCACCTTCTGCAGCACTAAGGCTGCATTCTGAGAAGGTGGCTATAGGCTTTTGATGCCCTTTATAGTATGAAATATTAAGTTAGGTAAATGCTCACTCTTCTGAAGACCGAAGACCGGGAGGTGGGGTTTCGCGCTCCTCCGGCCCGCCCCCTCTTGTCAATCATTGTGCGCGCCTGCTGCTGCCTCCCCTCAGTGTGGAAAATGAACGCGTGTCTCCATTCTCCTGTATGGAGCCGCGCATGCGCTGTGCGCCCGGTGTCCAGGAAGTCGACACCGGGCGCACAGCGCTGCGCGGCTCCGTGCATGAGAACGGAGACGCGTGTTTATTTTCCACACTGAGGGGAGGCAACAGCAGGCGCGCACAATGATTGACAAGAGGGGGCGGGCCGGAGGAGCGTGAAACCCCGCCTCCCGGTCTTCGGTCTTCAGAAGAGTGAGCATTTACCTAACTTAATATTTCATACTATAAAGGGCATCAAAAGCTTATAGCCACCTTCTCAGAATGCAGCCTTAGTGCTGCAGAAGGTGGCTATTATAGCTTTTGATGCCCGGGGGGGTGACAGGTTCGCTTTAAGGGTTAAAGGGAGTCTGTAACTGGTTTTTCATTTATGAACTGAGAGCTGAGTGATGTTGGAGCCGAGACTCTGATTCAAGCAGTTTGTCACTTACGGGGTTGCTTGTTGTTTTGATGCTATCCACATTTTCTCTGCTGCATAGTTAGCAGTGCTCAGAATTCTGATCCCTGTTTAACCCTACCTATACCACTGCTTGGCAGCTTTCTGTGTACACTGTTTATTGATAGAAAGCTGCTAATTATTTGTGTGGACGTAGTTGGAGTACAAGGAAACTAGTATTTTAGTGATGATCTCCTGCTAATACAACACTACATTTCTTGAAATAACAACACTCAGCCTCATAACTAATACTTTGTAAAGGACATTATGCTGCAGTGGGATTATATAACAAACTCCTGATGACAGATTCCCTATAAAAGGGTAGTCTGTCTTTGGGTTGAACTAGTTTACAAGTAGAGGCTCTAAAATAAATTAAGCTCCCTCTCTTTCTTTGTTAACTTGACTGAAGCAATGTAACTGTTGTACCCAAACTGTGGGCTCAGCAATCATGCCAACGTAAATGGCACTAAGCCACTCAGTTAAAATTAAAGGAGTGTTTCCATTTCAGTTCAGCTTCTACTCTACAGGTGAGTCTCCATCACTGTACCCAGGTCTTGGCATTGGCTGTGGTGCTGGCATCACATCGACATCATGACAGAAAGTTAATGAACTCGGTGGCATTGAAGGGGGGCAGTCCATGTACACTGCAGTCAGGGTAACCAGGGTAATTATAGTAGAAACCTAATTGAAGGGGAACAACCCCTTTAAGGAAATTTTTTTTGTCATTATTCAATTTGAAATATGAACCTAAAAGAAAGAACGGCAACTAGAAAGAGATTCTGTGTGATATGTATGCATAGGTTGCATTGTAAAAATGTTAATGTAATATTTTTGGATATCTGATAATCTGTTTTTGATTAATCCACTTGGTTTGCATTTGTAGGAGAAATGTGTGTGCTCATCTTTTTGCAATCATAATAATTTGTATTCTACTGTTTTCTTGCAGCTGTTATAAAAGCCTGTGCTGATGGCGGAGCAAATCGGCTATACAGCATCACAGCTGGGCAAGAAGACAAGTAAGTGTTAAATTTACCATTACTATGCAACAATAAAATTACCTGCATGTGCTGTATGGGCAAATGTCCCTTTTCTCCTATTTTACACTCTTCAGGTTTCTATAACTATACTACCAAGTTGCTCTCTTCTTTCTAAGAAGCTATGATCCCTCACTGTGATAAATGTTACATGACAATGATGTGTGCCACGTATAAAAGGTAGAAAGTCTTATAGTGGAACCCAAGTCTCCTTATAGAGTCTTCTTGATATGCCCACAGGGCTCACTAGACCACTGGTGTAGCAGTGATAGCTGTTTACCTGTTACTCAAGAGACAAGAGAGTGACCTTACTAAAACCAAGGATATTTATTGAGGAAGCTTTAACAAAAGAGGAAAGGTGCCTGAGGGGAGGATCCTCTGGATCACGACACTGTACACTTGTAGTGGAGCACTGGAAGAGGTAATCCCTGTACAGGGATACACTCTTTACAATACCAGGAGGCCTAAATGCCGGGAATCACAGACCAGAGGAGTGACCCGTACATACTGGACAGTAGACATAGAGAGACTGTGGAATACTGGCTCTATTGGTGAGATAAATCCTGGGACTTCCATTCAATCCTGGAGAGACTGATCTAGACAGTGATGGAATCTGGACGGTTCTGTGCATATTATGAGAGGCCTGGTCAGCCTGAGGATTTTGTGGAGACAGAGGTGTTAGTATCGTGCAGAGCAATAAGCAGCAGTCTTCCTAGTGCAGAGCTCAGCACAGTAAGGCCTGGACAGCAGCAACGATCACAGAGAATAAACACGTTGACCAGGCACCTCCCATAGGGGAATATGTTTTTCACGCTCAGAACAGCTCAGCACTCAAGCAGAGACCTAATGGTGTAGTGCTCCTATAAGTGTGTACAGGAAGCTGGGCACATATCCTAACAACATTCCCAGGAGACCTGCCAAGAGGATGCTGGTTCCTAGCAGAGGAGATAGACAGCCACATGAAACCATGACAAGGCTGAGCAGAACCAGTGGAGCTGCGTGGTGGATGCCAATCTCCCTGCTTAGTGGAGACCGGCCCCACAGCAGGAGCAGAGCAGGTCGGGTGCATCGAGTCGCGGGACGAACTCTGGACTTCCTGTTCAAAGCAGACCGACCTCTGGCCGAGGGCATGACACTCCTATGGATGTAGATGTAGATAATTGTTTTTTTCACTGTTACTGTGAGGATCTCCCGATATCCTGCACTTGATAACCAATGTATGATTTAGGGCCCTTTCACATCAGCGTTTTTTGAAATTTGAACAGATGCGGTGAAAAAACCGCATCTGCCGCAATTACCGCATACCGGCTGCACTTGCGGCGCGGTTGCGGTAAACGCCATGCAAAGTATAGGCGTAGTTGCGGCAGGTGCGGCAAGTGCGGTTTTGCACTTGCGGCAGGTGCGGCCCCGAAAAAAACCACGGTCAGCCGCGGTTTTTTTCGCGGCCGCACCTGCCGCAAGTACGCTGATACTTGGCATGGCGTTTACCGCAACCGCGCCGCAAGTGCAGCCGGTATGCGGTAATTGCGGCAGATGCGGTTTTTTCACCGCATCTGCCGCAAATTTCAAAAAACGCTGATGTGAAAGGGCCCTTAGGCATATATAGTGCCTTCAAAAAGTATTAATACCTTGTGATCTTTTCCATATTTGTTCACGTTACACCCACATTTAGGTTTTGGGGATTTTATGTGATCTACCAAAACAAAGTATTTTTGAAGTGTAAAGTGAATGATATGCATTTTTTCTAAATATTTAAGAAAATACAAATCTGAAAATTGTGACGTGCATTTGTACTCATCTGTGATCGATCAAAATACTAAAAAAAAAATAATCCCATTGGTAAACATTGTAATGAGAAAAAGTATTAAAGCGCCAAAACTGCGTTTTTTTGGCCGTCGCATCAACACAAAAAAATGTAAGAGCAGGCGATCAAAACATCTGATTAACCCCCAAATCATTTCAATAAAATACCAAAAGGTGAAAAGCATAATCCTTCACAAATCTCCATATTCTGAAGAATGAAAATGTTACACAAACTATTTTTTTTCACTACCTAAAATAAAGACAAAAAATTGCCTAGTCCTTAAGGGGTTACCGTATTTATTAAATTAAGGGGTTTCCCTATTTATTATTTTGATGGCTGACGATACACTACAAGCACTTTTACCATTTTCCTTTTGTGCCCATGTATTTCCTCATATTGTAGATTGTAAGCTTAAAGGGATCCTGTCACCCCCAAAACACCTCTAAACCTATTAAAAGCTGTCCCTAGAGCATATTAACACTTTCCCTACACTCCTTTTACCTCCTAAATGCAGCAAGTGACATTGAAGAAAAACGTTTTTATAGTACCTCATTAGTGATGATAATGAGTGACTATGCTATTCATAGTCACTCATCCAGGCTGCCCCTCTTCTTCATATCACGCCTGAATAGGCGTGATCTACATGCCAGATTCAAATTCGCGCCTCCCCGCTGTGCCCTGTGTCGTCCGAGGCTGCAGTGTGGCTGGGTGACGCGATCCGCGTCATTCCCGGCGCCGGGTGACGTATTTACACCGGCGCCGCGCTGTCAGCTTCAAAATGCGCACTGCGCATGCGCACTGCGCATGGGCATGCGCAGTGCGCATTTTGAAGCTGACAGCGCGGCGCCGGTGTAAATAAGTCACCCGGCGCCGGGAATGACGCGGATCGCGTCACCCAGCCACACTGCAGCCTCTGACGACACAGGGCACAGCGGGGAGGCGCGAATTTGAATCTGGCATGTAGATCACGCCTATTCAGGCGTGATATGAAGAAGAGGGGCAGCCTGGATGAGTGACTATGAATAGCATAGTCACTCATTATCATCACTAATGAGGTACTATAAAAACGTTTTTCTTCAATGTCACTTGCTGCATTTAGGAGGTAAAAGGAGTGTAGGGAAAGTGTTAATATGCTCTAGGGACAGGGTTTAATAGGTTTAGAGGTGTTTTGGGGGTGACAGGATCCCTTTAAAAGGAGACCCTCACTCGTTTTGATCTCTGTTGAATTATATTACTCTATAAGGTCTAATGTTGTCTGTACATGTCCCTCTGAATTGTAAAGTGCTGCAAGCACAGACCTTTTAATGTACAAATAACTTCAATAATAAATTATTTTACACAACACGGATAGTTTCAAGATTAGGGAAATTAAAAAAAAAAAAAGTATAGCAGATCTAAAAAAACAGATCACACTTTTATTTATGAACAGGAGCAACCAATTAATTTAGAATATGGAGTTAGTTGCACAATCTACATTGTGTGATTAAATATTAACCTTGCTGTTACCATATGAAAATAAATAAAAACAGTTATTAAGGTGCTGTTGCTGCTGAATTCCCCAGATTTAGTCATTAATTTAGTCACGCTAAGTGGTGATAAGACTGCTACAAAAGAGACTGAACCTATCCCATTTTCAATCAGGTACATCAGCATTGGAAGTACTACACCACAATTACATTAGTTCTTTATCTATCTCTATGCTATGTGCTCTGGGCCCTCCTATCCCTACACAGTACAGGCATAATATGACATTTCTTGGCCAGCTTAAACGGCTTGTGCTAGTGTAGTGACCCAGAGTATGCCATGTTTTATTCTATAATGTCGTGTATTGTAACTACTGCATTTAGCTCTTAAGGCCCCATTACACGGTACAATATCATTAACAATATTGTTGGTACGTCACGGATTTTGGGGTGGTGCAGCGACGTCGCACTGACGTCGTTGCGTGTGACACCTAGATACGACCAACGATAAGTCGTTGATCATTGATTGTAGATTTATTAACATGTTCAAAAACCTGTCGCCGTTCAACCTGCAGCATTGACGAGTGACACCTTTCCAACGATCTTGTTTACGACTTCGCCTATTCAGAACTGAAGCACATAGGTGACCAAACGACTGCAAGTATCATTCAATATGTACGTGTGACACCTCAGCAGCGATCACTAAATGATGTCCCAGCGATCTAGGGCAAGTCGGATCGTTGGTCGGATCGCTGAGATATTGAAGCGTGTAACGTGGCCTTTAGAGTGGTAACATGTCTAATTCCACACTGCCTTCTGATGGCCTTTCTCTGAATTACAATTTCTTTTATATGGTCAAAGGTCACTTAGCAACCAGTTAGGAGTTTTCCGGCAGTTGTGTTTAGCTGCTGGAGATTTAGGTGTGAGGATGCAATTGGGATGATGCGAGCACTGTGCGTTTAGGAGAAATGACAACACCTGTTCGCTCCTGTCCTTTAGGGTACCGTCACACTGTGCGACGGCCCCGGAGACGGCGACTGGCAGGAGCGCGCACGTTTTTGGCGCCCCGCCAGCGTCGCCATCCCCAATTTACATGGGGCGACACTTCCAGCGACGCACCGCTGATGTGACAGCGGCATCGCCGCCGGGGTGTTTCAAAACCCAGCGGCGATGCAGTACAATGGGAGCCTATGGCTCCCATCGCCTGTCAGGTCGGTGGTGGCCGTTTACATGTGGCCGTTTACATCACCCCAGATCGGCCGCCTGGTTTCACATCACTGATGTGAAACCAGGCAATCACTCAGAGGCGCCAACATCGCCCCTTTACATTAGGCAACGCAAGGGCGATATCTGCGCCGATAGGCCACGCCACTACATCGCCTAATACATCGGCGGTGCCGTTGCCAGGTGTGACGGCACCCTTAGAGATTACGAGCAGTAAAGAATAGAAAGGTCACACTTTATACAGAGAACTTTATACAGATCCCCGCTGCTAAGAAACTCTGAGCTAAACAAGAGGGAGAGTTAATTAAATGTTTACTGCTAACTGTGCATTCAATATGGAGTAAAGGTTCTTAGGCTGGTTTCTCACTAGCATTCTGGTCCGTTTCATCGGTATGCATCCCTGTGTGCCAGCCTATGGATCCGCACTGCGTCCTATGTTTAACATGGGGACACATGGTGCATGCGTTGACATCCGGATGTATGCGTTTTCGTCGCACTGCATTTTTTTCTGCCACCAAAAATTCAAACATGCTACAAATTTTGTCCTGTCTGGGGCTGCATGAATATAACACATGCATCCTGACGTGAATAAACAAGACATAGAATTCAATGGCGCCACATTGCAATCCGGATTGCCGCAGGGGAGACGGATGGGCGAAGGTAGTGAAATCTCTCTATCATCACTCATTATTTTCTATGGAGATTTAGTGTCATACAGATTCGCATAAAATACGCAGCACTGACCTCAATCAGCATCAGTTCTGGCATCCGTCTGCATTTTCTACACGCAGACTGATGCATCCCAGATGCAAGTGTAAAACCGGCCTAAATCGTTCAAGAAACCTATGGTCTCTGTGTTTCTTATAGGACTACAACCACCTCTGCTACTTCTCCATAGCTGGACTAATAAACTAGCCCCTGCGATCCCCCTAGTTATCTTCTCCTTTTTACATTTGCTTCCCAACCTGACGATTGCCGGAGCCATCGGAGACACCGTGACAGGATTCAGCTCTGATTTCACAGGCCCAGCAAACCTGATGGAGGTTGCGGCAATAGCCCCTGTCTTTTCTGTGCTACTCCATGTGATTTGATTGATGCAGAGGATTATGGTGAAGCCTACAGCATCTGAGATCATTTAGCTCACTCTCAGATTGTGCGTCATGTGTGAAGTGGCATTGGACATTTTATTTTATTTCTTCTGGAAAACCGCATCTGCCACATTTGCCGCCTAAAGGCTGCACTTGCGGCACGCCCCATGTATTGTCTACGTGGCTTGCGGCAAGTGCGGTATTGCCACGATGTGGCAGTTGTGTTTTTTTTGCAAGGCCACAAGTGCTGGATCGTGGCAACACCGCACTTGCCACAAGTCCCATAGACAGTGCATGGGGCTTGCCGCAAGTGTACGGCAAGTGCAGCAGATGCGATTTTCTGTCCAGATCTGCCGGATCAGACAGAAACGCTAGTGTGAAAGGGGCCTTAAAAACTGGTATTTCAGGAAATTCAACTTGAGTTTGCTCCTCTGACGTAATTTAACTTTTTAACAACTGTGGGCAGAGCTCAGCTCCACCTGCAACTGTTAGTCCTCAGATGATGTCTGAATTACACAGCCATCATCTGCTGCCCAGAAAGTGAATTCATTTTTCTGAGCTTATAGGAGCACACTGGGACTGGGTACTCGGTACCGGACCAGGGTACTGCTGGGGATATCACGACGGTCTTGGTCCGGACCGTGTCCCGGGTTCCGCATTAAATGGGGGGGAATATTTACAGCGGAGTTAGTCATGACGCCACTCATGGGTTGTGGTCAGGGTGACCACCGCTGCTGTAGAACCTCCAGGGATGATGTTTGGCAGCTGGGATGTAATGGCTCTCCACAGGTAGAGTTGGGTTCCCCAGGGCAAAGATAGTAACAGTCTATAGATGGTGCTATGGATATTGCAGGATAGGGGTAGTAGTAGAGATGATAGCTGCTTGTGAGGGAACGCAGGATTTGATCACAAGGATCACACAAACTCACGGTTTTGAAGTTTTCCAAGGCTCCCAGATGTGTTCTCCTGTTTCTCTTACTCCTTCCCTCAGACCCTGGCTAGGCCGGAAGTGGGTAGCAGGCTGTGGAGAGGCCTAAGGCAGCCCCTTTTCACCACCAGTCTTTCTTCCTCAGTCCTCCCAGGAACTCAACTAACTTCAACTGACTGTCATGCCACTCTGAGGTAAACAACATTAGCTCCTCCCACCAATCTGCTCTTCCCCACTTCCTTTCCACACCAGAATATATAGGGAAGCAGCTTTAGCTCCCCCTTCTGGCCTGGAGGCGCTAGTGTAGTGTTGTGGGTTGTGTGGGGAGTTAACCCTTTATGGTGTTACTGTGGCACATTAACCCCTGGGGTGCCACACTTCACAGCATTTTGTTAGACATGACTTAATTGTACGTGATATGTTGAGATTGGGTTTTATTTTCCATATATATGGATCTTACAAAAGTCTTCAAATATTATGCACCAGTAAAATCACACCAAGAGATCGTCTTAATTTCCTCATGACCAGTATGATATTTGGGATACTTGACTGTTCAGGTCTTTAAACTATACTCTGCTGACTTTATTTTTTTTTAATCCATCGTTATGAAACTGATTACATTTTTGCTGACTAACACAAATTTCAAAAATTGAAAATGACTTTGCTAAACATAGCAGTAAATATAATACATGTATTCCCAATCTGCGCCAAGTTATTTAGTCTAGTCCCTTGTTGATTTTATTAATAAAGTAAAATTTGCACAACTATACACTTAATATCCCTTCATTTCCATTCATCTTTCACCCTTCATTAGTAAGATAATGTTCCTTTCAGTAAATACTTTATCTTGTTTTTCATTATAAGTCAAACTTAAAAGAGAGCTAAAGCTAAATGGTGACATATTCAAATGGGACAAAATAATATGTCACTTTCTTCTGTAATGATAATTAATCAGACGGAATCTGCCTTAATAATTCCAGGTAAGGTTAAATAATAATATTAGTGTATGAACCATTCCACTGGGTAGTTACAGTATGTTGCAACATATTAACGATTTTCCCTAATTATTGCAGTGGATTTGCTCCTGTAATGACTTGGCATCACACAGCAATCTCAATGAATAACCCACATGAAAACACATATACATGAACATGGACTGGCATATTTTTATGACACAACTGACAATAAGGGTACACCTATTTGTCTGTGAATATTCAGTTCTTATTTTCACATTCAAAATCTGCCTGGAAGGACGAAGTAACAAAGTGAATGAGTCTTACCTATGTGCTGCCTATATATGTTAAAGGGTAGTTACAGCAACATGCAGAATAAAGGTTAAAATCTAAAACAGCACAAAAAACAAAACATCAGCTTCTCTTGTCCGATCCCAGCTGTGTGCTTTGCTGTCTGGCTCACTCCTATGAGTATTACTATTATTATTATTATTGTCAGCCACATCTAATGATATCACTGTTTCTGGCAAACCATCTATTTTGTATGGTGTGTGAGGTATACCGGCAATGTATATAGCCAGTATGTATCACACAGACAGAAGTCTGCTGCAATCTAAATCCAGCATGGCTTGCTGGCACTTATTGTTCCACAGACCAAATGAGCTTTAATGGGGATTAATGTAAAGTCATGCACTTGGGCAGAGGAAACAAAAGGTATAATTATGTGCTTAATTGTAAAACACTGGGCAAAACTGTCACTGAAAAAGACCTGGGTGTATGGGTAGATGACAAACTCACATTTAGTGGCCAGTGTCAGGCAGCTGCTGCAAAGGCAAATAAAATAATGGGATGCATTAAAAGAGGCATAGATGCTCATGAGGAGAACATAATTTTACCTCTATACAAGTCACTAGTGCGACCACACTTAGAATACTGTGTACAATTCTGGTCTCCGGTGTATAAGAAAGACATAGCTGAACTAGAGCGGGTCCAGAGAAGAGCGACAAAAGTCATTAGAGGACTAAGGGGTCTGCAATACCAAGACAGGTTATTAAACTTGGGGTTATTTAGCTTGGAAAAACGAAGGCTTAGGGGTGATCTTATAATAATGTATAAATATATGAGGGGACAGTACAGAGACCTTTCTAATGATCTCTTTACTCTTAGGCCTGAGACTGGGACAAGGGGGCATCCTCTACGTCTGGAGGAAAGAAGGTTTAATCATAATCACAGACGCGGATTCTTTACTGTAAGAGCAGTGAGACTATGGAACTCTCTGCCACATGCTGTTGTAATGAGTGACTCACTACTAACATTTAAGAAGGGCCTGGATGCCTTTCTTGAAAACTATAATATTACCGGTTATATATACTAGATTCTTTGATAGGGCGTTGATCCAGGGAATTAGTCTGATTGCCGTATCTGGAGTCAGGAAGGAATTTTTTTCCCCCAATATGGAGCTTAGTGTTGCCACATGGGGTTTTTTTTTGCCTTCCTCTGGACCAACATGGGTTGAACTAGATGGACTTAAAGTCTTCCTTCAACCTTAAAAACTATGTTACTATGTTACTATGATTTATAGATGGTCAGGAAATGATGGACGGGACTGACCATCCATGTACCTCCCCTTGGATGTATCACATCTGATATAGTGTGACTCCTTCCTGATCACATGGTCTCTGATGTTACACAGGTCCTGTACAATCAGTTTTCCTGTTTGTTCCATGTGTCATTTGTGTATGCTGGAGAGGAAAGCTGGAGCGGGTGTTTGAAACACACAAAGTCAAGAGACCTGGTGTCTGTGTCCGGGACCATTAACCCTGGAAAGTACGAGAACTGGAGACACCATCTTGTGAGCCTTAAAACCGCAAGCTCTGACTTAACAGAGCAGCTAGACCCAGCAAAGGTAAAAGACTGTGTTTGATATGAACATTGATATTATTACCTCGCTGAGGGATGTATCTGAAGCCAAGCGGGCAGAGCTGCCAGAGGAAAAGTTTTGTAACATTCCTGCCAAGGCACTGATGTATGGATACTGATAGATACAATAAGTAGTTTATGAAGTGTTAGGCTGGCTTCACACCATGGCAGAGTCCGGTCCGGGGCTGTCCGGTGTAAACCAGACAGCGCCGGACCAGATTTTGGCCCCATAGTATCCTATGGAGCCGGATGGCAGCTATCTGCCATCCGGTTTCCATCTTTCCGGCAGAATCCAGGAGAAATCGGATTTGTCTCACTGCACTCATTGTGTCCAGGGAGAAAAATCTCCCTAAATTGCCGTATCCCGGATTCTCCCGTATCCGGTGCAATCCGGCGCTCCCTAACATGGGAGCTTATGGGGCCGGATTGCACCAGTCCGGGAGGAGCCGGGAACCGGACACCTGCTGCTGAACACCGCTGTTGTTTCAGGACCGGATCTTGCCGTGGTGTGAAGCTGACCTTAATAAACTGGCTGGACGTATCTTTTATGGAAAAACGTTGCAAGTGTGCAGTAAAGTGAATGCCCCTCAACACACTCAATAGCACTATCTCACAGGTGGCATCAAAAAACTGACTGTCGGGGAAGCCCTTAATTGGGCATGTCCAATTTTAGACAGTTGCTTTTTGCTCCTTCAGGAAAGCTATGGCAGAGATGTCTGTCAGCGGCTTTCTGGTGGAGAACACGAGCACTTGGCAAAGCAAGTGCTCCTGACTATGTCAGAAGTGGCCATGACATATGTCAGCCATAGGATCCACCAAAGCTTCTTTGAACAGATAGCCATCTAATGTGTAAAGTGGTCTTAAACCTCTGCTGATGGCTGTTAATTTATCTAGACCATACTTTGCTATGCCACCACCACCAATCAAAGGTGACCTGGAGATGCTCTGCTACCAACTTAACAACCTTGTATAGAGTCAAAGTGTAATATCCCTTAGAACCTGCACCCTGATCTAGCCAGCACATATTAGATTGTGGTTTAGAGGATCCACATCCTGGAATATAATGGCATGCATGGTGTAGTGTAACCTGCGCCAGAATAAGAAGCCTCATTATAATTTCTAGTGTATGTTTGCCCCAGACTTTAATAATGTACAAAAACATCTTGCTTCTAAACCCCTGGATTACATTAGAAATGCTGTATTTTTAAGTATCTTGTCATAACTCTTTAAAAGGTTTCACACCACCTACCTCAGCACTCTGAATTACCTTTGTATTCATTATACACCCATATTAGATAAAATGTTTCCTGTCAGACTACTATAATTTGAAAGGTATATCAGTGCCCAAGGTCACTTCTCTTGGAAAGGTTAATTAAAACCAAAGGAGAAGTATTATGATGTAATTAAATAGTAATGAAGGAAAAGATGTGAAGTATATGGCACATGATGCACTGCTCTTCTGATCATGGGAAAATCTGGAAATGTAACATTTTATTTCATCAGATGCTATAAATTTTTACGGTATTTCACTGTAATTTTTTTTTTAGTGTATACCTCCTGGGAAGCGAGATGAAGTGACAGAAACTGATCATCATATATACCATCATAACCATCTCTAGGGACATGAATTAAATTATATTTCTGATACATAAAGATAATGATCAGCATATGTAGAAAATCAGTGCAATGTGCTGCTGCTATATTATGTCTAATACTATACTGCAGAGGAGAATGTGTTATTAAAATGTTATGCGCTGATCTTTCGGATTATCTCCAGTGCCAAAGGGCTTCCAAGCTGTTTCCACAGAGCAGTAAAGAAGGGTTAATCAACAAGTAATATTCAGATTTATGACAAGAAGGTGCACATTTAAGTTTTGTCATGGTGAGCTGTACTTGTTCCAACAGTTGGTATAGGGGATCACAAATGAAACATTGTTTAAATAGTATATATAATATTCAAATATCATAAACAAATGACAAAAGTTTCTATATGAAAAGCAGGTGGGCTGCCACAGGGGCTGCCCGCACATCATAGCTGCTCCTCTAGTTGCTTCCTTACAACATATGCTATATATATGAACCGGTAGTAGAAAGGGTTTATATGCCGGGCTGTCTGGAAATTTTCCCGACGATGCAGCATATACACCCTTCCTACTACCGAATCATAGATGTTTTCCTTGTCGTCCAAAATCTGGGAGACCCTGACCTTGGGTGTTATATGCTGCCCCCTGGAGGTCACACCAAATATAGGAGAGATTTTCTCCTTCTCCTCTGCAGCATATACGCCCCCTGCAGGAATACTATCAGTTTGTATTTTGGTGTCGTTGGAGGCACATCTCTATGAAGCTCCATGCTACAGATGAAGTTTGGGGACCATCGGGGTCCCCCGGCATGGGCCTTCGGCCCCATATGCCGTGCTCCTTCACCATACCCTTTCAAAGGGCCTCTGGTGAGGTGGAAGCCGACTGAGGGGTTTACAGTTCTCTGTGCCCCTGGCCGTTACACAGTCACTGTGTGGCCCCCTGTGACGGAGTTCAATTCCTGGCAATCACAGGCGACTGATGCAGGCTCAACCTCAGGTACCGAGCTGGCCCCCATCTTCTCCCCTTCTGGGGATTCAGGTATGTGCCGGACTCATGGGGGCCCCCGCATCTACTGCAAGATCCGGTCATCAGATCTGCAGTATTGTCACTGCAACGGCCCCAGGCCGTGTTAGAAGCCCACTCAGCGATCCCCTCCCTGCCTGTGTTTCACAGCAGGGGGACGGGGCACAGGGCTCAGGGTAAGGGGCTTGCCCCGCCACATTAGCGGTGTGGTTTTGTGACTACCGCGCCGGACCCCACATGCAGGCTGGCCGCGGCTTCCTAATTTAGTCCCCGGCTTCGCCGGAGGCCTAGGCCGTGATTCCGCCCCCTGCCTGTCTCTCAACAGCAGGGGGGCGGACTTTGCTTTCTCGGCTCCCAGACTCACAGGGCGCGGCCTCTGGCCTCTCCCCCTCCTGTGTACACTGTATGGGGCCACAGTTCCCCCGTTTTTGCGGGCCCTCCCATCCTCTGACTCCCCCCCTCTCCTTGCGGGGGCCATTTTGGCCTCTTTCTGTACAGATTCTCAGCATATCCAGCTGCTTCTCTGGGAGACTCAGACTTTGGCATCCGAACTCATATCATTGGATGAGCGGTAAGCCACACCATTGGTGTGGATTCTCCTCTGTGGCATCCCCTTCTGTTATACTGTTTTTTGGTAGCTGTACACAGGAGTAGGGTCGGACTATGTCTGCTCCTAAGAGCAAGGGGAAGTCCCATAGGGCTCCTAAATTGTATGCAACTTGTACAGTGTGCAAAGTCACGTTGCCTGGGCAGAGTGTCAATCCCCTCTGCACGACTTGTGAGCAGAATGGGTCCCTGGATCTCCTCGTAACCCGGTCCCAGGTGGATGCCCCTGCCCCCTCTGGGGAATCAGGCGTCCGCTCCCCCGGTTTTAACTCCGGCTCCTCAATGGACTGACGTCTTATCTCAGTCATTGTCTGATTCAGTGGCCATGGCAGTATCGCGAGCTATGTCGCAATCTGTAGCCTCCATGACCAGATCCATCATTCAGGCCATTAACCAGGACCCTGGAGGGTTCCTCCTCGGTCCCGGGTCCGTCTCTTTCGGCAAGGCGTAACAGGCCCACCACGTCTCTTGGGGGACCCAGTTCCAAAAAACGCCGCCGAGACCCTTCCCCCTCCTCGCCCAGATCTCAATCAAGGGAACCTCTGGAGGAGGGTGAGGAAGAGGACTCGTCGTCCTCTGGCTCAGAGGCGGCCTCTGAATCGGTACTTGAAGGGGACGCTTTGGCTGACAATATTGTCTCCATTATTAATAACATCCTAGACCTTCCTGCTCCTAACACTCAGTCTGAGCAGCAAGCCAAGGTCTCGCTCAGGGATCCTAAGAGACCTGCCAACATCTTCTCTGATCACCCTGACTTACGACCGTGCAAAAGCCTAAGTCTTGTCGGCAAAACGTTTCCTGCTGAAATCCACGGATCCCAAGTATCCATTTGCCCCGGCAGTTCTCTCTAGCTGGTCTCAACCTCCTAAGGTTGACCGGGCCGTGGCCAGATTGGCTACCAGAACCACAATTTCCATTGCCGACAGCTCGTCTTTAAAAGACTCGGCAGACCGTCAGATTGAACTTCTAACCAAGTCAATCTATGACGCAGTCGGCACGGCGTTTCCTCCCGCCTTTGCAGCTGCCTAGTCTCTTAAGGCACTTTCTGCATTTACGGACGCAGTTCACTCCATGACCTACGAGAGAGTTCCTGAGCATCTCCTCTCCTAGAACAAATGGCCATGGTATCGAAATATGCTCTTAACGCCGTGCTTCACTCAGCCGGTCGTTCAGCAGTGGGAGCCGCTAATTCACTTGCCATTCGGAGAATTCTCTGGCTCCGGGATTGGAAAGGTGATGCTTCTTCTAAGAAGCATCTTACAGGGATCCCCTGCTCCGGGGATGGTCTCTTCGGGGAACTCTTGGACGAACTTATCAAGGACACAACAGGAGGCAAAAGTACTCTTCGGCCCCAACAGAAAGGAGGCAAGCCTGCGCAGCAAAAGTCTGCCAGGCTCCATTCCTTTCGTTCATTTCGTTCCCTGGCTGGTCCTCCAGACAGTCCTCCGCTACCAACAGGACATTCCGACAAGTCCCAGTCCGCCCGAGGCCAGGGTTCTTCCTGGCGTTCTCGCCAGCAGAAGTCCTCTAGTCAGAAGCCGTCCAAGACGGCCTCTGCATGACTCGCCGGATCCAGCTCCGCACCCAGAGTCGGGGGCAGATTGTCCCACTTTCGGGACATTTGGCTTTCCGACGTCCTAGACCAATGGGTGCGAGATATTATCTCTCACGGCTACTTCATAGAACTGAACTCAGTCCCTCCAAGCCGTTTCTTCATGACATCTCCCCCTCCCGCCAAGGTCCACGCTTTTCATCAAGCGCTGGAGGCTCTGAAGCGGGAAGGAGTCATCGTTCCTGTTCCCGAAAGGAACGGTTTCAGGGATTTTACTCAAATCTCTTCATTGTGCCCAAGAAAGATGGGTCCGTCCGCCCCGTGCTGTACCTAAAGCTTCTCAACAAGCACGTCAAAGTGAGGCATTTTCGCATGGAATCTCTACGTTCTGTGATGGCCTCAATGTCTCAAGGGGAATTCTTAGCATCCATAGACATCAAGGATGCATACCTACACATCCCAATTGCCCCAGCTCACCAACGGTTCCTGCGCTTTGCGATTGGGGACGACCATTTTCAGTTCGTGGCTCTCCCCTTGGCTTGGCCACCGCACCACGAGTATTCACCAAGGTGATGGCTTCAGTAGTAGCCATTCTTCACTCTCAGGGGCTGTTGGTCATCCCTTATTTAGACGACCTCCTGGTCAAAGCTCCCTCTCATCAGGAATGCCGACAAGCGGTCTCCGCTACTCTGTCGACTCTCAAGAGGTTCGGCTGGATTGTCAACCTCCCGAAGTCGGTTCTCGTGCCCACACAGAGTCTGGTGTATCTGGGCATGCTTTTCGACACTCGTGCAGCACTGGTGCGTCTGCCTCACTAGAAGACCGTCTCTCTCCAAGCGGGAGTTTGCTCCATCCTCCCTCCTCGCTCGTTCTCCATCAAGCATCTAATGCAGTTCCTGGGAAAAATGGTAGCTTCAATCGAAGCAGTCCCATTTGCACAACTCCATCTGCGTCCCCTTCAGCTGGAGATCCTTCGTGTCTGGGACAAGAATCCGAGGACCTTGGACCACAAGATCTCCCTGTCCCCCGAAACGAGGGAATCTCTCCAGTGGTGGCTGACATATCCGTTCCTGTCTCAGGGTCGCTCCCTTCTCCCGCCCTCTTGGTCGGTGGTCACTACGGACGCCAGTCTCTCCGGCTGGGGAGCGGTGTTCCTCCACCACAGGGCTCAGGGTACATGGTCTCCGCGGAGTCCTCCCTTCCCATCAATATTCTAGAAATCAGGGCGGCTTATTGGCGCTTCTGGCTTTTCAGTCTCTCTTAAGCGGCCACCAGGTGAGGATCCAATCAGACAACGCGACGCTGTCCTTACATCAATCATCAGGGAGGCACTCGCAGCACCCTGGCGTTGCTCGAAGTCCAAAAAATCCTGTCCTGGGCGGAGGCTTCAGGCTCCGCCATCTCCAGCGTCCACATTCCAGGTGTGGACAACTGGGAAGCGGACTATCTCAGCCGTCAGGGCATGGACCCGGGTGAATGGTCTCTCAACCCGGAAGTATTCCAAGCCATTTGCAGGTGGTGGGGGACGCGGATGTCGACTTGATGGCGTCATTCCTCAACAACAAAGTTCCGGCTTTCATAGCCAGGGCTCACGACCACAGGGCTCTGGCAGCGGACGCACTGGTCCAGGATTGGTCTCAGTTTCACCTGCCATACGTGTTTCCACCTCTGGCCCTGTTACCGCGGTGCTCCGCAAGATACGGGCGGAATGTCACCGTGTGATTCTAATCGCACCCAATTGGCCCAGGAGAGCCTGGTTTCCGGAACTGCTCCGTCTCGCCGACGGCGAACCTTGGGGTCTGCCAGATCGTCCAGACCTCCTCTCTCAAGGTCCATTCTTCCGCCACAATTCTGCGTCACTCAGGTTGACTGCTTGGCCCTTGAATCCTGAGGTCCTGACTCAATCGGGTCTTCCCCGGGAAGTTGAGGACACCATGAAACAGGCTCGTAAGCCTGCCTCGCTGCAGATTTATCACCGGACGTGTAGAATTTTCCTATCCTGGTGTTTTACTAAAGGACACTCTCCGTGGCCCTTCTCTTTGCCAACATTACTCCTGTTTCTTCAGTCGGGGTTGGACACTGGGCTCGCCCTCAGTTCTCTAAAAGGACAGGTTTCCGCTCTTTCCGTCCTTTATTCCAGAAGGCTGGCTAGGCTCCCACAGGTTCGCACATTTATGCAAGGTGTGGCCCACATTGTCCCACCTTACAAGCGTCCTTTGGAACCCTGGGACCTTAATTTGGTTCTCTGGCTCTTCAGAAGCCTCCTTTTGAACCTCTCTCAGATATTCCCTTGTCTACCCTTTCACAGAAGGTGGCATTTTTAGTGGCTATCACCTCGCTTCGGTGGGTGTCAGATTTGGCGGCATTGTCATGCAAGCCTCCCTTCTTGGTGGTAATCAGGACAAGGTTGTCCTGCGTCCCGTTCCATCCTTTCTCCGAAGGTGGTTTCTCCTTTCCCCTCAACCAGGATATCTCTCTTCCATCTTTTTGCCCAAACCCGGTTCACAGGTGTGAAAAGGACCTCCACAACCTGGACTTGGTCAGGGCTCTGAGAGTGTACTTGTCTCGCACAGCTCCTCTGCGTCGGACTGACTCTCTCTTTGTTCTCACGGCCGGACGCGGCAAGGGCTCTTCCGCCTCCAAGGCCACAATTGCCCGCTGGATCAGGACGGCCATCTTAGAGGCCTATTCGGCCTCGCACACGTCGCCCCCGGCGGGTCTCAAGGCGCATTCCACCAGGGCCGTGGGAGCTTCTTGGGCTTTGCGGCACCAAGCCTCGGCCCAACAGGTGTGTCAGGCTGCCACTTGGTCAAGCCTTCACACGTTTGCTAAGCATTACCAGGTACATGTTCATGCCTCAGCGGATGCAGGTCTGGGCAGACGCGTTCTCCAGGGGCTGTTGCCACCTGTAAATGTCTGAGTTGCCTTTCAGGGTGCAGTGGTTTTTTTTTCCCACCCAGGGACTGCTTTTGGACGTCCCAAGTCAGGGTCTCCCAGATTTTGGACGACAAGGAAAAAGAGAATTTTTTTACTTATCGTAAATTCTTTTTCCTTTAGTCCTTAAATCTGGGAGACCCAGCACCCTCCCCTTTTTTTGCCCTACGGGCGTACCTGTGGCTCTTATCAGCACATAGTCTCACTGTTGGCCACCGTTCTGGCCTTATGTTTTTCCTGTTCGGCCCGGTTGGCCGGGAATTTGTTTTACAGTGCAATGTTTTCCTCCTACTGCTTATATACCAAACTGACAGTATTCCTGCAGGGGGCGTATATGCTGCAGGGAAGAAGGAGGAGAAAATCTCTCCTATATTTGGTGTGACCTCCAGGGGGCTGCATATAACACCCAAGGTCAGGGTCTCCAGATTTTAGGACTAAAGGAAAAACAATTTACGGTAAGTAAACAAAATTCTCTTTTTTCTCCTCATGGTGGCTGCAGTAGTTGTGGGTACACACTGACTTTAAGTTAAAGTATTTCCTATTAGGATAAGACCCTATCTGCGCTATTGTCTCCTCCAGCTCTCTTTGCTTAAAGGGAACCTGACCCCCCCCCCCCCAAGGGCCTATTAAACTAAAAGTCAGTGCTGTCAGTGAACTCAGGAGACTATACTGCCGGATTGCAGAACATGGTGGCACAGCTGTTTGACGATCAGTCATCAGGATCACCTTATTTCATTGAGAGCAGCAGTGAAGTCCTCAGTCCAATCGCAATCACAGATGCTGGTACAATGGATGGGGGCCCAACAGCCAATCAAAGACATTGTCACAGAAAGTGAGCATCTTTGATTGGCTGTCGAAAGCAGAGTCCACTGCATACGGAGGATGTTAATAAGTGGGCCTGAAAGCAGTGTGCCTGTAGCAATGGAGACTAGTAATTATAATGCTGGTAATAATAAATAATAATAATAAACTTTATTTATATAGCGCCAACATATTCCGCAGCGCTTTACAATGTAGGGTTAGAGTACAGAAAATATACAGTAAATAATTACAGTAGAGAACAAATATAGTACAATAATTGGATACAAAACAATAGCCATAGAATGAATGTAACACAGAAAATACAATAAATAAAGCTAGAAATGAAGGTGACCCTGCTCAAAAGAGCTTACAATCTACAACGGGATAGGGGTTGCACAAGGTACAGGGGCTTATTGCACTGATGGTCCAGGCGTCTTGAGGAAATGGGGCATAGAACTAAGCTTACATGGATGGTCATTATACAGTCTGTGTAGACCTTTTTGGTTTGGTGGAGTTTGTAGAAGAGTAATGTCCAGAGGGATAGCCCATTCATTATCTACAGTGCAAAGGACTTCTATTAGGGAGTATGATAGGCCGCCTTAAAAAGATGCGTTTTTAGGGATCGTCTGAAGCCATGCAAGTTGTGGATAGTCCTGATTTCTTGGGGTAAAGCATTCCAGAGGATTGGTGCAGCTCTGGAGAAGTCTTGGAGCCGGCAGTGGGAGGATTGGACTAGTGCAGATGTTAGTCGAAGGTCATTTGAGAACGTAAAGAACGGGTGGGGTGATAGACAGAGATGAGGGAGGAGATGTAGGGGGGTGCTGCACTGTGAAGAGCTTTGTGGGTGAGAACAAGCAATTTGAATTTGATCCTGTAGCATACGGGCAGCCAGTGCAATGATGGCACAGAGCAGAGGCATCTGAGTAACGATTGGCCAGATGGGTGATCCTGGCTGCTGCATTAAGGATGGACTGGAGAGGAGAAAGTCTGGTGAGGGGGAGGCCGCTTAATAGAGAATTGCAATAGTCAAGGCTGATGATTGATTTAATCACAATCTTTCTTCTTTTTACAGCTCCCTGGGTTCGGGGCTGTGGTTCAAGTTTGTGGTATGTCCATCCGAAACTAGACTTTAAAAAAAAAAGTATGGCCTTACCAGCCGAAATTGGACGTTTACGGGGTTGTCAGTCTCTACTATACAGTAAATGGAGTACTGATTGCTATCAGCACAGTATATGTAATAAAGGTAGAGTTGTATATTTCATATGGTGTAGGTAGAGGGCAGTACTGTACCGTAACACAAGTGATCAGTACTGCACATACACTGTGTGCAGAATTATTAGGCAAGTTGTATTGTAGAGGATTATATTTATTATTGATCAACAACTATGTTCTCAATCAACCCAAAAGACTCAAATATCAAAGCTTAATATTTTGGAAGTTGGAGTGTTTTTTTTTTAGATTTGCTATTAGCCTTCACTCAGCTTTTTCAATCGCGATATGCTAAAAGCATCTGCGCGATTATGATACGGGCACTTGCGCTGGTTTGCCATGCAAGTAGGGACTTGGGTGCTGCAGTGCGGTTTGCACTTGGGCAGTGCGACGAAAAACGCGTCAGCCGCGTTTTTCGCGCGCACTGCCGCAGTGCAAAACGCACTTGCGCACTCGCAATGCGCCATACTTGCATGCAAAAAACAACCGCGCAATGCAGCGTATGCGTAATCGCGGCAGATGTTTTTCACCGCATCTGCGCATTAAAACCTGATTGAAAGGCTTAGGATATCATTTTGAAGGTAACTATTACTTGAAGATTATTAGCACGATAAAAACCATATATTCCATCTCACTGTTATTCACTAACAAATACTCACAAATTTAGAAATAAATATTTCTGACATGCAAAAATAAAACCCCCAAAAATTAGTGACCGATATAGCCACCTTTCTTTATGATGACACTCAATAGCCTTCCATCCATAGATTCTGTCAGTTGCTTGATCTTTTTCCGATCAACATTGCGTGCAGCAGCCACCGCAGCCTCCCAGACACTGTTCCGAGAGGTGTACTGTTTTCCCTCCCTGTAGATCTCACGTTTTATGAGGGACCATAGGTTCTCTATGGGGTTCAGATCAGGTGAACAAGGGGGCCATGTCATTATTTTTTCTTCTTTTAGACCTTTACATGGCCAGCCACGCTGTGGAGTAGTTGGATGCATGTAATGGAGCATTGTCCTGCATGAAAATCATGTTTTTCTTGAACAATACCAACTTCTTCCTGTATCACTGCTTGAACAAGTTGTCTTGCAGAAACTGGCAGTAGGCTTGGGAGTTGAGCTTCACTCCATCCTCAACCCAAAAGGTCCCACAATTCATCTTTGATGATACCAGCCCACACCAGTACCCACCTCCTCCTTGCTGGCGTCTGAGTCGGAGTGGAGCTCTCTGCCCTTTACTGATCCAGCCTCTGGCCCATCCATCTGGCCCATCGAGAGTCAGTCTCATTTCATCAGTCCATAAAACCTTTGAAAAATCAGTCTTAAATATTTCTTGGCCAGTCTTGACGCGTTATCTTATGTTTCTTGTTCAAAGGTGGTTGTTTTTCAGCCTTTCTTCCCTTGGCCATGTCCCTGTGTATGGCACACCTTGTGCTTTTTGATACTCCAGTAACGTTGCAGTCTGAAATATTGCAAAACTGGTGGCAAATGGCATCTTGGCAGCTTCACGCTTGATTTTCCTCAATTCATGGGCAGTTATTTTGCGCCTTTTTTGCCCAACACGCTTCTTGCAACCCTGTTGGCTATTTGCCATAAAACGCTTGATTGTTCGGTGATCACTCTTCAAATGTTTGGCAATTCCAAGACTGCGGCATCCCTCTGCAAGTATCTCACAGTTTTGGACTTTTCAGAGCCCGTCAAATCTCTCTTCTGACCCATTTTGCCAAAGGAAAGGAAATTGCCTAATAATTAAGCATACCTTATATAGAGTGTTGATGTCATTACACCACACCCCTCCTCATTACAGAGTTGCTCATCACCTGACTTACTTAATTGGTAGTTGACTCTCAAGCCTATAGAGCTTGGAGTGGGACAACATGTATAAAAAGTATCATGTGATCAAAATACTCATTTGCCTAATAATTCTGCACACAGTGTATGGTACAATTAGAGAGTGATCCTGTACAGTACATATACTGCATAGTTTTGTACATGTATTACATGGTGAGAGCGGTACTATAAATGTAGCTCAGGTGGAAGGCGGTATAATGCCTTTAGTGCAGGTAGATTGCAGTGCAGGACATTTTAGCTCTGTGTTGCAACTCAGAGAAGCACAAGAAAGCGAATCAGAGCATGTACTTCCATAATACTGAAAAGATTCAATGTAAGTGAATATTCTGCAGCACTGTGAAAGAAAGATGTCGCCATGCCCTAAGCATTGTTATCAGCAGTCTCCTCTTTCTATCTGTCATCCGGTGTATATGTATGTGTCTTGTATCTCAGTAATGTGCTTTGATATAGTTCTACTTACTTTTTGCCTCGTTGCTTTGTACTGCCAAAAAAGAAATAAAAAGGAAAGCTTACAGAGATGCTGTTAAAGTCAGGCAATTTCTCCATTGAAATGAATATGTCAAGTTAATAAATGTGCAAAAACATTTAATTTGATTCCTGATGAGTACAAATATAGAAGTATATTATTAGACTTATCACCACAACATGGATCTTGGAAAAATATTGGATTTAATTTGACTTAAAACATTCTTTATTTACACTAGCTGCTAGGTAAGCAACGTATCAGTCAGCACTCAGTCTTCTATTGACTGAAGTGCACAGTAAATCCAAGCTTCATAAAGGCTTGTAAACACAGCACTTCATCTTGTAGAGCAATTTCATCTGCTTCAGCAGTGAAGCACGGACGTACAGACTGATAATATGCACATGCCTGTACAATCCCCGCATGTGACCTTATGTACTACAAGCCCTTGATTAAGAATGGATCTGCTCCCAGGCAATATTTTACTGATCCTGTCATGCTTTATAGCTCTTATTTTTTACAAATAAGTGTGTGTGTATGTATATGTGTGTGTATGTGTATATATATATAATATATATATACTAGCTGTACTACCCAGCTACGCCCGGGTTAATAAATAACTGATATTAGCTATAACAAAATAGAATTTGAATATGTCATATTAATGACTTGTAGGAAAATAGAAGCTGAGCTGTGATTGGTTGCTATAGGCAGCCTAATAAATCTCCAGCCAACAGTAAACCCTCCCCCCGGCCGGGCAGTATATGTTACCTCACACATACACATAATAGACAGCTCATGTGACTGACATCTGCCTTAATTCCCTATATGGCACGTGTGTTGCACATTGGCTGTTTTTAATCAGATGTTTATGTTTGGAAAATAAAGATACCACACACATGAGGCGAGTTGTGTGAGGTGATTTGTGCACATCTGTGTCTGTTTGTGTGGTGTGTGTGTCCCTGGGGTGAGTGCATGTGTCCCTATAGGGTGTGTATGTGTGTGTGTCCCTGTGGGGGGGGGAGTCTGTGTGTTGTGTGTGTCTCTGTGTTGTGTGTGTCTCTTTGTGGTGTGTGTGTGTCCCTGTGGGATGAGTACATGGGTCCCTATAGGGTGTGTATGTGTGTGTGTGTCTGTGGGGGTGTCTGTGTGGTGTGTATGTCTCTCTGTGTTGTGTGTGTCTCTTTGTGGTGTGTGTGTGTGTTCGGGTTCATGGTGAGTATCCAATGTTGGGGCTGCACCTTAGCGACTATACACTTGCTGTTACTCTTTGTGTGCGTGTGGTGTGTATACATGTCCCCGTGCGTGGTAAATATCCCATGATGGAGCCCCACCTTAGTGACTATAAGCCGGGTAGTACAGCTAGTGCAATATATATATATATGTATATATATATATATATATTATAATATTATTCCTTCTCACCCCTGTGGTGTAGTTGTTTGTCCTTCCTCATTCTCGATTCTCTACCTGGAAATTTGAGGGTGCTGTGCAAGATCTTCTTTCCAGCTCAGCACTTTTCTGGACAGGGAGTTTCTATGTTGCTTCTTGGATTTGTTGCAGCCATTGTACCAATTTAAGGGCACTGCTCCAAGTGCTCCTATCACCACTGGAATCACTGTTGCCTTTACCTTCTCCACATCTTCTCCAGTTGTTCTTTGAGGCCCTGGTATGTCACCAACTTCTGATATTCTTTCTTTCTGATGTTGCTGACATTTGGCACTGGTACCTCTCTGATCATTGCTGTCTTCTGACCCTTGTCTACTATCGTGAGATCTGGTTGGTTGCCAACACCTGCTTATCTGTTTATATATATATACATATATATATATATATATATATATATATATATATATATATATTGTGTGTGTCCATAAAGGTGGAACCACTTTGACGTGCCACATAAAATCCTGGCTGTACAAATAGTGTTGTAAGGATGTTGTTTTTAGAAGACCCAGCCATCGTCCATAGCTGATGACAAAATTGGTGCAGCGCCACCTCTGTCCTGCTTCTCCTAGTGCTGCTAAAGGTGATTGGCAAGTCTTTCCCATAGCAAGAGACCTATCAATCAGCTGGAGGGCCACTGGAAAATGCTAGCCAGAGGTGACACCGGACTCCTCTCTTATCTGGATATGGTCTCCGGTTGGATTTTCAGCCAGAATCTGATTCATACTGCCTGTGCTTTGGGCAGCAGAAGGTGCATGACAGGTTACCCATTTAGAAGATTTGTAGCCAAGTCACAAGTGGTCAGTTTTTGCTCCTATTTTAGTACTGCTTCTCCCTGGAGAATGCCACATTTTTTAAATTTATTTTAAGTACTCCATATATTTCCAGAAATATCAGCCTTTTTATTTACTTCTAATTTTTATGGTTGTCATGGAGAAAATAGACAACATCCACCAGGAAATCAGCTCTCAGCCTCCAAGCGCTGCCACCCCCATTCTTCTCCACATCTCCTCCGGTTCACTCTCCACATTTGACCCAGTCACAGAAGAAGAAGTCTCCAGGCTCCTTTCTTCCTCTCGTCCCACCACATGCCCCACCACATGACCCCATTCCCTCACACCTGCTCCAGTCCCTCTCTCCAGTCGTCACCACTCATCTAACCAAAATCTTCAATCTCTCCCTCTCTTCTTGCATCTTCCCCTCCTCCTTCAAACACTCGATCATTACTCCATTATTAAAGAAAACCACTCTCGACCCAACCTGCACAAATAACTACAGACCAGTCTCCAATCTCCCCTTCATCTCTAAACTCCTGGAGCGCCTGGTCTATTCCCACCTCACCCGTTACCTCTCCGCTCACTCTCTTTTAGATCCATTACAGTCTGGTTTCCGCCCCCTTCACTCTACAGAAACCGCCCTCATCAAAGTGACCAACGACCTTCTGACAGCAAAATATAATGGTACCACTCTCTGCTTATTTTCCTTGATCTCTCTGCAGCTTTTGACACTGTCAACCATCAGCTCCTACTCTCTATGCTGCACTCCATTGGCATAAAGGACACTGCTCTCTCCTGGCTCTCCTCCTATCTCTCTGACCGCTCTTTCAGTGTATCTTTTGCTGGCTCCACTTCTTCCCCTCTTCACCTCACTATTGGGGTCCCTCAGGGTTCAGTCCATGGCCCTCTCCTCTTCTCTCTCTACACGGCCCCGATTGGACAGACCATCAGTAGGTTTGGCTTTCAGTACCATCTTTATGCTGATGACACACAACTATACACTTCAGCCCCTGACCTTACCCCGGCGGTATTAAAGAACACCAATGACTGTCTAGCTGCAGTTTCCAATATCATGTCCACTCTCTATTTGAAACTAAACCTTTCCAAAACTGAACTTCTTCTGCTCCTCCCATCCACTAACCTCCCTAAATCGGACATCTCTCTCTCAGTTTGCGGCACCACGATAACGCCTAGGCAGCAGGCTCGTTGTCTGGGTGTTATGTTTGACACCGATCTCTCCTTCTCCTCCCACACACAATGTCTCGTCCGCTCCTGTCGCTTACACCTGAAGAATATCTCTAGAGTCCGCCCCTTTCTCACCCTGGAAACAACAAAAACCCTCACTATGGCCCTAATCCATTCCCGCCTTGACTATTGCAATTCTCTATTAAGCGGCCTCCCCCTCACCAGACTTTCTCCTCTCCAGTCCATCCTTAATGCAGCAGCCAGGATCACCCATCTGGCCAATCGTTACTCAGATGCCTCTGCTCTGTGCCAGTCATTGCACTGGCTGCCCGTATACTACAGGATCAAATTCAAATTGCTTGTTCTCACCCACAAAGCTCTTCACAGTGCAGCAGCCCCCTACCTCTCCTTCCTCATCTCTGTCTATCACCCCACCCGCTCTCTACGTTCCTCAAATGACCTTCGACTAACATCTGTACTAATCCGATCCTCCCACTCCCGTCTCCAAGACTTCTCCAGAGCTGCACCAAACCTCTGGAATGCTTTACCCCAAGAAATCAGGACTATTCACAACTTGCATGGCTTCAGACGATTCCTAAAAACACATCTTTTTAAAGCGGCCTATCATACCCCCTAATAGAAGTCCATTGCACTGTAGACGGTGAATGGGCTATCCCTCTGGACATTACTCTTCTACAAACTCCACCAAACCAAAAAGGTCTACACAGATTGTATAATGACCATCCATGTAAGCTTAGTCCTATGCCCCATTTCCTCAAGATGCCTGGACCATCAGTGCAATAAGCCCCTGTACCTTGTGCAACCCCTATCCCGTTGTAGATTGTAAGCCCTTTTGAGCAGGGTCACCTTCATTTCTTGCTTTATTTATTGTTTTGTTTTTTTTTTACATTAATTCTTTGCCTATTGTTTTGTATCCGATTATTGTACTTTACTTGTTCTCTACTCTAATTACTTACTGTATATTTTCTGTACTCTAAACCCTACATTGTAAAGCGCTGCGGCATATGTTGGCGCTATATAAATAAAGCATTATTATTATTATTAGAGGGCATTGCTCACAGAGTAATTATACTCAGCAGCCTAAATAAATGTTTGCCCTAAAACATTTTGTCTGAGCACCTTTTTTAGAATATATCTGAAGCAATGGACTCCAATGAAAATGTTTACATAAACTCACTCACTCGGTAACACCGTATGTCATCTCTATACATAATCACGAGTTTCTGCCATCCGGCCACTGTGCCGCTATTCCAGCATGCATTGCGGCCGGATGCCAGCGTGCGCGCCATTATGAGCACCAATTACCGCCCCTTCGAGCACACACGGCGCGAGCGATGGCGCGCATCTGCAATCGCGAGCGCCGCCTTACCAACTATCCACCGCCGCGAGCCTCTCTGCTGATCCTCGCCGCGGCCTCCCGACGCACACGCATGCGCAGTAAGCCGCGGATAGACTCTCCAACAGGACCTTTGGTGATGTCACAGTCATGTGATCACACACATGACCGTACATCACTGGAACTCCGCCTACTGTAGTCTTCACTTCTTCCTAGCTATGACACGGAGCTGTCACAGCTCGGAAGGAGTGAATGAGGCCCAGAGACACAGAAGGAGGAAGCAGACACAGGGAAGGGGGGCACTGTAACACAGGGGACTGCAGAGACACGGAATGGGGGGCAGAGACACAAAAGCACAGGAGGAAAAAGGCACGTGAAGGCAGGGGCACAGGACAGAGGAGAGGATAAGGACAGGGGCACAGGACAGAGGACAGGAGCACAGGAAAGACAAGAGGCCCACAGGACAGGGGCACAAGACGGAGGCTGAGGACACAGGAGAGGATAAGGGCAAAGGACAGAGCACACACACAGGGGCACAGGACAGAGGACTGGGTCACAGGGCAGAGGACAAGGACCCAGGACAGAGGACAGGGGCACAATAAAGAGGACAGGGGCACAGGACAGAGGACAGGGGCAAAGGACAAGGACAGAGGACTGGGGCACAGGATAGAGGACTGGGGTACAGCACAGAGGCACAGGACAAAGGACAGGGGCACAGGACATGGCCACAGTACAGTGGCCCAAGACAGACGACTGGCCCACAGGACAGAGCACTGGGGCACAGAGACAGAAGCACATGACAGAGGACAGGGGCACAGAGCAGAGGACAAGGCCACAGGACAGGCCCTGAAGACAGGGGCCCAAGACAGAGGACTGGGGCACAGGACAGGCCAGAGAACAGGGACACAGGACATAGGACACAGCCACAGGACATGGGCACAAGGCAGAGGACAGTGCCACAAAACAGGGCCACAGCCCAGAGGACAGGCCCACAGGACAGGCCCACAGGACAAAGGCACAGGACTGAGGCACAGGACTGAGGCACAGGACTGAGGCACAGGACTGAGGCACAGGACAGAGGCACAGGACAGAGGCACAGGACAGAGGCACAGGACAGAGGCACAGGACTGAGGCACAGGATGAGGCACAGGACTGAGGCACAGGACTGAGGCACAGGACTGAGGCACAGGACTGAGGCACAGGACAGAGGCACAGAACTGAGGCACAGGACAGAGGCACAGGACAGAGGCACAGGACACGAGCACAGGACACGAGCACAGGACTCAGCCAGATAACACAGTGCTAACCACTGAGCTTCCATATACACCATATACATCCCACAACAACACCGTACTGTCTGGACTGAGGACTGTACTATTCAGCGGCTATTTCTACACCATCTGCTCATTTCACCGCACTCCCGATGCTATAGCATCGGGCCTTTTTACTAGTGGAATAAATAAAAACATCTTTATTTTACATGTATTTTAAAGTACGACTATATTCATAATGATGTGTAAATCCCCAAATTAGGCCTCGAGTTCATGGTGCGTCTTCATTTGGGGAACGTTAGTCCTTGAGGGCTGCAAACAGTGTAGGTTTTCAGGATTTCACTAATTTCGCACAGGTGATAATATCACCTGCACTGGTGATGATGTCAACCCCTGTGCAATGCTAACGAAATCTTGAATCCATGCACTGTTTGCAGCCCCTGAAGACTGGAGTTGCCCACCCCTTTTCTAAGTCATGTTCCAAATATCCTTGGAGAACTAACCTCAGATCTTCTGTGGATGTAGTTTTATAGTTACTAATGACATTGTATGTTTTATGGTCTTCCAACAGAACAAATTTGGAGCCAATTAGACACCCTTCTAATGGTATTCCAAGATGTATAAGTATTTGTCTATCTTTTTCCTGTTCTTTTTGGAATTTGCACATTGTATGTTCAGACTGAAACAAAACCATGAAGAAACAGATATGCAAACAAGGAGTGAAACATGTGGAACAAACTAGGTGTTAAACTTCAGATTCCTCAGTGTCCTTTTACTCTGATGACAACTTTTACACAACTTTGGCCTTCTCTCAAGCAGCTTCCTCATATAGTCATATGGAATGGCTTCTGCTAAACAACGAATGCCCAGTCAAGGGTTGATTTGTGGAATCTAAAAGTGTTTGTGAGTAAGTGTTTTGTAGCTCTATTCCAAAACTTTTCTTAGCGAAAGTATGGCAAGAACCACTCAACTAAGTAAGGAGAAACAACAGTTCATAATTATTTTAACCTCTGTGCAATAATGGACGTATTAGATACGTCCAGGAAATCTTTGTGTTCGCAATAATAGATGTATCCAGTACATCATGGCAATTTTGCAGGCACCACCGCTGTGCCCGCACAATCACTGCCAGATCTGCAGCTGATCTTACAGTTGAGTCCTGGCTGTCACTGGCAGGAGTGGTGCTTCACCACTCCTGGCAGTTTTAACCCCTTAAATGCTGCGATCAATGTGAATGCAGCATCTAGAAGGCAGGGAGAGGAATCACTCTCATCTCTCAAGCGATTGGGTCCCCATAATGGAATCATGGGGTCCTGACATCTGCCATGGTGACCCAAGGTCGTTGCCATGATAAACCTTGGGTCACCTGACTATGGAAAGCCTCGTGTACCATGCTGAATGAACTTTTGATCAGGGTCATTTGGATGTTTTTGGCTGTCATTTTGATTTAAAAAGAGAAAACGCAGTAGTTTGACAATAAATTGCCTCACGCAACCACTAGCCATGAGTGGAAAAAAAGATTTGTGTTATCATTCATATTCTCTGAAAAAGGCCAAGAAAGCAAAACATCTGCCAGGGAATGTAAACTTTTGAGCACAACTGTTTAATGGCTATTTACATTGCAGCCAGTCACTGCATTGAGTCCTCATAAAAAGCAGTTAGAAGATTTCTCAGAAAAACAGCTTGAGTTCCTCGCCGAGTTTCATTTTTCTTGGGTATTTGAATCGCGCCTATCCAAGCATCCAATTGCACATTACAAGCACAGAGCATGGAGCATGGTAGTGCTCATTCATCACTAAAAATAAAACAAAGCTCAACAAATCCCCTATTCCCACTCCATGCATACCTCTTACAACACTATTGCTAGATCAGATCCCCCCCATATTGACTGGTACAGTACACACACATTGTTTTTATAGCAGTGGCAGTAATATACATACGATTCTTTAACAATGGCAGTAGTATACACCTTTTTGATCATTGTAATATATCTATACTGTTTTGACAGTAATACGTTACCAAATGGGATGCAGAGATGAAGGGATCAAATTTGTGCTGCCTGTGGAAGTACCGGTCAATCCAAGGTTTTCAAGAAAGCCTTTCTTTAAAACCTTGGATTGACTGGTTCTTCCACAGCCAGCATAAATTTGATCCATCCATCCCTGCATCCCAGTTAGTAACGTTTGATTCCTCGGGTGGTTCGCTGCAGCCTAAGGCCTTTGATGTGGTTATGTTTCACACAACCCGACAAGTTGAGTGTATACTTGATCTCTTTCTTTGGTTATCGGATAAGACCCTATGTCGTGCTGTTTTTTCCACTAGTTCTTCCTCCTGGTTTTCACGGTAATAGCAGTCATAATCACATATTTTTTCCATACTAATGTCGATGGTAGACATAGCCATATTGTTTGTGTGACAGTGATGTACACATGTAACTTTCATACTGTAAGCAGTAGTATTCTAAATTTGCTTTCTTAGATCTCACAGTACTTTACTTGTATAGCTTTCATAGTGATGGCAGTGGTATATGCATTTTTACATGCTGTGTGATTGGTAGTATACTCAGTGTACTCATTACTTTTGATGCTGGCATCATTATTATACTCCTAGCTTAGATCAAGCAGTAGTACACTTGAATTGCTTTGATAGATATTGCTCTATATTTTTTTTTTATTTATTTTAGTATATTTTTTTGTTTCATCACTCTTGCATCACTATTTTTTTCTGCTTTAATTATTGACTGTAAAACATTGCTATAATAATTTTTCACAGAATATATGAATAGTTTTGAGAGTGGTAACAGTAGTATCTTCATATTGTAACATTTGCAAGTTTACCATTTGTATTACAAAAGCATGTTAGTGGTTAATCTAAAAAAACAAACATTATTTCTTTAGTGATTGAGAAGTGTGAACATTACTGTTAATAGTTCCCAAATGCAATGTGTAGAGCGAAAATGAATGCATTAGTATTCTACAGGACATTGGTGGATTGCCCATTATGCTCTCTACAGGTTAATAAGGATTACATCTTATTTATGTAAAACTGTAAGCTTTGAAATGCTTCCTCGTTCTAATTAAACGTATGGCTTGTTGTCTTATAATTGAAACTCCCTTGATAGTCTTTTTCCATTCGCAATTACCCATTTCTCCTTAATCCTGACATTTTCCCTTTAAGTATTAAACCCCGTTGGAATTTTTTGCATCGATTTATCATATATTATGTATTTGATCTAAATTAATTTAACTTTTTTCTTTCTATCTCAATAATATCAAAATACAGTTCTTAAGTTGTATACTCATAAAATCTGTGCAGAAAAAGTTTTTCTTATAGTTTTTAATACATTTATCAGAATGCAGTAATGCTGTATTGACTATAAAGTACCGTAGTTACATTTTCGTTGAGATCATCCATAACTCATAATGGGTTGACTAATGTTTTTTTATGTTTTCATGTAAGTTACATGAATTGGTAATAAAATGTAAAACACCATTTATTAAATTAGGTCTATCAAGTGGTTAGCACTGTAGCCTTTGCAGCACTGGAGTCTTGAGGTCCTGGGTTCAATTCCACCAAGGACACTTAGGACAACATCTGCAAGAAGTTTGTATGTTCTCCCTGTGCTTGCGTGGGTTTCCTCGGGCACTCCGGTTTCCTCCCACATTGTAAAGACATACTGATAGGATGTTTAGATTGTGAGCTCCAAGAGAGACAGCATTACTCATGTATGTAAAGTGCTATGGAATTAATAGCGCTATATAAATGAATAAATATTATTATATTATATTATTACTTTTGATGCAGAATTTTTAGCATAATTTTAAATAGCTTAATATAAATCAGATATATTTTTTATTGCTTATTTTGAGCATTATACAGGGTGGGCCATTTATACGGATGCACCTAAATAAAATGGGAATGGTTGGTGATATCAACTTCCTGTGTGTGGCACATTAGTATATAGCAGGGGGAAAACTTTTCCAGATGGGCGGTGACCATGGTGGCCATTTATGGTATGTTCTGGTATATGGGTTGAAATTGCTATATGATTCAGATATCCAGTGGCATTAAGGTTTCCATTGATGAAGAATAACCCCACTATCTTTGTACCCCATATACATCACCATTTCATCAATTTTTGTGCTCCAACAGTCTTGGAGGGATCTATCCATTGTGGTTTAGTGTCAGACTAATAGCGCTGGTTTTGTTTGTTAACTTCGCAATTCACAAAAAAGTTTGCCTCATAACTCATCTGAAGGCAATTGTCTATGCTGTGAAGACACGAGATGTGCAGCATCTGAAACTACAGATACTGGAAGCCTGTGCTAGCATTTCTTCTGCGGTGTTGCTATCAGTGTGTCCAGAGTGGGAGAAGAGGGTTGCATTGACAAACCAACACATGGGCAACACTTTGAACACATTTATAAGTGTCAAAACTTGTAAAACACTATGAAAGAATAAAGTTACGTTAAACCAAAGCACACCATTGTTTTTCTTATGAAATTCTCAATAAATTTGATGTGTCACATGATCCTCTTCCCATTGAAAAAAATAAAGTTGGATCCAAAATGGCAAACTTCAAAATGGCCGCCATGGTCACCACCCATCTGGAAAAGTTTTCCCCCTCCCATATACTAATGTGCTTCAAACAGGAAGTTGATGTCACCAACCATTCCCATTTTATTTAGGTGCATCCATACAAATGGCCCACCCTGTATATAAGTAAGACTACTTTCACACCTCTATTTTTTTTTAAACCCGGCACAGATACAATTTTTTAGCAAAAACAGGATCATGTAAAGAATCCTGTTTTTGCCCATTCTCTTTAATTGGTGTCCGGTAGCATCCTGTTGCATCAGGTTGCTACCGGATCCTATTTTTTAACTGGTGAAAAAAAGTATTTATTGGAAGGTTTTTTGACCAGTTTAAAAACAAAATATCCAATCATATACATTATGATTCGGCATCAATTGTAATGGAAGTCAGTGGGTGCTGGACCCCTTGTTTTACTGGACATGCTGGATTCAGTATGCCTACTGAGCATGCGGGTCTCACGAGAAGGTAGGTAGATAGCTAGAGCTTACCAGTCTTCTGCTGCTTGCTTCTGGTGCTGCTCATTAAGCTTAGTTGAATATTCATTGCACTGAACTGCAAGTGCCAATCACAGACACTCACTCTCTGTGACAGCATCTGTGATTAGCTGTTGCACTCAGACTTTGCCCACACATCCTATTTCAGTGCCTGTGCTTGTTTGCCATTTGCCTGTGCTTGTTTGCCATTTACATTAGTGTATGGCAACAAACGTGCCATCACATGTATGTAAAATTAATAAACAATGGGAAAAAAATGTGTAGGGGTTCTTCCGTATTTTTCATTCTCAGCACAGATAAGCTGCATAGCTGCAGTCCCAGCTATATGCTTTATATTGGCTGAGTATCAAATATGGGGACCCCACACATTTGTTTTTCTTATTTAAATAAATAAATTGAAAAAGTAGCAGCATGGAGTCCCCCCAATTTGATACTCAGTCAGGATAAAGTGCACGGTTGGGGGTTGTTATTCTCAACCTTGGGAGGCACATAGTTATTGCTCCCCCTACCCCTGGGTAAGAATAGCAGCCCGCAGCCACCCAAAAATTTGTCATATTCATTAAAAGTCCAAAATGCAGGCACTTTACCGAGCTTTTACCGAAGCCCTGGTGTGGTGACATCAGGGTGATAGAAGGCTTAATGACAGCTGAGTATTGACAACTTTCATTAAGGCCAGTTTGGTAATGTTCAGGCATCTACAGTCCCTGACAGAAGTTTTGTCGCTTATCCTTGTTATGTAAATAAAAGCTTATAACCTGAATGTTAAATTCATCCATTTGTTGTATAAATTACTCTTTTGAAAGCAGAAACCCTCTGATATGTGGTTTAGATCAAGAAAATAAATTTGCATCAATGCTGAAATTTTGATCATTTAATGAACACAGAATGGTCAAATTTTGGCAAGACAAATGTTTTGTCGCCTGGTCGTATAATGCACCCAATCCTAGTTTGCATCCTCACCTGTGCTAGTAAATAATCGGTTAATTAGTGGGTGTGTATAAAAAGAAACTTAGCACCCCAGAAAACCTTCACTTGAACTGCAATTTGAGCCACTGAAGAGGTGGCTGGCACATTTAATGTGTCTCAGCGTCAAGTACAAAGAATTAAAAAAAGATTTGAAGAGACTGGAGATGTGTTTGACAAGCCCAGGTCTGGCAGACCCCGAACAACAACTGCTCAGGAGGAACGTTTGTTGGTTAGAAAATCCAAAGCAAGCCCTCTTCCACTTCAGCAGAGCTCCAACAGGCCTAGTCACCTGAACAGTTTGTAGAATTCTGTCTCGAAATGGCCTCCATGGTCGAATCAGAAGCCAGCACTAAACAAAAGGCAAATAAAAAACCATGTGTCATTTGCAAAGTCCCACAACCTGCTAAACAGATGGATGCTGAAAAAGTTTCAGGAGGTGGATTTCTCTAGAATTTCAGTAGAATTACATCACACTGCCACAAATATGCAAGTTCAAATAAAAGATGATAATTTCAGCGCTAAGGACACAGCCAGGACATCGCTCTGTGAATAATTACCTTAGGTTTTATTGATTCAATAGGGATCCCAGTCTCCACAACGCGTTTCGGCGCTAATTGCGGGAAGCGTGATATCCAGCTTGTTCCAGACTGTCTCAGTCACAATACCACTCCCTCGAGGCTATCACGTGAACAACAGCTAGTGAACCACGCAATTCCTGTCCCTCGGCTCGTCGGCGTGGAGACCTCTGCTGGTCGATACACAGCTACTAACTAGTTGTGCAGTCAGCACAACTAGACCAGCGAGCAGGGGTCATTCACCGATCACAGTCTAACTGCTAGCAGGTGGGCAACCTTGTTTCTTTTAATACAAATACTGCAGAGACTACTGGAGCCGTATGATCCAAATACACCAGAAAACAGTTAAATTTGTGGTGGAAGATCATGGTCTGGGTTACATCAGTATGGGGGTGCGAAACATTTGCAAGGTGGAAGGCAATATCAATAGCCTAAAATATCAAGAAGTATTAGCTACCGCTTACATTCCAAATCATAAAATGGGTCAAATTCTGCAGCAGGATGGTGCTCCATCTCATATATCCATCTCTACAACAAAGTTCCTCCAGGCAAAAAAGATCAAGGTGCTAAGGGACTGGCCAGCCCAGTCACCAAACATGAACATCAATGAGCATGTTTGGGGTAGGATGAAAGAGGAAGCTTGGAAGACAAAACCAAAGAATCTAGATGAACTCTGGGAGGCATGTAAGACTGCATTCTTTGCTATTTCTGATGACTTCATTAATAAATTGTATGAATCATTTAAAAGAAATTTGTTTATATACCGGAGCCAGAAATTCACTAGTGAATAAATGAAGCTGCCAATAGCCTAGGGGGTGCCACACATATCCCACCTATTAAGATATAACTCAGTATTAAATTTATGTGTTGGCTCGGCGCTAACGAAAAAACAATGGCAATATCAATTAATAAATGTATTTATTCCATGTATATCATATTTATATATGTACAGTATATTTAAAAATCAAATAAAATTAAAACATTAAAAGTTTGAAAGATGCTATTAAGAAATGTTTCTGTGTCACATCTTTCAAATATAACGATTTATGTAATCTTCTAGAAAGAGAGTAGGCTGCCAATATGCTTTCAATGTGGATTGGGTCCAGATATGACCAATGTAGCAGCTTTATAGGTTGAAGCCTAACATATGGAATCTAGCCATTGCTTGTATGTTCCTTCTTAAAAGAATCTATCATATTGGATGTTGGATCTTGTATATGTTCAAGGTGGGTGATTTTCAATAGATTAGGCCGGTTGTGCTGTTGAGGTTTTTGTCACATTTGAGTACAAAGTAATAAGTGGCTGATGGAATAGGATTAATCAGGTGCTGCGTCTATTCATTAATCTTCACTTAATTCTCTGTTGACGCTCTTCAAAGTGTCACAGTTGTGAGTTAGCTGTAATCTCTCCCCACCGCTTCACTGGGAGACAACACCCAGTAGGTTTACTATAAATGGGAGAGGGTCTCCATCTATCCTGCTCAGAGACTGCTGTCGTGTGTTCTCACACGTCCCGGATGCGGCTACGTCATGTTACCGCCGAGCCTACACATAAATTTGATACTGAGTTGTATAAATGATTGTTAAACCGCATGGATGCAGTCCTTCAAGCTCATGGAAGTCACACAAGATATTGAATATGACTCTACTAGCACCACAACTTAATTCACCAATGTTATGCGACATATATTTGTATTTTCAGTTAATTATTTGTTTGAATATCACATTATTTTCTGTGGGCGACAAAACTTTTGTCTTGCCAAAATCTGACCATTCTGTGTTCATTAAATGATCAATATTTCAGCATTGATGCCAATTTATTTTCTTATCCTAAACCAAATTTGGGAAGGTTTCAGCTTTCAAAAGTGTAATTTATACAACCAATGGATGAATTTAACATCAGGTTATAAGCTTTTATTTACATAACATGGATAAGCAACATAACTTCTGTCAGGGACTGTATGATACCCACCCTTTACCAATCCTGTAAGTAGTTAATAATCACACCGAGAACAAAATCATTTATTTGAAATTAAACACACAGACAACCCCAATTTTTTCATATCCTCCGATGATAATCAATAACGATGACCCTCATAGCATCTCAGCTCTGCTGTATTGGACGTTGCGCTGAAGAAGAAGCATCCTATCAGGACAACCTGAAATATGTATCTGAAAGGAATGGAGACCTAGCAGATAATGGTTAAATTATGTGTCACAACACCTATGATATCTTGAGCAAGACTTTTTTTATCTCTCCTGCTCAGGATCTGAACCCAAAGGGGCCTTCCTGAGAACACACAGAAGAGGAGCTGTCTCTCACTTCTGATGCGTTTGAAGTACTAGGGGCCTATTTACATTTTCTATTAACTATGGGAGGACAGTAAGAAACTTTACGAGAAAAACATTTGAATATGTAGTCATTGTTAGTGAAGCCATGGTCCAGTCCAGGGGCGGAACTACACTGGTGCAGCTGGTGCAGCTGCACCAGGGCCCCGACCGGCTGGGGGCCCCTTCAAGCCTGGAGAGGGGCCCCCAGCCGACCCCCGCAAGCCGCCGCCAGAGGAGAGGAGGGTCAGGCAAGGGAAGCAGAGAGCTTCCAGCTTCCCTTGCCTGATCCCGCCCCTCCTCTCCTCTGCTCCTCTGGCCCCTAGCAGACATCCGACGCGGCTCCCAGGTAGGAGAGCATCGCGCCTGCGGCTCCCAGCGGCTCCTAGCGGCTCCCAGCGGCACCCACCCCCCCCTTTCCGGGCCGCGCCGATGGCCAGCGGCACCCCTCCCCCCCCCGGGCCGCGCCGACAGCCAGTAGCCCCGCCCCCCGGTCCTTTCCTGCACCAGGGCCCCCGGGGGTGACGGTCCGCCCCTGGTCCAATCACAAACCGGGAATTAGAATATTGAAATGAAAAGGTGTGTTAGTAATTCGGCCTCAGCTCAAACTTTTAAAAAGGCTGGCAAGCCATGTGGTCCCTGGTCCACAGATTTGGGGCAGCTGAAATACTGCTGTGATCCACATTTTATCTTCCTCCTTCCCCTTCTCCATAGAATTTCGAGAGAAATGGACTGCAATGTTTAGATATTTCTGTTAAGTTTCTCCCTTTTAATTTATAACTGTTTAACATATTTGTATGTCACTTTTTATGTCCATATTTTGTATCTTTTTGGTGTAAGCACTGTACCTTTTCTACTAAAGTTTAAAACTTTAGTTTGAACCTCATATGCTCTAAAAGGATTCATAGCCCTAGGAAGCCATGTGATCAGACTGGCAGACAGTAGTAGTAGTATTTACGGGACTCATCGCCCATATATTCAATGAGTGGTGGCAGCGAAGCTGGGGTGTGTGGTCTGTGTCGGGGTGTGATTTATGCTCATTTTTCAGCCTAGAACAAAGTTTGAGTGCTGGATTGAGTGAGAGGAGACAGATTAACCCTTCCAGGCACAACTCCAAGTCACGTGCTGAGAAGTGGGTACGTGACACACACAATGAGTGTCCCGAGAGCTACGGCTGTGCCAGCGGTGTTGTGAGTGAGTTCACCTGAGGACACAGCTGATGCAGGACGCAGTCTGAGTGCAACAGCCAATCACAGATGCTTTCACAGAGAGTAAGCATCTGTGATTGGCCATTGCAGTTCAGTTCAGTGGATACTTATGAATCTTAATACTTATGAATCTTAATGAGCAGCCCCTGAAGCAAGCAGCAGGGAGACTGGTAAGCTTTGCCATCTATAATGGAGGGAATCCATTAAAAAACAGGACAGTAACAGACTGAACCATTATCTGGTTAGATATCTATTTTTTTCTAATGGATCTGTGGTGGATTTCAAAAACTGGAGGTATGAAGGTAGCCTAACTGTTAATTAAGCATACTTTGAAAATAAAAAAGTATGTAATATGCTAAATTTTGATCAGTCATAGAAATTAACAACAAGAGAGAGTACCCTGAAAAGCGTTTACATGACTGATAGGGCAGAATCGTGATTTCCTCCAGGTACTTCAGTTTCCTCCAATACTCCACAGACATGCTGATAGGAAATTTAAACTATTAACCCCAATGGAGAAAGTTCTGTTACTGTCTGCTGTGGAATATGTTGCCTAGGGTGAAAGTCAACAATTTGTTGTGCAAATTTTTAGCTCTCGCCAATGGGAATAAAGGCCACTTAACACACACAGATATCTGTGTCCAACTTCTGAACAGATCTCTGGTTGCAGTGAAATCATGGACACATTGTTCCATTTTGTGGCTGTGTACAAATGGAACAATGTGTCCATGATTTCACTGCACCCAGAGATCTGTTCAGAAGTTGGACACAGATATCTGTGTGTGTAAAGTGGCCTTAATTCAATTTGGTGAGATTGTAATAAACACAAAATTCTGTAGCATTGCGACCTTGTGTACCGGTGGCTTAATCATCACAAAACTAACAATTATTTGTTGTAAATGTTTTGCAGCAAAGTAAATATGAAAATTTTACAGTACTTTCACAGTTTCCTTCTTTTTTTTTTTTTTAACAAAACATGCTCTATTTGGTTCCGCATAGTCATGGCAAGGCTTCTTCACACACTAGAGAATAAACTTTCTAATCCTCTTGAGTGCTCAGTGACAAATTGAATGTACTTTTTAGTGCAATGAAGCATTCAGAGTTTTAAATCCTGCGACTTTTGAGGATGCACCAATGTGACTGAAACACATTGATTTCTTAATTTAATTCATTGATTTATTAATTAATATTAATAATAAATTGATTGAATTTATTGATTTATTAATTAATAATAATAAATTGATTCACGTAGGATCGAGTTCAAGTTGAATTTCCTGAAATTTGCAGTTTCACACAAAAACTCACCAAAAATTGGTCGCTTTTTTCTACCCCTTGCATCTAGCAGGTGGCTGCAAATTCCCCCAGGAGGTAGCACATGCGTCTAGACACCGTACACAGACCCCTGCAACCTATAACATGGGGGCGGTTTGTAGCAACCAGGCGACCAGCCATGTATGCAGGGAGAGGCTGGTGGTGAATGCAGACACATGGACACCATTAGGCTCCTGCCACACTCAGGTGTTACATAGTGTCTGAGCAGCCAATTGGTGACGCCTCCTATTAAACCGGGCGGGCTGCTCAGCACTGAAATATGCATCACTGTGACAGACGCCCCCTAGAGGGAAAACAACCTCAACTGCAATGGATAAAAAGATGCAAGTTGACACTAAAGATAATGATGTAAGGTGTCAGTTTGGTATTATGGCGACAGAATATCGTAAGCTCGTGACCCACCGTCAAGGGCCCTTACACTCACGAGTACCTAGCCACATGTATAACACATGTATAATTTAGCTTTAAACAAAAATCACCGAATAGGTACTAAGTATTATATTGAAAAACTCAATATCTTATAGATTACTAGCTGTGAGCCCGATGCAAATGCATCGGGTGTCTAGAATATTTTAAAATTTTTTTTAAGGTTTTCTTTACAGGAGAGGCTCCGGAGCACTGTGTCAGCATGTGCTGACAGCAGCGGCTCCGGAGCGGGATCGGAGCGGGGGTGTGCGGACATATGGGGGGGGGGGTGAGGACATATGGGGGTGGTGTGGTGACAGGGGTTGGGGGTGTGTGCTGACAGCGGCGAGGGGTCGCAATGCCCGCTACGCGGGCAATGCTTCGCTCGTGGTGACGTCACAGAGTGACAAAGCCACGGTCTTTTGCGGGGTCCGACACGGAAGTGCCTACGGCAATTATATATTAGATGTGAGGACATATTGGGGGGGTGTGAGGACATATTGGGGGTGTGTGGAGGACATATTGGGGGGGTGTGAGGATATTTTGGGGGGGGTGTGAGGATATTTTGGGGGGTGTGAGGACATATTGGGGGGTTTGGGGGGTGAGGACATATAGTGGGGGAGTGTGAGGACATATTGGGGGGGTTTGGGGGGGAGGAGGACATATTGTGGGGGGGTGTGAGGACATATTGGGGGGGTTTGGGGGTGTGCGCACATATTTTGGGGGGGGTGTGAGGACATTTTGGGGGGGTGTGAGGACATTTTGGGGGGGTGTGAGGACTTTTTTTGGGGGGGGTGAGGACATTTTGGGGGGGTGTGAGGACATTTTGGGGGGATGTGAGGACATTTTGGGGGGGTGAGGACATTTTGGGGGGGTGTGAGGACATTTTGGGGGGGTGTGAGGACATTTTCGAGCAGCGACTCGCTCAGAATCGCGTCTCAGGCAGCGACTCGCAATGGCCTCGCGGCCATTGCTCGCACTACATGAGCGGTAAATCGCTAACTTTGTGGCCGAGCCTCTGGTTCGATTTTCGGCCAGCGACTCGCTCACAATCGCGGCTCAGGCAGCGACTCGCAATGGCCTCGCGGCCATTGCTCGCGCTACATGAGCGGTAAATCGATAAGTTTGTGGCCGAGCCTCTGGTTCGATTTTCGGCCAGCGACTCGCAATGGCCGCTTCGCGGCCATTGCTCGCACGTGGTGACGTCACAGAGTGACAAAGCCACGGTCTTTGCGGGGTCCGACACGGAAGTGCCTACGCCAATTATATAGTAGATAGTCCTGTCACGGTATAAATGTAACATTAAGTCACCACCGTATGTTAGTAACAAAGGGGTTGTATGATGGCATTATTCAGTCATATCAGCATTCACTGCACAGTGACTGTATGGCGGTATTAATCACTATAAGCATTCACTGCAGTGTGACTGTATGGCGGTATTAATCACTATCAGCATTCACTGCACAGTGACTGTATGGCGGTATTAATCACTATAAGCATTCACTGCAGTGTGACTGTATGGTGGTATTAATCACTATAAGCATTCACTGCACAGTGACTGTATGGTGGTATTAATCACTATCAGCATTCACTGCACAGTGACTGTATGGCGGTATTAATCACTATAAGCAACGGTTCTCATTCACTGCACAGTGACTGTATGGCGGTATTAATCACTATAAGCATTCACTGCAGTGTGACTGTATGGCGGTATTAATCACTATAAGCATTCACTGCACAGTGACTGTATGGTGGTATTAATCACTATAAGCATTCACTGCACAGTGACTGTATGGCGGTATTAATCACTATAAGCAACGGTTCTCATTCACTGCACAGTGACTGTATGGCGGTATTAATCACTATCAGCATTCACTGCACAGTGACTGTATGGCGGTATTAATCACTATAAGCAACAGTTCTCATTCACTGCACAGTGACTGTATGGCGGTATTAATCACTATAAGCATTCATTGCACAGTGACTGTATGGTGGTATTAATCACTATAAGCAACGGTTCTCATTCACTGCACAGTGACTGTATGGCGGTATTAATCACTATAAGCAACGGTTCTCATTCACTGCACAGTGACTGTACAGCGGTATTAATCACTATAAGCAACAGTTCTCATTCACTGCACAGTGACTGTACGGCGGTATTAATCACTATAAGCAACGGTTCTCATTCACTGCACAGTGACTATATGGCGGCATTAATCACTATAAGCAACGGTTCTCATTCACTGCACAGTGACTGTATGGCAGTATTAATCACTATAAGCAACGGTTCTCATTCACTGCACAGTGACTGTATGGTGGTATTAATCACTATAAGCAACATTTCTCATTCACTGCACAGTGACTGTATGGCGGTATTAATCACTATAAGCAACGGTTCTCATTCACTGCACAGTGACTGTATGGCGGTATTAATCACTATAAGCAACGGTTCTCATTCACTGCACAGTGACTGTATGGAGGTATTAATCACTATAAGCATCGGTTCTCATTCACTGCACAGTGACTGTATGGCGGTATTAATCACTATAAGCATTCACTGCACAGTGACTGTATGGCGGTATTAATCACTATAAGCAACGGTTCTCATTCACTGCACAGTGACTGTATGGCGGTATTAATCACTATCAGCATTCACTGCACAGTGACTGTATGGTGGTATTAATCACTATAAGCATTCACTGCACAGTGACTGTATGGCGGTATTAATCACTATAAGCAACGGTTCTCATTCACTGCACAGTGACTGTATGGCGGTATTAATCACTATAAGCATTCATTGCACAGTGACTGTATGGCGGTATTAATCACTATAAGCATTCATTGCACAGTGACTGTATAGCGGTATTAATCACTATAAGCAACGGTTCTCATTCATTGCACAGTGACTGTATGGCGGTATTAATCACTATCAGCATTCACTGCACAGTGACTGTATGGTGGTATTAATCACTATAAGCATTCACTGCACAGTGACTGTATGGCGGTATTAATCACTATAAGCAACGGTTCTCATTCACTGCACAGTGACTGTATGGCAGTATTAATCACTATAAGCAACGGTTCTCATTCACTGCACAGTGACTGTATGGTGGTATTAATCACTATAAGCAACATTTCTCATTCACTGCACAGTGACTGTATGGCGGTATTAATCACTATAAGCAACGGTTCTCATTCACTGCACAGTGACTGTATGGCGGTATTAATCACTATAAGCAATGGTTCTCATTCACTGCACAGTGACTGTATGGAGGTATTACAATCACTATAAGCATCGGTTCTCATTCACTGCGCAGTGACTGTATGGCGGTATTAATCACTATAAGCATTCACTGCACAGTGACTGTATGGCGGTATTAATCACTATAAGCAACGGTTCTCATTCACTGCACAGTGACTGTATGGCGGTATTAATCACTATCAGCATTCACTGCACAGTGACTGTATGGCGGTATTAATCACTATAAGCATTCACTGCACAGTGACTGTATGGCGGTATTAATCACTATAAGCAACGGTTCTCATTCACTGCACAGTGACTGTATGGCGGTATTAATCACTATAAGCATTCATTGCACAGTGACTGTATGGCGGTATTAATCACTATAAGCATTCATTGCACAGTGACTGTATGGCGGTATTAATCACTATAAGCAATGGTTCTCATTCATTGCACAGTGACTGTATGGCGGTATTAATCACTATAAGCAACGGTTCTCATTCACTGCACAGTGACTGTATGGCGATATTTAATCACTATAAGCAATGGTTTTCATTCACTGCACAGTGACTGTATGGCGGTATTAATCACTATAAGCAACGATTCTCATTCACTGCACAGTGACTGTATGGCGGTATTAATCACTATAAGCATTCGCTGCACAGTGACTGTATGGTGGTATTAATCACTATAAGCATTCACTGCACAGTGACTGTATGGCGGTATTAATCACTATAAGCATTCACTGCACAGTGACTGTATGGCGGTATTAATCACTATAAGCATTCACTGCACAGTGACTGTATGGCGGTATTAATCACTATAAGCATTCACTGCACAGTGACTGTATAGCAGTACCATTCAATCACTGTCCCCTGCGTACATTTGCACCCAGACAGGGGGGCCCCTGCGTACCATTGCCCCCAGACAGGGGGCCCCTGCGTACCATTGCCCCCAGACAGGGGGCCCCTGCGTATCATTGCCCCCAGACAGGGGGCCCCTGCGTACCATTGCCCCCAGACAGGGGGCTCCTGCGTACCATTGCCCCAGACAGGGGGCCCCTGCGTACCATTGCCCCCAGACAGGGGCCCCTGCGTACCATTGCCCCCAGACAGGGGGCCCCTGCGTACCATTGCCCCCAGACAGGGGGCCCCTGCGTACCATTGCCCCCAGACAGGGGGCCCCTGCGTACCATTGCCTCCAGACAGGGGGCCCCTGCGTACCATTGCCTCCAGACAGGGGGCCCCTGCGTACCATTGCCTCCAGACAGGGGGCCCCTGCATACCATTGCCCCCAGACAGGGGGCCCCTGCATACCATTTCCCCCAGACAGGGGGCCCCTGCGTACCATTGCCCCAGACAGGGGTCCCCTGAGTGCTGTCCCAACCCCTCACGCACCCTCCTCCCAACTAACCTGAGCAGCAGCTGGCATAGGCTGATTGCAGCGTCTGACTGTAGTTTGTAGCAGCAGCTCTCTTTCTCCCGCACCATCGCGGTGCAGGAAGTAAACATGCTGCTGCTGCTCAGGTTAGGAGGGAGAGAGGGTGTGGGGGCAGGGGCCAGCACTCAGGAGCCCCTGCAAGGTGAAAAGTACACAGCACCCAGGGGCACCTACATGGACTCCACGGACCCCAGCGAACAGCCAATCAGCCATACTCACTTGTAGTCTGCACAGGGGCACAGGCTCCGGAGCACTGTGTCAGCATGTGCTGACAGCAGCTGCTCCGGAGCGGGATGAGAGGGGCACAGGCTCCGGAGCACTGTGTCAGCATGTGCTGACAGCAGCTGCTCCGGAGCGGGATGACAGCGGCGAGGGGTCGCAATGCCCTCTACGCGGGCAATGCCTCGCACGTGGTGACGTCACATAGTGACAAAGCCACGGCGTGCCGGGGTCCGACACAAACGTGCCTACGGCAATTATAGAGTAGATTAATACATTGTACAGTGGTGGTCGCTACCTGGGTCATTACAGGTTAGCGGTTCTCAACGTAGCACAGTTTGTATGGTTGTTTTCCATTTCCAAAGTCACTAAAGAAAGGCTCTCTCTCCCTCTGAATGTAAGCTATTACAGTCAGGGGGTTCTCTCTATCTCTTTCTCGCTCTCTCTCTGTAGAGTATGAGCTCTTATGCTCACAGGGTTCTCTCTCTCTCTCTACTGTAATGTAATGTATCTCCTGAGGTCAGGTATGTCCTCTCTCTTGCTTATAAAGTGTAAACTCTTACGGTCAGCAGGGTCCTATATCTTTCCCTCACATTTATTTTCCAATCAATTTCAAGCTTTCCGGTATGGAAACTTGTGCTAAAGAAATCTAATTTTTGGGTAAAGTTTTCCAAAGTTTTTAATTTTGAATCTCAAAAGATCTGCTCCTCTCTAATGACTGACCATGTGAGACCTGCATAGAGTCTCTTAATGTATGATCAACTAAATCTTCTCTTATGTTCTGTAAGAAACACTGATTAGGTTTGCTCAAATATTGTCCTCATGGCTGGAATGAATACATCTCCACTACTTTTACAGTTACGATCTTTTGTAGTATGCAATGCTGATGTCTCTTCTTGGTTGTTAACTGTTCTTTTATCTCTCATTATTATAAATGGGGGAAAATATTGAAAATAAAATAAGAAAAACAAATCCATAACAAAAATTGTGTGCTACGTAGAATCAATTGTAATCAGCTATATAATGAATTCTTCTCTAGACCGGCTGAGAAGTTTGTGCTCTCTGCAGACTGTGTTCGTTTGCATCCAGTAATTGCTGTAGTTCTTATGTGATGCGTATGTACAACAATAACATGAAATGAGCCTGTTGTCGATGGATTCAGTAATCAGAATATGTGGCTCATCTGACAATTCTCCGTAATTGAAAGATGCATAACCTGTAATTTTCCGTCGTGAAAATCAAGCAATCTCCCCAACATAGGCAGCTGTAAATTGAAACCGGGTCTTTTACTTTGTGCGCGCAATGCAGCACTTCGTACACTTATTTCTCTTCTTCCATCCTTGACGCTCTAAGTGATAGGACGTAAGTGGAGTTTGTGATTTTAAGTAGTTGATATTTTGGCTGCTCCGTGTGTTTTCTGTTTTTTTTTAGGTTGCTGAGCTAAATGGAAAGCATGATTATGCATAATGTACAGAAAGACTGTGCTATACTCGTGTTAGTCTGTCTACAGTATAATAGACAATTACTTGTCAGCATTAGTTTATGGGAGTGCATTGATATTTCCAACGGTGAGCACACAAATGACTTATAGAATATTGTTAGAATGAATTTCCCGTGCCCACTATCAGTGTTTGCAGTGATTTGGATGCAGTATATTTTCACTAGGTTCAAAATACTGTGTTGTACAGTAAAAACAGTGGATGGACTTGGAGAAATCCTGTGTCCACTGTGCTTGATTTCTTTGCAGGCTAAATTGACATGCGGGGCAGCTTCCCGAGCCGCTTCATGTCAGTTTATTCCTATGGAGACTGTTACGATCTCAGCGGGAGAGTGCAGCGAAAAGCTACCATGCTCATGGCACTGATCGAGGACACAGGTCGGCTGCGTTCACTTGTGGATATCCCTGCAGGAGGAATGACGCTTCTTCTAGGACACAATGTCTAAGCATCATACCCTTACTGGTGTAGAACATGCAAAGCTGAACAAATTGATGTATAGTTTTGTGGGGGGGGGGAATCTGTATAATATGTATTTTATTCATTGAAATCACTGCTCTTTCTGCGCTTTGGAGTCACATAATCAATGATTGACAGCTTTCTATTTTAGCAGGGAAAGGTAGTAAATAACTGAATAGAACCTCCCACCTGACTGCTAGGTCCAGAATAAGGAGAGATTACAATGAATGAAATACAATTTATACTCCCTCGCGGACAGCGTCCTCTCTTCCTCTGTACCTGTACCTGCCCTTTGTAGTCCATGTACCTTGTACTTGTCTTTGTATACCCCTTTCATATGTAAAGTGCCATGGGATTAATGGCGCTATAATAATAAATAATAATAAAATACTGAATCTAATAGTTTTACTATTTCTAAACTGAGGTTTACCTTCACATGTACAGTATTTTACATCACTGTAGCTAGAATAAGGCCCCTTTACATCAGTGTTTTTTGCTGATGTGCGACAGATCCGGCAGATTTACCGCATCTGCCAGATCTGCAGCCTAACGGCAGCACTTATGGCGCCGGTCCATCAAGCCCCATGCATTGTCTATGGGGCTTGAGGTGCAGTGCAGGAAGTGCGGTCACGCAGGATCCGGCACTTGCGGCTGTGAGGAAGAAAAGCTGCAAGCAGCGTTTTTTTTTTCGCAGCCGCAAGTGCTGGATCTGCCGCATCCGGACCGCAAGCCCCATACACAAAGCATGGGGCTTGCCGGATCCAGGCCGCAAGTACGGCCATTAGGCTGTCAATCAGGCAGATCAGGCATATATTTATTGGAGATGACAAAGCCATGTTATTATCTACAGCACATTGTATTATCTATTTACCGTATATACTCGTCTATAAGCCGAGTTTTTCAGCCCAAAAATTGGGCTGAAAAGTCACCCCCTCGGCTTATACACGGGTTAATACGGTAATCCTATGGTGGGGAGGCTGGAGGAGGCGGGGGGAGGCTGCTGATTGAGCGGCCCATCACGTGGGGCCGCTCATTAGATATGCACGGCTCCCCCCGCCCATCACAGCGGCAGGGGGAGCCGTGCATACAGCCCCCCAGTGTATACAGGCAGCCCCCCAGTGGCACTAGCCCCCCCATCATGTGAAGAGCCCCCCACACTTTGCAGAGCCCCCCCCGCTGCATTATTTTACCATCCAGGGTCTTCTGCACCGCAGGTCCTGCAGTCATCATCGCGCGCTGTGTTCAGGTCTCACGTGACTTGGCGCGATGACGTCATTCCACTGCGACCGCCAGGTCATATGAGACCGGGAACACAGCACGCGAGGATGGACTGGAGGACCCGCGGTGAAGAAGACCCTGGATGGTAAGATAATGCAGCGGGGGGGCTCTGCAAAGTGTGGGGGGCTCTTCACATGATGGGGGGGCGAGTGCCACTGGGGCCTGCTGTATTCCCCTGGGGGCCTGCTTACACCCCTGTGGGCCTGCTGTATACCCCTGGGGGCCTGCTGTATTCCACTGCTGGGGCCTGCTGTATACCCCACTGCTGGTGCCTGCTGTTTACCCCACTGCTGGGGCCTGCTGTATACCCCACTGCAGGGGCCTGCTGTATATCCCACTGCAGGGGCCTGCTGTATACCCCACTGCTGGGGCCTGCTATATACCCCACTGCTGGGGCCTGCTGTATACCCCTGGGGGCCTGCTGTATACCATACTGCTGGGGCCTGCTGTATACCATACTGGGGGGCCTGTATACCTTACTGCTGGGGGTTGTATACCTGTGCTGGAGTCCACCCTCGGCTTATACGCGAGTCAATAAGTTTTCCCAGTTTTTGGGGGCAAAAGTAGGGGGTCGGCTTATACACGGGTCGGCTTATACACGAGTATATATGATATTTAGTTCTGTATTTAACATTAAGAAAAGAAATAAGCAGCACAGCTCTGTTTGAGTGCAAATCAGTCTAGTTTCTCTTCCTACTCACTGGTATACAATAAATGACTGCAGCACTCCTTATCTTCAATCCAAATACCTTCAGGTGTATTTGGGAAGTTTTGGGAACATCTCTCTTCCTCTAGGCAAGGATCAGGCAGATCAGGCATATATTTATTGGAGATGACAAATCCATGTTATCATCTACAGCAAATTGTATTATCTATTTATTTAGTTCTGTATTTACCGTATATACTCGCGTATAAGCCGACTTTTTCAGCCCAAAATTTGGGCTGAAAAGTCCCCCCTCGGCTTATACGCGAGTATACAGTATATATACATATATATACATCATATATGTATATATACTGCAGCAGCCCCGGAGGTATACAGGCCCCCCCCATCAAGCTCCAGGGCCCCCCCTTGCGCGGCAGCCTGTAAAGGAAAATCATACTTGCCAGTGTCCTGTCGCGCCGTCCGCAGCTGCCGACACGCGATCCCGGGCTTCATTCAGCGTCTTCCGCATTCCTTTAGTCGCGGGCAATGACGTCATTGCCCGCGACTACAGGAAGTCGGAAGCCGGAAGACGCTGAATGAAGCCCGGGATCGCGTGTCGGCAGCTGCGGACGGCGCGACAGGACACTGGCAAGTATGATTTTCCTTTACAGGCTGCCGCGCAAGGGGGGGGCCCTGGAGCTTGATGGGGGGGGCCTGTATACCTCCGGGGCTGCGGCTGTATACAGCCCTGGGGCTGCGGCTGTATACAGCCCTGGGGCTGCGGCTGTATACGGGTCATTCCATGTCAAGTGAACCAATGATTATTACCTCTATATTTTTAATTCTTTTGAGATTTTGTTATTTGATAATAGCATGTCAGACAATGCAAAATGTGAAGAGAAAATTTTTTTAAAAAATTTATTTTTTTTTTAAATGATTTTCAAAGTTCGGAAAAAGTGTGAATTTCGCTGTTGCCTGCCTTTACGTTTCTCCTCATAACTAAGGCTAGGAATAAGATAGAGAGACAAAATAAACACCATTCTACTCAGAACTATACAGGCTTTCACCAGATATGTCACAAGAGGATCTTTGTTAATATTTTACCCATGTGATCGCAAGCGCAAAACTTTAAAACGTATTTCCGAAAAATCGGCGCGCTTTAAATATTTCAAAAACTGCCCATGTGTCTGCTTTGCTCTTAGCCACATCTGTACCAAATTTCAAGTTGGGATCGCAATGGGATCATATTTTAACATATTTTACTATTAATAGCGTCAATGGGTCATTCCATATCAAGTGATCTAAATATGAATATTTTTTTTTACCTGACGTCTTTAGATTTTTTTTTTTCCTTTATGAAGTACTACTTTAGTTAATTACAAATTAAAAGTTTGGAATTTTTTTCTTCATCAGTTAATTTTTTACAGATTTTTAAAGTTTAAAAAAAGGGTGAATTTTGGCCTGGTACGACTTTAAATTTTTTTATCTCGGGCTTGAAATAAGATAGAGAAACAAAATAAACACCATTCTACTCAGAACTGTCCAGGCTTTCACCAGATATGTCACAAGAGTATATTTGTTAATTTTAATTTTTTACCTATGCGAATGCAAACGCAACATTTTGAAACGCATTTCCGAAAAAAACATTTTAATAAAAATTTTCCAAAACTGCCCATGTGTCTTTTATGCTCTTAGCCACATCTGTACCAAATTTCAAGTTGGGATCGTGATGGGATCATATTTTAAAATATTTAACTATGGTTAATCTCATTTTTATTAAATTTTGAAAAAACATATGAAAGACATACATTCAATCTTTTAACAAAATCTTGAGACATATAAAATATACAAAAAGAGAATTCACAAAGTTATTAGTAACTTTAAGATAAGCTGCAAATTTACTTTTGCGCTTATCTCTGGTGCAATATATACTACAATCTAAATATAATTCCAAACACTCAAGTATACAACCTTTCTCAGGGTTTTGAGATGTTCTGATGTCAAGGGGACAAGCAGCCCCAGCAGAATGATTTTTATTACTTGGCCCCTTCTAACAGGTTGACCACGTAAGTGGGTCATTACCCGTTGAGGCCTAGTTGGAATAGTCTATCGACTGGTGTACCGGAAAGGAAGGCCGAAATATTAATGATCTACTCACAGCTCAGAGTTTTCGATACCTGTCTAATGTTCACTAGAATTCTGAAGGTATAGGCGTAGAAAGGAAATACCTAGACTGAATGTATCAGATGGGAAGAAAAGAGAGATAGAAAAGAAGAGAGAGAGAGAAGAGAAACAAAAACCATTAGAAAAAGTTATACTGGGAAAGAAAAGCCACGTAAGAAAAAAAGAAAAAAAGGAGGGGGGGGGACGGGTGAGGTATGGGAAGGAGAAAGGGTACGCATCCCACTGGCTCCCCATCAGCCAGAGGTCGAGCCATATTATCTGTGCTGGAAAAGATACTCCTAAATTCTGCAGAGTCGTGAAAAAGAATCCATTCAACCCAAATCCCTAAGAATTTGTTCCGAGATCCCGACGCATCAGCTGCGAGCTCCTCCATTCGATATGTGTCCATCAATTCTTTGAACCAATCAAGTAGAGATGGAGCCCGGCTTGATTTCCAGAACCTCGGGATCACAGCACGAGCAGCCGAGATGCAAAAGCGGAGAATATCCCTCTTCTGTAGCCCAATAGGACCTGGAAAAATGGATAACATTGCCGATTCTGGGCAGCATTCGGCTTCTTTACCTGTTATCCGGGCGTATGCATTGAAAACCTCAGACCAGAACCGCCGGATTTCCCCACAACTCCACCAAATGTGTATCATTGTACCCTTCTCTTCCCCACAGCGCCAGCAGGTATCAGGGGTTCCAGGGAACATGTTCCGGAGTGTCGTCGGGCACAAGTACCATCTAGTGAGCAGCTTATAGCTTCTTTCTTGTGCAGAACAAGCGCTAGCTAGTGAGTGAGTAAATATAAAGCATTTCTGCCAATTAGCTTCTGAAATGCTACACCCCAATTCCCTCTCCCAAGCACGTTGGAAGTAAAGGGTGCCCTGCTCTCTCATGGACCCTAAGGCCTGGTATAGAAATGATATTTTGCGCCTCGGCGGAGCCTCCAGTTGGAATAACCTCTCCAATACGTTGGGCGTCAATCTTACCCTGCAAGAGTGGTCAGCTAAATATAATTATGCTCTGTATTGGAGAAATTCGAATCACTTAAGAGGTCTCGTAGGTTCTTTGAGTTGTAGCTCTGCCATCGGGGGCAAACCACCACTGGACAGAGTCTGTCCTACTCGGGTGTCATCCACAATCCGCCAACATAAAAATCTCTGCCTGTCAAATCTGGGTGGGAAAGATGGGTTGGAAAAAAGGGGAGTCAAAGGGCTAAGTCTGTCGTTTAAGCGGAGGGTTTTCGTCACTAGGTGCCATACCTTCAAGGTGTTTCTGGTCATGTCTGTCAAAGGTACTAGGTCTGTGGAGTCTTTAGGGGAAATCCAAAGCAGGTGTTTCAGCGGAATCCCCAAACCCTCTTGCTCCACCCCTACCCATTTCTTGGAGGACGCATGATAATGCCAATCTAGAGCTCTAACAAGAGAGGAAGCCTCAAAGTACGCTCGTATGTTGGGTAGTCCAACCCCTCCTCTGGTCTCGGGCAAGGATAGGATATTCATTCGCAATCTGGACCTCTTGCCCCCCCAGACAAATCTAAGGATCATAGATTGCATTTTGGAGAGGAAACCTCTATCCAATAGAACAGGAACTGTCTGAAAAGTATATAAGAGTCGGGGCAAGACATCCATCTTGACTACGTTTATTCTCCCGAACCAGGATAGCTTTAATTGTCTATAGGAGGTAAATGCCGATTCCGCGTTAGTCAAAAGGGGTTGATAATTTAAATTGAATATTTGTTTAAGATCTTTTGGTATAAGGACTCCCAAGTACTTAATGGCTTCTACTTTCCATTTAAATGGGAACTGTTTAGATAGATGAGAAACCAATTCTCCAGGCAAAGAAATATTGAGTGCCTCGGTTTTGGAGCAATTCACTTTAAAGTTGCTCAATTGTCCGAACCGTTCAAACTCCATTAAGACCGAAGGGATGGAGACCAGGGGCTGGGAGATGTAAAGTAGCAGGTCATCTGCAAATAAGGCTAATTTGTGATGACTCTGTCCCAGCTTGACCCCATGGACGCATTCATTGGACCTAAGTGCAAAATATTTAACTATTATAGTGTCAATTCAAAAGTCACCAAGAACACAATCAGTCATTTTTTCACAATTGCCCGTCAATAGTTTGAATTTGATATAAAGAAACATAGTCTTGTAACATCTCAAATGAAAGCTGTTACCGTTCTGAGTAAAATGATGCCTCTCCCACTTCATTATCTTATTTCTAGCCTGAGATAAAAAAATTTAAAGTCGTACGAGGCCAAAATTCACCCTTTTTTTAAACTTTAAAAATCTGTAAAAAATTAACTGATGAAGAAAAAAATTCCAAACTTTTAATTTGTAATTAACTAAAGTAGTACTTCATAAAGGAAAAAAAAAAAAAAAATCTAAAGACGTCAGGTAAAAAAAAATATTCATATTTAGATCACTTGATATGGAATGACCCATTGACGCTCTTACTAGTAAAATATGTTAAAATATGATCCCATTGCGATCCCAACTTGAAATTTGGTACAGATGTGGCTAAGAGCACAGCAGACACATGGGCAGTTTTTGAAATATTTAAAGCGCGCCGATTTTTCGGAAATGCGTTTTAAAGTTTTGCGCTTGCGATCACATGGGTAAAATATTAACAAATATCCTCTTGTGACATATCTGATGAAAGCCTGGACAGTTCTGAGTAGATTGGTGTTTATTTTGTTTCTCTATCTTATTTCTAGCCCGAGATATGATAGAAAATGTAAAGCCATACCAGGCCAAAATTCGACCTTTTTTAAAACTTTAAAAATCTGTAAAAAATTAACTGACAAAGAAAAAAATTCAAAACTTTTTTTTTTGTAATTAGATAAAGTTGTTCTTCAGATAGAAAAATTTTTTTAAAAATCTGAGGACGTCAGGGAAAAAAAATATTCATTTTTGGATCACTTGACATGGAATGACCCATACAGCCCTGGGGCTGCGGCTGTATACAGCCCTGGGGCTGCTGCTGTATACAGCCCTGGGGCTGCTGCTGTATACAGCCCTGGGGCTGCTGCTGTATACAGCCCTGGGGCTGCTGCTGTATACAGCACTGGGGCTGCTGCTGTATACAGCACTGGGGCTGCTGTATACTACCTAAGGGCTGCTGTATACTACCACTGGGGCTGCTGTATACACCACTAGGGCTGCTGTATATACCTCTGGGGCTGCATATACCTCTGGGGCTGCATATGGGGCTGCATATACCTCTGGGGCTGCATATGGGGCTGCATATACCTCTGGGGCTGCATATACCCCTGGGGCTGCATATACCCCTGGGGCTGCATATACATATGGGGCTGCATATACCTCTGGGGCTGCATATGGGGCTGCATATACCTCTGGGGCTGCATATGGGGCTGCATATACCTCTGGGGCTGCATATGGGGCTGCATATACCTCTGGGGCTGTATATGGGGCTGCATATACCTCTGGGGCTGCATATACCTCTGGGGCTGCATATGGGGCTGCATATACCTCTGGGGCTGCATATGGGGCTGCATATACCTCTGGGGCTGCATATGGGGCTGCATATACCTCTGGGGCTGCATATGGGGCTGCATATACCTATGGTGCTGCATATACCTCTGGGGCTGCATATACCTCTGGGGCTGCTGTATACTACCACTGGGGCTGCTGCTGTATACTACCACTGGGGAGGCTGCTGTATACCTCACTGCTGGGGGTTGTATACCTGTGCTGGAGTCCACCCTCGGCTTATACGCGAGTCAATAAGTTTTCCCAGTTTTTGGGGGCAAAAGTAGGGGGGTCGGCTTATACACGGGTCGGCTTATACACGAGTATATACGGTAGATATATTTAACTGAAATAGAATTTGTGGATAGAAAACAGACTCTAAAAGCTAAATGACGCCAAAAGTATAAAGGATCATGAGCCATTTTACGCAAATCCTAAAGTTAAAAATATGTAATATATTGTTTGTTTTGTATATTGTTTGAAGATTTTTTTGTTTCTTTACCTAATCATAATAGTAACAAAATTAGATGTACAGTGCCTTGTGAAAGTATTTGGCCCCTTGAACTTTTCAACCTTTTGCCACATTTCAGGCTTCAAACATAAAGATATAAATTCTAATTTATTTGTGAAGAATCAACAAGTGGGACACAATCGTGAAGTGTAACGAAATTTATTGCATATTTTAAACTTTTAACAAATAAAAACTGAAAAGTGGGGCGTGCAATATTATTCGGCCCCTTGAGTTAATACTTTGTAGCGCCACCTTTTGCTGCGATTACAGCTGCAAGTCACTTGGGGTATGTCTTTATCAGTTTTGCACATTGAGAGACTTAAATTCTTGCCCATTGTTCCTTGCAAAACAGCTGGAGCTCAGTGAGGTTGGATGGAGAGCGTTTGAGAACAGCAGTTTTCAGCTCTTTCCACAGATTCTCGATTGGATTCAGGTCTGGACTGTGACTTGGCCATTCTAACACCTGGATACGTTTATTTTTGAAACATTCCATTGTAGATTTTGCTTTATGTTTGGGATCATTGTCTTGTTGGAAGATAAATCTCCGTCCCAATCTCAGGTCTTTTGCAGGCTCCAACATGTTTTCTTCCAGAATGGTCCTGTATTTGGCTCCGTCCACCTTCCCATCAATTTTAACCATCTTCCCTGTTGCTGCTGAAGAAAAGCAGGCCCAAACCATGATGCTGCCACCACCATTTTTGACAGTGGGGGATGGTGTGTTAATGGTGATGAGCTGTGATGCTTTTATGCAAAACATATTGTTTTGCATTGTGGCCAAAACGTTTGATTTTGGATTTATCTGACCAGAGCACCTTATTCCACATGTTTGGTGTCTCCCAGGTGGCTTGTGGCAAACTTCAAATGAGACTTTTTATGGATATCTTTGAGAAATGACTTTCTTCTTGCCACTCTTCCATAAAGGTCAGATTTGTGCAGTGTACAACTGATTGTTGTCCTATGGACAGGGTCTCCCACCTCAGCTGTAGATCTCTGCAGTTCATCCAGAGTGATCATGGGCCTTTTGGCTGCATCTCTGATCAGTCTTCTCCTTGTTCAAGATAAATGTTTAGAGGGACGGCCGGATCTTGGTAGATTTGCAGTGGTCTGATACTCCTTCCATTGCAATATGATCGCTTGCACAGTGCTCCTTGAGATGTTTAAAACTTTGGAAGTCTTTTTGTATCCAAATCCGGTTTTAAACTTCGCCACAACAGTATCTCGGATCTGCCTGGTGTGTTCCTTGGTCTTCCTGATGCTCTCTGCACTTGAAACAGAACCCTGAGACTATCACATAGCAGGTGCATTTATACGGAGACTTGATTACACACAGGTGAATTCTATCTATCATTACCAGTCATTTAGGACAACATTGGATCATTCAGAGATCCTCATTGAACTTCTGGAGTGAGTTTGCTGCACTGAAAGTAAAGGGGCTGAATAATATTGCACTCTTTTCAGTTTTATTTGTTAAAAAAGTTTAAAATATGCAATAAATTTCATTCCACTTCACGATAGTGTCCCACTTATTGTTGATTCTTCACAAAAAAATTAGAATTTATATCTTTATGTTTGAAGCCTGAAATGTGGCAAAAGGTTGAAAAGTTCAAGGGGGCCGAATACTTTCACAAGGCACAAGTTTTCCATGTGTGAAACAATTGTGAATCGCCCCATGTTGCTAATGAGTTTTTCAGATTTACACTTTTTAAATATGAGACTGCAAAATTCAGCTCAGCATGCATATAAATTATGTGTGTCCTAGGATCTTTCATAAAACACATATACCACTTCCATAATACAGTAGACCATTATCTAGACTCTCGAGTTAAACAAGAAAAATTGCAAGACCTCGTTCCAGCAGTCGCATTGATAGTCCATGGACCTGGAACAAAGCACTGTGACCCTCCTATTTGTGCCATCCTTGGCAACTGATCCTGATTAAGTTACAACTGTTGTATCATGCATCGGGCCACAATGCAATGTTGTGGCAGCCTACTAGTCAGAAGAGGCACTTGTGATGTTGCAGGTAATAAGAAAAATATATGAAATATGAAAAATAGTTTGCTCATCACTACTGTTCCTCCCATTGCTTTTAGAAAACAGACAAAGAGAGGAAGGCAGGCAGTAGGCATGTGTGAGAAAATGGGGTGCTAGACTAAGTGAGAGGAGAAATAAGGGAAATCACTGTCTGTTAAGAAATAAGTCATTTAATGTAAGTATAACAATATATATATATATATATATATTTGCTCACAATGTTTGTTTTCCTTCTTAGATACTTACCAGACTTCATAAGTGGAGACTTTGATTCCATACAGTCATTGGTGAAGGAATTCTACATAGAAAAGGTATGTTTTTATTCTATATTTTTTTGCAAAAATTCAATTGGAATCTATGATAAAGAATAGAGTCTACCGTTCAGACCTCCATGCCACTTGTTTTCTCCTTCTTCTTTGGCACACATCTTCTTCAGCTGCTTCACTCCATGTTTTGATTTCAATCAAAGACAAGGTCTCTGAGATCTCTCCACTGACAAGACCTTAGGTAATGCAAGTCGTAATAGTGTGACATCAAGATGAGTGGCACAATGTGCAGTTACATTACTCCTACATGGAGTGAAGCAGTAGAAGAGGATTCACGCGAAAAGATAAGGAGAAAAGAATGGTGGGCTGTGGAGGTGTAAAGACAGGTGAGCACTGTAATGAGGATTACATATACCGTATATACTCGCGTATAAGCCGAGTTTTTCAGCCCAAAAATTGGGCTGAAAAGTCCCCCCCTCGGCTTATACGCGAGTCATACGGCCCCCCTCAAAGTTTGGCGCCCCCACCTCAGTTTCTGGGCCCCCCCGCATGCAGCGCTGCACATATACATTACGTGTCTAGCAGCTGTTACCCTCCGGTGGCAGATCGCGGCTCCCGGCTCCGGGCTCCATCTTCCTCTCTGTCTTCCTGGTTGTCATGTGACCGGCGCGATGACGTCATCGCGCCGGTCACAAAGCAGGAAGACAGCGAGGAAGATGGAGCCCGGAGCCGGGAGCCGCGATCTGCCACCGGAGGGTAACAGCTGCTAGACACGTAATGTATATGTGCAGCGCTGCATGCGGGGGGGCCCAGAAACTGAGGTGGGGGCGCCAAATTATGAGGGGGGCCCTGCTGGGGCCCTGTATACTACCACTGGGGCTATATACTACCACTGGGGCTATATACTACCACTGGGGCTGTATGTATACTACCACTGGGGCTATATACTACCACTGGGGCTATATACTACCACTGGGGCTGTATACTACTACTGGGGCTATATACTACCACTGGGGCTATATACTACCACTGGGGCTATATACTACCACTGGGGCTGTATATATACTACCACTGGGGCTATATACTACCACTGGGGCTGTATATACTACTGGGGCTGCGTGTATACTACCACTGGGGCTGCTGCTGTATACTACCACTGGGGCTGCTGCTGTATACTACCACTGGGGCTGCTGCTGTATACTACCACTGGGGCTGCTGTATATACCTCTGGGGCTGCTGTATACTACCACTGGGGCTGCTGCTGTATATACCACTGGGGCTGCTGCTGTAACACTGCTGGGGCCTGTATATACCACTGGGGAGGCTGCTGTATACCACACTGCTGGGGGCTGTATACCTGTGCTGGGGTCCACCCTCGGCTTATACACGAGTCAATAAATTTTCCCAGGTTTTGGGGGCAAAAGTAGGGGGGTCGGCTTATACACGGGTCGGCTTATACACGAGTATATACAGTATATATATATATTGCCATTTTGTTGAATTTGCATAGATCAAGTTGCAAAATATCTATTTTCTGGGGAATACAAATTTTTGTAAATTTGAGAATTAAATTTCCCTTGAATAAATGAATCTTTAATAAAGACTTTATTTTAGATGCTGAAGGCATTGTGGCTCATTTACTTCTAGGTAAATACAGACCTCACACGCTGTTTGCTGCACATCATGGGATAATTATGGCACCTTCCAATCTGTGGAACCTAAAAACTGCCAATTTTTTGGGCACACAGTGCAACAACCACTTACTGTAATATGCCCTATTAAAGGGATCCTGTCACCTCCAAAAAGCCATCTAAGCAGCAAAAACATGTCCCTGCTGCATCCTATGACCATTCTCACACTCCTTTAGTCTCCTAAATGCTTCCTGTCAAAGTACATAAAAGCGTTTTTATACTCACTCATTAGCTATGATAATGAGTAGGGGCCATATGCATTAGCCCTTAGGGCGTGTTTGTTTGGTGCCTTGGCTGTCATAAGATCACGCCCTAATGGGCGTGATCTTTTATTCATGTTCTAGGCAGGCCCTGTCTGCTTTCCACGTCGCTGGCTGGGCATGAAATGACGCAAATCGCGTCATTTCTGGGTAGGGTGACATCAGTACACCCATGCCGCTCATTCGGCTTCAAGCACCGCAGTGCGCATGAATGCTTGAAGCCGAACGAGCGGCGTGGGTGTATTGACGTCACCCTACCCGGAAATGACGCGATTTACGTCGTGGAAAGCAGTGAGGGCCTGCCTAGAACATGAATACAAGATCATGCCCATTAGGGTGTGATGTTATGACGACCAAGGCACCAAACAAACACGCCCTAAGGTCTAACTAATATGGTCCCTACTCATTATCATGGGTAATGAGTGAGTATAAAAACGTTTTGATGTACTTTTTTTTTAATCAGATAGATTTTTATTAGGAATAAAATAATTTGTAATAGCATAACAAAGCATTATACAATTATTTCCAGAGGCATTGTACTGTGCGGCCCATTTGGTCAGGCGCAGAACAAGTGGGTAGCTTTCAGACACTCTGCATCATATGTATCAGTGTGAATGGTGTCCTACGCAAGCCCATTATGTGCATGGCAAGTCGCCTCCCACACCTTGTTGTAGGTTGAGGTGATTTATTAGTCTGCACCTGGGCTTGCTTTACATAGTAGGGTCTGACTGCATCCTGCAAGTGCAGTGTTGGTTTTTTTTTTTGGCATCGATGGTAAGTTTGGTCCTCACAACAATTGACAAATGTAATTTATTCCAGGCAATCACCTTTGCCCTCAGCCTTTTTAGTAGCGGTGGTAAGTTCAAGCTCATATATGATGTCACCGGCAATGACACCTGTATATGCCCAGGTATTTAAAACTATCAACACACTGTAATTTATTAGCCCCTTCGTCTTCACGTGTCCAGCTTACCCCACTATCCACCTTAAGGAGGTTTGATTTAAAATAGTTAATTCTCAGTCCTGAAATCTGTCTAAACTCTTTAACTATCCGCATAGCATGATTCAATGAGGCCCCGGGGTCTTCCAGAAACAATAATAAATAATCTGTGTACAAAGCTATCTTTTCCTCTATGTTCCCATATTTAAATCCTTTAACCTCCGTTGATTTCCTAATAACTGCAGCTAGGGGATTTATTGCAATTGCAAAAAGAAGCTGCGATAACAGGCAACCCTGTCTCATTCCGCTCTGAAGCTGTATCCCCTGGGACAACACCCCATTTACTCTGCGTCTGGTACAGGGTTGAGAGTACAACAGTTGCACCCAACCAATGAACTGTGGACCAAAACCCATCCTCTGTAACACTTGCCATAAGTATCCCTACTCAACGCTGTCAAAGGCCTTATGGGCATCCAGCGAGACAATCACCCTCTGACCTGGGTTGTCAGACGGCAGCTGCAAATTCAAATACAGTCTCCGTATATTGGTGGCTGTTGACCTATTGGGCATAAACCCGGACTGATCCATATTGATCAAATCGGATATAATGCTAGTCAGCCTATTTGACAACACCTTGGCCAGAAGCTTCACGTCAGCTGTCAGCAATGAGATTGGTCAGTATGAGTCTGGGATTTTTGGGTTTTTACCTTCCTTAGGAATTACAACTATGACAGCTTCCCTCATAGCATCAGGTAAATTTCCCCTGTCCCTCGTCGCCTCTAGCACCTTCAGTAAGCGTGTTTTTTTCCAGTTGCTTATAGATTTCTATTGGCAATCCATCTGACCCTGGGGCTTTATCATTAGACATGCCACGCAGAGCGTCCTCTAATTCGTCAATTGTGATAGGTGATTCCAATTTATCTCTATCCCTTTCTGACAGTACAATTAACACACCCTGTGCAAGAAATGTGTCCACTGCTCCCACGTGTGTCTCACCACCCGACATGTAGAGTGCCCCATAAAAGTCCTTAAAGACTCCCAGAATATCTGCTACCTCTAACCAATGTACCGTCTGCGGAAATCATACTATGAACGAATAAATTATCTCTCTGGGCAGCGGCTATGACCGACAATAAATGGCCAACCTTCTCACCTTCCTCATAAAAATTAGGTTTTTGAAACGCCAGTTTCCTTGCCGCCTTATCCATAAATATCTTGTTGACCTCTACATGTGCTTCCTGAATTGCTTGTTTTGCTGCTGGTGTATTACACTGGGTTGCCACCTCCTTAGCCCTGTCTAAAGCTTTCAGTCTATCTTTCTCATTCTGTCTTCTGTGGGTTTTGCATCTGCTAATATCTCGAAATAATAGTCCCCTAAGGTAGGCTTTTATCGCATTCCAAACTACCAGTGGATCAGTGCCACCATCATTATTTGCAAAGAAGTCTTCCAATTCCTGAGCTATATCTTGCATGTTAATGTGGCATAACCAAGCTGGATGCAATGTCCACCCACTCTTCGTTCCTCCTATTTGGTTTCCCCGTCTGATGGATACAAGGATGGGACTGTGATCAGAGATCATTCTGATAAAGTACTGCACATCCTCAATCACTGCGTCCATCAAACCATTGGCCAGAGCTAAGTCGATTCGAGGTAAGCTATTATGAGAGGCGGAGTAGCACGAAAATCTACGTATTCTTACTTTCCTTACTCTCCAGGTATCCACCATTCCCATTTTCTCGAATAAGAGTGCCAAAAGGAGTAATAGAGCTATTTAGAGTCCGTTGAGGGAGCTTGCTCCTATCCCAATAGGCATCAACCACATTTTTTAAATCACCCATTAATAAAAAAGGTAGTGCCTCTGCCCTCTCAACAAACTCCCACATCTCCCTAATATTAATACTCGTGTAGGGGGGAGGAATGTATATCGCCACAATGCACATAGGCTTACCATAGATTCTGCATTTGACGGCTACATACTGTCATTTTTTATCAACGTATGACTCCATCTCCCCATATTGTACTGACTTATGAATCAATAACGAGATTCTTCTTGCATAGGTAGAGAAGGTGGAGTGATAGGCTTTCCTGCACAAGGTGCGTTTCTAGTAGACATATTACTGATGGGTTCTGATCGTGGATGTGTTTAATTATAGCCCCTCTCCTGGTGCCATCTGACAATCCCCTGATATTCCAACTTAGAACTTTAAAGGTACCGTCACATGCAGCAATATTGCTAGGCAATTTCACTGGCAATTTGCTGGTTGCAATGAAATCATGGACACATTGTTCCATTTGTACACAGCCACAAAATGGAACAATGTGTCCATGATTTCACTGCAACCAGCAAATTGCCAGTGAAATTGCCTAGCAATATTGTCGCGTGTGACGGTACCTTAACTCTTTCACCCATATCTCCAACAGAACCACCACCAAGTTTTGTTGTACCCACCTCCTGCTGTTTTTGTACCACCCCTCTCCCACCCCTGCCCATCTCCCCTTTCCTTCCTACACTCCCTTTCTCCCCTATTCGCATCCTCTCTATGAGAGTCGGGTTATTCTATCCTGGTCTACAATACCCAAGAACAGATCTCCAACTCAAACCCTTCCTCCCATCAGAATTATGTAAACTATGCATTGTAAACTATTAACAGTAAAATAACAGTAAACATATATAATAGTCACCACGCGGTTCCTAAAATAGGCAGCACCAAATGTATAGGTCTCACATCGTCCGTCTTGCATCCCTTTCTTCACATTGACAATCCTAAGGAGGGAAACGTGAAGAAAAAGAAAAAGAAAAATACAAAAATGACTGGAGAGAATAACAGATCCCGGAATAAACATAACAGTAGGGTTCAGTTAAATCCGGCCTATCAGACGGTTTCACCCTCAGTGAGAGCTAAGAAAGGGGAAAAAACACGAAGATTCAAGGTCGCAGCCGACCGTCTTGTGTGTACCAAACAGAGTCTGTCATCCGTTCAGTCCTTTGCCTGAAGTCGTTTCCCGTTAACCTCCAGCCATTGCATGGCCTCCTCCGGTTCCATGAAGAAGTGCACCTTCTCCATAGCCACTACCCGTAGCTTCGCCAGGAATATCATAGAGTACTGCAAGTTCAGCTCTCTCAAGCGCCTCTTTACTCCGCTGAATTTCATGCGTTGCTTTTGCACTGTGGTGGAGTAGTCCGGATAAATTGCAATTCTCTGACCATCCAGCATAAGCTCCTCAGCATCCCTTGCCTTACGCTATTTGGTATCTCTGTCTCTATAATTGAGTAGTTCGGCAAGCATAGTACGAGGTCTCTTGCCCAGGGGTTGTGGCTGCATTGGGACCCTATGGGCCCGTTCAACTGCAAAAAGTCTGGACAAAGTGTCAGCATCAAACTTGTCTCTGAGCCAGCCTTCCACAAAGCCAGTGGGATTCCTCCCTTCTGTTTTCTCAGGGATGCCCACTATCCTGATGTTATTTCTTCTAGAGCGATTCTCTAGATCATCATTTTTAGCTGTTATTTCAGCTATCTGCTATGCCATTCTCTTTTCAGACTTTTGGAGCTGAATAATGTGGTCTTTGGCCGTTCCCACCCGCTCCTCTACAGCACTTGTTCTGATATCAGCTTTTCTCATATCTTTTTTGATACCTGCCACTTCTTTCTGCATTCCCTGAAATTGTTGTGTCAGTGTGGTCAGGGCTTGTTTGCAAAAGGAGACCACTTAAAATACATCCTTAATGTGGGTTCCTCCATATTCCCTCTGCATCCTGGGGCTCATGGGTCTCCCTCTCTTCAGCGCCATCTTCCTGGTCCCATCCACCTCTCCCTTATCTATGGGGTTCCCCTCATCATCATCCTCCTCCTCCTCACTTCCGAGATCCATGTGCTGCGGAAACCTCCTCAGTCCTCCTGGCAAACTTCTCCAGTTTAGCAGCCGCCTACATGTGCCGCCGGCAGGGATGCATTCTCTCTCCGCCTCCTCTCTTGCCACGGCACCATCTTGAGAGCAGGGCCCTTCTCCTCCACCTGCGTCTCTTTGGCAGCGGGGGTCATAGCGAGGCTCCTGCGGTTCAGACTGCTCCCGAGGTGTGTCCACTCCACCTCTGCTCCGTTCGGCCGGCTGAGGCAAAGGTAGTAGTGATGGGACAGCGGATAGTAGCGGGAGTCAGCGGGAGAGCTCAGTGGCACGTCTTCTCACATTGCCTGCCAGGCCACACCCCTTCTGTTTTTATGTACTTTGACAGGAAGCATTTAGGAGACAAAAGGAGTGTGAGAATGGTCATAGGATGCTGCAAAGACATGTTTTTGTAGCTTAGGTGGCTTTTTGGAGGTGACAGGATCTCTTTAAGCTAGAAGTGGATATTCTCTGTATTTCCATTGGCACAATAGTATGAGCATCTTTTAATTTTTTATTAGTATTAAGTTTTCAATTTAATAATTACTCATCCATCCACCGCCTTAAATATAATAACTTATTACAGTAAACACCATCTACCTTACATGGAAGCCCCGGGTCTAAGACATACAGCTTGTGTGTGTGTGTTTGAGTTTTTTACTTTCTATGTAGATAGAACAAAAAACCAAGCTTAGTGGATATAAGGGAGGGTATAATGAGAAGAAAAAACCTAAAAAGCAAAAACAAAACCCCACTAAAACATAACTTTAAATAAATATATTGCAGTATGAAATCAAAGTAATTATGCCCAAATAATCACATAAAAGAGTAGAACATATGGCTACTCAAGCCATAGTAAGGGAAAAAAAGGGGAACTTGCAGACCCTGACATTGAAGGGTATGATGCCCAGGTTCGAGCACCCCCACTCAATGTTAAAATTCCCTACGCATCACTAGCTTTTTACAATTTTCACTAGAAAAAGTGTACCACCACCAGTGATGTTAAAAACTAACAAGGTCATGTCAAGTAATAAACCATGTTCCAAATTATTGTTCAAATTGGTTTTAAGTGTCATAGGGTTTTTTTTTTCAATGAAACCCATTGATGGTATTGTGTCTCAGGGTTCTTTGGATCAAAGAAAACAATCTCAGATACCTGTCATAATTAGTTTGGCAGGTGAGCCCAATAAAAGGAAAACTGGTTGTTCCACAATATTGATCAGGCCACAGTTTTCAAGTAACATGGGAAAGAAAAAGGATTTCTCTGCTGCCGAAAAGCAACATATAGTGTAATGTCTTGGACAAAGGATGAAAACATTAGACATTGCATGAAAACTTAAGCGTGATCATCGTACTGTGAACAGATTTGTGACTGATTCTGAGCACAGACGTGTTCTTACAGATAAAGGAAGAATGAGGAAGGTTTCTGCCAGGCAAGTTCATCAGATTAAGAGAGCATCTGCTAAAAAGGCCTTACAAACCAGAAAACAGATATTTGAAGCTTCTGGTGCCTCTGGAGTCCCATGAACCTCAAGGCGTAGGATGCTACAAAGGCTTGCTGTGGTGCATACTACTATTCAGCCACCCCTAAACAGTGCTCACAATCAGAAGCGGTTGCAGTGGGGCCAGACATACATGAAGTCTAATTTTCAAACAAGCAACCCTGGATGGTCCAGATGGAAAGTTGGTGGATGGCCACTGTGTCCTAACAAGGCTGCAGCATCAGCAAGGAGGGGGAGGAGTCATGTTTTGGGCCAAAATCATTGGGAAACAGCTGGTAGGCCCCTTTAAGGTTACTGAAGATGTGAAAATGACCTCTGCAAAGTATATAGAGTTTCTGACTAAGTACAAAAAGTAAAAACGTGCCTTCAGGAGCAAAATCATCTTCACGCATGACAATGTACCATCTCATGCTGCAAAGAATACCTCTGTGTCATTGGCTGCTATGTGTATAAAAGGAGATATACCCATGGTGTGGCTACCATCTTCCCCTGACCTCAACACTATAGAGAACCTTTGGAGTTCAATCAAGCAAAAGCTCAATTAGGGAGGCAGTTCACATCAAAACAGCATCTCTGGGAGGCAATTCTGACATCATGCAAAGAAATACAAGCAGAAACTCTCCAAAAACTCACAAGTTCAATGGATGCAAGAATTGTGAAGGTGTTTATGTTAACATGTAATTTGGCCTGTTAGAATGTTTTGGAGTTAAATAGCTTTTTACTTCAGTGAATGTGAGCTCCTAATGCTGCAAATTCAACAAAGGAGCATTTTCAGTTCTTTCAAACATATGAAATGTTTAGAAACTCTACTGTGCCTAATAATTTGGAACAGTGCATTTAGTGTTGTTTTTGTTTTAATTTTGAAGTTTATACTGTTATCATAGGGAGGTTTCTTCCATAAAATTCGATGTATACTCTAACGGGTGATGACTTTTATTACACTGACTGTCATTTGCAACAACCATTTAGGAAAATCATAGAAAAAGCACATTTGCATAATAATTTGGAACATGGTGTAAATATACTTATTTAGTGTTATACACCACATTGCTCCAAGCTATAAGATTAGTACTTAGCTTAAAGGTCATCAGTCACAAGTCCGAGTCCCGACGTATTTCCACATTAGAGTTCATCATGGGCCAAAATTTAGGAAAGTCCAGGATCTACCTACTGTGTTCCAGATAAATGAGCAGCAGTTGAGGATAATACCTCATTTGTACATACAACACAAATGAGATGATATATGTGCTACATCTAATATTCATAGAGCTCATTTCACACATAGTTAGCTGATTGTTCATTTCCACCAAGGTGAAGGGATGCATAAGTTATTTTCCAATAATGATGGGCGGTGATTTGTGTATAGTTGTAGTCTATTAAAGGAGATGAACAGTAAAACCATTCCAAAGTCTAATGCATAAAATGTTTCTTCACAATATGTGGCAAAGCAGAATAGTATAGTCAAAGGTCTACAGTTCCTTTTTTTTTTTTACTTTTTATGCACAGTACACTATGACTGCGCGTTGGAAGGTCTCCCAAACTAAATGTTAAAAATGCTTTGTTGTTAGGGGCCAGCACCATCACCCTCTGTAGACAATCATTGTACTATAAAAGGATTTGCTATAATTATGCTAATGAACATCTATTAATACCTTCAATATATTTTGGCAATGTACAATGTTTGCAGAACTTCATGGCAACACCAATGAAAAGCAAGCAAAGGCCAATAGAAAAATAAAACAGAATTTTATTGATACATGATTCATAACAAAGCACACAGAATATGTCTGTAAAACTAGAGGAATCAAGAAATATGGGAAAGATTACCTGGTTCTTGGAAAAAAAACAGCGAATCAAAACAGTGTAATGTGCCATTGTAGGTATAAAGTGCAAAGGTAAAATCAGTAAAGTAAGATGTCAATACTATGAACCTGTACAGCCTTGCCATGAATATGCTCTAGAAAAAGGCACGGACCACACATCCAAAACTCTTGTTCAATTTTGTAATGCTTTGCTTAGCTGCAATAATGAATGTATGGAGGTGTGGACCATGATTTTTAATGCATCTATGTACAATACATGATTTGTCCCTCCCCCTCCTTTTTTAATTTGGGTGAGTGCGCCTTTGAGCTCCTTTCACTTGATGTTGGTGTTACACGTTGGCTAATGTTGATGTTGCGTGACCTGAGGCCTTGGTGTCTTACTGCATGGATGCTGTAGAGCACTTGGTCGCTTCCTCTGCCGATGCGTTATTGCAGCTGCGGTGTTTGCAGTACGACTTTGCATCTTTCAGATTAGAGACTCACTAAGGCCCCTTTCACATCAGCGGTTTTTTTAAATCGTGGCAGATGCGGTGAAAAAAATGCATCTGCCGCGATTACCGCATAACCGCGACACTTGCGGCACAGTAGCGGCAAGTGCGGTTTCGGCACTTGCGGCAGGTGCGGCCGCGAAAAAAAACGCGGTCAGCCGCGTTTTTTTTGCGGTCGCACCTGCCACAAGTGCCGATACCGCACTTGCCGCACCTGCCGCAAGCCCGCATAGACATTCTATGGGGCTTGCCGCTACTGTGCCGCAAGTGTCACGGTTATGCGGTGATCGCGGCAGATGCGTTTTTTTCACCGCATCTGCCGCGATTTAAAAAAAACTCTGATGTGAAAGGGGCCTAAGAAGTCCACCATGACCGGGCACTGTGCTTCATAGAGTCTAATCAGAATGTTAAACTAAGAATCTCATGTTCGGTTTACAAAATGTTGCTTAGCCACAATAGATTAGTATGAGTTTTGGATGTGTGGCCCATAACATATAATTAATACTATACCTGAATGAAGCAGCAAGACAGAAGTATTAAGCTGGGTTGTGCTCTTCATTCTAGGGCAATTATGGTAGTACTAGCTGTGAGCCCGATTTTAAAGAATCGGGAGTCTAGAATCTGTATATAATTTTTTTAAGAGTTGTAAATAATAGACTTAAACACCAGATATATGACAAAGTAGGCGATGTAGGCAAAACTGTGAGGGTAGCAATATAGTGGAGGTGTAGAAAGAGTTAATGTCCGACTAACAGGATTATAACAGAGTAGGAACTTATAATGATATCAAAAATGTTATTGAAGGAGTTAATGTCCCACAGGCACTCCCACAACAGACTCAGCGCTGTAAATTATATGGAAAATGGTGTTCAAGGGGTTAATGTAGCAGTGGCAGTAGTTATAAACACTACTACATATGCAGGTAATGCTGAACTGGTATATAATGGGTTAATTTCGCAGTGTGATTACAACTATACAGTGTGTAATAGAAATAACAACAATAATGGAATATAAGGGGTTAATGTTCCTACTGGGAGTAGTAATAGAGACTACAACGTATGGAGTTAAGGCAGAAATGGTATATAAGGGGTTAACTTTGTAGTGACAGTACAACTACACACTGTGTTATAGAAATTACAGATAAAACGGAATGTAAGGGGTTAATGTTGCTACTGTCATGAGTACAATGAGAGAAGGGCCTCACTTCCCATTGAGATACATGGAGGACTTTGAGTTTGAAATTTAGTGGTGTAAGTGAGGCGCGAAGGTCATTGGTCGGTGTGTGCTGGCGCCGACCAATGAGCTTCGCGCATAACTTACAGCGGTAAATGTGAAACTCAAAGTCCTCTATGTATTTGAATAGGAAGGGAGGCGCGAAGCTCATTGGTCGGTGTGTGCTGTCGCCGACCAATGAGCTTGGCGCCTCACTTACAGGAGAGAGAGAGAAAGAGAAAAGAGAGAGAGATTTAGTAATAGGGGAGTGGGGTGAAATGAATTGTGTGTATAGAGGTGGCTGAGTGGTTAGCACTGCGCGGTGGCTCAGTGGTTAGCACTGCGCGGTGGCTCAGTGCTTAGCACTGCGCGGTGGCTCAGTGGTTAGCAGTGAGTGCGGTGGCTCAGTGGTTAGCAGTGAGTGCGGTGGCTCAGTGGTTAGCAGTGAGTGCGGTGGCTCAGTGGTTAGCAGTGAGTGCGGTGGTTCAGTGGTTAGCAGTGAGTGCGGTGGCTCAGTGGTTAGCAGTGAGTGTGGTGGCTCAGTGGTTAGCAGTGAGTGCGGTGAGATTGGTCAGCGCAGCGTCGTGGGCAGAGTGGTCAGTGCAGCGCCGTGGGCAGAGTGGTGACTGCAGCGCCGTGGGCAGAGTGGTCAGCGCAGCGCCGTGGGCAGAGTGGTCAGCGCAGCGCCGTGGGCAGAGTGGTCAGCGCAGTGCCGTGGGCAGAGTGGTCAGCGCAGCGCTGTGGGCAGAGTGGTCAGCGCAGCGCCGTGGGCAGAGTGGTAAGTGCACCGCCGTGGGCAGAGTGGTCAGCACACACATACACACACACATACAGACACTTCGGTATACTTAGCAGCGGCCCTGCGTCTTCCCCGCCAAGTGGATCCTGAGTCGACATGTCGCCTTTCCCGGACGACTGGATCCAATATTGGGTCTGGGAAGTCTGGCGAGACTTCCCGGACGCCATCTTGGACAAAGTATGTTGGCGGCCCCGGACGACTGGATCCAATATGTCCGGGAAGTTTGGCGAGACTTCTTGGATGCTATATTGGATCCAGTAGTTCGGGGGCGGCGAGAATGTCGACTGAGGATGCAGGCGGCGGACGCAGGGCCAGTGGTAAGTATAGCGGAGTGTGTGTGTGTTTGTGTGTGTGTGTATGTGTATGTGTGTGTACAAAGTGACGGAAGTGCGGACAAATTGACGGAAGTGCGGACAAAGTGAGGGAAGTGGATACATACACACACATATATGCACATACTGTACATTGCATATGGAGGGGTGAGGAGAGCGGAGGCTGGAGGGGTGAGGACAGGGGAGGCTGGAGGGCAGAGGACAGGGGAGGCTGGAGGGCAGAGGACAGGGGAGGCTGGAGGGCAGAGGACAGGGGGCTGGAGGGGCGACATCACGCCACCTATCCTCCTCCTACAGGCTGCATACCTCTCACCCTCAGTGTAGGCTGCACAGCAGCGGTGTCCGTATCCCCGGGGCCACTTGGCCTCCTGCCGTCCGGCAGAGGACTGAGCCCCGGAGGCTGGTGGCAGTGCAGGAGCGGAGGGTGATCTGTGCGGCCGCCATTGCGCAGCCCCGGGCGGCGGAAGTGAGGGGGAGGAGCCAGGACTTGTGAAAGGAGCCGGAGGTAATAGCGGTCGTCTCCCGAAGTGGTGTGTGGTGGACAGGAGACAACCGGCTAATGCCGGTCGTCTCTCGGTCGTGATGTGTGGTGTTTTTGGGCAGTGTTGGGGCGGCCGTAAGCGTGGCGGGGCTGGGTAAGTCCCGCTCTGCTTACGGCCGGCATCTTAGTCCACCCTGAGCGGGTGTAGTGCCCAAGGCACTTGTGTCCGGTGATGTAATTGTTGTCACTTGAAGACGGAAGTGGCTTTGGCCTTTATATATGGCAGGCGGATTGTAAAGAATGGGGTAGTGTAGAATATGTATGTAGTTTACATACTGTGATTGACAGAACTTGTTAAGTAAACATGAGCGAAGTACATATATATATATATATATATATATATATATATATATATACAGTGGTGTTCAAAAGTCCTGCATAGGCATAGGATAAATTGATTTTTCAAGTTTTAAACGTTTTCTGTCGAATATCTTTGATGCTAATATGACATATTATATATGGTTTTGTTCAGAATATAATTTTGCATTCTCTCCCTGTAATATTTTTAGCTTTTGAAGCAGTTTTGCCTGAAATTAGTGCAACAATATGTCAATTGAAAGCACAACTAAATATTGTACAGCTTCAGATCCAAAATTAGCCAATCACAGATGAAGTTCTTGTGACCAATCATAACCTGGATATGGCAGCCAATCACTTTCCATTACATTGCATCACATCTGCTGCTTTGTTTGTTTGCTTTATCTATTGGTCTATCTAGTGAATCATACTGTAGAGCTTTATGATGGGAGCCTTCAGATTTTTGTCAGCGGAGGATCGTGTGCGAGTTGTGGGTGCTACATGAAGAGGGTTATACTGGCCCCCAGATCACAAGGAAGGTCGGCAGTAATCCGAGTACAGTCGTAAGAATTTTGCAGAAACATAAGCAGCTTGGAATTACCCAAGACAGACCCAGATCTGGTCGGCCCAGAAAGTCAAGTAAAAGGGAGGATAGAGTACTGATAAGAACATCCCTTACCAATGGAAAGCTCATTTCTCCTCAGCTTCTGCGAGAATGGCAAGAAAAGTGCAATATTGAGGTAGCAACATCAACTGTTAGGAAGAGATGTTTGGAAGCAGGATTGAGAGGGTGCAAGGCCCAGAAAGAAGCCACTGATGACAGCCATACTAAAACAAAGGCGAAAACTGTGGGCATTGAAATATTCAAAATGGAGGAAGGAGGAATGGGAAAAAGGGCTATTTATTGATGAAAGCACTTTTTGCATTTTAGGAAATGATGGCAAGTCTTATGTGAGAAAGTTTCCACATGAAGAGTACAAGCCAGAGTGTTTGAGCTTCTCTGTGAAACATCCGATGATGTAATGGTCTGGGGCTGTATGGCAGCCAATGGTGTTGTAAGGCTTCATATTGTGGAGGGTATGGTTAATGCAAAAAAATACATAGACATCCTTAATAAGAAAATGCTGCCTTCTGCTCAACACCTGTTTTCAGGGGATTATATCTTCCCGGATGATAATGCTCCTTGTCACAGAGCTAAGACAGTAACGGAATGGAAAAAAAAGAACAAGGTGGCTACTATTGACTGGCCAGCCCAGTCCCCGGACCTCAATCCAATTGAAAATTTGTGGCACAAGGTATCAATAGAGATATCTAAAAAACAGCCAAGGACCAAGAGAGAGTTGATTGAGGCTCTGATACAGGCCTGGAACCACATCATCACTCGTGAACATCTGCAGAAGCTTGTTCACATCAATGCCACAGAGATGCAACTTGGTGCTCAAGACCAAAGGCTGGCCAATAAAGTATTAGAAGCTAAAGATGCACTCAAAAGGCCCTTTTCAGGACTCTGAATTAAGTAAAAAATAATAAATCTTAAAAAGTAAAATTTAAGTCTGTGTGAACTTGCATTGGAAGTTAATGAACTTAGAAACCTGTTCACCATTCTACACACTGTACTGGTGTAGGTATAGTTATGCTGTAAAAAAAATGATCAAAAATGCACTTACCATAACAATTTATACACTTGGGACATTCAAAAATGAGTATGACATACAATGAGGAATTACAAAAACATATATGTTCCACCAGTTTCACTGTAGAGATGCAGAAGTATGAAATATATAGTTTTCTTCACGCCTATGCAGGACTTTTGAACACCACTGTATATATATATATATATATAGCAGTACGATGGTATATGGTGGTAATTAGAGCACATGTATAGCAGCACTATAGTATATGGCGGTAGATAATAGTAAATGTATAGCAGCACTATAGTATATGGCGGTACATTACAGTACATGTATAGCAGTGCTATGGTATATGGCGGTACATTACAGTACATGTATAGCAGCACTATGGTATATGGCAGTACATTATAGCACATGTATAGCAGCACTATGGTATATGGCAGTACATTATAGCACATGTATAGCAGCACTATGGTATATGGCAATACCGCGGTCCCCCACTCCTCCTGGCCCCCCGGTCGTCCACAGTAAAATTAAAAAAATCCTCAGTGAGGATACTCACCTGTCCGGCAGCTCGCTCCACCTCCGCCTTGTAGGTCCTACAGGCCTTTAGGACCTGTAGTTGCCTGGGCAAGCGATCAGCTGAGGAGGGGAGGGGGGGCAGGATTGTGTTGGGGGGGCAGAATGGAGCGAGTGGGGCAGGATGGAGCGAGCGGGGGGGATGTAGCGGGAAGGGGGGGCAGGATGGAGCGGGAGGGGGCAGGATGGAGGCGGGGGAAACAGGATGGAGCCGGGGGAAACAGGATGGAGCCGGGGGGAACAGGATGGAGCCGGGGGGAACAGGATGGAGCCAGGGCAACAGGATGGAGGCAGGGCAACAGGAAGGAGGCGGGGGAGAGGGGGGCAGGATGGAGCGAGCGGGGCAGGATGGAGGCGGGGGAGCAAGAAGAGCGGGGGACAGGATGGATTGAGCGGGGCAGGATGGATTGAGCGGGGCAGGATGGAGGCGGAGGAGCAGGATGAAGCCGAAGGGGCAGGATTGAGCAGATGAGCAGAATGGAGCAAGCGGGGCAGGATGAGTAAGCGTGAGGGCAGGATGGAGGCGGGGGAGCAAGAACAGCGGGGGTGAGGATGGAGCGAGCAGGGCAGGAAGGAGCAAGGGGGCAGGATGGTGGGTGGCGGAGCAGGATGGGGTGGCGGGCAGGATGGAGGGGGCGGGGCAGGATGGAGGGGGCGGGGCAGGATGGAGCCGGAGGGGCAGGATGGAGACGGAGGGGCAGGATGGAGGTGAGTGGCGCAGGATGGACGGAGCGAGGCAGGATGGAGAAGGCGGAGCAGGATGGAGACGGCAGGGCAGGATGGAGACGGCAGGGCAGGATGTTGGCGGGGGGTGAGGATGGTGGTGGGGGTGCGGGATGGAGTCGAGGGGGCAGGATGGTGTTGGGGGGGGGCAGGATGGATAGGGGGGGAGGATGGAGGCGGCGGGGCAGGATGTTGGCGGGGGGTGAGGATGGTGGTGGGGGTGCGGGATGGAGTCGGGGGGGCAGGATGGTGTTGGGGGGCAGGATGGATAGGGGGGGCAGGATGGAGGCGCTCCTCCTGACCCCCTCCGCTCCCCACGGCACCAGTCCCTCTGGGCCTCCAGTCTCTGTGGCCCCCCTCCCTCTGGGGCTGCACACCCCCCTCCCCCGCTCCTTCATGGTGATAATAAAAATAAAAAAACCTCAGTGAGGATACTTACCCTGCGGCGGCTCGCTCCACCCGTCTTGTAGGTCAGAGGTCCCCAACTCCAGGCCTCAAGGCCCACCAACAGTGCATGTTTTCAGGATCTCCTTAGTATTGCACAGGGGTTGGAATCATTACCTGTGCAGATGATCACATTAGCACCTGTGCAATACAAAGGAAATCCTGAAAACCTGCACTGTTGGCGGGCCATGAGGCCTGGAGTTGGGGACCTCTGTTGTAGGTGGCAGGACAGGACCTGTCGTTGGCTGGGAAACCGATCTGCTGGGGTCAGTGGGCAGAGTGGGGGATGAGTGGGAAGAGCAGGGGTTAGTGGGCAGAGTCATTGGGCAGAGCAGGGTCAGTGGGCATAATCAGTAGTCAGAGCAGGGTCAGTAGGCAGAGCTGGGGTCAGTGGGCATGGTCAGTAGCCAGAGGGGGGGGGGGTAAGTGGGCAGAGCAGGGTCAGTGGGGCAGAGCGGGGGTGAGTGGGCAGAGTGGGGGGTGAATGGGCAGAGCAGGGTCAGTGAGCAGGATTGGGGGTCAGTGGTCAGAGCAGGGTCATAGCGGGGGTCAGTGGTCAGAGCAGGGGTTAGTGGGCAGAGTGATTGGGCAGAGCAGGGGTCTGTGGGCACAGTCAGTAGGCACAGCAGGGGTTAGTGGGAAAAATCAGTGGGCAGAGCAGGGGTGAGTGGGCAGAGCAGGGGTGAGTGGGCACAGTCAGTGAGCAGAGCAGGGGTCAGCGGGCAGAGCGGGGGTGAGTGGGCAGAGCAGGGTTTAGTGGGCATAGCAAGGGTTATTGGGCACAGTCAGTGGGCAGAGCAGGGGTTAGTGGGCAGAGCGGCGGTCAGTGGGCACAGTGAGTGGGCAGAGAAGGGTCAGTGGGTAGAGCATAGGTGAGTGGGCACGGTCAGTTGGCAGAGCAGGGGTCAGTGGGCATGGTGAAAGGGCAGAGCGGGGGGTGAGTGAACAGAGGGTGGTCAGTGGGCAGAGCAGGGTCAGTGGTAAAAGCAGGGGCGAGTGGGCAGAGCGGGGGTGAGTGGGCAGAGCGGGAGTAAATGAGCAGAGCAGGGTCAGTAGGCAGTGTGAGGGGTCAGTGGGCAGAGCATGGTCAGTGGGCAGTGTGAGGGGTAAGTGGGCATAGCATGTTCAGTGGGCAGTGTGAGGCATGAGTGGGCAGTGTGAGGGGTCAGTGGGCCTAGCAGGGTGAGTGGGCAGAGCATGGTCAGTGGCATAGTGGGGGTGAGTAGGCAGAGAGGGGGTGAGTCAGCAGAGAGGGGGTGAGTGAGCAGAGAGGGGGTGAGTGGGCAGAGAGTGGGGGTGAGTGGGCAGAGAGTGGGGGTGAGTGGGCAGAGCAGGATGAGTGGGCAGAGCAGGGTGAGTGGGCAGAGTGTGGGTGAGGGGGCAGATAGGGGGTGAGGGGGCAGAGAGGGGGTGAGGGGAAGAGTAGGGGGGTGAGTGGGCAGAGTTTGGGGATGAGTGGGCAGAGTGGGGGTGAGTGGGCAGAGCAGGGTCAGTGGTCAGAGTGGGGGTGAGTGGGCAGAGCAGGGTCAGGGACAGAGTGGGGGTCAGTGTGCAGAGTGGGGGTGAGGGGGCAGAGAGGGGGTCAGGGGGAAGAGTAGGGGGGTGAGTGGGCAGAGTTTGGGGGTGAGTGGGCAGAGTGGGGGTCAGTGGTCAGAGTGGGGGTCAGTGGTCAGAGTGGGGGTCAGTGGGCAGAGCAGGGTCAGTGTGCAGAGTGGGGGTCAGTGTGCAGAGTGGGGGTGTGAGGGGGCAGAGAGGGGGTGAGGGGGAAGAGTTGGGGGTGAGTGGGCAGAGTTGGGGGGTGAGTGGTCAGAGTGGGGGTCAGTGGTCAGAGTGGGGGTGAGTGGGCAGAGCAGGGTCAGGGGCAGAGTGGGGGTCAGTGGTCAGAGTGGGGGTGAGTGGGCAGAGCAGGGCAGAGTGGGGGTCAGTGGGCAGAGCTGGGGGTGAGGGAGCAGATCGTGGGTCAGTGTGCAGCGCAGGGGGATGAGTAGGCAGAGTAGGTTAGATTGGGACAGGACCATTGATGACGTCACGGTCATGTGATCTGTGACTCCACCCATCATCGTGACGTCATCAGAGGGCCTCAAGCAGGATGAAGAGAGATCGCGGCTGGCTGGAGGGAGCTGTGGTAAGAGGCGGGGGGTGACCGGACAATGGAGGGGTCTGTGCTGACAGGGCGGGGGTGACCGGAGAGTGGAGGGGGGCGATCGGGGAGCGGAGGGGCAGTGGTGATAGGCTGGGGGTGACCGGGCAGTGGAGGGCGGCTATGGTGACAGGCAGGGGGCTGATGGGGCAGCGGGGGGAAGTGTTGTGACAGGCGGGGGGTGATGGGGCAGCGGGGGGAACAGTGGTGACAGGCGGGGGGTGACTGGGCAGGGAGCGCGGGCAGGAGGAGGTTCACTATATATGTAATGTAATGTAATATGACCCTAACGCACTTCCGTAAGTTTGGCAGCCACGTCCACGACGACGGAAGTAGCGCCGAAACTTACGGAAGTGCGCGACGGCAATTATATATTAGATTGCGTTTTAATTTTTTATTGTATTGATGCTCAAGTTAGGTAATTTCACGTTACTGTGGCTGCAGAATAACAAGGAAACTCCTAAACATTCTTTCACTGATTTTTCCATCCCATGTTTGGAACATGATATTAGTTTTAGACTTTTCTCATGTGGTTGTTGGATGTGACCTCTCTAGGATCCTGAGTATGTCAGGGGTGCCCTCCTCTCCATGTGTATGACATTCCTGTGATTTGCTTCCTATGCCCTTCTCTGCAGACTGCTATGTGAGCTTTACTCACAGCCGGAAGCAGTGTGATTTGTCAGAATCTGCCAGTTATAAAGCTAGGTGAAGGAGTTAAAGACTACAATACAATAGCAAATGGTGGGAAATTAGGAATGATGACTATTTTAAGTTTTTATATTACTTTTGTTGCAATTGTGTAAATTTTGATCTTAAAAGCAAGTGAATATTAAAAATAGGATTTTTGTCCTTGTTATTATATTTTATCACATATATAATTTATGTAAATTAGATCTACCTTTATAAGTGAAATATTTTATAACTTAAAAATATTCTTCCTATATAAATTGCATACTTTGAAAAAAATATTTAAAAGAGAACGTATTTCTTGCTAAATCCAAATTATATTTTAATTACCGTAATCATTTTTATAAGTGGTAATCATATAACTGTACAGATCAGATGTTGTCATTTACGGTACTAATGAAAAATAACTTTGGGATTGGTTTTGGACTGCTTTGATTTCTATAACCATCACTTCCTGGATTTCATTGGGTGAAGGTGTGCCACAATAACTTTAACTTTCTTGTGCTATTATTACGGTAGGTTTTATGTTTTGTTAATATGTTAGGTATTGGCTTACGTTATTTGTTCTATTTTGTATTACATTTTATCTTTATCTCTTTATGTTTATAGGGATGTCAATTATTGGAAACACCTGACCAAGACTTGACTGATTTTACAAAGTGCCTTTCAATTTTACAAGACAAAATACAGCAAAAGAGACTCCAGGTAATAAATATTGATCCAAGATTACGTGACTTAGGGCCCTTTCACATCAGCGTTTTTTGAAATTTGCGGCAGATGCGGTGTAAAAAACGCATCTGCCGCAATTACCGCATACCGGCTCCATTTGCGGCGCGGTTGCGGTAAACGCCATGCAAAGTATAGGCGTACTTGCGGCAGGTGCGGCAAGTGCGGTTTTGCACTTGCGGCAGGTGCGGTAGCGAAAAAAAACGCGGTCAGCCGCGTTTTTTTTTCGCTGCCGCACCTGCCGCAAGTGCAAAACCGCACTTGCTGCACCTGCCGCAAGTACGCCTATACTTTGCATGGCGTTTACCGCAACCGCGCCGCAAGTGCAGCCGGTATGCGGTAATTGCGGCAGATGCGGTTTTTTTCACTGCATCTGCCGCAAATTTCAAAAAACGCTGATGTGAAAGGGCCCTAAGATGGCCTAGCTTTAGAATATGTCAGCAATGGGGGTTTGACTCTTGGCAGCCTCAAAGATCACCTATGTGAAGGGATCATGGAAGTCATGCGTGTACCTCTTCATCTACTATATAATCGTCTAATGTTCTCTATCTGTCACGGAAATCGTGCGCCAGACAGAGGCCGCTCATTGGTGGCCGCCGCTACGTGTGATAATAGCCTAAATAGCACATGGAGCACTGTTTGTCTGCAGCGGTCATGTTCTGACTGCTTGTAAACAAACACTAGGAGAATTGCTGGAGTGTCGGTGTTGAATTGCCTGAGGAGAGACTATATGATAGTGTTCATATTGTTATTTTCTAACATTTTTAGCTGTTCTTTTTTTTAGTTGATAACTTTTTTAAGTGGTTCTTGACTGTTCCTGGCAGGAGAAGCTAACACATTGAATAACCTTGTTCTTTGTTGGAGCGCAGTGGTCTTTTCTCGGCTGCTGTCTAGGGAATCCTAAAAATACTGATATAAAATATGAAATGTATCAGTCTTGTGATTTGAGTAGTTCTCGTTGAGTTTTCTAGGGCCCGTGTTTGTGTTTACAAGCCCTTTAAGTCCACACCATGACAGCAGGTTTTATATAGTTGACATGTGCCTTTCAAGTGGGAAGTTTATAGAGACCCTTTAATGAGCCTGCAGCTTGTGTGTGTTTCTATAGAATCCCTTGGAGGAAAATGTTCTTTGCTTTGCATTTATATTTGAAATGGCGTTCGGCCCCTGTATTATCTCATCTTTATTGTCATTTATATTCTAATGCTCTCCTCAAACTTTATTTGCGCTGTGGTGCATATATTTATTTAATTAGCTCATTGTATTTCCCATGGTCACTACTTTAAGCAATATATAAATGTAAAAGCCTGTGAAAGCCATTGTAAGATGTGATTTAGCACTTCAATGTATTCTTTTTCTAGTAAGGTTTATTTCCCAGCATGTTCTGTGATCTGTATAAATCAAGGTACAACATTCCTTTTTGTTTTACATGATACATAAATCAAAGCAAGAAACAATTCTGGAAGCTTTTTGCTGTGATTCATAAAGATATTGCAACCCTTTGTTTCTTGCATTTGTTATTCCTCATTAGCTGCTTTGTGACTTGTTTGTACCTAATACGTGCTTTATTGCTTACTTGTGTACACGCAGAAATCAAGAATAAATATATCTGCCTGGAGTTATAAAGCAAAGCATTTACAAAGCAAATGAAGAAACATTGTGTTTTTAACCAATTGTCTTCACGCGCGAGCTACATTTCGCTGCCATAAACCAAACGTACCGACACAATATAGATGAACGGCATTACTATGACTATAAGACACACCTGACTTTAATAAAAGAAGCAAAATGTCTAATATTGTCTGAACTATGCCCGAATAATGTTACATTGACTACATTGTATATATTGTTATAGAGCATTACAAGCGCTCTGCATGATCATTAGAGGGGTGTTCCCAAATTTAGAAGTTGTCCCCTATCCATAGTATCAGGAATAACTTTGCAATCACTGGGGTCTGGCAACCATGTCACTCACAGATTCCAAAAACTTTGAGGACTCGGGGTGAAAGGAGCTTAGGTTGATCATGCGGACAACCACTCCATTAATTCTAGCGGAAAAATGCTGAGCGATCTGAAAAATACAATATGTATTCAGTGTTAAGCAAAAATCATTCTGCATGTCATGTAAGTTTATCGTTGCTCAACCTAAGGGATTATATTGGATAATTACATGAATAGTTATTGAAGTAATAGAACAACTTCTTTTCAAAATAGTATCCATTGGCAGTAAATTGTTGATTCGATATCTGAATCCACCAGGTACTCACTTTTATCACTAGCCAAAGCTGTGCACAATATATACATATTAAGTCAGTAAATAAAGAAAAGAAGGAAAAGGTCTGGCACTACCTTATAGCACCTCTTAATCCTTGGGATCGATGGGATCAATGGCTACCACCAGATTCAGCCTCCAGAAGTCGCTCTTATGTCTCCAGATTCACATTGCTCCATATAGTAGTCTTTATCAAATCCAGCTACTTAAGGAAATGAACAGCACTCAACTTATGAAGGCAGAACCTCTTTTATTAGACATGGGTAAAACCACATGGACAAGGGAACAGGAGGCAGGATGCAGCAAAATGAACAATGGCCATTTCACGTTACACCTCGCTTCAGCAGGTTCAACGTGATATTGAACCCCTTGAAGCGCAGTGTAGCGTAAAACTGACATTGTCATTTTGCTGTCATCCTGCTCTTTTCCGTGTCTATGTGGTGGTAGCCGTGCCAAATAAATGGAGTTCTGCCTGTCATCCGGTGAGGGCTGTCCATTTCCTTAAGTGGCTGAATATATATGTACTACATGGGTTACATTTTCTTCTAAAGGAGACCAAAAAACTAGTGTTAGAAACACTTATAACTGTGCAATGCACCTGGGAATAAATTCCATTAAGTCTATATCAACCCTCGCCACATGACTTGTGATATATAGCCAAACCAGAATTTCCATTTGCATATCGCTTTTGCGTGGGGTTCTTGCCTCTCATCAGTGAAAATGTAGCTTCTGGCTTGGTTTTGTATCCTAACTCTTGTGCTAAGGCTTTTCTGAGAATCAATACTGACTTATATGCTGTAATGGGACAAAATGACGGAATGACCGGCTGCCACCAAGAATCACCAGGAAATTAAGAGTTAACTGGGCAGATTTTTCTTAATTTTATCCAAGTTTCGGAGCCTCTATCCGAGCTCGGATAGAGGCTCCGAAATGCGTAGGATAAAATAAAAAAATTATGCCCAGTTAACTCTTCGTTTCCTGGTGATTCTTGGTGGCAGCGCGGGCATTCCGGCATTTTGTCCCAATTACAGCATTCCTGTTTCCATGGTGATTGTGAAGGTGTGGCCCTCCAGCAGCCATCCTACAAGCCATCTTACAGGCGATTATACGGTTGTGGGTGACACAACTGAACAAGGTGAGCAGTTCCTGATATATACCGCTTTAACCCTTTGTAAAAAGGATAAGACCCTATGCGCATTTAGGCTTTCTACTTCTAATATTTGTCCCTGTTCTCTTCTCTGTAAAGAGTCTATTGCATATCAGTCCCTGACAGAAGTTATGTCCTTATCCATGTTATGTAAATAAAAGCTTATAACCTGACGTTAAATTCATCCATTAGTTGTATAAAATACTCTTTTGAAAGCTAAACCCTCCCAAATTTGGTTTTGGGTTAAGAAAATAAATTGGCATCAATGCTGAAATAGTAATCAATCATTTAATGAACACAGAATAGTCAGATTTTGGCTAGACAAAAGCTTTTGTCGCCCACAGAAAGTAATGTGATCTTCAAACAAATAATTAACTTAAAATACAAATATATGTTGCATAACATTAGTGAATGAAGTTGTGGTGCTATTAGTCATATTTAATATTTTGTGTGACTTTCCATGAGCTTGAAGGACTGCATCAATGGAGTTCAACAATGATTCATACAATTTATTAATGAAGTCATCAGGAATAGCAAAAATGCAGTCTTACATGCCTCCCAAGTTCATCTAGATCTATGGTTTTGTTTCAACTTCTCTTTTCCTACCAACATGCTCAATGATGTTCATGTCTGGTGACTGGGCTGGCCAGTCCTTGAGCACCTTGATCTTTTTTGCCTGGAGGATCTTTGTTGTAGACATGGCTGTATGAGATGGTCACCATCCTCCTGCAGAATTTGACCCTTTTTATGATTTGGAATGTAAGAGGTAGCTAATACTTCTTGTTATATTTGGCTATTGATTTTGCATTCCACTTTGCAAATGTTTTCGCACACCCCATACTGAATGTAACCCCAGACCATGATCTTTCCACCACCAATTTAAGTGTTTTCTGGGTGTATTTTTGATCTATACGGCTTCAGTAGGTCTCCTGCAGTATTCGTGGTAGCTGCAGTGTAATTCTACTGAAGATCCATCAGAGAAATCCACCTTCTGCCACTTTTCCAGTGTTTAGCAGGCTGTGGACTTTGAAAATGCCACACATTTTCTTATTTGCCTTTTGTTTATTGCTGCTTTTGGGCACTGATTCAACCATGGAAGCCATTTCGAGACAGAATCCTACAAACTGTTCTAGTTGAAACAGGGACTTGAGATGGCCTGTTGGAGCTCTGCTGCAGTGAAAAAGGGTCTTGCTTTGGATTTTCTAACCAACAAAATACCCGAGACATAGTCTTGTGGCTGCACTGGTGTCAAACCATCACTGTTCTCAATCTTTTTTATTCTTTGCACTTATGCTGAGACATTAAATGTGCCAGCCACCTGCAGTGATAGTCTCAGCCTCATAATCAAGGCTTTGGTCGAGGGTTTTTGGCATTGTCGCTTCCAGCTGCTTCAAGGAACTCGTTCCAAAACACCCACTGATACTGGTCTTTACATCACAAGATGTAAACTGAGGATTGGGTGCATCATATGCGCTAACTTTGGGTGAATAATCTGACCAATGAGAAAATGATCATTTATGCTATCCTTTATTTCTTAACCTACACTTTGACGGGTTTCAGCTCCAAAAGTGTAACTCTTCCATGGGAATTTGAATTTTATAACTATTACATAAATTACCTCTGACAGTTGTCTTGTGGGGTCTGCCGGACCTGGGCTTGTCAAACACATCTCCTGTCTCTTCAAATCTTTTTTTATTTCTTTGCACTTAATGCTGAGACACATTAAATGTGCCAGCCACCTCTGCAGTGGATCAGGTCTTCAGCCTCTTCATAATCAAGGCTTTGGTCGCAGGGTGAATTTTTGGCATGTTGTCAGAGCTCAAGTTGCAGTTCAAGTGAAGGTCTGGGGTGCTGGGTTTCTTTTTATACACACCCACTAATTAACTGATCATTTACTGAGCACAGGTGAGGATGTAAACTAGGATTGGGTGCATTATATGACCAGACAAATAACTTTTGTCTTGCCAAAATCTGACCATTCTGTGTTCATTAAATGATCAATATTTCAGCATTGATGCCAATTTATTTTCTTAACCTAAACCACATTTGGGAGGGTTTCAGCTTTCAAAAGTGTAATTTATAAACCAATGGATGAATTTAACATCAGGTTATAAGCTTTTATTTACATAAAATGGATAAGCGACATAACTTCTTTCAGGGACTGTATGTATTACGTAACGCTCAGTCCTAACAAGTGGTAACTACTGATTGCAGCAACATTCTGCTTCATGTATTAGAAATGGGTGAAGATTAAAGGACAGATCGTCTTCATCACCTCAGATTTATATACTAGGAAATTAGGTTATGTGGATAGGGTTTGTCATAATTGAGGGACATATGGTAATGTTATCATTAGACTGCTTTGACTATTGGCATGAGTGATCGCACAATTCTGCAAGTCATTTTAAAACGACATAGGGTACTTTCATACTAGCGTTTTTTTTAAATTGCGGCAGATGCGGTGGAAAAAAACGCATCTGCCGTGATTACCGCATACCGGCTGCACTTGCGGCACGGTTGCTGTACAGTTGCGGCAAGCCCTATACAATGTATAGGAGGGCTTGCTGCAGGTGCGGCAAGTGCGGTTTTGGCACTTGCGGCAGGTGCGGCCGCGAAAAAAAACGTGGTCAGCTGTGTTTTTTTCGCGGCCGCACCTGCCGCAAGTGCCAAAACCGCACTTGCCACACCTGCCGTAAGCCCGCCTATACATTGTATGGGGCTTGCCGCAACTGTGCCGCAACCGTGCCGCAAGTGCAGCCGGTATGCAGTAATCGCGGCAGATGCGGTTTTTTCACCGCATCTGCCACGATTTAAAAAAAAACGCTGATGTGAAAGCAGCCTTATGAGACGATGTATATCCCATTCACAAAAACATAGTCAGCAAGTGGGTTCAAATCCCACCAAGGACGACATCTGCAAGGAGTTTGTATGTGCTCCCCGTGTTTGCGTGGGTTTCCTCCCAAACTTTAAGGACATACTGATTGGGAATTTAGATTGTGGGTCCCAATGCAGGCAACAATGATAATGTATGTAAAGTGTTGTGGAAATTAATAAGGTTATATTGCTGAGAAAAATAAATTAAAAAAATAATAATAAAAGCAGTGAATGTAATCTTCTCTTTGTTACTCAGAAAATACAGAAGTAAACATTCACTGCAGCCTGTACCAGAATGCCACAAAGTCTAAAGGGAATGATTTTCACATGTATTGAATCTAGACTGCACAATATTGTACTTACATGTATAGATCATGCCATTTACTTATGTTGACCTGTAAGGCCACCACTTAATTATAAATTATGCATAATGTGAAAGTCTCGGTATGATAAATGACCGTTCTTTACATTATCACCTCCGCTATAAGGATGTTAATGATACACATGCTTTAATTAATTGGTATATTTTGGAGATCAAAAGCTGTGTGCACCATTAAACCAGATGACTCCTTCTGTTCTTATCCTGTGACCGATTCTTTAGCCAGTTATGAAATTAAAATAGATCTCCTTGTGATACTCCTTGTGATAGACCTCATACATCTAATCTGGGGTATATGTCACTTCACACACTGGATCTCACTTTTCAAACGCACAGTAAGTAAAGGTCACTGTTTACTTAAAAATACTTTAACCTCTTTCTGACACCTTTTCCATTTGGAGAATGTTTATTAGTTTTACATATCACTCAACTTTATCTAATGGCAGTTTACCTAGATTGAAATACAGACACTGTGTAGAAAGTTATGGTCACAAGGGAATCTGTCAGAAGGATTAAACGCTTTAAACTGTCTATATAAAGCTTGTAGGGCATATGAAGCTAAACAAAATCATACTTCACAAAAAAGATCCACATTTGTATTATATGTGAAAGAGCTGTTAAAGGGAATCTGAAATAACAGGGAATAGGGGATGATCACACAGATTTCTGTGATGTAATTTATTAATCTGTGTGTTGTTTACTTATAATGAAGATTTTAGCACTTTCATTATTATCATTATTGTTATTAATATTTATTTATTTATAGAGCACCATTGATTGCATGGTGCTGTACAGGAACGGCTCCAGGTTTTTGTAGGCCCCGGGCAAAATAATCTCAGTGGGCCCCTTTAACACATACCACGATTCATAAATGTAATATAGAAGCTGTGGGCTCTGTATATATAATATAGAGGCTCCTGGGCGGGCTCTATATATAATATTGAGGCTGTACAAGGCTGCATATATAATAGAGGCTTCTGGGCTGTATATATTATATAGAGACTTTGGAGCTGTATAAATAGTATATAGGCTGCTGCTGGGCTGTATATATAATATAGAGGCTGCAAGCTGTATATATTTGGAGGCTGTGCTGGGCTGTATATACATAATAAAGAGGCTCTGAGCTGTATATATTATTTGGAAGCTGTGTTGGGCTGTATGTGTATATATTATTTGGATGCTGTGGCAGTCCAGCAGCCCAATGGCCAGTGAAGCATCCAAATAAGAAATATATCCAAGCACAGCCTCCATATTATATATACAGGACAGCCTCCAAATACTATATACAGCACAGCAGCAGTCTCCATATTATATATACAGCACAACACAGCCTCCAAATAAAATATACAGGCAGCCTCAAAATAATATATACAGCAAAGCACAGCCTCCATATTATATATACATCACAGCACAGTCTCCAAATAATATATGCAGCACAGTCTCCATTTTATATGTACATTACAGCCTTCAAATAACATATACAGCACAGCAAACCCTCCATATTATATATATATACAGCCAAAAACAGCCTCCAAATAATATATACAGCCCAGCTCAGCCTCCAAATAATATACACGGCACAGCCTCCAAATAATATATATAGCCCAGCACAGCCTCCAAATTCTATATATAGCACAACCTCCAAAAAATATATACAGCACAGCCTACATATTATATATATATAATATATATATATATATATACATATATATATATAATATATATATATATATATACATATATATATATATATATAACCCATCAGCAGCCTCCATAGCACAATCTCCATAGCCAAGCAGCAGCCTCCATAGCCCCTGCAGCCTCTCTGGCCCAGCAGCAGCCTCCATAGCACAGCCGCCATAGCACAGCCTCCATAATCCAGAAGCAGCCTTTATGTCCCAGCAGCAGCCTTCATAGCACAGCCTCCATATACTCCAGCAGCAGCATCCATACCACAGCTTCCACAACCCAGCAGCAGCCTCCATAGCACAGCCTCCTATTATCCAGCAACAGCCTCCATAGCACAGCCTCCATATACCCCAGCAGCAGCCTCCATAACCTCAGCAGCAGCCTCCATAGCACAGTCTCCATATTCTCCAGCAGCTGCCTCCATAGCACAGCCTCCATACACCTCAGCAGCCTCCATAGCACAGCCTCCATAACCCAGCAATAGCCTCCATTGCACAGCCTCCATATACCTCAGCAGCAGCCTCCATAGCACAGCCTCCATACCCCAGCAGTAGCCTCCATAGCACAGCCTCCATATACTCCAGCAGCATCCTCCATAACCTCAGCAGCAACCTCCATAACACAACCTCCAAAACCCAGCAGTAGCCTCTATGTTCCAGCAGTAGCCTCCATAGCACAGCCTCCTGATACCTCAACAGCAGCCTCAATAGCAAAGCCTCCATAACCCAAAAGTAGCCTCTTTGTACAGCAGCAGCCTCCATAGCACAGCCTCCATATTCCCCAGCAGCCTCCATAGCACAGCCTCTATATACCTCTGCAGCAGCCTCCATAGCACAGCCTCCATATACCCCAGCAGAAGCCTCTATAGCACAGCCTCCATATACCTCAGCAGCAGCCTCCATACCACAGTCTTCATAACCCAGCAGTAGCCTCCATGTCCCAGCAGCAGCCTCCATAGCACAGCCTCCATATACCCCAGCAGCAGCCTCCATAGAACATCCTCCATATACCTCAGCAGCAGCCTCCATAGCACAACCTCCTAACCCAGCAGCAGCCTCCATAGCACAGCCTCCATAACCCAGGAGCAGCCTCCATAGCACAACCTCCATATACCCCAGCAGTAGCCTCCATAGCACAGCTTCCATATACCAGCAGCAGCCTCCACAGCCCAGCACCACCTTCCAGCAGCCCAGTGACAACCTCTATAATCCCCCATTATGCTGCACGTAGTAAAAAAAAAAAAAGGTTTATGCTCACCTTTCATCCGCTCCCCATCAATTGCTGTCCCTCCATCATTGCAGCAGGCTCCCGTCCACGAACCTCTCTGCCAGCATGGCTGCAGCAGTGTGATGAAGTTGCAGGGTGATGACTCATCACTCTCGTCAGTCGGCTGGGGAGGGAGCACAGATGGGAGCCGGCACATGGCTAATTTAAACTACATTCAAATTAGCCATGTGCACTGGCAGCACTGGGAGTACTCAGCTGCCTGAGTTTCCGGGCTGCTGGGCCCCTCCTTATAAGGGCTGCTTTCCCTGATGGGCCCTTAGCCATCAGGGCTGCTTGTCCCTGATGGCCAGTGGTCATCCCCCAGCTGCTCAGGGCCCCAGACTTGCCCGGGTATGCCGGATGCTGACGACGGCCCTGGTACTGTACATGAGAAAGTGTTAAATACAAACAAGTTAAAAATACGACAAACAAACTAACAGTGACAGACTAATACAGAGGGGAGATAGGACCCTGCCCTTGTGGGCTTACATTCTACAGGGCAATGGGGTGGGAGACAGTAGGTTATGTCTACTCTGATGGTGGTGGAGCGCCGCGTCCAGTGGTAGTGGAACATGGGGCCCAGTGGTGGTGAGGTGGCACCGTGGTCATTGAAGGCTGTAGGCTGTTCTGAAGAGAACTGCTTGTTCTGCTTGAAGGTTCTGAGTATAGGGGATAGTCAGATGCGTTGGGGCAGAGCGTTCCAGAGAATGAGGGATGCTTGTGCGAAGTCTTGCAGGTGGTTAGATGAGGAACGTACAAGTGTAGAGGTGTAGAGGGAAGTAGGAGGTCTTAGGAGGATCAAAGATTGTGAGTTGGATGATATCAGGAGATTAGTTCAGAGATATATGAGGAGACAGATTGTAGATGGTTTTGTAAATTGATGTTAGTAGTTTGAATTGGATACACTGGGGAATTGGAAGCCAGTGAAGAGATTTGGAGAGGGGAGAAGTGGAGGAGCAGCGAGGAGAGAGGTGGATTAGTCGGGCAGCAAAATTAAGGACAGATTGGAGAGGTGCGAGAGTGTTAGCAGGGAGGCCACAGAGGAGGAGGTTGCAGTAATTGAGGAAGCAGATTATGAGGGCATGCACTAGTAGTTTAGTAGATTCAGGGTTGAGGAAAGGATGGATTCTGGAAATATTTTTGAGTTGGAGGTGCTGGGAATAGCTGGGAGTAACTGCCTCGTGTCAAGTCAGACCACAACCCATTCTCTGATTTAGCATCTTACTGTCAATAGACCACTTACACAGAGATCTGTGATGTGGATGGGACTAGCGTTCTGAACTCTACTTCTTGCTACATCTAAAAACTCTGATAGTGCTACAACTGCTGAACTTAGTAAACTAAGTGATACATAATTGGAATTGGAATCTTTTTTCCTAAATTATGCTGCTCTCAAGTGAGGTAGGAGAACTTGGTGACACATTCCTTTTAAGATCTAAGGACCAAACAAAGATCTCTCTGACAATTTGCCGCCAGAATTTATTTAAAAGCATCACTCCAGTTTGAGGGGAGGGGGGATGTTCAGCACTGGAGTGGTGCTTTAAATCTAAAGGTACTGTTACACGAAGCAATATTGCTTGCAATTTCACTGGCAATTTGCAGTGAAATCATGGACACATTGTTCTATTTTGTTGCTGTGTACAAAATGGAACAATGTGTCCATGATTTCACTGCAACCAGCAAATTGCCAGTGAAATTGCAAGCAATATTGCTTAGTGTAACGGTACCTTTAGTCAGCGGGGGTGCAGCCGGATCCTTTGCCCCAGGCGCAACTCAGAGGGGGCGCCTCTGCTCTGCCTTGCAAATTGTGCACGGCCGGCGCCGCGCGTGCACAATTGAACCCCTGCTGGTCCACCCCGTGGCAGCAGTTCCCACCCCCGGGTCACGTCGCGCTGCGGCTGAGGTCACCCGTTGCGCCGCACACAGTGAACGCACGCACATTGAAGTCGGACAGAGAAGACTATGGCGGGCTGCACTGGGCGAGGGCACTCAGCTGCCCGGGGGATTGTGCTCACCAGGCACCGGAGACTGTGCTAGGAGCCGCGGCTGGGCCATCACCATGGCTCTCCTCCATAGGTTCTTCTCTTCAGCAGGCGGATCACCTGCAGCCCTGAGCCCAGGACAGGTACCAAGGAGGGCGCCGCGTTCAGGTGATTACATGGGCTGTGCTCCATGGGGGGGGAGAGGGGGCCCACAAAATAAATCTTTGCCCCGGGTGCCAGAAAACCTAGTTACACTGCTGCCTTTAGTCCTCTGCCCCAGGTGTTATTCTCACTCATCAACGTTTTCATTCTTTTTTGGCAACACCACTTTGTCCTTGTAACCTCTGACTAGATGGACATCAGAAATTCTGTCAAGCTCTTAATGAAACGCTATGAGATCCAGAACAATGCTCTCATAGAGGTGTATTGAGTTGTGACTTCTAGTGCACTTCATGAAACACTGGAGCTTCCAACATGTCATAAATTGCTGGGGAACGACTACAGAGACATTGATGAAGACGGTATCAGGTGAGTATTAGGGATCCTGAGACTTACCATTTCAGCACTGAAATTGAAAAAAAAAAAACTGAGGAGGTGCATTCAATGGAAGGGGCATTGCTGGTTTGATATGTAATGGTTACTCTCTGATTTCCTAATTTCACGGCAGAACTGACACATCTGCAGGTACGTCTCAGGATTTCAGCTTCCATCTCACATGCAGCCAGTGCTGCAAAATGCTTGCAATACAACATAACTGTGAGAACTGCAGTGCCAATGTCTTTGTAAGGCCGGCTTCACACCACAGTGAAATCCAATCCGGGGCTGTCAGGGGTGAACCTGACAGCCCCGGACTGGATCTGGACACAGAACCAGAGGGCCACTTATGCCCTCTGGTCCGTTGTGCAGCCTCATGGCTCATTTGCAGCCACAGCTGCTGATAATTCAAGATCGCAGCTAGCGGGGAGCGAGCCGTGATCCTGAACTGTCAGCAGTGGACACCTCCATGGTGCTGAAGTTCAGCGTCTAGCTCCCGGGTGCGATCTGGCGCCATAGACCCCCATGTTAGAGGGCGCCAGATCTACTGATCCGGTAGGATCAGCTTTTTTCTTCCGGACACAAAAATGCTGAATGCAGCATTTTTGTGTCCGGGAAAGAAATCTGAATCCTCCTGGATTCTCCCGGACAGATGGAAGCCGGATGGCAGATAGCTGCCATCCGGCTCCGTCCGGCCCCATAGTATGCTGACAGCTGACAGCCCCAGATCAGATTTCACCGTGGTGTGAAGCCGGCCTTAGAAGACAAAGCTCTGGAGGCAGATGCTCATACAGATCTATGTCCTGCACATAGCCTGGAGCAGCTCGTTTACATATAAAAACAAAGTGGGTTTCTCTAGATAGCAGGGCATAATTTATTTAGCTTCCTATGACCTGCATGCTCATATAGATGGCTTTGGAGAGTTAATCCTACTGACAGCTTCTCTTTAAATACATTAACAATAATCAAAATTGTTATAGGACTTGTTGTCTTTCATAGACACTGTTTCCTTGCAGATGTAAAGAGTATGTGCTTCATAATATTGATATAACTTGGGCCATAAAAACGGCACTGTTATCTCTTTATGAAGGCTCCCATCTCAGGTTGTATATCTCGAAGCCCAAGGCTCTAAGGGTGCTTTCACACCTGGCGACAGCACCGGAGAAGTTGGCTGTGACTGGCGGGAGCACGCACTTTTTTGGCGCCCCGCCAGCGTCGCCGCCCACGTTTACATGGGGAGTACCTCCGGCGATGCCCTGGCGAGCTGACAGGCGGCATCGCCGCCGGGGTGTCTCATAACCCCAGCGGCGATGCAGTACAATGGGAGCCTATGGCTTCCATTGCCTGTCAGGTCGCCGGCGGCCGTTTACATGGGGCGATGTGGACACATCGCCCCAGATCAGCCGCCTGGTTTCACATCAGTGATGTGAAACCAGGCGACCACTCAGAGGCTCCGACATCGCCCCTTTACATTAGGCGTCGCAGGGGTGATATCGGTGCCGATAGGCCACGCCCCTATGTCGCCTAATACATCGGCAGTGCCGTCACCAGGTGTGGACATATCAGCATACATTGTGAACATGTCAAAGCAAGGTTTTTTTCCCCTATATTGACATTGATATCGCTATGTAGACTCAGACAAGGCCTAGAGTCTAGGCCTTGTGTATTAGTCCAATGTGTACGGGGTCCTAAAATCTAGGCTAGTCTAGTCTAGACTTTAGGACCCCGTTCACATTGGACTATTGTCTGCTGAATACACCTGTCCAACTGATGATCTAATTTGTGTGGGGGTGCCAACCACCTTACTTTCTAGGGGAAATGTTGATTTTGCATGTCTCATTTCATCAACCATTGGCTTTCCCTTTAAGAATACAGGAACGCTCGGCTGAATGAGCACTTCTGTGTATGTGAGTGTCGGCTGAGATGCCTGTCGGACAAACATTTGGCCACCAGCCATCTAATGTGTATGGAAAGCTCAAATTTTAAGTTTTTCCAATCTCAGCTGACCTCATCCATCATTTTAATCCACTCTGGAGTTTGTTGGTGCCAGTTTCTGTACACAATGTTCTTGGCTATTCATTTTCATTATATGTGAAAATAATGAACTCCATAGGCCAAGTTCAGCAACATTTTATTATCAATGATCTTAAAATGATTAAAAAGAGCCGCTCAAAATGTATGCAGCGTTCCTTTCAGTTTAAACCTTACACGACAACCTGTCTATTCGCTTTGTCCCATCGAGAAGCATGGCCATTATTTCTTCTCAGGGAATGCAGGCTTTCTTTTAGTTACAATTTATTAGTCGTGTATTAAAATTTAAAACGACTTGGCACTGGGGATCCCAACAGGATATTTTACACTGGCTGTCAGGTAGCAGGCATATTCTTTGTTTTTTTTCTCCTCTGTGCTGTTATTGCAAGGAAAGGATATAAAACTTCACAGTCCTATTCTCTGACCGCTCGTTGTAGTTTTCCGCATTCGCTGGGGTTGTATTTTACAGGCTTATTAAAATGTACTTTGCTATTATTGCTTTTGTCAGATCATTTGTTTTTAGTTAGATCAGATTAACTTTCTTTTCTCTTCTTCCGCCCTGGAAAAAGCCTCTTTTCTTTGCTGTAAAAGCCCCAAACTGGTCGACCACAGAAAGTCATTGTGCTAGGCTGGCCATGAAATATTTTAATCACCTTTTTGAAGCCCTCCAGGTTCTCTTACTTTGTGTGTGAGCTGTCAGCACACTCAGCATCATGCCTTTACTGCAACATGGATTTACCACTCCAATAAAAGACCACATTTACTGTCTTTTTTTATACATATATATTCAACTACGTGTCTGAAATAATAGTTAGATTTAGGAGTGTGAGCCCTTGTTCCTCATATGTTATACAGTGACAAGTCTTCTGCAGTAGGCTTTGCCAGCTTTTTTCGACATGGGGTATAGGGTTCTTCAGGACAGTATTCATTAAAGTATGGCATGAAAATAGAATTAATGTGTTTTGATAGTTTGTCAGAAAATACCTTGTGCATAAATATCAGGAAGTTGATATATATTCTGATGTACTGACTCTCGTCATTAATGCTCAAAGGGAATTTGTCATGTTCTTTTTTGTTATTAAACCACCCCCAATAATGTTTAGAACATGTACTGTTCATTAGTCTTTTTTTAGTAAATCCTTGTATTCATCCCAAAAAAGCATTTTAGATACTTATATATTTTCATTAATTAGCTGGGCAAACAGTTAAGCAGTCATCTGTCTGGTTAATGGTTCAATTAACTAAACTTGTAGGAATGCCGAAATTCAGAAAATGCAGAAAGGACCTGTATGATGTCACAACCATGTGACTATAAATGAAAAGAAATGCATCGGTCTAGTAGAAGCGTTTAGGAAGAGGATTGATGGCACAGAACATTAACATCTTTATTGGTCAATGGTTCCCTTTACAGCTCCACAACGCGTTTCGACAGCATTGACTGTCTTCATTAGATGGTGTGAAGGGTAAATGGGAAAAAACTTTTATAAGGGTCACTGGACTATGATTGGTTCAAATTGATTACCATTTTACCCTAATATTACCAGCAAGGCTGAACATGATTGGCTTAATGTGCCTACCAAAATTTACCCTACCATTTCCAAACAAAGGAAAGTCCACAATGACAAGCTAAAATAGACAATGCTAAAATACATGGTCACCTTGGTTGTCAAAGATTCCTTAATATCAGTGAAAGATTACTAAATAGTTAAAAATACACAGAATAAATGAGAACATGGAGATAATACTCAGTTATACATATTATATCACTAAAAACCTGAGATAAAATCATATAATATATATGATCTGACAAAATAATGTCAATTATGATATAAAAAATAGTAATGTCAAAAATATATGATATAAAATTAATTGGAAAAAAGGGGCAAATCAACACCTTAACATCTCTACAGAAAACCACCTCCAAGAGACACCACTAGACAACAACTGTCTACAACAACAGGGATCTTTGGGGGTCTATCGGGTTCGAAAACAATGTATTCTATGTTGCACCAACATAGAACACAGACATTGAAATGGTTTTGATTGGATTGGACTGCTCTGAAGACACATTGTGTTCAGCGGTTTCTTTCCCAAACCGCTATAAAAACACAAAGATGAATATATTGTTTTCAACCCGATAGACCCCTAAAGATCCTGTTGTTGTAGACCAGAGGTCCCAACTCAAGGCTTCAAGGCCGCCAACAGTGCAGGTTTTCAGGATTTCCTTAGTATTGCACAGGTGCTAATGTATTATTTGCACAGGTAATGATTCCAACCCTGTGCAATACTAAGAAATCCTGGAAACCTGCACGTTGGCGGCCTTGAGGCCTGGATTTGGGGACCTCTGTTGTAGAGAGCTGTTTGTCTAGTTGTGTTTCTGGGGGGTGGTGTCATTTGGGACTTTCACTGCACTGTTATCACCAATCCGCACAGGATTTTAATAAATACACAATAAAAACAAAAAAAGAGAAGAAAGTTTCTTTATTTATTATACCGGTTAAAATTGAATAACTCTAAACTGAAATCGGTGACAATTCTCTGGACTTAATGTCCTAATTTGTAATCCAGAAGCTGGAATTAGCGTAATGTCTGATATCTAATTTTAATATTATGCCTGTTATAGTTACATAAAACCAGTTACATTAAAACCAAGCACACCATTGTTTTTCATAGGAAATTCTCAATAAGTTTGATGTGTCACATGACCCTCTTCCCATTGAAAAAAATAAAGTTGGATCTAAAATTTCCAACTTCAAAATGGCCACCATGGTTCCCACCTATCTAGAAAAGTTTCCCCCCTCCAATATACTAATGTGCCACAAACAGGAAGTTGATATAAACAACCATTCCCATTTTATTTAGCTACATCTATATAAATGGCCCACCCTGTAGTTGCAGTTACACATGTTTATTATACACAAGTTATTTCCTTTCTGTGCGTAAGGACAACAAAAAATAAATGGAGAAAAAAAAAGCAAATTGGACATACTTTCACACAAACTCCCAAATATGGGTCGGACAAAATTGTTGGCACCCTCAACATAATGTTTGTTTTTTGTGTTGTTCCAACACCCACAAGGGATGTAAACATGTGTATGATAAAACGTGTACTTGCAATAATTATCTGAGAAAAAACTTCATAAAAACTAATTATAATAAAAGCAAAAAGAATGTGAAGACAGAAAGTGATAAAAAAAGATGTAAACAAAAACTGTGGAATAAATGTGAAAACACATGCGTGTATGCACGCAGGCGCACATACAGAGTGCGCATGCCTTCATATTCAGACACACAGGCGTGTAGATTGGCAAATGTGAGAGACAGACATGTTTTGGACAAGGCAAATGGTTTAAAAAAAATTTAAAATTAAATCAATAGTCATACTTCAAAAATTACATTGAAATGTGTCCAAATGACCAAATATAATTAAATGAAGATAAGCGCACAAGCGCAAACGCATGACTGGCAAAGATAAACATGCAAATATGAAGGATGAAAAAAGTCCATGTTCATATAATGATAAATATGATGTGAACATATGGATACACAAGAGAGTGCATACAAAATATATCACCGGAGTACTGGTGTGTGGGGTACAAATTACAGAGGATCCAGATACACATGGGATAGATGTGAGTACACAAAGAAAAGTCTCTGCCCCATCCAGCTATAAATGGAGGAAGAAAGAAAAGGAAGTAAAAAAGAAGAAATGATTGATCTGTTATCCAAAGTGGTGAGTTCCCCAGATACTTTCATGGGAATCCAATTGCAACAACCTTAGGTTAAAACTTTATCCTTACCCTGAATAAATAAGAAGGATATATTAATACAAAGATAAATTAATCTTTAATAAACAAAGAAGAAACTGCAGCCATTTGAATATTTAAATCAAGCATAAACACATGGATAAAAGCTCACAGGGACAGTTTCCCATCCGCGCATCGGCTGATGCTGTAGGTCGGGACTTGGAGGAGTGGGTGCCTACTGTGTGCGAGCGGGCGCCATTGACATGGGCATTGGATTTAAAGAACTTTGGCAAAATGGCTGCAGAGGTGGTGTGTGTAGATGGTGATCTCTGAAGCCGAGACTCATTGCACACACGTCGCCACGTCCATCGCATTTACGACAGCATGTTCATGGCATAGCCCCCATGGGACGCCTCTCCTACGGACCCACAGCATCACCAACCCTACATCTTCCCTCTCTTGTGAGCTTACACCGGATGTAGATGACCCCCATACTCAGTCCAGTTTTTTGGAAAAAAGTGCATCTTATAATCTGGAAAATAAGGTATGTCAAAAATATGAAGGAAAAAAAATCTATATTTTATAGGCACTGTACCTTCCTCCAATTTGTGGATCAACTGCACTTATATTGGGCAATTTGTTTCTTCATCACCCATTGTCCAAGTGACATTGCTGTATCACGACCTGCAACAACATGTCTCACAATCCATGTAAAAGCAAGATAATCTAGCAATGGTTTTAAATCAGAATTGGTAGTACATATCAGCTTCAGTATTGTCCCCACACATGCTTCCGATTCTTTATCTCAATTCTTTCATGGTTATCAGCCTCTGTAAACTTTGCCAAGGGGTATGCGGCATAGTAAATATACCCACTTGTACAACAATTGATTGAATGTGTGATCTTGTGTGAGGGGTTCTGATGGGGTGCAGTAGTTGTTGCCTGGTATAGTCTTTAGTAAAGCACTCTGGCACTTCTACATGAATTTGGGATGTGGGTTTGTTGCATATAACACAGGCTAAAAAAACTGCTGAAGTACAGTAGAACACAAGTATAGCCATGCAGTATGTAGATGCATGTTCACACTAGCCTAAATGCGACAAAACCACAGAAAAAAACCCAAAAGTGAGCATACCATAAAATAAGTGGATAAATTGTTAAATTGCATAAAAATAAAAGTCAGGTACTTGATTACCGTACATTGTTTTGATCAAAATAATGTGTAAGCCATCCCACCACATCACAGTGACCCCATCGGGACGGTCTTAAGCTAGCTTCAAGTATTAAAAAGCTTACCAGGTGTCTGATGACATAAATATGATGAGAACTGAGCAGGGCCTGTGTCCCAGCAGACAACACCCAGCATTGGGAAGGCCATGTACACTTAAACTCAAATAGGTTTTATTTGCAAGACCAAAAATACATTTGGTGTTGCCAAAGCAAGAAAAATAAATGTCACAGGGGAGGGGATCAGAGATTATAGGAATAGGGTGTTGGCAGCACAGTTTGGGAAATAATAGTCCATTTGGGGGTTTTAAGTTCCTCTCAGCTTATGACATATTGTGACATATTGGGCAGCAATCTCCACTGTTGATTCTTCTTCACCCAGTAGGATGTTTCCTCTCCTCATCCATGGATGGGAAGTCCAGGTTGTGAATGGAAAGTCTCTGGAAGTGAGAGGCCCTCACTGCTGAGCATTTGGTGCAGTGTAGCAAGAAGTATGCCTCATCCTCCAGTGCCCCCTGCTGGCAGTGCTGGCAAAATCTGTTTTCCCGTGGCTTGTAAGTCTGTCTGAGCTGCCCTGTTTCCTCCAGTAGACTGTGGGCACTCAGTCTGTACAGACTCAGGGTCTGCCTGTCTTTGGGGTGATGTAACCTCTCCATATATGGGGCAGAGTGTAGTCCCTCCGCAGTGACCAGTAGATGGTGAGTTTCTTGGTGTTCTCTAATTCACTCTGCCAACCCTCTATATATGGCACTTTGCAACTCTCTGACATTTTCTTTATTTCGGCATTTGTCAGGGTGTGTAATTGACTTTGGCTGGGGTTCATGGCTTGCTCTGGGCTTTAGCTCAGTAGGGCGCTATAATGGTAGGAACTGGGGTTACTGCTCTGTATGTGGGTCTGCTGTTATAGCACCCTCTTGTTTATAGTTAGCCATAGGGGGAATCGGCCCAACTCTGCCTGACAGGCTATGTTTGAGATGCTGTGATGTACTTGTATGTACTGATGTACTGTGATGTATTTGTAGAATTGCAGGTGGAAGACTTTGGTTGGACTGGAATCCCACTTTGTCTGGTCTGGGTAAGTCACTGGGCCATATACCTCGCTACCATACAGTAGTATAGGAGTGATGACGCTATCAAATATGTTAAGCCAAACTCTCATCGGTGGTATGAGGTGATACAGTTGTACTCTGATGGCATAGAAGGTTCTGCATGCTTTGCTTTTCTGGGCCTCAGCTGCTTGCCTGAGGCTCCCAGTTTGGCTTAGCTTCAGACCGAGGTAGATACAGCTGTTGATCTTCTCTAGTGTGGAACCATTTAATGTGAGGGAGTGAGTAGGGATTTTATTCTTGTTCCTCTTCTGTAACACCATAGCTTACACACTATGTCCAGCTTTTATAAGGCAGGGAACACCTAAGGGCCCTTTCACATCAGCGTTTTTTCAAATTCGCGGCAGATGCGGTGAAAAAACTGCATCTGCCGCGATTACCGCATACCGGCTGCACGTTTTTTTTCGCGGCCGCACCTGCCGCAAGTGCCAAAACCGCACTTGCCGCACCTGCCGCAAGTCCCCCTATACCTTGTATGGCGTTTACCGCAACCGCGCCGCAAGCGTGCCGCAAGTGCAGCCGGTATGCGGTAATCACGGCAGATGCGTTTTTTTCACCGCATCTGCCGCGAATTTCAAAAAACGCTGATGTGAAAGGGCCCTTAGATTGCAATGACTGCAACAAAACATACAAAAAACAAAAAGTGAACTGGATATGCTCATATTTGTTTCTTTGCTGTGATTTTGTTTCATTTAGGCCAGTGTGAACATGCACATACGTACTCAGGGCCGGCCCTACCGCTGTGCGAGTTGTGCGGTCGCACAGGGCGCCGCCTGCCATGCTTCAAAGGGGGCGCCGTCGTTCCCTGGCCCTCCGCTCTGCCCCGGGCCGCCGATGTGCCCCCTGCCCTCCGATCTCCCCCCTGTGGGCTCCCCCCTGTGGGTGATCTCCCCCCTGTGGGCTCCCCTGCCCTGCGATCCCTCCCCATGCTTCCTGTGATCGCCGCTGCCTCCGCCCGTTCTCCTCTTCCCGCTCCCTCTTCTTCCCGCTCCCTCTTCTTCCTCACCTGTCTTCTTTCTTCTCCTCTGCCCTCCGCTGTTCTCCCTCTTTCCTTCGGTCTTCTCCCTCTGTCCTCCGGTCTGCTCCGGGTCTTCTCTGCGCTGTCCTCTTCCTGCGGCGTCCTCCTTCTTCTGTCGGCTCCTCTGCACAGTCATTTCCCAGCATAGAGATGAGTGTGCAGAGGAGCGGTGTCACAGCCAGGGCACAGCATCTGTGTGATTGCTGTGCCCTGGCTGTGTTAACCCTCTAAGTGCTGTGATGTCAGGGATCACAGCACTTAGAGGATCCAATCGTCATGGAAACGATCTCCAGAGACTACAACAAGGGATCAAGTGTCCTCTTGTTGTAGTCTCTGGGATCAGCGTCATGGTGCACGGTATGGCAATGATCTGTCATACCGTGCACCGGATGCTGATCCCAGAGACTACAACAAGGGATCAAATGTCCTCTTGCAGTCTCTGGGATCAGCGTCATTGTGCACGGTATGACAGATCATTGCCATACCATGCACCATGACGCTGATCCCAGAGACTACAACAAGGGATCAAGTGTCCTCTTGTTGTGGTCTCTGGGATCATAGTCTTGGTAAATTGTATGACAGATCATTGCCATACCGTGCACCATGACGCTGATCCCAGAGACTACAACAAGAGGACACTTGATCCCTTGTTGTAGTCTCTGGGATCAGCGTCGGGTGCATGGTATAACAGATCATTGCCATACCGTGCACCATGACGCTGATCCCAGAGACTACAACAAGGGATCAAGTGTTCTCTTGTAGTCTCTGGGATCAGCGTCATTGTGCACGGTATGACAGACCATTGCCATACCGTGCACCATGACGCTGATCCCAGAGACTACAATAAGGGATCAAGTGTCCTCTTGTTGTGGTCTCTGGGATCATAGTCTTGGTGAATTGTATGACAGATCATTGCCATACAGTGCACCATAACGGTGACCCCAGAGGCTGTAGGAAGAGGACACTTGAGCCCTTGCTGCAGTCTCTGGATTGAGCAGTGGCGATCGAGCGTCGTGGGATCTTCATTGTGGACTACGTCGGAGGCGATCGAGCGTCGTGGGACCTTCGTTGTGGATTACGTCGGATCTTTTTATAATAAAGATAGAGTCCGAATTGTGTCTGTGTTTTTTTTTCAAATAAAAAGATTTTTCTCTGTGTGTATTTATTGACTATTTACCGTACTAGAGATTCCTAATGGCGGGTCTAACATTGGCCCTATATTATGAATCTCGGGCTTAGTGCCAGCTGCCAATAAAAAGCTGGCATTAACCCCTTTATTACCCAGTTAGCCACCGGCACCAGGGCAACTGGAAGAGCGTGGGTACAACGCCAGAAAATGGCGCTTCAATGAATGCGCCATTTTCTGGGGCGGCTGTGGGCTGCAATTCGCAGCATGGGGGGCCCAGAACGCTTGGGCCTCTCTATGCTGAGGATTCCAGCCCCCAGCTGCCTAGTTGTACCTGGCTGGACCAAAAATATGGCGGAGCCCCACGTAATTTTTTTTCTAGAATTAGTTCTAGAAATTAAAAAAAAAAATGGGCTTCGCTGTATTTTTGGTTCCAGCCAGGTATGACGAGGCAGCTGGGGGTGGGTGGCAGTCCGTAGCTGCCAAGTTGTACCTGGCTGGACCAAAAATATGGCGGAGCCCTATGTCATTTTTTTTCTAGAAATAATTCTAGAAATAAAAAAAAAAATAGGCTTCGCTGTATTTTTGGTTCCAGCCAGGTATGACGAGGCAGCTGGGGGCTGGTGGCAGTCCGTAGCTGCCAAGTTGTACCTGGCTGGACCAAAAATATGGCGGAGCTCTATGTCATTTTTTTTCTAGAAATAATTCTAGAAATAAAAAAAAAATAGGCTTCACTGTATTTTTGGTTGCCAACCAGGTACAACTTGGCAGCTAGGGGGCTGGAATCCTCAGCATGGAGAGACCCAATAATCTCTTATGGTACCGGCACACACCGCAATCTCGCCTGGCGATATGTGGCGATCTGACATGCACGGTCACGTTTCTCGTGCCCGCCTCAGATCGCCGATGGCGGCTTCAGAATAAATGAGAGCTGCTGTTGTTCCCTGATTTCCTCGGGATGTCACTTTTATGTGAGGAAAGAGTGAAGCTGCCACTGATTGGCTGCATGTCTCATGTGACATGGTCTGGGGGCACCAAAGGGGAATTTTGCACAGGGCGCAATTTAGCCTGAGGCCGGCCCTGTACGTACTACATGGTTATATTTGTGATCCAGTTCAGTGTGTTTTGTTTTTTTATGTTTTGCTGCTAGGTTAGGACCGTCCCGATGGAGCCACCGTGATGTGGTGGGATGAATTTATTTTGATCAAAAAAAGTCACCAAGTCCCCTACTTTTATTTTTATGTAATTCAGCACTTTATTTATCTACTTATTTTAGGGTATGCTCATTTTTGTTTAGTTACTGTGATATAAAGCATGCGGTAGTAAATAACAATGCTTCTTTACTCAGTACCAACTTCATAACAGGTATTTACACGCAGTGTCACACTTCAGGGATATCCTTCTGTTAAACTTCAGTTTAATCCTTCAGCTCCTCCTAGACTGCTGCACTCTCTGAACACTACAGTGGCCAGATCTTTCAGTCCTAGCACTGCAATACCCTTCAGTATATTCTCTCTATCCCTAACGCAGCTAATCGTTCGTCTCTCAGACACAGGCTGGTATCCAAACTGCAATTTTCCACACTGCATTGGTATCTGTCTGCTCTTAAACATCGTGAAGTAGTGAACTAGAGAGAAAGAAAAGCGGACATAGGGTCTTACCAATGCGATTATAGAGCAAAGATAATGGGAACCTTGTGGGGTTGTGCCAGTCACAACACCATATGCATTTTAACGTCTACAGCACTCCCCCGGTTGCAAAATATACTGTGTCGAAGCAGGATAATGGGGAGGGGGTACACGTGCACTGCCATCCAAAAGAGCAGAAGACAAGGAAGTTGTCAATCAAGCAGTACTTTATTTTCAACGTGTTTTGTGAACCTTCTGCTCACTTCTTCAAGAGCTTGAATATTTCTTGAAGAAGTGAGCAGAAGGCTCACGGAACATGTTGAGAATAAAATACTGCTAGATCCAAAATTCCGTGTATCCTCTGCTCTTCTTTGACTTTTGGACGAAAGCGCACTTGTAATCCCCCCCATTACTCTCCTTTGACATGGTATTCTCTTAAGGTACCGTCACACGCCGCCATATGGCTTCCATATGGCTGGCAATTTGATGTGAGCGCGCATGTTGCGGGCACTTTTTCACATCGCTGTGGAGCTGTCAGACGTAGCGATCTTCAGTGATCCTGCATTCCAGAAATCACCTGCAGAGGACAGAAAGCGATTTTCCCTTCACACATCGCCGCCTCACATGCCACAATCGTAGCAGCGATGTGGGCATACTGTTTGATAGGGACGTGCTTGAGTGTGTTTCACCGCGCCCCAATCACTGCGATTGGTGGACGAAGCTGCGTTCCCATTGGTCAGCCTTGCGGGAATGCACGGATCATCAAATAAGGTGCCTCGGACACAGCCAGCCAATCGGATCGCAGTATCACCCACCGATCGCCGCAGATGAGGTGCAAAAAAAAACACATCCAAGCACGCCTACGGATTTATTTCAGGATCGCTGTGTATGTTGCTATCGCCCTGTCACACACCAAAAAGCGCTGAGAACGTTGGCGGTTATCGCTTGATTTCACTGCAGTGCAGGGCAATCAAGCGACGCTCCACCAGTGATTTCTCGCCGTAGAATCGCCCAGTCACACAGCATTACGCACATGCAATTTGGTTTCCACATCACCGAAATCGGGAATTGCCAGCCATCTCGTGGAGATATGGCGGCGTGTGACGGTACCTTTACACATCGCCAGGGTCCTCAGTTCTAGGTTTATATTACCCCAAGAGTCCCTTCTCTTTGATTCTGCAGCCTTTCGTCTATACCCCTGTTAAGATTTAGTTCAGGTACACCGGAAATTTAAATGTCTAAATAAGCTGCCCAAACATGTGTGCTAGCTAAACACGCATTATTTTTTTATACAAAACACCATAAAAACATTTTGGAACAAATAGAAACCTCGAGTGAGCAAATGTGGGTATATAGCTAGTTCCCCCCACAATATTACCACAAATAAAGCAATGCATACAAAGTGCCAGGGCATACACAGATTAATATTTTGTCTAAAAGACTGATAGCTCAAACATGCACATGACAGAAATTAAATGTACAATATCTATGGGGCTTGCGGTGAGTGTGAGGCAGGTGCGGCAAGTGCGGTTTCGACACTTGCGGCAACGAAAAAAAAACGCGGCTGACCGCGGGTTTCTTGTGGCCGCAAGTGCCGATGCAGCACTTGCCACACCTGCCGCAAGCCCCCATAGACATTCTATGGGGTTTGCCGCAAGTAAACCGCAAGTGCAGCCGTTTTGCGGTAATCACGGCAGTTGCAGTTTTTTCACCGCAACTGCCGCAATCAGTGAAAACCGCTGATGTGAAAGCAGCCTTATATGGATACCAAAAATATCAGTACAACCAGTACCCCTATACCTGTTGTTTGAGAGAAAAAATGAAATTGTACATAACATAGTTTGGGCCCTTTCACATCAGCGTTTTTTTTTCAAATCGCGGCAGATGCGGTGAAAAAACCGCATCTGCCGCGATTACCGCATACCGGCTGCACTTGCGGCGCGGTTGCGGTTTTTGCCATGCAAAGTATAGGCGGACTTGCGGCAGGTGCGGCAAGTGCGGCCGCGAAAAAAACCGCAGTCAGCCGCGGTTTTTTTTGCGGCCGCACCTGCCGCAAGTGCAAAACCGCACTTGCCGCACCTGCCGCAAGTCCGCCTATACTTTGCATAGCAAAAACCGCAACCGCGCCGCAAGTGCAGCCGGTATGCGGTAATCGCGGCAGATGCGGTTTTTTCACCGCATCTGCCGCGATTTGAAAAAAACGCTGATGTGAAAGGGCCCTTACATGGATGTGTATGCCACAAACAAGTTTTATATATAAGGTATTATGGAACTCAAGTAGACTGAATAAAAAGAGGGGGAAACCAGTGGAAATACCCCACGCATTACTCCGACTAGACTTTCTCAGGGGTATGAGTCCAAAGTGCACCACGTGGGTTATTTATGTTATAAATAATCAATGAGGTATTCAAGACACATGGCTGTGAGGAGACCCTGATTGCAGATGACACACTCACCCATTATGGTGGGTTTACACGTCCCGATATCGGCGTCCAACTCCGACCCAACTCCGACAAAAAGTCACGTGGGTTGCGAGTTGGAGCCGATATCGGGTGCGCGTTGTACTGTTTGACAGTACAACGCGATGCTGGAACGATGCCAAAACGATATCGGAGTTGAATAGCAAAGCTATTCAACTCGCCGATATCGCAAGGGCGTTGTAGCAGCATCGCTGCGTGTGACAGCCCAACTCCGATGTCTACGCTCACGTCACCCATTCACTCCCATGTTAAATGGTCGTTCCTGGGTTGGTGGGCGTAGACATCGGAGGGACGTTGTTTCCCGATATCGCAGCGTGTAAACCGGCGATGCGATATCGGGAAAAGCGCTCCCGAAATGCGCGCTCCCGCGGCGTTGTATGCGATATCGTCCCGATATCGGGAAGTGTAACCCCACCATGAGAGATGCTGCACAGCTATATACACAAATCTTAATGAGGAAAGGCAGAATCAATGTGCTGTAGCTTGGAGCGCAGACACCATGAGTGTGCGAGTGAGAGCAGGGAATCAGACCGTCCATCTGCTTCCAAGTGCAGCAGTCCAGAGCGCGCTCCATTGTAATGTGCAAAACCAGAAATGTACAACCCCAAAGAGTGTAGGCACAGAAACACTGGGAATCAGCTGACTCTTAAGGTACCATTACACACAGAGATATATTGCTTGCAACTCACTGGTTGCAGTGAAATCATGGACACATTGTTCCATTTTTTTGCCGTGTACAAAATGGAACAATGTGTCCGTGATTTCACTGCAACCTGTGAGTTGCAAGCAATATATCTCTGTGTGTAACGGTACCTTTATGGTACCTTTACATGCCGGTACTGAAAGGTAGAAACCGGCAGGTGTCGGAGACAATTTTACCTTTTACCTTGTAAACACCGCGAAGTGGCGGCGTGTAATTCAGGTTGTACCTTCCTGTCTCTTTGGATACCTGTCTTTCAGGCATGCTGAAAAACAAGCAGGTATAACCCCTATGGTGGCGGCGTGTGATAGGGGAACAGGTACAGTATTTGAGTTACCAGGGGCGTGCTTGAGCGTCATGTATACCACGCCCCATCGGCTATCATTGGTGGGGACTACTGTGTACCCATTGGCTGTCCCTGCACAGGGCGGCATATTTAACGAGCTGTCCAGTCACAATACACGTTTGCTATAGCGTCATGTATTAGGCAGCCTCCCTGCGCTGGCTGGCCAATCATGATGTTATTGCATTGTCCAATCACCGTATGAGCATCGCGTAATACACTACTCTGTCATGCCTATGTACTTACGGCGCACAATATGTACGCCCAGATTCCCTTGTTGTAGTGACGTGTAAATCAGGGAAGGTGCTTCACAGAAGGTAACCTGCGGCACTTCCGGGGAACGAAAATACCTTCTGTGGAGCACCTTGTGGCGGAGTGTATTTGCGGCATCAGGTACCGTTAGCAACCGTTGCAAATGCGCGCGTGCATGTGCGGTGCCTACCTGTTGCTACCCTCAGTAGCGGCGTGTAAAGGTACCATTAGGGATGGGTAGACGCAAATGCTGTGTAGAATGAACAGGACAATAATAAAAGGGCACACAAAAGAATATTTTTGCATGGGACCCAATAAGCAAGTTGTAGCTAGCAAAAATGGTACATACAAAATATCCGAAGTATAATCAAGTATGAAAAGTATCATGAGTGTGCTTTAAATATTAAGTTCCCAAAGGAATATGAGCAAATGCGCATTATATGTGGAAACCAGGTGGAGGCTCAATAGTGGATCTGAATACAACAGCAGCGCATAAACAGGTCTACAATACGTTGCTATACGTGACCAAGTAACTAAGTGATGACAAATTGGAAAGGAAGCCAGGGGTGCACAGTCAGAAAGCCAGAAAAGTCCTCAAGACCAATTGAAAACTTGGTAGAAGTGAGAAGAATTTCAGAAATTCGCAAGAGTCTCATCATGGAGATAAAAATAAGGAGTATAAAGAGATGTTATGGCTGTAACATGATAAAATAGAATCCTTAGTGTGATATGAGGCAGAGATGTGCAAAGAGAAAAACACAGTTTAATGAATAAAGTTGAGAAAAGGAGCTTAGAGAAAGTTAACAAGGAAAGATACTCATGGAGGCAAACTTGGATACAAGGAGTATAGACAAACATCTTCCACTTATAAAACCCAAATAGAAAGTAGATTTTCATTTGTATTATTTGGTGCAACGGGGATCAGTTTAAATATCCAGCGTGATTCAATGCAGAGTAGAGGATAAGATAAATTACCACCCCTAATGTAACTGAAAACGTGTTGAAGAACATTTGGGAGGTAAAACCCACACACAAATTTCTTTTGCACTTTCTTTCCTTTACACTTAGACAAAACTATTTTGTCTATGACTGGACCGTTGTATCGCACTTTGTCTCAATGTCTTATGGTATATGGTTTTGTGCCCTTGCACTGAACTTTGTAGTAATTTATTTCAGCTGTGCTGAACCCCTCCCTTTTTTGCTCTCGGTTCAGGTGCCAGCCATTGGCCATCCTGCTCAAGCGTCGTGCCCCCAGACGTCTCAGGAGAAACAAGCTGTTGAGAAGTGGTCCAACTCTATATTACGCAGGTTGTAGTGCCCTCACTTGCACTATTCAGCCTTCAGTCCCTGCTCTCTAGGGAAGCCCACATCTCCTGACACAAGTCACCCATAGCAAGCGGCTCTGCTGCTCTTCAGACCTTAGGTCTGCTTTGGACCCAGAGTGAGCCCTAACGTTTGTCCCCACAGAAACCGTCTCTCTATGCACTAGCTCCTCCCCTGTTTGCTAATCCCAGCTGTTAACTTCCTGTTTCTGGGCAGATTTAACCTTTCAATTGCCTCTATGTAACACTTATACTACCTTATTAAGCATCCTACATTATATACTACATGACATTACAATTTATACCAATACACATACATTACATTTATCAATACTTCTACACCTCTACATATTAAGATTCCCAACTCTGCTTCATCTTATACATTACAATACCCAACACTATACATAATTACTTTACATACAACATTATACAGGGTGGGTCATTTATATGGATGCACCTAAATAAAATGCGAATGGTTGGTGATATCAACTTCATGTTTGTGGCACATTAGTATATGGGAGGGGGAAACTTTTCCAGATGGGTGGTGACCATGGCGGCTATTTTGAAGTTGGCCATTTTGGATCCAACTTTATTTTTCTTAAAGGGAAGAGGGTCATGTGACATATCAAACTTATTGAGAATTACCTAAGAAAAACAATGATGTACTTGGTTTTAATGTAACTTTATTCTTTCATGAGATATTTACAAGTTTAAGACCACTTATAAAATGTGTTCAAAGTGCTGCCCATTGTGTTGGATTGTCATTGCAACCCTCTTTTCCCACTCTTGACACACTGATAGCAACACCGCAGAAGAAATGATAGCACAGGCTTCCAGTATCCGTTGTTTCAGATGCTGCACATCTCGTATCTTAACAGCATAGACAATTGCCTTCAGATGAGTGATGAAACGTTTTTGTGAATTGTGAAGTTAACAAACAAAACCACCACTATTGGTCTAACACTAACCCACAGTGGCTAGATCCCTCCAAGACTGTTGGAACACAAAAATTGATGGTATGGGGTGGTATATGGGTAAAAAGATAGTTCGGCCATTTTTCATCAATGGAAACCTCAATACCATTAGATATCTGAATCATGTAGCAATTTCACCCTTTTTTGCTCGGGATAACATGGTTAATATCGCACATGCCGTCTCATCCATGTAACAGTGAGAAACATCTAGGTATTGGTTGGAAATCATCAGAGTTGGTAGTAGCATCTTCAGCTACATTAATGTCCCACACATGGTACCTGATTTTTTGTGTCAGTTCTCTCATGGCCATGTCTTCATAAACCTTTCTGGAAGGGTAGGTGGCATAGTAAACAACCCCACTTGTGCAACAATTGATTGATTATGTGATATTGAATGTGGTTGTTCCAGAGATGTAATAAAAATTGAGGGAGTTAAATATATTCGAACAGGCTATACATTGGCCACATAGGTAAGCACACTATCTTGGGCCACGGGAGCCAAAAATGTGCACAGGATTAGTACCCAGATAATGGCTGTGGACCAAAAGGTCAGGAATATTTTTAGATCGTGGAGGTGTGGCGCCCCTGCGGGTATGCGCCACAGAGTGGTATTGCATCTAACAGCTATATGTAATATATTGTAAGTTGCTAGGTTAGGATTTAATGCTTATGGAGTCTATTTTTAGCACTCACTTAGGACCGCACCACTTAGAGTAGGGGGAACTGTAATATAGTAGGTTCCACAGGTGGTGGGCGGAGCTTAGGATAGAGTAGAGTGACAGTTAAGAATTTACCTCAGTCGGTGCTGGGAAGGCAGACCGTGTGGTCACGCCTGGCGGCTCAGCTGAGTGGAGGGTACCCCATCTTTATGAAGGGACCCAGGACAGATGGCAACCGACCAAGACTGGTAGGAGCCAGCTGGTCATGTTGAAGGTACACAGGTGACACGGACTACCGAGGCAGCCAGGAGTTCAGCCCTGACTGCGAAGCCGACGAGCTGCAGGCCCAACAGGACCGGGTTGCTGACAGCCCCACAAAGGTACCTCACCCCTCATGCCCAAAAGACGGTCCTACACTAGTGAGGAAAGACTGAAATCCGGTGTCAGGTGGGAAACCATTTGGACCGGTAATAGTCAAGTTAAGCCTACTAGACACAGACTGCAGGACTGGCGGGTGAGCTCTTCAAAGGTGGGAAAGACAGAAAGATCTAGAAAGAGAATAGAAACCCTGAAAGACAGAGAGAGAACATCTAAAGACTCCTTAAGAGAAATCCTGAGTTGGTAACAACACCCTAAACCAAACTGTACCGTGTATTGTTATGCCATCAGCCGGTACCGAGTAAAGCAAAGTTAAAATGGAATCAGTTTCTGTTATTCTTCCTGCCGCAGCTCTAAAGGACTTAACATCATCAACATCAACAGCAGAGGGATAAGAACTGCACCACCATTTACCATCACTGTCCTCCCTCACCGTCTCACCACCACAGCTGCCCTGAGGTAAAGCTCCACCTGTGGGGAGCTGTACCACACACTGCTGCCCCCCCTCCATCACCTCAGCGGCCGGCTGGCAGCGCCGGTACCACCTTACCGGACTCTACAGGTGGCGTCACGTTCCCCTGTAAATAACCCCTTTAACCCCCACCGTTTACCATCAACACCTGGTATAATTGTTCGCCAGGGCACGGCACCGGGGATACCGACCACCCGTGACATCCCACACAGAAGCCCCGGTGACCGAGTACCTCATGCACCCCAGCTCTGGTTGAAACAGAGGGATAACTGGAGTGATGTTTAGACAAAGATTCAGCCATGTCAGATGCGGACACTATTTGTGTTGGATATCTCATTCCTGGGCATGGTGAGCATGAAAGTTGCAGAGAAATCTAATTTGATCCAAAGCATCATCCTTTTTTTGGAGGGACAAGAAGGTCTATACATTTGGTATTTAAGACTTTGTGTTTAGATTATTCAATGCATTGTATGCTGTATCCATGTACCTTAAAATGATTGGTCAGATCCAATTCCTTACAATTCTTTCTCAAATCAGAGCATATCCTGCAGGCTAGCAGAAATTGATCTGTAGGTATATTTCTTAACAGATGGGGATGTGATGATGAGACATTAAGGAGAATGTTTGCCACTGTTGTCTTCCGAAGTATGTCCATCTACAGATATCCAAGCTGATTCACCTGTATAGATAAGTCAAGAAAATCAATTGTTGCTATTGGCAGTATATGCAAGCATGATATTGTATTTGTTCTTATTGACATGAGACATGAAGAGGTTTAGATTGCTACTGGAGGCCTGCCATATCAACAGAACATCATCAATCTTCCCGGAAAATGAACATGTCGAATTAATGGCTTTGGTTCAACAATGTTTGTACCATGTTAGCCAGTAGAAAGAAAAATATTAGAATCTAAGGACTGTCAGATTCTATTTTTCTGGCTTTGTTTCTGGGTGAAAGATCAGTAATTTTATCAGATGCTTGCACTGCTCTCCTTTAATTGGTAGAATTGGTCTTCAGAATTTGTGTCATTATTAGCCTGGAGAAGGGAACTCAGCGTCCCGAACGCTTGCTATGTTTACCATCTTTTCAGTTAGCTATTAAAAGGTATCAACCACAGAGGACTCTCAAATTGCAATATATTTTTCTATCTACTGGCTAACACGGTATAAATATTCTTTAATTGGTAGAGGAGCATGGCCATTATAAACGATAGGCTCTGATTCTTTTCTCTTCGTTCATCGCTACATGTACGAACCGCACAGCATGTCTTCCTGCACCCTGTAAGAAGCAAAATCGGTTTCACCTGGTTGAAATTGGTTTGTCTTATGTTTTTCATCTTTAGTAATGCTGTGTTTTTTTTTCACTTTGTGGCCTTTCTTTTGAAAATAGCCACAATGCATTGTCACATCTTTTGTAAGATAACTTTATTGCCTTAAACCAGTCTAGGTTTCATGGAAGTGTCCATCATTTTGACATCTAGAATAGCACCCTGAGCTGCTAACAGAGTATAACTATGTATCTAAGAGCAAAACACTCACTCTGATAGAAGAGGACAAAGAAGAAACCGCCAAGTCTCTTGTCAGGGGATGATCTAAAACCACTAAGTTGGAAATGGTTCTCTGAAAAAAAAAAATCTGTTTTTGATAAGAGTACAGAGAAAAATCTGATAACGCTGAGGATACAAGTTTTCAGTGGTATATTTTATGTAAAAGTTACATCAAAAATAACTTATTGTTTAATTCAGGTTTTTGTATTTATAAAGCATGTTTGATAATATTTTTATCATTATAATATTTAGCATCATCATAGCTTCTCTTCTGTACTGATCACTTTTCAGCAACCTTATGGAAATAGGCAGCGGTAGACTGGATGACGCACTGATGTTTACAGGAGGGCTTTCTAGGCATGTTGTGATCTGGGCAAAAGTCATTGTAAAGGGTGGTTTTAATTATAAATGATTAAGGATGCTGATTTATCTACTGTATATTAATGTGATCTTATATGTGAATTTTTCTTAATACAGATTTTATCGTAATATAAAAAAAATTATGAACAAAATTAAAAAAAATACATCTTCCATAAAAGAAAATACTAAAAAATATTTCATTTTTTCTTTAAACATTACATTTCTTATGGAAATATTTAAGCTGCTCTCATTCTTTCTAGCTTCTAACATCTCTTCTTTATGCTATGACAGTTGAGCGTTAATGTCTGTAGGCATCATTTGTGATTATTCATAATGCTTCAAAGTCTTTATTCACTCTAAATACCAAAGCTACAATTGACACTTAATGAGAATTTATCAGCAGGAATTTATCCCCCACCCCCCAAAACTGTTAATAGGAGTAAGAACATCTGCAGCTGCGTTTCGGTGGTCTTCAACCTTTCTCAAGCCTGCAATCTTACTCTTTGTTTTTCCCTCTTAAAATTGGTGCACACCCCGTGATCCAACACAAGTCATATCACCAAACAATAAAATACATCTAAACTATGAAATATATTTTGTCCAGCTTTAACTTATTCAGTCGATATACTTTTTTACTTTGATACTACTGTAGGTTCTCCGAATCTATTATCACTCTTATTTTTATTCTGTTTTTTTCTCACCAATGTTCACATTTACCTTTTTTTTTTCTCCCATAAAGTTTAATCATATATTTTAGTTTTTGATGTATTTGGTGTGTGCCGATTTAAAGAGCCTAAACAGAGGAAGATTGCAGGCCTAGGAAACAGGGGAGGACCCCTGAAACATTGCCGCAGCTGTTCTTATCGGGTTATCCCGTCAGCTGCTGTTTTTACTAGATGACGTAACTAGAAATGAGCAAACCTTTGAAAGTTCAAATTCGGTTTGGTTCGCCAAATTGTTTGACAAGCAGTTCATCGAATATCCGAACCCCATTCAAATCAATGGGAGGCAAAATCAAGGGCCTAGAAAACATCTTCAAAAAGGCCCAAAAGCTGCCAAACAGAGCTCAAACCATTTAACAGTGGAGCCCTATTGTTTTGGCATAGCATTAACTTTCTACACTACCAAGTTTTTCCTAAAATAGGTCCTCCCCAAAACTAAACCCTAGCTGGGTTTTTCAGGCTTTTTGGAGTAGGCTTGAAATATAAGCCCTACTCCAAAAATGAGCCATAGTGGAGTATTTTAGCGAGGCTGGCTCTGGGGGGTAGAGGTGGTGGAGTGGCTTCTGGAAGCTGGGGCAAGCTGAAGGAGGCTGGAGCTGCAGGCCCGCTCACTAGGCTCATATAATATTCACTACCTCTCCGCTGTCCAGCAACTCTCAGTGCTGAAACCGATGCAGAGAAGTGGGCGGGGGGAGTGGCACATATTACAAGAGCCTACGTATGCTAACCCCCCATCCTGGATATGCCCCCCCGGTCAAAGTAGATGGCCCTCTCCTGGCGTGCTCACAGAAAAAGAATAAACGTTAACCTTCTGTAGCTCCCCTGCTTCCAGCATCACCATCTTCCTTCACTGTGCAGTGCTTGGCATCAGATCATGTGACCAGCACATCAATGACGTCACTGTGCTGTATTAGTTAAATGATCCAATGCCAAGCACAGCACAGTAAACGAAGATGGCGATGTTGGAAACAAGGGAGCTATGGAAGGTGAGTTAACAATGTTTATTATTATTCTGTGCGCGTGCCAGCAGGGAGGCAGATCCAAGATCGGGGGAGCCATGTGCCCTATGAGGATGGTTGAGCCATGTGCCCCTTGAGGATGGGGGCTCATATATATACCCTCAGTGTATAGCCCCCATCCTGTAATATAGTCGCAGTCCTGGTATATTTGGCCCTGATCTTGGAATATATGGTGCCAATTTGTGTGAATAATTTTTCCCGGACTAAAATAAGCCCTACTCCAAAAGTAAACCCTAGCCATTTTTCCGGAGGCCAAAAGAAAATATAACAGTGTCTTATTATTGGATAAAGCATTGTATTACTTGGCAAACTTCAGCGTCTCTGTCAAACTCACCATGCTTCTGGGCCCACTGATGAATTTCAGACATCCTCATGAGTTCCCTCAGGTTATCTCAGGTTACACACCAGGTAGCACGCAGCATGGAATTCTGCTGTCTGACCTGAGGTAACCTCAGTGGCATCAGCACTTGTAACACTAGCTGTCTTATGAGAGCCGCGAAATGGCGCAAGATGTGACGTATTCATCTTACCAGTATCATGAGACAGAGCATGGGAGGACCGGTGACATCAGGGAGTGCAGTTTAAACTTGCAGGATAGCCCCTGTGAGACCCTACAAGTTTGAAGTGCAGTAATGATGTGATTGCACCGATTGTCACACTCTCATGAGTGCCTGTTCTCACAGAATATGGGGAATGCATTCTGTCAACGTGACCCCACCATATTGTTGTAAGGCCCCGTGCCCATGATACGTTGTTTAATGCTTCTTCTGAAGCAGATTTTAATAATCTGCATCAAAACATGCATGTCTATCCTAAAGGCAGCAAAGTCTTAGAGTTCAGAAGTCCCATACCAATGCGTTTTTTTTTCCTTGCAGATTTGGTTCAGATTTTGGGGCACAAAAAATATATCTGAACAACATGTGCAAGGAAAAAAAAACAACGTGGTCACAGCACCCATTATAGACTTTGCTGGCCTCAGGATAGACATGCAGATTTTGATGCGTAAAAAAAAAACAAATCAATGCACCATTGGCACAGGGTTTAAGAGGGTCCAGGGAGAGCCGCTGTTGTGGTGAAACGGCTTGAGGATTCCTCTTGCCCCTTGGCTATTTCTACAGAGACTTCTAGGGCTAGGGTGGCCAACTACATTCGTCAAGATCTGAACATTTTGCACATTTTTAGGATTTCCTTAGCATTGCACAGTTGATAATTTCATCACCTGTAAAAGAGATGATTCCAGCACCAGATGTAATTTCATGATGACTTGTGCACAGTCACAAAAAAAAAGCTTATACTCACTCTCTCCTGGGACTTACACGAGGTTGTTACATAATGCAAACCCTTTAGCCAATCAGCGCTGGCTTCACTCTCCCTCTTTAAATATTACGTGGGAGATGTGGCTGCTCTCACTTCCTAGTGATGTCTGATTTGGCCAAAGGAGAGTGAAGGCTGACTGGCTGTAGGGCTCATGTGACGTAACAACCTCACATGAGCCCCAGGAGAAAATGCCAACACCGCTGTATTGAAGCCAGAAAAGTTCATGGACTATGAATACTTTTTCAAAGCACAATACATTCCTGCCACAGTGGGGGCAGAGAGAGTGCATAGAGGGGCAGAGAGGGCATGGTGTTTGTGGGGGGTCAGAGAACAGGGGGACATAGAGAGTGCAGGAGGGACATAGAAGGCGCAAAGGTGGCAGAAAGAATGCAGGGTATACAAAGAAGGTGGCGGTGTGACGCATCACACTGCCACACCGCTTCCACCACAAGATAACAAGATTACATCGGAGGGGAACTTGTAGGGGGCTAATTAACTGGATAACGAGGTGCGTCTAACTATTTTGTATGCAATAAAGGATTTTTATCTTAGTGTGTTTTTTTCTCTGTACTGAAAATAATGGCAAGCTTTCATACTGACGGTTGACATTAGCACTAGGGCTTGTTGTCAGCTGACATCAACCCATCAACCCCTTTATTAAGCAGTCTGCCATCTCTGCATGGCAGCTGGAAGAGCGGGGTAACTGCCAGTTTTGGCATCTCTCATGGAGGCGCCAATGCTGGGGTGACTGTTCGCTGCAATTTTCAGTGTAGGGGACAAAGAATGCTTGAGCCTCACCATGCTGAGAATTCTAGCCCCCAGCTGCCTCTGTTACCTTGGCTGGCAATCGAAAATACGGCTGAGCCTACATCAATATATTTTTTTAATTTATTTATTTATTTAAATAACAAAAAAAAAAGGGCTCTCCTGTATTTGTCATTGCCAGCGAAAGTAACACCAAGCAGTGGGGGCTAGCAGGCAGTAGCTGCTTGGTTTACCTTTGCTGGCAATAGAAAATACAGCAAAGCCTACATATTTTTTACCAGGACATTAAACACTTTATTAATTAAAAAAAAATAGACAGAAACAGGTTAAAGTAAAACTACATTTATTTACATACACTGGGGGAAAACAGACAGAGGGAGATGGCTGCCCCGTCCCTTCCCCCCAGTGCCACAGAACCTGCCACATTGCGATGTCACCACCCTCCCGATACAATATTATCGGGCCCATATCTAGTACTTTATAATGGACAAATAATAATGTCACCCATGGTTATCAGCATGAAGTGAAAATTGGTAATAATGCATCTTGTAGTGTAAAAATATTATATTTTTTGTTTTTTAACCTTTTTTTTGTAACGCTTCTGTGAGACTTAAGGCCACTTTACACATCACGATATCGCAACGCAACTACAATAAAAAATCACGTGGTACGGGTGTTGCAGTTGATATCGTTCGTGCGTTGTGTCATGTAAATGGGCAACGCAACTCAAAAACGATGCAACTACGATATCGTTTTTGAATTGTGCATGCTCTTCAACCTTAAATTATTGGCTTGACGATCTGGCAGGATCGTGCTGTGTGACAGCGCAACTACGATTTGGAGTGCAACTTCCTCTATTCACGACTTCGTAGTTGCGTTGCCTACCAATATCTCCCTGTGTAACATCTCCTATGCGATTTTGGACAAATGCCAAAAACGTGCGCGCTCCCGTGAAATCGTATCCAATATTGGAACGATATTGAAACGTTTAAAACGGCCTTTAACCTTGTGACAATTTGATTTCTTCTATCATACAGCATAAAACACCTGTAAGTCATATACTGAAAGGCAGACTATTTTATCAGCCTAAAGGTACCATTACATGCTTCAATGTTCAAATGATATCACTAACGATCTCGTGGGCGCGCAGTCATTAGCACATCGTTTAGAGATCGTTGGTGAGATGTCACATGTATAGATATCATGCACGACGCACCAATGATCCAGCGAGCAGGTATCGTTCACACAACCCGAGAAACGATACTTGTTCACTGATGTGAATGGGCAAAGTCGTGAACTACATCGTTATCGCGGTGTCACACAGAACAATGCAACAGGTTGGCTGATCATGGATCGTGTGATTTGAGAACATGTTCTCAAATCTGCGATCAACGATCTAACAATTTATCATAGTCGTATTGCGGTGTTACACGCAATGACGTACTAATGATGACGTTTGAACGACTCCAAACCCGTGACGTTTAAGTGATAATTGTTCACGATCTTATATTAAGACTCAGCTTAAGCTAAACCAGACTTGGACTGTGCCAACATTTTTAACAGTATCTGATTACTAAGGATGTGGATATCTATAAGTAATTTGGACCCAAGAAGCCCACTGTGAGACCAGCCCATCTGGTATTTGCCAGATGGACAATCCATGGATGGTCACACTGCTTCCGGGTCCACTTATAAAACCTTATAAATATTCCCCTACTTCTCCTGCCCACCCTCTGTGACAGCGTCTGTGATTCGTCACAGTCCTACTGCGCCGCCACCCTCTGTACTAATGTCTGTTATTGGATGCCTTACATACTAGTGTAAAAATAAATTAAAAACACCTTCAGGTCCCCCATATTTTGATACACAGTGCAAATAAGATGCTGCAGCCCCCACCAGATTGATTTATCTGCACTGTGTATCAAAATATGTGGGACACCAAGCAGGTTTTTTTTCAAATTATTAAAATAAATAATAGTGCCAAGATCAAGCAAACAGGTGAGAGCAGGTGTTCTCAGCTTGGTGAGGCCCATGGTTATTGGACCCTCTCCAGGCTAAAAACAGCTGCCCACGGAGGCCCCAGAATTGATATATCAGTTAAGGCCCAGTTACACACACAGATGATTGTGCAGAGATTGTTCACAGATCTCTGGTTGCAGTGAAATCATGGACACAATGTTACATTTGTGCACGGCCACAGAATGGAACAATGTGTCCATGATTTCACTGCAACCAGAGATCTGCAAACAATCTCTGCACAATTATCTGTGTGTGTAACTGGGCCGTTACATGCACCAATTCTGACACATTACCTGGCTCGTCCCGATTGCCCTGGTGCGGAGGCATTCGGGGCAAATTAAGTGGTTAATGACAGCTGTGATTTGTCTTAAATCACAGCTACCATCAAAACACTAGGTTAATAATGAGTAGGAGTCTATGAAACACCTTGGAGATATATATCACATGTCCAGGACCGATCCGGATGCCACCTTACAGCAGCTACTCCCTGAAACCTCTCACTTTTGTATGAAAGTGTGAGCACTGTAACCCCTTAGTAGCTGCTGATAGTTTGCAGCACTCCTATGGCATAACAAAGTCATGTCAGTACCAGGAGACCTAGTGCCAACTTTACTGGAATTAAGTTGATGAAGTTTTTTTTTTTTTTTATTGAATTTGTAACACATTGTTTAGTTAATACAATAACTGCTATGTTTGTGATTTCATGTAGTTTTTTAAATTTCATTGCTATAGCATTTTCCACAAACTTGGTAAATACATTGGAAAACAACTAGTACATCTCAACAAATTAGAATATCATAAAAATCAATGCAATATTGCCATGTTTCAGGGAGTTTCTGGGAGCCCTGAAATGCGTTGACTAATAAATCAATGTTATATTCACCCTTTGATGTCTCGTGGAATACAGCAGCACAGTTTTTAACACTTCATCCTCTCTACATTAACTGTCTGAGATAATGACCTTTGGGTTTTCATTGACTGTAAGCCATAATCATCAACATTAACAGAAATAAACACTTGAAATAGATCACTCTGTGATGACTCTATATAATAGAATATTTGCATTTCACTTTTTGTACTGAATTACTAAAATAAATTAACTTTTTGATGATACTCTAATTCATTGACATGCACTATTATGTCATGATAGGTGTAACCAGAGGCCATAATCATTGACATTCTTCCTTTCATTTGCTCATCTGGGGACAGTCTGTAACTGCAGTCTCTTGCACTGGTATGGTGGTGATGAAGAGCATTCAAAATTGGCAACAGTTGGCAATGGTAAATTGTTGCTGGAACTAACATGTGGCATTTATCGAGTATAGACTGGCACTGTGACTCAGTCAAGTCACAGGTATAGAAAGTTAAATACATTTGTCCATCTGTGTGAGGTTTTAAAGCCCATGGGTATGTGTACCCATAGTCCAAGTATATCCACTCCAAGACGGCACTGGCACTCAGCTGCGCTACAGGCAGTTAAATACCCATATACACATGGAGAAGACCAGTCAATGTAAATAATGCATGTTTTGAAACCATTATATAGTCCCACATGGTAGAAAGTAGCAGGGGTCTGTAAAGTGCCATTCAATAGCTCTTTTCGTTATCTGACCCAGGTTCCATGACTCATTTTCTTTAGTGCGTACTATCGCTGGGGCATCCAGGGTGTTTTCTCCTTTAAAATGTTTAGTGCTATTTCGGATAGAATATTATTTTCTGCTGATCTTAAATTATTTCTCCTTTGCTTTTTTAGGTCGATGTCATTGTAGCATTAGGTGGACTTGGGGGCCGTTTTGACCAGATTATGGCTTCAGTGGAGACACTCTATCATGCTGTCAATATCTCCTCCATCCCAGTAATAGTAATTCAAGAATCATCTCTTATCTATCTCCTGCAGCCTGTAAGTACCACACTGGCGCTTACCTGACATTCATTGTCATAGATGTTTTTGTCATATTGCAGGATTTGAATGATTTTTATGACATTTCTGTTTATGGGTCCATAAAGTGCAATTCACGTTTTGTATGGTTTTATACACAAGCTAGGAGCTAAAAAGCAGTAAAAAGATATTTTAAAGTATTTATATGCTTACCAGTTCTACATATTTTGTGTTTTTATGTTAAACTGCTTGATCTTTAAGTCAATAAGAATTTATCAAACAATTACTTTAAAAGTTTGTTCAGCCATGAACTTATTTATTGTATAATTAAGTTATCCAACCTTTTTTAAATGCTTTGTGGTATAATTCTTTACCATTTAATTAAGCTCTGCTTATTCTTGCTGTCAATGAGTAGAAACATGCACATTGTGGTCATACAGAGGCTGAGAACTCACACAACCTTACTATTTCTCAATGCATGTTTATTAGAATTTATTAATTGGTGGTTCTCTTTGAAATCAGTTTAGTGGTAGACAAGTTTCTCACCTGTCCTGGGGTCTGATCAATTTTAGATACAGCTTATAGGGTTTGTGTTCAGTCTTCTTTTTCTTTCATTTGAAAATTGGATATGTAACTGAACCCAGCTAGATCCCATAATAATCATTGGTGCCACTCTGCTTCCTTTGCATCAGAGGACCCCAAGTGTTTGGAAATGCCTAAAATTACAAACAAAACAGGTACTCACCCTCCCTGGGTCCAGTGCTGGCTCCTCCTCAGTTGCTCGCTACTTAGTGTTTTGACTGCAGTAATAATGTTTACGGCACAATACATTGCTGAAGCCAATCGCTGAGCTCAGCAGATCATGCTATTTCATTGTTTCATAGTTTTTAAGGTTGAAAGTAAACTTTAAGTCCATCTAGTTCAACCCATAACCTGTTGATCCAGAGGAAGGCATAAAAATCCCCATGTGGCAAACACTAATCTCCATATTGGGGAAAAAATTACGTTTCAGGGCCACATACCGAGCTCCTTCCTCAGGGAACATGATGTTCCCTGAGGAAGGAGCTCGGTATGTGGCTCTGAAACGCGTTGGAAAATAAACCAGCTATCACCGTACCCAGATATCTCGTGTCTTTGGTGTTTCAACATCTCCTTGGCTATCAAGAATTTGACACTTAAGCGGCATTGTGAGTCAATCTGCACTGGTCCTAGGAAATAATAATAATACACCAGTAGTTTTCATGTCCTCTTTGATGAAACAATTTGTATATACAGTCATAAGTAACATAATCATAGAAAATGCAATAATTAATGCAATAATAATGAAGACCCTGCTCTTAAGAGCTTACAATCTACATTGAGGTGGGGTGACACAGAGTACAGGTGCTTATTTACCATCTTGAAGAAATGGGGAATAGCTAAAGACTGCATGAGCCGTCACCAGCCAGAGTGCTTTTGGGTTGAGTGGAGTGGGAAAGGTGAGTACCTTCTCTCATTATTAACTGAGGTATTTTAGAGCATTTTTAGTTCCCTTTCCTGAAAGATGAAAATTCCTTTAATTCCATTTGCCTGTTCTTAAAACATTGAACTGTTCGAAAGAAGCGTGGGCAGCGAAACAATTGTAGGGGTGGAGGGACCGTGAGTGCTGGTCGGCTGCACATATTCAAGTACAAACTATAACTTTATCCGTGGACTTATGGCATTTTAGAGGAGACCTTGGTACCCGTTTATGTGGAGAAGGTGTTGGTTTAGATCAGTGTTTCCCAACTCCAGTCCTCAAGGCACACCAACAGGTCATGTTTTCAGGATTTCCTTAGGATTGCATAGGTGATAAGTTAATCACTTGCACAGGGGATAATTCCATCATCTGTCTAATGATAAGGAAATCCTGAAAACATGACCTGTTGGTGTGCCTTGAGGACTGGAGTTGGGAAACACTGGTTTAGATAACACATAGGTATTTCATCTCAATTGTTACCCGTCTGGGTGTTTAGCCTTGTGGTAGAGCAATATATAGTAAATAGTAGAACTTTTGGCTGTGACATTGCGATTGCATGGGGATAGTTCCTAAATGTATATTGAACCAATTGCAAAGATCCATGTTGGTTTCTTTTCTTGTGTGGGAATCCATTGGTTAAAAAGTGTATGAGAATCTGATGGATTGTGATACTGAAATATTAATGGAGTATTATATTGTTATTTGATTATATACTATTGTATATTAATTTACAGCTCGATCTTTTTCTTATGTGTCCCGGAGGGAATGTTCTAATTAAGTGTAATGAAATGAAATTTTGATAAATAAAGGTCTAAAAAATGTTTATCTCTATGGTGAATCTTTCCTTGAGAGAGGGATTATTATACCCTATCCCGTGTTGTTATGATTATGATCTATATGCCAAAAATATGGGCCATCTCCATTCCCCTATGGTATGTGTTCCTACTTGATGAACATACAGAAGACTTTCCATTGTGTATTTGCTTGTGTTAAATCTGCTGTGCTTTAAAGTGCCAGCATAGTACATGAAATCTTATGCACGCGTTGGAAAAGACTTGCGGTTTAAATTGAAAAGAGCTGCGAGATTGAGAGCCAAAATGTGTCAATTTATGCTGTGGATGTAAGTGTGGCTATCACCCCTTGCCATCACTTACTCATGTCTGTGTCAGAACAACGAAATTTGTTAATTTTAAACTGTTTCCCTGATGAATTGTATTATATGTATGGGTTCATTTACTCAGTTATCTTTTACTAAAAACTGTGGCCCAAGTAATTTGCGATCTTGGGTATGAAGGTTTTTTCCTTAAATATCTCCATCACACCTGATACTGCCTACCGCTACTTCTGGTAGTGGATGATCCTCCTTGCCCTAATTTTTTTAGGTAGAGAATGATGCATTTATTCTCTCCAAGGCAAAACATAGACATTTGTGGAATATGCTGTGGAAAATTTCCATAATCCTTCTCTAAGCATTTATGCAAATCTTGCGTTAATTTTGTGATTAAGAACAAACCTATTTCTTTTATGGATGTTAAGCCTCTACTCTAGTTTATTCTTTATAAAAAAAATAAAACAAAACTATTTTGACATTGGGATCTGCTTTTAACCCCTTCACGACATCTGCAAACATACATGTATGGCTCGTGTTGAAAGCGGGTATATGGAGTGGGCTTACAAGGTGAGCTCACACCATACCACACTGGTGATGGCTGTGTGTTACTGCCAAGAACTACCACTAAAGGTAGCGTCACGTGGCAATTTTGCTAGCAATTTCACTGGCAATTTGCTGGTTGCAGTGAAATCATGGACACATTGTTCCATTTGTACACGGCAACAAAATAGAACAATATGTCCATGATTTCATTGCAACCAGCAAATTACCAGTGAAATTGCTAGCAAAATAGCTGCGTGTGACGGTACCTTAACAAGTGCGAGTGGAGTGGAGCTCCATCTGCAGTTGATAGCAGGATCTGCTTTGACAGCAGGATTTAACATGCTCTGTTATAGGAACATGTTATTTTTAGTCATTGGCGCACCCACAACGTGATTGTGGGTTGCGGATGCGTTGCTATGACAGCAGGGAACCTGCTGAAGACCTCCATGCTTGTTACAGCAGAGCTCCTTTTGAAACTGTGGCCTGGGCTTCAGAAAAGATTGTGATACCTGCTATATGCAGTAATGTTACACATTGCTGTACATGGTACAAGTGATCAGATGATTACAGATTATTGACCCCTAAAGGGACTATCTAAAAACAGTGAAAAGTAATAAAAAAAAAAAGTTCCAATCACCCACTTTTGTCTCATAAAAATAGATAATATAAAAATAAATAAATAAATACACACAAGGTGGTATCACTGTATTCAGAAAAGTTCGATTTATCAAAATATAGAAATATTTAACCCAATCTCGAAATGGAAAGTCAAGAACTCCAAAGTTACGTTTTATGGTAGCTGCAACAAGCAATCAAATATCATACATATCTGAAAGGTTTAGTTTTTTTTTTTTTTTGCTATACATGTATATATATGGTGAAAAAATATCTGAAATTTGTTTCCAACAAAAATAAAATACATTTTTGTTGCCATTTACCAAACTTATAATGTTTTCATTTTCTCAAGCTATGTAAGGGTTTTTTGTGCCCTGAGCTGATATCTCTACTAATACTACTCAGGGATAAATGCAATCGCCTTTTGTTGCAGTGTCCAAAAAACATTATTCTTGCATTTTAATTTGTTTTCACGTTATGCCGTTTAATGATCAGATTAAATTATTTTAAATATTGATAAAGCAGATATTTCTGAACTTAGTGATACCAAATATGTAATTGTTTTTATTTATTTATTTTTTTTAATGGGGCAAAAAAGGTGATTTGAACTTCTGAGTTTTTTTTATATTTTAATATTTTTTAAAACTTTTTTTCTTCAACATTTTACCGGAGTTAATAGATTTATAGGACTAATATAGGACTTGAAGCTGTGATCATCTGATTGCATGTGCTTGCAGCCATTATTCAACAGGTACAGGGGTCATCAACAGATCTCCCAGCTGTCATGACAACTATTCAGCAAACCGAGATCACGTAACAGGAGCGCCAATGGGGGGGGGGGGGGGGACAATGACGCACTTCCGGTCTGCATATGTTAAAGGGTATCTATTCACAGGGAGATCATGATGACAGGTACAGGGGTCATCAACAGATCTCCCAGCTGTCATGACAACTATTCAGCAAACCGAGATCACGTAACAGGAGCGCCAATGGGGGGGGGGAGGGGAGGGGGACAAGAGGCGCAATAGTGCCCTTATCTCTAGACACTGAAAATCTGCGGTAAAAAACTTAATCCGCTCACCTGTTCCAGTTGTGTGACCCACAACTGGCTTGTGCGCATGTAGTATAGTGTCCTGATGGCTGCCGCTGGACCTCCACCGACTCCACACACGTGGGGTTTAAACCAGGAATTTCAGGAAAGAAAGGTGTGTTGCGGTCCGCGCTGCCAGAAGCATCAAGGAAGACCCAAGACGAAGTTTTGATCCAAGCCTTCTTTATTCACCTCCTACGCGTTTCAGTGCCCACCTGGCACCTTCATCAGGGACGCACTTCCTGTCTGCATATGTTAAAGGGTATCTATTCACAGGGAGATCATGATGACAGGTACAGGGGTCATCAACAGATCTCCCAGCTGTCATGACAACTATTCAGCAAACCGAGATCACATAACAGGAGCGCCAATGGGGGGGGAACAATGACGCACTTCCTGTCTGCATATGCTAAAGGGTATCTGTCAGCAGATTTTACTCCCTCATCTGACAGCAACATAATGTAGAAAAAGAAACCCTGAATCCAATAAGGTATTGCATAGATTACTGCACCACCTGCTTGGACAGAATCAAAGCAATTAGTTTGAGGAACCCAGCAAAACTGAGATAGCTGCCGCAGCCCACACGAAGCTCTCAATAGAGATTGTAAATTGACAATAAGGTGTCAATTTCAGCAGAGAGCATGTCTGACTGCCATGCATGTGACAAAGTAGTCCTGTAATGTTAATGACAGAGTAATAAAGACCCTAGTTTACATATACAATTGAATGGAGCCTGATAAGAGAGGCACAGTTGCTTTTTGCTTTTTAACCCTTACAGCTTGCTGTCCTCAGCTTACATAGCGATAACATGTTGATAGATTTCTTATAAATGCCATTATCCAGGATTGACTTCATCATGCAACTAATTAACAGCCTTTTAGAGGCACTTGATGGCTGATTAAATGGGCCTTCAAGTCTAGGGAAAGATGCGGACTCACCGTGTAAGGCCACATCAAAATCAGGAACATGACCGATGATGTAAATATAAGCCATCAGTCATGAAGGGTTTTAAAATGAATATAAGTCATAGTATATGCTAGTTAGTATTGATTCTAAGGTAAGACATACCTACCATTAACACAAAAAATGATGCTCTGAACTATAAATAGTGCATTGCGTTTGTTACTGGCAATACGCCATTTTAGCTATCTAGTTATTTATTCTGAAATTGGGATACAATTTTTCTCTACAATAGGCTGGATTCATAAAGAAAATTAAGCATTATGCATTTTTATGATTAGATTTGTATCTGTATTGCTGAATAAGATCATTTCATTTGTGTTTGTTAATTGCAGTAATGCCAAAACATGCAAAGCTTGCATCAAATAGTGTCTGCTATTACTCAGCTTTCATCCATGAAATATATCTTGAAATGGAAAGTACAGCACCGAGCTTCGCAGTTTCAAATATTAAATAATGCAGAACAGATCCTATTGAGGTGCTTAATTTATTTCAAGGAAGCTTAGTTTTGTAACTAAACTTTGCAGACATAATATACATAATGCAAATATGGTTTATATGGGCTCTAAACTAGAAGTCTTAGAATGGGGATTTACCAGCTTGGAGGCACATTAATGCATGTAGCTTCATAAAAGTCTACTCCCAAAGCATCAAATATCAATCAATATCATAATTTATGTATGTTCTTTCCATTGAAAAAATAAAAAATATTCATATTTTATTAAGTGCCAACAGCAGAGTTTCATAAGTACTTTTTATTTGCTATAGAGTTACAAAACAGGGTACATTTTAACCTTGTATTTAAACGTTGCAAAAATGACAAATGGCTTTTGCAAAGTGAAAGGCGTGGTCCCCTTTCAAATACAGTTCATTCCCTTGCTGCATTTTGCTTTAAAAAAACAAGCCATGCTGTACTCACCTTTGCCGGGTCTGCCAGTGATCTGATGCTGCTCGCTGTGTCTGACATTCACTGTGGCACTGACATCATGTCTACAGCAAAGCTGCCAATCAGTGGGCTCAGCGCATTTTGTCAGCACTCACATTCGCTGAGCTCACTGATTGTCAGATGAGCTGTCAAGGTGATGTTGGTGCTGTAGCTGCCATGGCGCAGACTCTCCTGTAGACCGGAAGTAGGTACGATTTTGTTTTTAACAACATAATGCAGCCAAAGAAAAATTATATTTAAAGAAAACAACCCCTTAAAATAGTGGATAACCCATTAATCTGCTTGATGCAGAAAAAAAAAACTACAATAGCATGCCTGTTCACAGGTGACTGTATTTATCTCAAAAATTCAAGAAAAAAGGCGGCACTCACCATTAGTAGATCTTGTACTTTATTGCATCTGTATGGGGAGGGGGTGCAGAGGGCACGGACCACAGCACGCCGTTTCGGACGCTCAGCTCCTTGGACTCGTCAAAGCAGCTGAGCCTCCGAAACGGCGTGCTGTCGTCCGCGCCCTCTGCAACCCCTCCCCATACCGATGCAATAAAGTACAAGATCTACTAATGGTGAGTGCCGCCTTTTTTCTTGAATTTTTGATATACATGGACTTTTGTCACAAGGCGCTGCAACGCCATTTACAGGGTTTTGTAGTGGAAACATAAGGTACATAAGTGCTGTATACACCGCATGAATCCTGGAGGTGCCCGATTACTTCTCTCTACATTATTTTGTTTAAGACTGTATTTATCTGCATATCATTCTCATTCTCTGCAGTCATCTACTAGGATGGAGAGATGATTATACTTGCAGGTAGACCTGCTTTTTTCAAAATTTATGAGAGTTACTGACCGAGTTGAGTTCTTGCTTCCTGTTTTCCGATAAGTAAAACTATACTTGCCGTCAACTCTGGAACATTCAGGGGGCTCCCTAAATAAAAAGAGACCATTTAGACTTCTGACAAAAGAAAAAAAAAGCCCCCCAAGAAAAACAAATATTGCAGAAGTCCACTGAATCTGATGTAGTCCACAAGAGTGAATTTGCAAGACATAAGAAGAGAGAATTGGTAAAGTAATAAAGACAAGAGGCACCCTCATTCACCAATCTATTCCCATCAAAACCCAAAGATTTGATGTAGTCCAATGGAAGGTCCCATGATGACTCCATCTCCCAGAGTATGGAGCTGCATTCTGAGAATGCACCCCCATAAGCTTGGAAGAACGGCACTTCAGTTGAGCCTAGACTGTATGGGCTGCTTGCAGGTCCTGACTGCAGCTAATACATTTTAGCTGGTTTACTGTTGAAGATAATAGACTATATGGGCTCTTTTCAGGTATACATTGAAGCCAGCAGAATGTAGGGGACCCTGTTAGATGTTTAACAGGGTCCCATATATTCTGCTGGCTACAATGTGTACCTGAAAAAGAGCCCATATAGTATATCATCTTTTGCTAGATTCTTTGGGCTGGAGTGAAATCAGGACCTGCAAGGAGCCAATATAGTGTAGGCTTGTGTTGCAGTTATGCTGGAGATGTCCTCCACATACTGGAAATCTCACACCTGCGCAGAGACCAGTTCACGCATGCATAGCTGTGTTTTAAATCTGACAGCAGTAGGGCAAAGCACAGTGTGCCTCTGTGAGCCAGTTAGGCCTCTGCATAGGTGCAAAATTTCCCCCAGCAGTTTGGACAATGCAGGAGGCATTATCCATAAATCAAAAGAAGAGGATGGAGATCAGTGCAGAAAGGTGAGATGAATAGCGCTTCAATCAAGACCATTGGACTGGACTGAGGTAAATATAATACAGGGCGGGAGATTTTTATAAGGTATTTATGGGGTGTATAAGGGGGTGTCAGGGCAAAATAGGCACCTTCATAGAATGCAGCACAGGTGGTGCATTTAGTTTAGAGACCAAAAATCTGTAGAGAGGTTCACTTTAAATTGTGGGATATATTTCACTTTATGTAAGTTTAATAATGTAGAGACTCAAGTTTAGAAAGCAATCAGCCAAGATCAAACGATGACAACTACTGATGGAAAGCTATTTCATCATCTGCAAAAATTCTAAATAGTTATCATGAAGTCTGACCAAAGCACATCTATACATATGTCCGCTAAATCTGTATTGATTTTTTTCCTACTTCAATGAGGGTAATAAACAATAAAGGTTTCAAAATGTTCTCATTCTTTTTTATTATATTGAAATTTTAAGAAAACATGTCACCTTGAATTTTGTTTCCAAAGCTCTCATTTACCAGTCAGATGACAATGTAACTGGTACAAGTAACACGATTTACCTGCTTAATAAATCTCTTATGCTGAAAACTATTTCTTTGAAAGTTAACCTTGTATATGCAGCTGAGGGACTAATGAGCCATAGATACCTAAGGCGGGTACGTTGGCACCAACATGGTTCACACGTACTCTCCGTGATCGATGATAGCAGACACAACCAAGAAACTTAACAGCATTACTTATTCAAAAAGCAGCACAATATTTTCAGAACATCATTAGTTTAATAAATGATTGATATAAATGCGAGATCGCATTGGCTAACAGGAAAACTGATATGCCTTGAAATGTGCCTCTTAAATTGTACTCCATGGTTGACATCCATTAGTCAAACATAAGGATTGCTATGGAGCTTACATTAATTCTATCATGTATCACTGCAGGACAATACAGATTTGCTACTCAGTTTCTAAAATCTTTGTGACTACCTATATATAAAAACTGTACTGTTGCACTTTCACAGTGATTTATTTTCCAAAAACAGAGTGAGAAACAGATATAAACTAGAAATGGCTAAACAAATATTTTAATAATTGAAGGTAACTCAGGTGGAAACATTTCTTCAAAGTATAACTTCAGGCAAAAGTGGAAATCAGCTTTAGTACAATATACCACTAGAGCTGGATGAACCCACAGATGTCTGGGTTCGTAAGATCCGGCTGTGCGTTACAAAAAAAGTCAGAGTTCAGAACTGGGTCTTTCCTAACTTCAGCCCAAACCCTGTATAAGTCTATGTGGAGCCAAACTTTTGTGCTATGAAAGAGTGGCAGTAAGGGCTAGGGACTGTAAAAGAGAGCAAAATGGTGATTAAAGCGGAAGTATACTTACCAGTCTCACACTACAGTCACACATGCTTACGCATCCACTCATTAAACCTCATGAATATCCACTGTACTCATTGTAACAACAGCTGTGACAGCGCCTGTGATCGGCTGTTGCAGTCAACTGCGCTCCTCACTTTCCGTGATTGGTTGCCATACACATTAGTGTATGGCAAGGAACCGGCCATCATACAGTGCCTTGTGAAAGTATTTGGCCCACTTGAACTTTTCAACCTTTTGCCACATTTCAGGCTTTAAACATAAAGATATAAATTCAATTTTTTTTGTGAAGAATCAACAACAAGTAGGACACAATCATGAAGTGAAGTGAAATTTATTGGATATTTTGAACTTTTTTAACAAGTAAAAAACTGAATAGTGGGGCATGCAATATTATTTGGCCCCCTGAGTTAATACTTTGTAGTGCCACCTTTTGCTGAGATTACAGCTGCAAGTCGCTTGGGGTATGTCTCTATGAGCTTTGCACAAGGAGAGACTGAAATTCTTGCTCATTTGTCCTTGCAAAACATTGTCTTGATGGAAGATAAATCTCCATTCCAGTCTCAGATCTTTTGCAGACTTCAACAGGTTTTCTTCCAGAATGGTCCTGTGTTTGGCTCCTCATCTTCCCATCAATTTTAACCATCTTTCCTGTCCATGTTGAAGTAAAGCAGGCCCAAATCATGATGCTGCCTCCACCATGTTTGAAAGGGGGGATGGTGTTTTGAGTGTGATGAACTGTGTTGCTTTTACCCAAACATATTGTTTTGCATTGTGGCCAAAAAGTTAATTTTGGTTTAATCTGACTAGAGCACCTTATTCCATATGTTTGGTGTTCCCTGGTGGCTTGTGGCAAACTTCAGACAAGACTTTTTATGGATATCTTTGAGAAATGGCTTTCTTCTTGTCACTCTTCCATAATGGCCAAATTTGTGCAGTGTACGACTGATTGTTGTCCTATAGACAGACTCTCCCACCTCAGCTGTAGATCTCTGCAGTTCATCCAGAGTGATCATGGGCCTTTTGGCTGCATCTCTGATTATTCTTCTCCTTGTTCGAGATAAATGTTTAGAGGGACGGCGGGTCTTGGTAGATTTGCAGTGGTCTGATACTCCTTCCATTTATATATGATCACTTGCACAGTGCTCCTTGATATGTTTAAAACTTGGGAATCTTTTTATATCTAAATCCGGCTTTAAACTTCACCATAACAGTATCTCAAACCTGCCTGGTGTGTTCCTTGTCTTCATGATGCTCTCTGTACTTGAAACAGAACCCTGAGACTATCACAGAGCAAGAGAATTTATACGGAGACTTGATTACACACAGGTGGATTCTATTTATTTACCATGTCATTTAGGACAACATTGGATCATTCAGAGATCCTCACTGAACTTCTGGAGTGAGTTTGCTGCACTGAAAGTAAAGGCTTCGAATAATTTTGCAAGCCTCACTTTTCAGTTTTAAATTTTTAAAAAAAGTTTAAAATATGCAATAAATTTCGTTCCACTTCACGATTGTGTCCCACTTGTTGATTCTTCACAAAAAATTAGCATTTATATCTTTGTTTAAAGCCTGAAATGTGGCAAAACGTTGAAAAGTTCAAGGGGGCCAAATACTTTCACAAGGCACTGTATACGTGTAAAAAGTAAATAAAAAAATCCATGGTGTCCTACATATTTTTTTATTCTCAGCACAAATCAGACAGCTGTGGCCTGCAGCCACCAGATGTGTGCTTTATATTGGCTGAGTAGATGTCACCCAAGTTCATCTGAGGTCAGAGCTGTGTACCTCACTGATGTCACTGCTCTCACAGCTGTGGCTCTGTCAGTGTAAAAGCGGTCCTTGTGGTGAGCGGATACTGAAATATAAGCCATGATGTAGCAGAGCTGGGAAGCTTCATTGGATATTTGTTTATAGAGCTGAATATGTTTAGGAGCTAATAAATGGATAAAAGATGATGTCTGTGTGTTTTATTTCAAATAAAGGATTTTTCTCAGTGTTTTTTTTTGTAACTATTTACTTACAGGATTGGCAATGTGGTGATCTCATAGAGTCCTAAACATTACCAATCCAGGGTTTGATTACAGCCATCAATTCTTATCTGTCATTAACCCCTTATATTACCCTGATTTCCACCTCACTTAATTAATTGAGAAGATTTAATGAATGCCCCAAATTCTGGAGTGGATTAGGGCTGCTATTCTTAGCCTGCAGGGGCCCAATAACTATGTGCTTCCACAGGGTAAAAATACGACTATCAGCTGTGTGCACATGCACACACATAAACACAATCATTGCACTGTAAATACCCTGGATATGTGCAGCAGGCGTTATCAACTGACGTCATTGCACTTAATCTCAGATGACATCTCGCTGTTCCACTATTGTACTTTGCACACAGAGGATAATAACCCCAAATGTTGTTTCATACAAAGTATGATAGCCTCCACAGACCTCGCACAAAAAGTTTGATTCTCCCATCCAAACGCAGTATGATGGCTCCTTAGCCTTTAACCACACATAGTATGATGACCCCCCCAATGCTTCCCCCCAAAAAGTATAATGACCCTAAAGACCTTCACACGGAGTATGATGGTCCAAAAATTTCAAATCACAGTAGGATAGTCTTTGCACTTGAAAAAAAAGTACTTCAAGTTCCTTAACGTGCCTCCAAGGCACTCCCTGACTGATTTTCACATGGATTTTACACTACATTTCTCATTACTGGAATATTGGTTCCCTACAAAAAAAGATGTAATTTATATTAATAGACAAACACCTACACAGCCATACTAATATATCCAACTGTAAAATAAATCTGTGTAGTGACCCAGAGTAAGCGATACTAAAATGTTCCCTGATCTGCCATATGTTGTTTTATAATGCTGTGCATTACTTGGAACTCCTATACCTTAGCTGCAGGCTGCTGCAGACGCAGGAGTGAAGTCACGATGTGAGCACTGCATTTTTATGGAGAGATGCATAAGTGCTGTAGTCGGTGGGCCTGCTCTGGATTGCTCCTGACCTCTAGTGATTACGTTGCAGTAAAGAGTATGACGGCTGCACTTTATACAGAGAACTTTCTTTGGAAAGGCAGAGTCCATGCTACAGTGTGCTTCCCAAATCAGGGTAGACCCGAACATAAAAAAACCTGGAAAACCTGACAACTAATCAAATCAAAGCCAATTATGGATCCCTAATGCTAAGATACTCTGAGCTAAGAAGAGGGAGTATTCACTAAGTGTACGCTGTCAATTCTGCAGTTTATATGAAGTAGATGTTCATAGTCATTGTTCATGAAATCTGTGGTGTCTGTATTTCTTATCGGACTGCAATAACTTGTTCTACTACTTCATGCTACATGGTCTTAGTGTTTGTGCATGGCAGAAACAAATTGAATGTGTAACCAGACCAGGAAGCTTAGTGTCACATATTGACTACCTTTGTAGTCCTGGATTGTTGCTGCTGTGTTAATTAATTGAGTTTTTTTTTCCTTAGTGTGCTGCAATTGCTGAATGTGTGGTGGGTGGCTCTGCAGGTGAGGAGTGAGTTGTAACTCAGAAGGAGGTGAGGGGTGTGTCTGAGCTTTCCACTCTCCACCCCTCGGCCTTAAGTAGTTCTGCTTCCTTCCATCAGATATCGCATATTCAGTTCATTCTAATCTTGCTGTGCAGACGTGCTGTTGGAGCATCTGCTATTCCCTTCACTTGAAGAGGTGTCTTTTTCTTGGTCCGTGGATGGAGGTAGGGGCTCTTAGCTGAGAGGCAAGTTGAGAATTTGAGGGATAGGGTGGTGGCCCAAACCTCCTCACCTTCAGGGGTACTTCGGGAACAGGGCTAGTCAGGGACTCCAACTCCAGGGTCAGACTAGCCTCCCAATAGCCCTTGCCTGTTATCCCTTCCTGCTCCATTCCCCTCATCTGCTGCACGGATAACACATAGCCACTACATGTAGCTGGACTAAGAAATCAGCCCCTGCGACCCATCTAGTTACTTTCCTCTACTACCCAAATCCCCTTTTACATTTGCCTCTCAATCTGTGGATTGTTGGAGTCATCGTAGGCGCTGTGACAGAATTAAGCTCCGATTTCTCTAGGTCTACATTCTTGCTGGAGATTTCGACACGTGCTAACAGGTTTCAATTTAAAACAATTATCAGAAGGTGACCATGAAATGTGATCTTTGTCTAGTAATTTTATGCTACTCATGAAATACACATGCTTATAACTAGTGAACCCTGTGCGTTGTACGTTGAGTTTGTCTCTGAGGAATCAGTCATGTAATTCTTGTTCCTAATTTAGGCCTGATACAAACTTATAAATGTCTCAGCCCTTCCTACTATGTTTATCACATAGAATATACAGTATCAATATAAATAGCTTTGGGTTTGTATGCAGATTTTCTCATTTTCTGGTACCCTGCTTCTCAGGAGTGGGAAAACATTAGCTTCCGTACACTGAGCATAAATTATATTTTATCTCTGATTTTTATGGCAGTTTGTAATGCAAGGTAATAGGATTTATGACCAAGAAATGAGAAGATGTCCAGGAGGTAATGAGGCTTGTCTTTTACATTATACTGAACTGAATTTAGCTCTCCCCACACTAGGTTCTAATACAGAGATGTAGGAGTTGACTTTACTACAGTTGTACTTAAACTATCAGCTTTTATAAATTTTATCAAAGAAATGACAGCAACTTCATTTTCTGTAAAAGCCTGGGGTATTATTAGGAAAATTATGAATTATAAAGTGGATCGGAAGTGTATTAAAATGAAAGTAATATGGTTTGGAACATTATTAACTTTCTGAACCCCAGTTTTTATTGGCTTTGTTAGAAAGCAGTCATGTAAGGGCTGACATTGCTTGAAGCCACAAATCTGATGGCAATTGTCCTATTAATGCATAATTTAAGACGGGTATCATGTACAATGTGGGAGATGTTTTGTTCTCGAACAAAAAAACCTATATATGTATGTACAAAATAGATTAACATCTCATTTTGAAATATCAATGATGTGTTAAAGGTTTAGTGAATCCTGCTTTGTGCACAGGGATTGAACCAGATGGAGGAGGCCCCTTCCAACTCCACAATTCTATGATCTATGATGCTAAACTAAAATAATAATTCACAGACTACTAGTGCACTAGACACGTTCCTACATCTCTCTGTTTTTCATGTGTCTCATCTAGTAAAGCTGCTTATATAGAAGTATTTTCTCCGAGTGGAGATTGAATCACCAATCTGGCATGCCAGTGGTGAGAAGACTTATTGCTATATCGCAAAGCTCATTAAAGTGTCAGTTTTGACTTTTAGGATTGCTAGTTCCAATAGGTGGAACTATAGTTTGTCTACTTTCTCCTTGAAGAGATAATTTGCATATATAAAAATATGACAATGGTTTAGAAAACTCTTGTGATAGTTTGCCATGTTTTTCAGAATGTGGTACTGTGTGGTCTCTGATAGCTGTCATTCTGGTGATCACTCAATTATCTAATTGCACTAAAGGGTAAATAGTTATTTAATTCTTAGAAGATATCACTACACTGATCCCCAGAAGGGGTCTCTAATACCACCACTCTAAGCATTCTCTTTAGGACTGCCAAGTGCAACACATTGCTTTCTCTAGAAGTCTCCTAAAGTAGGAAAAGAGCAATGGTGCACAACACCATTCACACAAGGAACTTCAGAGGCCCATCTCTGGATTGATGGGAGAACGAATGGTCAGGCCTCAACACATCATTAAGTTATGACCTTTCCTACAAATAGGTGATACCTTCTTAATATTGAAATCCACCTGAGGAAGACAACGGTCCATTGTGGAAACACGTTGTGGTAATAAAAGACGTGTTTTAATCCTTAACCGCTCTTTGTTAGTGCCTCAGCGCTCCTATATAGTAACCTATTATCCTTCTAACCTTCTATATATTGACATAACTCTTTAAGACCTCAAAACCTATGTGCTATCAGACACAACAATGAAGTACAACAAAAAATGGCAAAAGGTATTTCATTGCATATAGTCAATAAAAAGACAGATAATGTCAAAAAATAGAAGACAACAAAACCAGAGGAAAGATATAATTGAAAGGCATAATGACCATAGGATCCATAAACTATGTATTAGTAGTGTATGTTCCCAATTTACATGTATACAGCATGAATAGTCTCACTGGTATATTGTGTAATGTGCAGAATCCTATTGACTATGCTCCCAGTGAATATTTTGCATGCTTCCAGTTGGGGGTGCAAATAACCATCTCTCTGATCTATTGAATGTCAATTACTCTGGTCATATGGCTGGAAATTAGCTAGTATAGTTTGTTAGTGATGGCACATGTGCACTAACAAACAACCCTTTGAAGGCAGAGATCAAGAATTTCATGTAACACCTCCTTTTTATATGAAAACACATTTCTCTGGAATGTAGAAACAAATAGAAGATTAAAACACCCATTCAATCATCCTGGAACAGGGATAACCCCTGAAGAAGGAGCAGAGGCTGCTCCGAAATGCGTTGGGATAAAGAGGCACAATTTGCACCAGACCTCTTGAGTCGTGGTTTTCTTTCAGCAGTGCAGATCTCCAGCACTTCGTCTTATTGTTCCAGTTGTATGCCATGTTGCACGTGGAGGTGTGGATCCATCGGCAGCTGCATGAGCGCAAATACTGGTTGTGGGTACACACAACCTGTTCAGGTGAGCAATTCTCAACGGGCAATTGCCCCTCTCTGCCACGAGATAAGACCCTATGCGCTCTTTTGTCTCTTACATTTTTTAGACATTCAATCATCCTGTCAGAGTCCTCCCACAGCACGTCTGACAGAAAGCACCGTGGGACATCACCGCTCTTTCTCCGCCTCAAGGAAGTGAGATCGGCTTCCGGCCGGGGCGTCCCTCACCCTTCGTGCTCGCACCAGACCAGCCGCACACCCGACGTGGCCCGCTTCCACTGCATGTGGATCGGATGCAACTAGGATCCAGCACCTAACAGTAAGTGCATCCTCTGGTGTAATCAGCCATTAGCTTGTAAGGGCACCGCAGCATATCTTATATAGAGGTCTTTCTCCATCAGCAAAGCAGTTCTCTCACATTTAAGAGCCTTTTTAAAGGCATCCAAGAACTGGACAAATTGAAAGTACCGTATGTATTGGTAACATCCTATAAGGCACAGTATTCACATTTTAATTAGCTCTGTAAAGTCTCTTGTACAACCAACCAGCAGTGGCGTAACTAGCCCGCCACAGGCCCCGGTGCAAGATGGGCCCCAGGGCCCCCCATGTGAGGACCGGGGGGGGGGGGTTGTGCTGTCAGAATTCTGTGAGCCTCCATTCCCCTTCATTTAAGAACCGGGGGGGGGTGCATTCTGTGAGCCTCCCTGCCCCTCACGTAAGAACCGGGGGGGGGTGCTGGCAGTATTTTGTGAGCCTCCACTCCAGCCTCCCTGCCCCTCACATAAGAATCAGGGGGGGGTGCTGTCAGTATTTTGTGAGCCTCCACTCCAGCCTCCCTGCCTCCTCACATAAGAACCAGGGGGGTGCTGTCACAGATTTTTCAGCCTCACACATACACTCACCACTGCCGCCGTGCGCATCCACAGTCTCGCGGTCCGCAGTGAGGAGGAGAGGAGGGGCGGGCAGAGCTGCAGGAAGTGAGGTCTTTCTCACTTCCCGTCCTTCCTCCTCTCCGGCCGGCGCTATCGCGGTCGCGGCGGCCGGCTGTTAGCACGGGACACGGGGCCCCCCCAGGGGGCGGGCCCAGTCGCAGCCGCGACCGCTGCGACCACGGTAGTTACGCCACTGCCAACCAGGATAAGCTGCTAATTGTTAAAGTTGCACAAACCCTGCACACCAATTATTAACACTACTGCATAGATCACAGATAAAGATTCACAAACTAAGTACATGTTGATACTATGTTAATCGATCTCCTTGTTTAGTTCAGTATCCAGGTATTAACCTGAAAACCAATAGAATCAGTTGGAAAGGCATAAAGGAACAATCTTTACTTAAAGGTACAACATATCCTCCTTTTCCCAACAACATATACCTGCAGAAGGTGTTTTAACCCTTGTTTGGTACATGGTATAATGTTGTTTTCAAGATTAGATTTTTATTACAGCACATAGACCCAGCTAATGAAGGATGAAACAAAGGATATGACTATAGCTTAATTTCGAAAAGAACATGCCAGAATGTTGCATCAATACATTTAGAAAATACTGTTTCTTCTTGCGTATTATATAGACAACTGTTCAGCAAAGCTTTAAATTACTTTGTGTAAGCTGATGGGAATTTGCATAAAGATGCAGACATCTGATGGACTTTGGGAAGCTTTACATCTCAACTGACAGGATCTCTCCCTCTATTCTGTCATTTTCTATGACACGCAGCAAAGGCAGACACAGCTAATGTAGCTTCATGTATAATTCCCCACTGTTCAGCAGTTACATTCATTACAGAATGTTATGGTGGGTGCCATTTTAATAAGAGCCTCTCCATTTTCTACAGACACATTAGCCCATGAGTGAGAAAAGCCATAATAAAGAAAGGTAAAATCGAGCTTTGAGGGACCAGAGATGCAGCACGTATGAAATATGTCATTCTTGCTCAGGAAATATACTTTTTAATAGAAATTGCATTTTCCTGTGTGTCTTAACTACAGTAGATGCACTTATTTCAGAGGTAACCCAACCAGTTCTATTTTTCTTTTACTTAAACTTGTGTTTTTTAAAAAATTCTTGAAAAAGATTCAAGATGATCCATTTTAGAAAAGTCCACTTTGAACCAATTATTTTGGGTTGTAAATTGTTTATCTAAATTTCAATAAAAGCTTACTGTAAACGGGCATTGAGTGTGCACAACTAGGTTGCTTTGGTTACTTTACCCTACTTTACTTGGAAGGTTCACCAAAACGCACATTGCGGTGTGTGTGTCACACACTACAGGCTCCCAACACCACCTGGTATCCTTCATTACATTACTATTGGCATATGTTTTCCATCTGATTGCATTTGCACTTTACTATGCACTGTTAACACTTCTTATTCACAATGATTATTATTGTATCTTTTACTATATCTCTAGCGTAGTACTTTGGCTGGGTTCACATCATGTGTTTTGGCTGTCCGGGTGGATCCTGTGTTCTGCAGGACCACCCGGACAGAAGCGGATAGAAACGGAAGTCTGGACACGGATGACAAATAAGCTCCCAGATCCTGTTTTTTGCAGGATCCGTTTCTCCATAGAAATGCATTGTGACATGCTGCATCCATAGGAAATAATGGTATTGTCGGTCCAGAGAGAGAGAGAAAATCTGCACAATCCAGAATGGAAAAATGGCTGGGAGGAGCTCTGGATGTTTTCTGACCATGCTCACTACTGAAAGCCGGATTCGGGAGACGATCCTGTTTTTTTCCCGGATCTGGCTCTATAGATTCCCCCCAACTGCTCCGGACCAGACTCGTTTTTCTCCAGTTTTGTCCGGTGCGCCCAAAAATGGTTTAGTCTCCGATTTTGGAGCCGGTAAAAAAACAGGACAGAAATGAATCCTGAACTGAATTCAGTAAAACGGATGGCTATTTATGACACATCCGGCACCATTGGGATGCATGGGAGGCAAAAAACGATCCTGTTCTGTCCTTTTCAAAACGGACAGAACAGGTTGGTAAAAAACATGGTGTGAAGCCAACCTTATTCAATATTGATTCCTTCATTCTACCAACATTTCTGTGCATCCATTACCATTGTTATTTTTTTTTTATATATGTAATAGGTTACTACATTACTGACTCCGTAATATAACTCATTGCATACTGAGCTTTATATTTTACCAATATTAGGGCCCTTTCACATCAGCGGTATTTTCAAATCGCGGCAGATGCGGTGAAAAAAACGCATCTGCCGCGATTACCGCATAACCGCGACACTTGCGGCAAGCCCCATGCAATGTCTATGGGGCTTGCGGTAAGGGTGCGGCAGGTGCGGCAAGTGCGGTTTCGGCAGCGTTTTTTTTCGCGGCCGCACCTGCCGCAAGTGCCGAAACCGCACTTGCCGCACCTGCCGCACCCTTACCGCAAGCCCCATAGACATTGCATGGGGCTTGCCGCAAGTGTGCCGCAAGTGTCGCGGTTATGCGGTAATCGCGGCAGATGCGGCTTTTTCACTGCATCTGCCGCAATTTGAAAATACCGCTGATGTGAAAGGGCCCTTACTGTGTATTTATAGTTGCGATTGTTTAACTACTTGCTACCCTGTGATATCATTGGTACACTTATGTAATTTATCCTATCAATTTTACTTACAGTGGGGAAGTATTTGATTGATGATTTTGCAAGTTTTCCCACCTAAAAAGAATGGAGAGGTCTGTAATGTTTATCATAGGTACACTTCAACTTTGAATGACAGAATCTAAAATAAAAATCCAGAAAATCATATTATATGATTTTTACATACTGAATTTGCGTGATATAAGCATTTCATGCAATGGAAAAACAGAACATAATACTTGGTACAGAAATCTTTGTTTGCAATTACTGAGGTCAGACATTTCCTCCAGTTTTTGACCAAGTTTGTATACACTACAACAGGGATTTTGGCTCACTCTTCCATAAAGATCTTCTCCGAATCTTTCAGGCTTTGAGGCTGTTGCTGGGCAACATTGAGTTTTAGCTCCAACCAAAGATTTACTATTGGGTTTAGGTCTGGGGACCTGCTTGGTCCTGCAAAATCCAAGAAGGAGAGTAATAATCAGTTGTAGCTTTACATTACATTAAGAAAAAAGGGTCCGCTCACCTGACTTCTCTCTCCAGTTTTCCTCCCTCTCAGCAAAGACTCCAGCAGGCCTGTAGCTGCATTCAAATCACCTCCAAGAATTGTCCAGCGAGTTGAGGAAAATTTCACCGTGAGTTCTTTATAAAATTTCCATTTATTGGTATTCCGGTAAAAAACAGGTTCCTTAACACGTAAAAGCACACAGGTCTGTTTATCATGTCTTCAGGCAACATGTTTTGGCTAGCTTGTAGCGTTACTCATGATCTCATTTACCTCAACTCGCTGGACAGTTCTTGGAAGCAATAATCAGTTGTTGCTTCCAGCACTCGGTCACCGATGTCGTCTTGCTGGCCAAGGGCTGGAGAACAGAGGTTCTTTTACATAGTGAAATGTAAGAACTGGTGTAAGTATCTGCTCTAGTGGCAGGACTTACTCTAGTTTTGACAATTCCTGAGTCATGATTGTTAGAACGCAAAGAAAGAAATCTTCACCTTCCCGCAGCACATACGCACCAAAAAGGCACCATTTTGGATGTGAATGTTGTCAGCTGCTGCAGATTTCTGTCTACAGAAAGCCACTGCTACTTTTTAACATGGGCACATGTGGTTCGCACTGTTGCTTTACCTTGCTGGGTCCTGTTTACAAACCCACTAAGGAAATGTGTGCAATAGAATGTTCTCCCTGTGCTTGCATGGCTTTCCTCTGGTTTCTCCAGTTTTCACCCACACTCCAAAGACTACAAGGTTGACTCAAATAAAACCTTGATACATTGGATTATTGTACTAGATTATAATCTTTTTCTAGGATTCATCAGAGTCTTAAGGCCCTGTCACACATAACGAGATCGCTAACGAGATCGTTGTAACGTCACAGATTTTATGACGCAACAATTATCCCGCTAACGATGTCGTTATGTCTGACACGCACCAACGATCTGGCTCCTGCTGTCAGATCGTTGATTGTTACACACTGCTCTGGGTCATTTCTTCGTCGTTGTGGTCCCACTGGGAGCGCTACATCGTTGTGTTTGACAGGGATAATGACCAATGATCTCAATGCTATGCTATAGAGTGACAGTTCCCAACGACCTCAGTATAATTCTGGATCGTTACTGAGGGCGTTGGTGACATCGCTGGTGAGATGCCTGTTTGACATCTTGCCAGCGATGTGAAAAACAACGCACCAGCGATCTCTGCACACCGTTATCGTTATCGGGATCGCTGATGCGTCGTTATGTGTGACTGGGCCTTAAGTCTGAGTTAGCACAAAAGAGTGTAAGTAGTTTTACAATTTATTATGCTCACACTTGTTTACAAATACATAACTTATTGTCAGTAGGTATAGAACGTGCAAAAAAATGACAAAATGTACAATGACCATAATAGTTGATATGATTAGCTATTATTGCTTTATAATGAATATTTCTGATGTTCCTGCACATAGCGTATGCTCCACATCTGCCATTGAAGGTAGTGTCCAAATTAATTAACCATTTTTTATTTTATTTTACCAGTCTTTAAAAAAAAAAAAAAGGATAAGCAATAAGACGTCAAGCAAACCGCCAAGTTGTCGTGAAGCAAGTCAAACCTCAAGTAGTCGTCAATCGTCAAGTAGCCAGGTAGATTGTTAATATTTAGTGTTTCAAAAAAGGTTTATGTGTAAAGTTTGCATTGCTGACAAATACAGGTATATAAAAGTCTCAATGTAGGGTTAGAAAAACTGGGCACTACCCGTGTGTAACAACTGGTGTGGATTCACGTAATCCTTACTGACTGAGGGTCTTCAATCAATGGAGGTGCTCACTTAGCATAAGTGCAGATACAAAGGCAAAAAGAACAAAGACAGTGGCACTCACCAAGCTGATCTTCATAATTTATTGCAGTTTCCAAAGGATCATTCCAGAGGAGCGGATAGTTGGGGAGGGAGGTGCGGGAGCGATGACGACGGCAACCGTTTCGCGGCTCAGTGGCCGCTTCTACATGTCATGTCAGGACCCGTAGAAGCGGCCACTGAGCCGCGAAACGGTTGCCGTCGTCCACGCTCCCGCACCTCCCTCCCCAACTATCCGCTCCTCTGGAATGATCCTTTGGAAACTGCAATAAATTATGAAGATCAGCTTGGTAAGTGCCACTGTCTTTGCACAGGTATATAAAATTATAAATTGTATTGTCTTGTTTAAAGGTGAATGAAGCAAGCCTCAGCCGAAAGGGCAAATCTAATCGGAAAGGTTGAGCGGGAGCTTCGAAAATTCTTCCATTGGTAAATATGTTTCACACTGTATATAACCTTTTAAAGCAGGGGTGGGTGGGGGAACTGTAGTGCTCAAGAGCTGCAAATACTGCAGGATTTTAGGATTTCATTGGCATTGCACAAGGTGTTGTAATCATGACCTGTGCAAGCGATTAATTTACCACCTGTCAATATATAATTTTAATACATTCCCATTTCTTTTTCATATATTCCTATTTAATAGGAGAAGCATCAAGGCAAAAAAAAAAGGCTTCTTGATGAAGAATGAAGAGCCAATTGATATTGACAATGAGACACTAATGGCGCTTCTTCAGGAAAATCAATGTCTGTGGGATCAACCAGATAGTAGTCATAATGACTTTACCAAAACCTGGCATTTATACAGACAATTGTCATTAAAGACTCAAAAAAATAGGTAATTTTAACAATCAAAGAGGTGACATAACAATTTAACATTTTAAATACAATAATTTAACTTTGTAATAAGAATTATGTAAAATGTATTTATATAAACAAAACTAAATAATTGTTTAAATCCTATTATAGCATCAGCTGTACATATATGGTGGAGGTCATCAGAGACAGATTTGTCCGTGACTTTAGACAAAATATGGAAGCGTTGAGTGGATCCTCGGGGAAATGTCCTGCTACATATGTTTATTACAATCAACTGATGTTTCTTCAAAAAAGCTTAGATCAATGAATGTAAGTAATGTAAAATTTAAAATTGCAATTATTTGAAAAAATAACACATAACTCCTTAAAACTATATACATCTTAAGGTAACTATTTTTTTTAACTTTTATTATAGAACTGTCGGTAGTACAGCAGCACCCTCAGAACTGGATGGAGAAGCGGGATCTGAAATGTGTATGCAGACAGCAGCACCACAGAAAACGGGCAATCTGGATGTGTCTCTCGTTAGTGAACCTCATTCTGTGGAGAACACTAATCAAGAAAGTCAACTGTGGCTTATGGAGTAGGTGCCCATCTGCGGAAACAGAGTGGTCACAAGCGTGCAGGATCCAGAGAAGCGGCTGATGCATGTGTTTCAACCAGAGCTGGGGCGCACTCGGTCACCGGGGCTTCTGTGTGGGATGTCACGGGTGGTCGGTATCCCCGGTGCCGTGCCCTGGCGAACAACTATACCAGGTGTTGATGGTAAAACGGTGGGGGTAAAAGGGGTTATTTACAGGGAACGTGACGCCACCTGTAGAGTCCGGTAAGGTGGTACCGGCGCTGCCAGCCGGCCGCTGAGGTGATGGAGGGGGGCAGCAGTGTGTGGTACAGCTCCCCACAGGTGGAGCTTTACCTCAGGGCAGCTGTGGTGAGACGGTGAGGGAGGACAGTGATGGAAATGTGGTGCAGTTCTTACCCCTCTGCTGTTGATGTTGATGATGTTAAGTCCTTTGAGCTGCGGCAGGAAGAATAACAGAAACCATTTCCATTTTAACTTTGCTTTACTCGGTACCGGCTGATGGCATAACAATACACGGTACAGTTTGGTTTAGGGTGTTGTTACCAAGTCAGGATTTCTCTTAAGGAGTCTTTAGATGTTCTCTCTCTGTCTTTCAGGGTTTCTATTCTCTTTCCAGATCTTTCCTTCTTTCCCACCTTTGAAGAGCTCACCCGCCAGTCCTGCAGTCTGTATCTAGTAGGCTTAGCTTGACTTATACCGGTCCAAATGGGAACAGCAGGAACGCACAAGTTTCCCACCTGACACCGGGTTTCAGTCTTTCCTCACTAGTGTAGGACCGTCTTTTGGGCATGAGGGGTGAGGTACCTTTGTGGGGCTGTCAGCAACCCGGTCCTGTTGGGCCTGCAGCTCGTCGGCTTTGCAGTCAGGGCTGAACTCCTGGCTGCCTCGATAGTCCGTGTCACCTGTGTACCCTCAACATGACCAGCTGGCTCCTACCAGTTCTGGTCCGTTGCCATCTGTCCTGGGCCCCCACATAAAGATGGGGTACCCTCCACTCAGCTGGGCTGCCAGGCCTGACCACTCTGTCTGCCTTCCCAACACCGTCTGAGGTAAATTCTTAACTGTCACTCTACTCTATCCTAAGCTCCGCCCACCACCTGTGGAACCTACCATATTACCTGTTCCCCCTACACTAAGTGGTGCGGTCCTAAGTGAGTGCTAAAAATAGACTCCATAAGGTTTAAATCGTAACCTGGCAACGTACAAGGAAAAACACATTTTATATTCAAGTGTAATACCATTCTGTGGCGCATACCCGCAGGGGCGCCACACATGTAGTCCATGATTGTTGATGGATTACAAAGGCTGGATGACATATTCGTGAACACACAAATCCAAAACGACTTACAATTTCAGAAACTGCAAGAAAGGAAATCATTCTAGGCTGCCAATGAATGGCAATTCCTGCTTTTGTCTTTTGTACCTTGGTTTAAAAAAATTACTAACCACAGGCAGTGGGATTTTCAATAGAAGCCGTAGGGAGAATTTGTAGGAAGTAGCAGTGGGACAAATCCAATGGTGCCATCGCCTGTTACTTCCCCACAACAATTGGATCAGCAACAACAAGTCACATCTGTACATCCATCTACACCACATTATTCCATTATTATTTATACCAACCAAATCCACTGCAAACATGGCAGGCAAACTTCCATACTTTGCCATCAAGCAGTCACACAGTGGCATCAAGCAGTCCTGCTTTTCTTTGGGATGACACAGAAGCAGGAATACCAGCATCTTTAAAAATATGCGATGTACATAATAACTTTGGATGCGTATGTAACATAATATATCAATGATCATAATGCTGAAGTTAATGTTTCAAATTCTGATGGTTTTTATATTTTCTAAATTTAATCTGGTTACCACTGATTTGGTGCACTTATAGGGGTAATGTTTAATATATATTGAAATTAGTAAAGTTTAATACAAAACCTTGTTTCACCTTTCTAACATTATTTGTAAGAACATAATGTGTACTCTGAAAGTATTTCTCTCTGATATTTATGCGAACTCTACAAAGTTTGAGTGTAATACTGTATCATTTCCATGATGTTAAAAAAATTTTGGATAAAAAAGTACTTCAACCTATGTTCTAGCAAATGCTTCACATATTGACCTTGCTTATAATAACAAATTGTCACTAATGGTTATCCTGCCGTGGAATCCGACCTTTTTCACTCACAACATACTGTACAAATTGTTCTCGAATTTGCATAATGGCACTAGTAGAGCTAATCGCTCTGTTCTCTATGCTGCTCAGGCTTGAGTCACAATCATTCAGATCTATATGGAGGAGATCATGTTGAGACACAAAATTATGTATCCAGAAAACAGTGATAAAGAGCTGGAATCAAAATGCCGCGCTGACCACAAGGATAAAAACAGAGCAAATCATCCACTCCGTTTATTTTGCCTACACGTGTTTCGTGGCACAAAGCCACTTCCTCAGGGCATCAAGATCTTAAAACAATCAAGGATATATATACACACACAAGATAGTGTCATACTGCTTGTATCCCGCCCTCCTACTTCCTGGGAAAACACCCACTTTTACTAAGCAAAAACATATACATCTAAAACACAGATTAAATCAGTTAAAATACATTCAAAACATTCCAGAAGTTTATAAAACATCAAATCACACATATATAATACATTAAATTGATAATTATTAAGAATAAAACATTTATGATATAAGGTTCATCCAGGATTTGAACCTACTATGTCATCAATCTAGAATAACCCATTAAAACTAAAACACATGCACTAACCCACCAAGCCATCTAGTGTTTAGGTGATAAGAGCTCTTTTTAGCCAAGATCTCACAACTCTAGTTCACTACAATCAAACATCTTCTATTTCATTGGTCATCTAGGTGTATACCAAATAGGAGAGGGAAAAAAAAACATAAGAAAGGGAACACTATATCCTAATTATTAAAAAAACGTCTATGTCCTCTTCATGATAATAAAAAATCAATAATTTAATTTATAAAATCACAGCTGATATTATTCCGGATTTGAACCTGCTCTGTTCCAAAATCTAAAACTTCAATTTCATGTGAAATAGCACACCAGACCACTAGGCCACTAAGACATTCAATAATCTAAACGGTAAGCAACATTACAAAAATAGGACCTCAAAACTGGAATCAATTCTACCTTAAATAGGCCTCAGCCAAAATGAGGTTATTTGGAGGATCTCAAGAAAGGTTTCCTCACTGTTAATGATGTTAAAAGGTAAGCATATTGTAAGCGCACAATTATGTTTATATATTAAAATACCCACTTAAAAAAGATCACTCACCTCATTAAGCCCTCCCGGCCGCAGTGTACCAAGTTTAAAAATCCAGTATGTCTCTCTCTTACTTAACGCCTCCAACGCCTGTGTGCTTTTATTGTAGTTGTGACACTCACAACTACATCAGGTCAGTTTAACCATTTGGGGTCTGAGGGACCTGTATAATAGCGGTATTACTCTATGTGCGCTTCCTTTCTCTTTTAATTTATACAAAATTATGTAGGCAGACACAATTATTTACCACACTGCCCACTTTTTGAGGTTTGTAGTCGGATGCAGGTTAAAAGAACACGCCATTCTGATGTCATTATTTCAAAAGTGCATTCTACATAACGTCTTGCCCTACTCAATACATAATTAAAGATCTGATGGCTGGAGTTCAGAATCTGAATGGTGTATGGCTTCATGAGATTTGTGCCGAGTTGGAAAGCCTCATCCCCATCTATAACTAATGGCAAGCTTGGGGCTTCAGTTCGTGAAAGTGGTCATGATGGGGGGATGTTAAACCAGTTATTGTACAGAGATTTATCCAGGTTACTGGCTTTTAAGACTCTTGAATCATTGGTATGCCCATATGCGCCAATATCAACAGCGACACGCCGGTTTCTGGCATCTGCAATAGCCATCAGAACAATGGACAAAATCTTTTTATACTTGTAAAACAGGGATCCACTGTTCACAGGTTTCTGAATGCGAATGTGTTTTCCATCAACTGCACCGATACAATTGGGGAAATTAGCCAATTGTTGGAACTTTTCTGCAATCGACAGCCACTGAGCAGGTGTTGGTTGTGGTAAAATGAGTGTCTGTAACCTCTCCCAAATCACCTCACACATTTCACAAACAAGTTCACAAATTGTCAATCTTTCCAACTGAAACTAGAAATACAGTGAGGCAAATCTTTCTACTGTAGCCAGTGTGACGCGGTCACTGGCCTTGTAGTTGAGGGGAGGTACGTGTCACGCAGGTTACTAGCCTGCGTGACCTAAAACCTGTAAAAGTTACCCAGCATGTTATGTGTTGTGGGGTTAATTTCAAAAGGGTGTGTGGTTTTAGGGGAATGACTAAGAGGGCAGGAGGTCATTCCCCCTACCCCCCCTGAGGGCGTGCCTGAATCACATTGAAAGCATAAGCCTGTTTTTTTTTTCTGTGGTTGGAGAGACTGGTGTGTGCAGCCTCCAGACTGTATAGCTCAGCTGAGACATAGCTGGAGTTTGCTGCCAGTCAGTACAGGCGGGCCTGTACGCAACCGAGCTGTGTATACTCGTTTTGTTTCTTTTGATTTGTTTTACCTTTGAAGCCAGTGAGGCTCCGTTGTTTTTGTGCCAAAGTCTGCTGGGTTTATGCGGTATCAGTAAACCTGCAGCCGAACACCATTCCTGTGTCTACTTCTGACTGCAACCGAGCGAGTCGTCTTGCTACACCTGGTATATATAAAAAAATTTTATACTTTTTTTTGTAACAGAAATCACAAAATGTTCTTAATATACATAAGCAGAAAGAGAAAGAAGCTGGAAGGAAACAAGCGCAATAAGGTTTTATCCTGTAAAATCTTGTCAGATCACTATGAGCTATGAAGGCTCACCTGGTACGGTTGTGAAAGTCACAACCACTATGAAGGCATAACGCAACTGCTACGTGTAGTGTAGATAGCCAAAGGCAGAAAGGTCTTGAATCCATCCTGCCGTGTAGATGAAAGGACATCCAGAGGTCAACCACCTTGCACCCTCCTCTGGACAAATCAAAATGACATCAATATGGTTTAAGGAAGGGGCCAAGTGGCCTGGTAACGCATAGACAAATCAATATTATTGTATAAACCTCTGGATGTCCTTTCATGTAAATGGAACCGCAGTTTTAACACCTTTCTACGTTCAGCTATCTAAATATACATAGGAAATATATTCAGGTAACCCCTTTCACCACCCAGCCTGTTTTGACCTTACTAACCTGGCCATTTTTTGCAATGCTGACCAGTGTCCATTTTATGAGGTTATATCTCTGGAATGCTGTAATGGATCCTAGCAATTTTGAGATTGTTTTTCATGACATATTGGGCTTCATGGTAGCAGTACATTTAGGTCGATTATTGTTGCGTTTATTTCTGAAAAAATCTGAAATTTGATGAAAATTGTGAAAATTTTGCAAATTTTTAATTTTTATTCTCTTTAAACCAGAGAGGTATGTCGCACAAAATAATCAATAAATAACATTTCCTACATGTCTACTTTACATAAGCACAATTTTGGAAACAATTTTTTTTTTTTTAGGAAGTTAGAAGTGTTCAAAGTTAATCAGCAATTTCTCCAGTCACCTTCCATGACAGCAGCTTCGGAGGATGTCTCCCCACACTAATAGAGGACAGGAACACAAAGAGTTTAAATACCTGTCTCTTTCCTGCACCCACCAGTGTTTTTCCTGTCCCCTATGGGTATGAATGGGTTCGCTAATGGTGCTGCCATGGCTGGTGGTCTGGAGCACCCAGCTACAATCTACCCACATGCCAGGCAGCTAAGGTCGGATGCTTCACTCTCCTTCTCCAGGTGCTGTTCCCATCTCCATAGTCTGATATGACTTTGGACCTCCTTTCCCACCCCTCCTACACCTTCTTCTGGGGGTAATGTGAGGCAGTGATGTGTGTCTGGGGTCCGCTTGCAGCTCCCCGGCATCCTCCTCTCCTCATGTTCGGCTGAATCCGGAGCCCATGCGTACCGGAAGTGAAATCACCCGAACTTCTGGTTTACTTCCTGCATACGTTCAACTGTGGAACGCACAAGCTCCTGGTGGGTAATTCGCCCTGGTGGCGGCTGAGGACCAGCAGACATGGTGGGGCATTGTTCTGCGGTTCCCCCCTGATGACCTGGGAAGGGAGGAGCACAGGATTCAATGCTGGGACCTCGGTTATTTAATCCTGGTTGGGAGATGCCTCCAGGTAGGCTCTTTGTCTTTGTGTATGTGTGTGACATTGCTGACAGACTGACTATGGGTGAAAAGAAAGCCTCTCATTCTGCCTCTTCAGAGCCCGGCATCTACCCTCCTACTGTAAGTAGTGAATGGAAGTGCTGCTCTTTGGGTCTGTTACTTCCTCATGGGACTTAGTCCACCTTTTTTTCTCTACTTCTTATGGAGACAAGACCCCTGCCCTAAAGACGGACAAGAAACCTAGCTGCAAGTGTGGTGTATGTGCTGTTAAGCTTACTTCAACATATAGGAAGAAACTTTGTCAGCCCTGTATTGACGATGTCATGCATGCTGAACAGCCCTCTCTGTTGGACAGCATTAAGACTCTCATCAATCAAGAGGTCCAATCCTCTATGTCCGCCTTTTCTCAGGCCTCAGTATCCACCCCCTCCTTCTAAGAAAAGGAAAAATGGCCCCTGTAGAGTCTTATTAAGATTTTGGCGAGGTCCATGACTCGGGTACAGAGGATATTTGGGAGAATGAGGCTTCTACTTCCACCCCCCAAGCCCATAACAAAAAGAATTACCGTATTTTTCCTCTGAACATATGGAGGAACTGATTAGTATGGTGAGGAGCACCATGGGGTTGAGGAGGGAAGGATACACAGTCAGTACAGGATGAAATGCTTGGGTATCTAAAACAAAAAAAAAGAAGGGTTTTCCCATACATGAGACTATCCTTAGCCTTATACACCATGAGTGGGACCTCCCTGAAAAGGGTCTTAGCATTCCTTCAGACCTAAAACATCGCTTCCCCATAGACTAAGATTGCTATGAATGGGAGATCCCCAAGGTAGACGTCCAGGTGTCCAGGGACACCAACAAGACGGCTCTTCCGTTCGAAGACTCATCTCAGCTCAAAGATCCTATCGTAAAATTGAGAGCTTATTACATAAATCCTAGGACACCTCTACTAATTTGCTACATAAAAATGTGGCGACTACTTGCGTCACTAGATCTCTCTTTCGGTGGCTTCGTACCTTGGAAGATCACTTCACTCTGGGTACTTCTAGAGAGGAGATACTTGACGGGTTTCTTGGCCGATACCTCGGCTGAATTTCGTCCGAGTAGCGGCGAAGTCCGCAGTCCTCTCCATCTTGGCTAGGTGAGCTCTGTGGCTAAAGTCTTGGATTGGTTGTAGCACCTCTAAAGTCAAGCTTTGCGTCATACCCTTTCAGGTACACAATGTCTTGGGTCCGGCCCTCGATGACATCTAAGAGAAGGCTATGGACAAAAAGAAGGCAGTGCCTGAACAGTAAAAACCCGAAGAAACTTTTTTTTGTCCCTCTAGAGATCAGTCCTCCCAGAGGGATTACAAATGGAAGGGCAAGTCAGGTTGTTGGAGCTATCCTAAAAGGTGGGAAGGCCAAAAATATCCTTGTCCCCCCCACCAACAGACACCTGGCAAGCAATGACTGCACTCCTGTCGGGGATGGCTCTCGGACTTCATAGCTCAGTGAAAATCCATCTCCACAAACCAGTAGGTCCTCCGTACTGTTTAGGACAGGCTAAAATTGTAGTTCGAGAGTTTTCCCCCACAGCGCATGAGGGTCACCTCACTGCAATCCTCACACCTTCAGGCCCCCTTACTGTTAGGATTGCAAGTTTTTCTTCAGGTGAATGTAATATCTCTGGTTCCCCTACAGGAGATAATCAGGGGCCACTTTTCCCAACTCTTCCTGGTTAAAAAGCTTTCAGGGGCTTAAAGAAGTATCATCAATCTGAAACCCTTGAATCGCTTGATTCAAGATGAAGTCGATCAAGACTGCTATCCCATTAATGGACAGGACTGGGTCATGGCGACTATAGATCTGAGAGACGCCTATTATCATGTTCCAATCCACCTGGATCATCGAAGGTTCCTCAGATTTCCGGTTTCCCATGGTCACTATGTCGACCATTACCAGTTCAACGTCCTCCTGTTTGGCATTTCATCAGCGCCTCGGGTGTTCTCTAAGATTATGGCAGAAGGGGTGATCCTCATTCGTCATCAGGGAATTTGCATTGTTCCACATCTGGACAACTCCTACTTGTCGTTCCGTCTGTTCTTCAACTGAGACAGGATATTGCAAAGACCTTGGAAATCCTGGAATCCCTCACCCGGGTCCCAAATCTGGAGAAATCAGACCTTCTTCCTTCACAAAAGAAGTTTCTGGAAATTCTTCTGGACTCAGAAAGAAAAACATCCTTCTTACCCAGAGATCATCAGCTCGACCTTCTCCAGCGGATCTCCAGCTTCACAGACCAGAAGACTCCTACCCTTATGGAGTGAATATCTGTCCTGGGATCACTAACATCGTGCATCTAGGTAGTGTCTTGGGCCCAGGCTCATACGCGAGTCCTACAGACTCATATCCTCTCATCTTGGGACAGGCACCAGGATTCTTTGACCAAGAGGATTTCTCTTCTCGGTCATGTCAAGTCATCTCTGGTATTGTGGCTGAAACTCCGAAACCTTCAGCAGGGGGTCAGCTGGGACCAACTTCACCTGAAGGTCCTTACTTCAGATGCCAGTTAAAGTGCTGGGGGTGCCGTGGTGGGGAAGTTCCACTTCCAGGGTCGATGGCCTCCAGACATCAGTTCCAGTTCCTCAAATCTCCGAGAACTGAAAGCAATGGAAGAGTCATTGAGAGCTGTGTCTAAACTGATCCAAGGTCATCATGTCTGCATATACTCTGACAACATGACCACGGTGGCCTACCTCCATTACCAAGGGGGCACGAGATACACCAAACTAAAATCAATTGCTGCAAGGATTTTTTCTTGGGCAGAGAGACCATTTTGTCCCTTACAGCAGTTCATCTGAGGAGGTCCGCCAATATTTAGGCGGACTGCCTCAGCAAAACAGATGTCCATCTAAGAGAATGGTGCCTCAACCAGGCAGTCTTCTTATCCCCTGTGACAAGGTGGGGGATTCTGGACGTGGACCCTTTTGCCAATGGTCAGAACGTGAAGATGAAGACTTTCTTCTCCCTGTATTACGCAGATGGAGCATTGGGCATAAGCGCCTTCTCTCATCCACGGAGAGTCTCCCTGGCCTATGCCTTCTCACCAATCCCGGTTCTAGCATTACAAAAGATCCGGACCGATCAAATCACCACGATCTTCATCACCCCCCTGTGGCGGGATGAAATTGGTGCAGTGCTCTGGTAGATATGGTCCAAGAAGGACCACTGCCTCTGCCCCAGACAACCTCCTTCTCCAGGGTCCCCTGTTACACCCTGTTACCTTTTTATTTGTTTCAGACTTTCACAGGGATCAGGATATTGTGCTACCCTCATACTGCCTATATCCTTCATTCTTTCTTTTAATGTTCTTTTTAATAAATGTTAGTTGATGCTAAAATATGCTTAACAACTGACATTGCATATTAATATAGGTAAATTTAGTAATATCGGTAATCAAAAGTAAAATGGACGTCAACTCCTAGAGCATATAAATAAGCATGAACAAGAGGTAGGAGAGCAAGTCCAGAAGCAGTGCCGTCAAAATGTAATGTCCAAGTACCGATGAAGCCTAAAATTGAACAGGCTTGTGATGGAATATGCATCTACTCATGAGGACAACAATAGGTTCGGTGATTTATAGTAGTGTAACTATACTATCAAGGTCAAAGAAATTGATAAATAAGAGAAGTAAAGGTAAAAAAGAAAGAAAGACAAGGGATAAGAGTATAAAGAAAAGTGGAGAAGTGAAAGCAGCGGAAGAATCCAAATAATCTGTGGGAGGCAGTACCAAGGTTTGCAAATAAGATGATACATAGGAATAAAGTGACTTTGTCAGACATATGTGGCTTCTCATAAGTCCGTGATAGCTAGAGAAAATTCTGGAGTAGATCAACCAGTGCAACCAGGGAGACCAAGTTTTTTTTAAAAAGGGGAAAAAAGCCATATGAGAGAGCCAGCTAGTTCAGCTGTCTGATAAAGTAAGTCTAAATCCCAAATCCTTCCAAAGCAAAGGAGACCTTTCAGAAACTGGATGTTCGTAGGGTGGTCAGCTACTACCTCCAACTAACTAAAAGTTGGAGGATTGATCAAAATCTATTTATTCAGCTCTCAGGACACAAGATGGGCAAGAAGGCAGTGAAGAACACGATCTCCAACTGAAGGCTCATTCTACACATTCAGTTTCCACGTCGTGGGCAGAGAGAGGGAATGCATCCACTGAGCAGATATGCAGAGCCGCCACCTGGTCGTCTGGCAATGTGTTCACCAGACATTACAGACTTAGTTTTAATAGGGATTTAACATTCAGCAGATGAGTTCTGCAGGCTGTGGTCCCTTCCCAAGAAATTAGTTGTTGGTACTTTGATGCTGCTGTCCTGGAAGTGACTAGAGAATATAGAATTAGTCTTAACGGTATTTTGGTTTCTAGGAACCTTCCACGACAGCACTAATTTCCCTCTTTATCTGATATTTTTATTCGATGATTCCTGCACTATGGTGGTAACTATTTATGCTACTGTGTCCAGAAAAAACACTGGTGGTTGCAGGAAGGGGAGGTGTATTTAACCTCTTTGTGTTCCTGTCACCTATTAGGGCAGGGAGACATCCTCCGATGCTGCTGTCGTGGAAGGATGCTAGAAACTGATTTAAGGTAAGGCCCTTTACATCACGTTTTTCGTATTTGCGCAATGCGTGAAAAAACGCATCGCCGCGTTTGCCGCTAACGTTCACTTGCAGCACGGTTGCGGTTTTTCCATAGGAAGTATAGGGACTTGCGGCAGATGCGGCAAGTGCGTTTTGCACTTGCGCAGGTGCGCAGCGAAAAAAACGCGGTCACGTTATGCGGCAAACGCGGCAGATGCGTTTTTCACGCATCTGCCAATACGAAAACGTGATGTGAAAGCACCTAAGACTAATTCATGTTCTAATTTTTCCAACAAAATTTACAACCTTTTTTTAGTGACCACATCACATTTGAAGTTCCTTTGAGGGGCATACATGAGAGAAAACACCCAAAACTGACACCATTCCAAAAACTGCACCCCTTAAGCTACTCAAAACTACATTTGAGATGACTATTAACCCTTCATGTGCTTCACAGGAACTACAGCAACGTGGAAAGAAAAACTGAACATTTTAATTTTTTCAACAAAAATGTTATTTTAGCCTCAATTATTGCATTTTCACAAAGGTGAAGGCACAAAAGGAACATTAAAATTTGTTTTGCAATGTCTGCTGAATACGCCAATACCCCATATGTGGTGGAAAATCACTGTTTGGGTGCACAGCAGGACTCCGAAGGGAAGGAGCGCCATTTGACTTTCTAAATTAAAAATTTGCTGCAATCGTTAGCAGACACCATATCATGCATGAAGGGCCCCTGTGTGCCTAAACATTGGAGCTCCCCCACAAGTGACCCCATTTTGGAAAGAAGACCCCCCAAGGAACTTATCTTGATTAATAGTGAGCACTTTCAACACCCAGGTGCTTCACACATTGATTCATAAAAATGAAAAAGTACTTTTTTTTCACAAAAATGTACTTTTAGCCTCAATTTTTTCATTTCCATATGGGTAACAGGATAAAATGGACAGCACGGCAGGGTTCTGAAGGGAGGGAGTGACATTTTGGAAAACAGACTTTTATGGCATGGTCTGTGGGTATCATATCCTGTTTGTATAGCCCGTGATGTACCTAAACAGTGAAAAACCCCCACAAGTGACAACATTTTGAGTTCACTGCCACGGGGAGCCCTGGTTACTCAGCAAGTGACGTCACCACTCCCATGTGGCAGTCTGCAATGGACTACTTGCTGCCTCTGTGGTTGCAACCTCTGCAGGGAGAGGATGCTTGTTCTCTCCCTGCACACTCTGGATGAAGGATCATGGAAATTTATGTGGGAGTAATAAAGATGGAGTTGAGATATGTTTATTTTTTGTTCTGATAAAATAATTTTTCTCTGAGTGTTGTGTATTATTTACTAGAAATTCTTAATGGCCGGGTCTAACATTGGCCCCAACTTATGAATCTCGGGCTTAGTGCCAGCTGCCAATACAAGGCTGGATTTAACCCCTTTATTAAGCAGTTTGCCACCAGCACCAGGGCAACTGGAAGAGCCTGGATACAGCACCAGAAAATGGCGCCTCTAATGAATGCGCTAATTTCTGTGGTGGCTGTGGGTTGCAATTCACAGTGTGGGGGCCCAAAACATTTGGATCTCTCCACGATGAGGATTCCAGACCCCCAACTGCCAAGTTGGACCTGGTTGGCAACCAAAAATATGGCGAAGCTCCATGTTATTTTTTTATTTTAGAAACAATAAAAAAATATTTAAAAAAAAGCAATGTGAGGCTTCACCATATTTTTGGTTGCCAGCCAAGTACAACTTGGCAGCTACGGACTGCCACCCACCCACAGCTTCCTCGCTGTACCTGGGGTGGCAACTAAAAATACAGAGAAGCCCGACATTGTTTTTTGTTATATTTATAGAAATATTTGGAAGAAAAGAAAAAATTATGTGGAGTTTCGCTGTATTTTTGGTCGCCAGCAAGGTACAACTAGGCGGCTGGGGACTGGAATCCTCAGCATGGAGAGGCTCGAGCCTTCTGGCCCCCCATGCTGTGAATTTCAGCCCGCAGCTACCCCAGAAAATGGCACATTCATTAGAGGCACCATTTTTTGGCGCTGTACCCAGAGTCTTCCAGTTGCCCTGGTGCCGGTGGCAAACTGGGTAATAAACAGTTTAATTCTAGCTTTTTTATTGGCACCTAGCACTAAGCCCGAGATTCTTAATGTAGGGCCAATGTTAGATACGGCCATTAGGAATCTCTAGTAAATAGTAAAAAATTACACCACACAGAGAAAATTACTTACTGGTAAAGTGTTTTTTCGGAGTCCATGATGGCACTTAGAATGTTAGAGGGATCTGCCCTCCAAGGACAGGGAACCATCAGGCTTTAAAAGGGGTGGTGGTTTTCCCCATGTCATTTGGTTGCATAGTCTGAAAAACAGACCTCTGGAACATTTTTAGTCCACCATGTGTAAAAACAAAACACCGAGGGAAGAAGAAGACGTGACAAACCCTTAACAATGGGAGGGAATATGTGGGTGCTGTCATGGACTTTGAAAAAACAGATTACCAGTAAGTAATTACGTGTTTATTGGTCATCCATGACAGCACCCAGAATGAGAGAATTACAGAGAAATTTAGATTTAGGGAGGGACCACAGCCTGTAGAACCCTATTACAAAAAAAGTGATATTATCACCAGAAATCTATAGTGCTTATAGAAAGTCGAAGGCGAAGACCATGTTGCTGCTCTAATCGATAGATACACCTGACCTTTTAGCCCAGGTAGTAACCACAGCCCTTGAGGAAATGAGCTCTGACGTTGGTCTCCACTTCGTTGCTGCTTGCAGATTAGGCCATGCTAATAGCGTCCCTAACCCAGTGAGCTAATGTGGCTTTGGAGGCCCTACGACCTTTCATCTGCAGCCATTCCTGAGGCTCCCAGTTCAGGGACAGGGAACCAACTGACAGGGGAGAGGAACTGCCCTTTTAAAGCCTGATGGTTCCCTGTCCTTGGAGGGTGGATGCGTCTCTCATTCTGGGTGTTGTCATGGACGACCGATAAAATCCTTTTATTAGAAAAAAAACAAAACACAAATTTAGACTTTATCTTTATTACTCCATACCCTCCGACGTAGTCCACAACGATGGTCCCACGATGCTTTATTGCCTCTGCTACATGCAGAGACTGCAGCAAGGGATCAAGTGTACTCTTCCTGCAGTCTCTGAGGTTAAATGATCTGCCATACAGTGCACCATCAGTGTGACCCCAGAGACTACAACAAGAGGACACATGATCCCTTTCTGCAGTTTCTTGGGTCACAGTGATGGTGCACTGTATGGGAGATCGTTGTCATACAGTGCACCATCACTGTGACCCCAGAGGCTACAGCAAGGGATAGAGCGTCCTCTTTTTGTAAGATCACAGCATTTAGGGGGTGACAGAGCCAGGGCACAGCGGCCACACAGACTGCTGTACCCTGGCTTTCACATCGCTCCTCTGCACGCTCATCTCCATGCAACGAGATGAGGCTGTGGAGGTGCTGGCACATGTGGCAGGTCAGCAGCGGGCACAAGAGGGGAGGGAGTGACCAGAGGGGAAGCGGGACAGGGCAATCAGGACCGGTGGGGAGGAGGAAAAGGGACGGGCACAAGAGGGGAATGGGAGGTGGAACAGAACGGCGTGCCCAAGAGGGTAAGCGGAACGAGGAAGAGAGATGGAGCAAATAGGATCGGCGGGGAGTGGGTGGACATCCTGTGGAGCGGCGCTGATGGAAGTGATCAATCCCATCAGATCACTCCCATCAGTGCTAGAGGGGGCGATACCCGCCCATTCTAGCGCTGTATCCTATAACAGTCCCTTCCACAGCTGGACAGTTACAATCGCTGTGATTAGCTGTTAGACGTTTCAACAGCCAATGACAGTGATTGCAGGTGCGGTATGGCAGAGCCACTCCTCTTATGTCAACCTAAGCTCCCCTAATACCTGTAGTTTGGGTGACTTTTCAGCGACCGAAGCTACAAGACCTCGATCCAGCCATGACGTTGTGGAACGTCATAAGTCGGGAAGTCACCGACTTCTATGACATTTCACAACGTCAAGCAAGGGTATGTGGATTCCAATGTAATATACAGTACTTAGTTATTAGCATTTTATGAACCAGTAGGCAAGGGAAAATAACAAATATGTACAATAAACAAATCACTATAAATTTTACCTCAGGGTCACCACTAATGGTTCTTCTGGAGGAATGCATCTTTGAAAAATTGTGTCCTGACCCTGAATGTCTTACTGTATTTGCAACAGAATATCATTGAAGGTTTCAGTGGACATTTAAAGATAGCGTTGAAATTTCTCTGGAAAAGACCACAGTTAAATATAAAGGGTGTGAAAAGCAGCATATGTTTCCCGAACAAAGTTCACTTCATGAACTTAAAGGGATCCTGTCACCCCCAAAACACCTCTAAACCTATTAAAAGCTGTCCCTAGAGCATATTAACACTTTCCCTACACTCCTTTTAGCTCCTAAATGCCCTTAGTCAAAGTGAAGAAAAACGTTATAATAGTACCTCATTAGTGATGATAATGAGTGACTATGCTATTCATAGTCACTCATCAAGGCAGCCCCTCTTCTTCATATCACGCCTATTCAGGCGTGATCGTCATCCTAGATTCAAAATCGCGCCTCCCTGCGCGCCTCCCCACTCTCCCATAGCGTCCGTGCTTCATTGTGGGGCTGTATGACGCGATCCGCGTCATTCCCGGCGCCGGGTGACGTATTTGCAGCCGCGCCGCGCTGTCAGCTTCAAGTCCCGCACTGCGCATGCCCATGCGCATGCGCAGTGCGTATTTTGAAGCTGACAGCGCGGCGCGGCTGCAAATACGTCACCCGGCGCCGGGAATGACGCGGATCGCGTCATACAGCCCCACAATGAAGCACGGACGCTATGGGAGAGTGGGGAGGCGCGCAGGGAGGCGCGATTTTGAATCTAGGATGACGATCACGCCAGAATAGGCGTGATATGAAGAAGAGGGGCTGCCTTGATGAGTGACTATGAATAGCATAGTCACTCATTATCATCACTAATGAGGTACTATTGTAACGTTTTTCTTCACTTTGACTAAGGGCATTTAGGAGCTAAAAGGAGTGTAGGGAAAGTGTTAATATGCTCTAGGGACAGCTTTTAATAGGTTTAGAGGTGTTTTGGGGGTGACAGGATCCCTTTAATATCTCCTTCTGGGAAAATGCCTTCTCTGCCTATGACACAGTTGCATTAAGCGATATTTTACAAGCAGAGACACAATCATCTTGCTGCCTTTACACTCACTCCTTGCAAAATGATGACTGTGCCAACCCACACATACTAATGTAGTATTTAGGAAAAAAAATCAACAATATTTATTCTTCATTGGAATGAACAAATGGATAGAAACGGATAGGGTAGAAATGGACACCAAAATTTGCCAACTGTATTTGCTTGTGTTAACGTATATGTTTTTAAAGGCAAAAGGTGCAATTTTTGCGGTCAGTTTAATCGCATAAGTTAAACGGACGCAAATGCAATGTGAACCTTGTTTTAACCCATCATTCATCATCATTATTGCAATTTATACAGGGCAGGTAGAAGAGGTGAGAAGTCAGAGAGATACAAATATAGAAGAGGAATATGTGAAGTGGTTAACCCTTTCCTGCTCTACTGAACAGAACAGACACGACAAGAACCATACAAACTGAATGCAGGGGAAATAAAAAAGGTTTAACTCATAAACACAGAAAGATGAGAAGGAACAGAGCTAACAATCAAGGGGATTGGGGTAGTACGGAAAGAACAGAAGTTACTGAGAGAAGACTTTAGCACTGAGTAATGTAGGAGGCATGTGGCAGAGAAGATATTATACTGATAGACATGTAGTGGACTTGAAGTGTACTGCTATATTTCCCCCGCAATCAATTCAAACTGAAGGTGCAGGTTGATGTAGCAACTAGTTATTTTCAGCTCTTTCTGCACTTAAACTTCGGTCTGTCTATGGTCCGTCAGGGAGATAATGGAAGCACTGTGTGGGTAATCCAATTGCATACCTACAGCTCAGGCTGACCACCCCTCCAGCTGTGCCATGAACACACAGCTTCTCCTGACTGCTGACCCAACTCAGCTTTCCCTCTGGTTTTAGATGTTGGGCCCCTATCACAACAATTTGCAGTTCTCTTTTTCAAATCCCACTAAAGACACCATCTGCAAGAAGTTTGAGTGTGTGGGTTTCTTCCCAAGCTGGCAAGATATATATATATATTTGGTAAAAGGTTGCAACACTTGTTCTAAAGGTACCGTCACACACCACGATGTTGCGTGCAACTTCGCTGACAATTTGCTGAGTCAGTGAAGTTGCAGGGAACGTTGCAGGTGCATCGTGCTGTATGACAGCACGATGCAACTGCGATAAGTCGCTGGTTGCAAGTTGCCAGGTTTATGAATATGTTCATGAACCTGGCAATCTGGCCCCATCAATTTGGCTGTATCGTGCAGTCTGACATCACAATAGCGATGTTGCCAGCGATACAGCCTATTCCGCAGCATTGCTGTGGATCACTCGCTGAGTTGTTCCCAGCCCAGCGAGTGATGGCTGCGCCCACATCGCAGTGGCGTCACCGGCAACATCTTGTGACAGCCAGGCTGTGATGTCGGAAGCGAGTACGCGCGGCATCACTTCCGGTATCGCAGCCTAAGTTGCTGTATCTAACGGTACATTTAGATGTGAAAGAAACCTTTATACTGGCCTATGAGTACAGCATGGCGACGTTTCAGCATCAAGTGGCTTTTTTACATCCAAAAGCCGCTAGAGGCTGAAATGTCTGCTGCAACCTTTTCCCATATATTGTATGTATAAAAAGTACTGAAGATTACTTGGTTTGATTTGCAAATCAGAATTTTTCCATCATCCAGTGGTAAATAAATTCAATTAGTTTGATTAATCGTCAATCCCTAGCTGATAGGTCTTGTCTAAGACGCACCAGATTTCCATTGCATTATCTTTCCATAGTAACAGTATAGGTGTCATTCTGCATTGTTAAATCTGCACATTTAATCAGTATTTTCTATCGGCTATCTTGGAACTGCAGTCTAATAGGTATAACAATTTCATTTGGTTGAAGAAAACACACGTTTAGTGGAGGTGACGTCGCATTCATTTAGAGAAAATGCTCTCAGTGGAGCTGTTAATGGAATAGGTACGTCGACACTCATTGCTCTTGACCTTCATAAAACCTTGCTGATGTGAGTTGGAAATGGGGAGGCAAGATAAGAGCCTAAGGTGATTTCTGAGTGATTCCTGTTCATAGACATGTGAAATATCAAATTCAATTTTAAAGACTATAAAAATTATGTGAACAATGACCTTTTTTCTTGTTCATGTGTGGTAAAACCCGTTTTTTTGTAATGTCATCAACACAGTCTGCACTGTAGGCAAAAACTATTCAATTGAGTGAATGCACATTACCAATAATGCTGCCCATTGTAAGGAGCAAATATCAGTAAATAGAACTCATAGCAAACTTTGTTCTATTAAATAAGCTCTGTGGATGATACGTGGGTGTGTTTTGTGCAAATGTGTTTTTCTTTTAACTTGATTAGGTGAATTGTGCAAGATAAATAACATGTTTATTAAAGGTCACAAAATGGAAACATATAGTATACACATTTATTAAACACCCATTTTTAAACCTACATGCCTGGATTATTTTGCCAATAAAGTTATGGTCTCTTTTTACTTAATTTTGTCTACATCTCAAGGTTTTTTAATGAACCTTCAGGCTATGTTCATAAGGTGAGTATTGTATTTTTTGGATTATAAATTACACTTTTTTTCCCCAAAAAATTGGGGGTGCGTCTTATACGAACAGCAGCAAGCAATTTACTGAGTTGGGGAGCGGTGGTAGTGAAGCAGGACACAAGAGGCAGGGGTGGCACGGTGAGGCAATGCTGTGGGGGGCCTCATTATGACGGGTGTCCCAGCAAGTTATCACCGGGCACCATATCCATCGGCACCTGTGCTGCCTCTTCAGCCATTTTCCTTTCCCCAACGCATCAACTGCTGGAAGATTAATGGTGTTCGGTAATAACTTGCCGGGACAACCCATCCACACAGCCTCAGACCCCGACAGCATTCTGCCACCGCCGCTGTCTCCCACTGCTGTAATCCCACTCCACCACCACTGTGCCCCCTCTTTCCCCTGGAAAACTATACTGCCTATAAAACAGATTGGATTATAGATAGTAACAGGAATAACAGTGACATTCTGCTAGGACGTATAATAAGAAAATAGAGCAAAATTTCAACTAAGAAAAAAAAGAAGACAAATTCAGACACTTAGCTTTATAAATATGGCCATGTCGATAAACCGCCCAGTAGCCACATCAAGGCATGTCTCTTGTACTGGGTCCCTAACGGTCAGTCATAGTCTCTACCTGGGTTAAAAACCTTCTATATTATGGGCGAGCAGAAAGCTGATACCAGAGAACAATAGCATCATGGGCCAGTAGGAGTGGGGAAAGGTGCACTACATAGGGTGTGATTGCATAATCCAAATTAGAAACTACTGCTGGGCGGTTTATCATTACAGCCATAGTTATACAGCTAAGGGCCCTTTCACATCAGCGTTTTTTTCAAATCGCGGCAGATGCGTGAAAAAACCGCATCTGCCGCGATTACCGCATAACCGTTCCACTTGCGGCGCGGTTGCGGTTTTTTCTATGCAAAGTATAGGCATACTTGCGGCAGGTGCGGCAAGTGCGGTTTTGCACTTGCGGCAGGTGCGGCCCGAAAAAAACCGCAGTAAGCCGCGGTTTTTTTCGCGGCCGCACCTGCCGCAAGTGCAAAACCGCACTTGCCGCACCTGCCGCAAGTACGCCTATACTTTGCATAGAAAAAAACGCAACCGCGCCGCAAGTGGAACGGTTATGCGGCAAACGCGGCAGATGCGGTTTTTTCACCGCATCTGCCGCGAATTACGAAAAACGCTAATGTGAAAGCACCCTAAGGCTCCTTTCACATCTGTGTTTATCTGTAATTCGCTGCAGATCTGGCAGATGTCGCCGCATCTGCAGGATCTGCTGCATAACGGCCGACTCGCGGCACCAATACGGCAAGTCCCATTCATTCTCTATGGGGCTTGCAGTCAGGGCGCCAGTGCAGTTTTTCTGGATCTGGCAGATCCAGCATTTGCGGCTGTGCAAAAAACAAAATGCTACTAGCAATGTACCGGATTTGGCAAAACTGCACTTGTCGCACCCGACCGCAAGCCCAATAGAGAATGAATGGGGCTTGCCAGATCGGTACCGAAAGTCAGTCGTTATGGCGAAATCTACCAGATCTGCAACAAATTACAAATAAATGCTAATGTGTAGGCTGGTTTCACACTTGCTTTTTTTTGCAAATCAGGAAAATCATTTATTTCAGGTTCTTTCAGGATCCAGTTTTTTGCCCATTCACTTTAATGGTGTCAGGTAGAATCCTGTTGCTTCAGGTTTTTTCCTGACATCATTAAAGTGAATGGGCAAAAAACTGGATCCTGAAAGAATCAGGTTTTTACCTGAAATAACTGATCTTCCTGATTTGAAAAAAAACACAAGTGTGAAACCAGCCTATAAGTATCTCAATTTTTCACCTTTTTTTTTCTTAACTAAGGGTGGCTTCACACCATGATTTTTGCCCTGTCATTCTGTGTCCGGTGCTTTGCAGGAGGCACCAGACACAGCCTGACAGCTCCGGACAAATAGAACCAGAGGGTTAATATGCCCTCCAGTCTTGTTCTTAGCCGGATGCTGCAGAGCGCAGCTCAGGTAGCTGTTCCCTGCTGAAATGGTGCTAAACCACAGGGGACAACTCCCTGGTGCTGAAGTTCAGCATAGCTCACACTGAACCTCAGTTGCCGGTGTCCGGTTCCCGGATCCTCTTGGATCTGGGCAATCCGGCGCCATAGACTCCCATGTTAGTGAGCGCCAAATTGCCCCGGATCCAGGAGGATCCGATTTGGGCAGAATTTTCGCCCCGGACACAAAAACGTTGCAAGCAACATTTTTATGTTCGGGAGAAAAATGTGAATACTCCTGGATCCTCCCGGACAGATGGAAACCTGATGGCAAATAGCTGCATTAGGACAAAATCGGGTCCGGGGCTGTCAGGTTCACCCTGGACAGCAGTGGTCCTGATTGTGTCGATGTATGAAGCCAGCCTAAAATGTTGCCCTATTTTTCTATTATATGCCTTAGGCCCCTTTCACATCAGCGTTTTTTGATAATTGCGGCAGATCCAACATATTTACCGCATCTGTTGCCTAACGGCCGCACTTGCATCACACTTGTGGCAAGCGCCATGCATTGTCTATGGTGTTTGTGGCAAATGAAGTATTGCCGTGGTCCGGCACTTGCAGCAGTTGCTGCCACGCAAAAACCCGCAGCTGACCGTGTTTTTTTCTGCGCCCGCAACTGCCGCAAAAGCCGGATCGCAGCAAAAGCACACTTGCCGCGAGCCCCATAGACAATGCATGGGGAAAGCCGCAAGTGCGGCCTTTAGGCGGCAGATGCGGTAAATCTGCCAGATCTGCCACAATCAGCAAAAAACGCTGATGTGAAAGGGGCCTTAGCAGAGTGCAGCTGTTTTTTTCTGTTACAATTTATCATGTTCGGTGATGCACCCGTGCACACTGATAGGATTGCGCGCCGCAAGTTTTTCCCAATTTGGATTATATGATCACACCTTTGTAAAGCATCTTTCCCTGCCTCTATTGGCCCATGATATTACTGTTCTCTGGTAGCAGCTTTCTGCTCCCCCATAAAATAGGAGGTTTTCAACCCAGGTAGAAGCTGTGACTGAGCGTTAGGGACCCAGTACCAGAGATGCGCCTTGACATGGCTACTGGGAGGTTTATCGATATGGTCATATTTATAAAGCTAGGTGTCTCAATTTTTCACCTTTTTTCTTAGCAGAAATATTGCTCTAATTTTCTATTATACTGTATGTCTTAACAGAGCACTAGCCGCGGTGCTGATGTTTCAGCCGTGGAGCTCTCCAGGTGCTGAAATTCAGTGGCGGCTGCTTTTAACAGCCGCCGCAATTTCAGCACCCACTGTCCGAGATCCGGCAGGATTTTCTGCTGCATCTGTCGCGATCCGGCACCCATAGTCTCCCATGTTATGGGCGCTGGATCGCACCGGATCCGGGAGGATCCAGTTTTGTTTGATTTTTGCCCTGGACTCAAAAAATGCTGCAAGCTCCGATTTTGTGTCCAGGCAAAAAACGAAAACAGTCGGATCCTGATGGACAGACACCAAACTGGATGGCAAATAATTTCCATTCGGCACCATAGGGATACAATAGGGGCAAAATCTGGTTCACACCGGATAGCCCTGGACCCGAAAAACGGTGGTGTGAAGCTGGCCTTAGACACAGTGCCTCCCGACCCGCAGGAACCCACAGGTGAATACAGAGAGACTACAGTCACCCTGTGCCAACAATCTGTGTTCAGTCCAGGCAGCTTCTCCCTACATTCACCCAATGGTGAACACTTCCGACTAGGCAGCATGAAAGTAACATGCTGTGGAGATGCAGAAGTCCGACAACCCACATCGCACCTGAGATAACGCTTCAGTCAGGAGAAGCATAGTGAGCATGGGATTTCTACAAGTCCCATCCACTGTGCTGGTACTGTTCAACCCAGCATTTTGAACGCAGATGCAATATGCTGCAATTCCTTATTGTGTGCACATGCCCTAATTGATTTCTATGATGAAAATCTGCACCTGAAACTCAGTGTATCCACTAGAGAAATTGACGTGTTTTAGTATTAAAATACGCACCACAAATCAGTTGCGCAGCTTTAAGTGAAGCATAGTGCACATGAGATTTCCATACATCCCATCCACTGTGATGGATTTGTAAGGGCCCTTTCACATCAGCGTTTTTTGAAATTTGCGGCAGATGCGGTGAAAAAACCGCATCTGCCGCAATTACCGCATACCGGATGCACTTGCGGCGCGGTTGCGGTAAACGCAATGCAAAGTATAGGCGTACTTGCGGCAGGTGCGGCAAGTGCGGTTTTGCACTTGCGGCAGGTGCGGCAGCGAAAAAAAACGCGGCTGACCGCGGTTTTTTTCGCTGCCGCACCTGCCGCAAGTGCAAAACCGCACTTGCCACACCTGCCGCAAGTACGCCTATACTTTGCATGGCGTTTACTGCAACCGCGCTGCAAGTGGAGCCGGTATGCGGTAATTGCGGCAGATGCGGTTTTTTCACTGCATCTGCCGCAAATTTCAAAAAACGCTGATGTGAAAGGGCCCTAAGACGATTAATTGTTTCTGTGCAGCGAAAAAAGCAGCTTGAGAAACTTTATTGTGGGAACTTATCCATAGATTAACAAGGAAAACAAGCAGAATCCGGCTGAGCAGTTTGGTGGCTGTTTCATTCTTTGTATAACAGCACAACTCCACTCATGATACTGCTTCGTGTTACCTCACCTATTATCTTTGGAAATAAGGATGTGCCATGCTTTTAAAAATGAAATACAGGTTTTTTTTTTGTTCTCACTTTGAGCACTGGAAGAGTGTATTTGCTTGTAGCATTATTTTTTGGCTGAAATCTGAGGCTGCCTTCACATTTGCGTATGGGAACGCAGCGTATGCTGCGTTCCCATAAGCATTCAAACGCATGCGCACTGCGGTTCCTATGTTTAACATAGGAACGCATAGTGCCTGCGTTTGCTGCGTTCGGGTGCGGATGCGGACGATATCTGCTCCTTCCGGTGTCCAGCATCCGCACCCGGGACGCAGCTTGCAGCATTTTTTTGTGCGTTTGGGGATCTTGGAAGATCAGCAAGCGTCCCCAAGCGTACAAAAAAAGCATTGCCTTCAATGGGTCCGCAGTGTCCTCTGCATGACACCGCAGGAGAACGCTGCGGACCCATTGAAAAATCTCCCGGTGGCCGCCGGTGATGTCACAGGAGATCACCGACGGCCACCGGGAGATCAGCTGACGCTCTGCTGTCCTCCTTCTCCCCGCCGCCTGTAATCTCCTAGCGGTGTCGGCGGGGAGAAACAGCTGATGTGACAGCTGTTTGAATCTTCCCGCGCCGACATCTCCTCACAGTGTCGGCGCGGGAAGATTCAAACAGCTGTCAGATCAGCTGTTCTCCCGCCGACAGTCCCGGAGCTTACCGGTGGCCGGGGGGTGGAGATCTCCGGCGCTGATCTCCGCCCCCGGCCCGCCCCCGGACAGCGCCGATTGGCTGCCGGGCTCCATAGTGATGTGTCCGCAGGCGGACATTATCCGCTGCGGACACATCATAAGGACACTGCTTCTGACAGCGTTTGTGTCTGCATGCCATCAGCATGCAGACACAAACGCTAATGTGAAGCCAGCCTTTATGAGGCTTGGAAACTTCTCACTGCACAAGAATCTTCATTAAGAGGAACAGAACTTATTTTGAGTTATAAAATGCTTACATTTTTGGAAGATGAACAGCTCAATCCCAAAAGGATCGAGCTTGAGTCTAATTTCATGAAATTTGTAGTTTCATGTGAATCTAAATACTTTTACAGTTGATTTCAATGTTCGCAATAAATAAAAAAACCCTTGCTTAGCATCACTTCCCACAAGGCCGAAGCATTAGAGAGCAAAGATATATTTAGTGTGGCCAGGTGATCTTCCTTATAATACCCTGCAGCCATGATATTTTACAGATTATACCTTGTACAGTGGTGGTCAGTACCAGGATCATCATAGATAAGAGGTTCTCAGTGGAGGACAGTGTGTACGGCAGAGTCATTTAATGTCTCCAGTGTCACTGGGTCTCTTTTCTTCTGTAAAGTGTAAGCTCGTATGGTCAGCATGCTTCTCTCTCATAGACTATAAACTCTTAAAGGCCCAGTCACACCTGGCAACTGGGCTGGAGATGTCGGTGGTGACTGGCGGGTGCACACACGTTTTCGGCACCTCGCTAGCGTCGCCGTTCCCCATTTAGATGGGGCGACATCTCCAGCCCCGTGCCGGCGAGCTGACAGGTGGCACCCCCAGCAGCGATGCAGGACAATGCCTGACATCGCCTGACAGGTCGCCGGCAGCCGGTTACATGGGGCGATGTGTACACATCGCCCCAGATCGGTCGCCTGGTTTCAGAGCACTGCTCTGAAACCAGGTGACCTCCCGGCGGCCCCGACATCGCCCCTTTACATGAGGCAACATAGGGGCGATGTCGCCGCCGATAGTCCACGCCCCTACGTCGCCTATGTAATTGGCGGCAATTTCGCCCTGTGTGACGGGGCCTTTATTGTCAGCAGCATCCTTTCTCTCACCCATAAAGTGTAAGCTCTAATGGTCATCAGGTTTCTCCCTCTCTCTTCCCTGCTACAGATATGTTCTGAGCAATTACATGCTTTCTGGTATTGACATTCGTGAAAATGTATTCACCGTAAATCAAACTTTGTGGGAAATTTTGGCAAAGTAGACGATTTTGAATTTCAAAAGATTTGTTCATGCCTGGTATTTAATGATCACAATTAACTAAATACTTATAACCTGAAACTAGTGATACACATTAGAATAAAGTAGTCAGGACGTCAAAACCAATCTAATATGCTGATCTGTTGTAGGGTAAAGGGGAGTATGACACAATGGATGTCATTTGTGAATCAGGAAATGGTTTTCAGCAGTCCAGATTATTAGTCAATTTAATCTATTTTGTTTCTTGCTTCAAGTAGAAAAAGTAGATTTTCGACTTACATGTGCATTGTCCTTGCTATGCAACGGAATATGTTGGCGCTACAAAAATAATAGGAAATAAATATGTCATGGAAATGAATGTAGCCAGTTTGAGAGTGATTGAAACCTTGTACTGAACAGCGTTTTTTAATAGGACAAAAGAGCAGTACATATTAAACAGTGGGGGAAACAAACACACAAATACAACGCTTCGTGAAACATATATTGATTTGAGCTAATAGCAGTAAACAGTCTATAAGACAATGCTATTTTGCCACTAGCTGAAAGTAATAAATCACAATGTGAAAACCTGACACTGTACTTGTACTAAAGCAATATCTGTACCGCAACCAAACACACAGGAAAGAATATTAATAAATACGATATTGGGGACTTTCAATGGGCAATGCTATTACCTCAAGGCTTTCCTCTTATGTTACCATATTTGTAGGCATAAATAACTAAATTTACTACTAAAGACATTGCTACAGGAAAAAATATTTTTATATTAATAATTCTCCTTAAATAGATAAAAATATTATGCATCTTAATGTACATCTATGTATAGGAGTCTTCATTAAAATGTTTTTCCAGGACCATGATATTGATGGTCTATTGTTAGAATAGATTATCAATAAGAGATCAGTGGAAGTCCAACACTCGATCATCCCTATCAATCAACCATTAGCTAATCCCATTGTAGCCTCAAGTATACAGTGTGCAGAGAAGACATACAAAAGCTCTTTATTCTTTGTGTAACACCTCCATGAGCAGGGTGCCTGGTAGTTCTCTCCTTGATATGGCACAGTGCCTCCACTAAAATCTTGATAGGAGCTCTGGGGAATGCAGGAGGGTCTTCCTCTTCTGCCAGGAGTCGACTCGAGAACCTATTCACCCTCCATACACACAGGACATGAGGTTGAAATACTGATCAGGTTTACATACATGGGGATGAAAGATGCCAATTGCAGGGGGAATACCAGGGAACAGCAAACAAACAATATTATGCAATATTCTATACAAGTACAAGATGTGCATTGTAATTAACCTTTTAGGGAAGATGCTTTCCCTTTAAATTGTGATAGTCCCACTTTTGACTAATCACACTTAAACTAAAAATGTTTGCTATTATGCAAATAATACATTCCCAAGGGGGTGTTCCAGTTGCAATAGATATTGGCGTGCTTAAAGTAATCATTCATACCCTTAACCCCTTTACAAACTAGGACGGACCTATAGGTCCTAGATCGTGTACTTCAATTTGATCCGTGCCCACGCACTGAGCTCACATCATCCCTCGCATGTAAACTGATCTGATCATCCAACATATGCAGCTAACAGGTTGTGGTGAGATCCACTGCGCCTCTTAACTAGTTAGATCGTGCTGTCAGACCTTGACTGCACAATCTAACAAGTGCTGGAAGGGATTGCGCCGTTTCCTGCCACCATGAGTGAACCCATGATGCAGTTATTGGGCACTCATGGGTAGTCTTGACAGCGAGGGGTTAAAGGATGACCTCTTACCCTTTTATGACATTCTTCCTTTAAATGCTAGCTGAGCATTGGCATTCACAGTAGATGATCATTTCTGCTGTGCAGAGTCATGCATCAGCACGATGTGATGAAACTGTGCAGTCCTCAAGCACCTTAAGGGGGCTAATAAAATGTTGAAAAAAGAGTTTTTTTTATTTAAATCTGAAAAAATTGCAAAGCACCCGACATTGCCCGATTGAAAGTAAAGCTATTAACAAAAAACATATATTGGGTTTAGCTGTGTTCTGAAATGCCCAATCTATCAAAATATCAAATAAATTAATCTGATTGATAAACTGCATAATTTCTCCAAAGAACTGCAAGTCCAAGTGCTACCTGTGGCATGGGGAATGGAATTTGTTAGTTAGATGCATTTTGCAGCCCACCCCATGGAAGGGTTAATAAGGAGCCAGGCAACATGATTGTGCAAACAATAATATCCTTTAAGTGATTGTGTCCTGGCACTGCAACAGGTGGGCCCCTAGGCAATGCAAAGAGGTGTCAACACAGAGCCCGGCACCATCTTGGCAGTGTTGTAAAATGCAGCTACATTGTGCTGCCATGTGCATGCAGTATGCAGTTTGGATACATGATAAATCCACCACAAGACATGCTATCTCTGGAGGAGGTGATCTTCCTCACCACCCCAGGGACAGAGGGTGCTTCACCACCAGAACCGCACAGGACATGAACACATATGTAACTTGGAGCTCCACAGCTCTACCTGTATTGGGCCTGATATGCAGCAAGGTCAGAATCTAGTGCTGGTCTCACATGCTTGAGAAGGGTCTGAGGAGCTCACAGGATGTGAGCCATTCCTCATGCCAGCTGGAAGCAGCAGATGTCAAAGTCAGGAGGATCTTGCAGTATGGCTGGCGTTATTTCACCTTCAGCCACTGCCGCAGCTGATGAGTCAGCAAATCCAGGAGTAGGAGGATGATGAAGATGAGAAGGAGGTGGTAGAGGCCTGTTTCACAGCCTAGTGTAACAACCCTGTCAAAGGCCTTTGACTAGAAGAATGCCATGCCGGGTGACCGTTACTGCCTCCAAGCAACTATACTATGTGGCATGAACCACCCTGGCCTGTCTCAATTCTTGAAGTGTTTAGGTTGACAGTTGCCATCACCCGAGAGTGTTGCATGGGCCTAAGGTCAATGACTTTAATAAGCAAAGTATCCGAGACATGGTGGTGACATTCAACCAGGAGAGGGGGGTTGGGTTCGTAGCTGAAGAAGGGACTGTTCATAGGTACTATGTCAACCAGTCCACCCTGCTGCGTGACCATCTTCCCAAAAGACTCCGAACACTCTGTTGGGGATGAGGTCACCTTCATGAAGGTGAAGGGTAGCGGGGGTGGTTGACGGAAGGAGGGTTGCCACTGCGACAAATTTGAAAACTGGCAGCAGGAGTCTAATATGGAGAGGATGTTGCATCGGTTGGAGGCCAGGCCTCTTATGGTTAGCCAGCCAGATGCAGAAAAACCCGCAGGGGCCATCGATCCTGAAGGGCCTGTCAGTGTTGACCAAGTTCTTCCTGTCTCTTCTGGGGGGGTGGTCATTCCCTAATTCCTCCAGCTTCTTCTCCAACAGTGGCCATGATAGGGTGTTCTGGGGGGCAAGTGGTTGCGGATAATGCCTCTGAAGGAGTAGCCTTTGCAACCTCTCAAGACAATACAGCGGTGGATTACTCCACTGATTTACAGGTGGTTAAATACTGGTGGTTGGTTCCCTTTAAAAATTTTCTGAGGTCCATAACTTTTTTATGTTTCCATTGCTGGAGTGTGTGAGTATTTTTGTTTGACTCTAGTTCTTTTAGATTGATGTAGTGTATATTGATACAATTTTGGCTACATACAATGTTTTTTTGTGCTTAGTTTTGCATTGAAATGCATCAACCAAAAACAAGTATTCTGGTGTTTCAATTTTTTGTATAAAAAAAAAAAAAATATTAAAAAATTTGTGTTAGCTTCAAACGATTAAATTATACATTGAACCTCTGTGGACTTTTAAATATTTTGTCAATGCATTTTTTTTATTATCTGCACCTGTGAATTCTGATTGCTTACACTGTGCTGCAATACTGCTGTATTGCAGCATAGTGTTAATGATGTTCTCCTGCAAAAGCCAGGCAGAGCACAATGCTGCAGAGCAGGATGTTGGTCATGAAGCTGGTGAAGTGATAACAGGCCACCCACTGTGTATTGAGCACAGCCTTGGTGCTGCCCCCATAATTGGAAATGATCAGCTACAGGCAGTGTATATTACAAGTGATGAACAAGCACTAAATTGTTTGGAACTCGAATTGAGCATGTCGGAGGTTCGGACACGCTGTACTTTTTCCAGAACACTCAGAAGGACTAGGGAAGCAGTCAAATGGAATGAAAACAGCATGGAGAAAAAGCATGGACTCTGACTCCCAAGTCATTGCTGGGAACATTGTTGTCAGAGTATTAGGTTGAGTGCACATGTTGGGTTTTTATCACATATTTTTATGCGTTTTTTTGACTGCAGATTTGTTACAAAACCATAAGAGAATCCTGATGCCAGCAAAGTCAATGAGAATCCTGTAGTGTCATGCACACTTTGCTTAATTGTGACTTGATTTGGTTCAGAAAATAATCTTGGCAGGTAAAATGCAGTGGCCAATATATATATATGTATGTATATACACACACAGGGGTTGGACAAAATAATGGAAACACCTAACGTTTTGGCATCATAATCTTCGAACATGTTATAAACATGCAAACCGTGACGTATATTAATGTTTTGTAGTTGATTATTTGTGTTAAGTGATATGTGTATGTAAATTAACTGTTTGTTTTGCCGAATTGTCAGAACATGGATGAGAACCTGATGCCAATGGCAGATATTTCGGATTTTCAAAAAGGCCAAATTGTTGGTGCTCGTATGGCAGGCGCTAGTGTAACAGAAAGTGCCCGAATGCTTGGTGTGTCAAGAGGTACTGTCTCCAAAGTAATGACTGCGTTTGAAAGAGAAGGAAAAACGTCCACAGCAAAGCACAGGTCCGGCCGAAAGTCGAAGTTGACTGAGAGAGACCGTCGGACTCTAAAGCGAATTGTGAGAGAGGATTGCAAGACCACGGCTCTGAAAATCACTGCTGAGCTCAATGAACACTTACAGAACCCAATTTCCACGAAAACTGTCAGGAGCTGCACAAATCTGGATTCCACGGAAGAGCTGCAATTTGAAAACCGCTGCTCTCAATGACAAATGTTTCCAAGCATTTAGAGTGGTGTAGAAACCTCCGGAATTGGTCCCTTGAGCAGTGGAAACGTGATATTCTCACATGAATCATGGTTTACCTCATTTTCTGACCTCTGGCCGAGTGTACGTTTTCGAGACAGCCGAAAGAAGTATTCCATCCAGACTGCCTTTTCCCAACCGTAAAACATGGCGGAGGTTCTGTGATGATCTGGGGTGCTATTTCATGGAGATCTGCCGGGCCAATGATATCACCTTGTATGAATCCATACCTCGGAGAATTGAGGCAGTAATCGTCACAAAAGGTGGACCTACACCATATTAAACTAACTTTTGTAGATTTTTCCAGGTGTTTCCATTATTTTGTCCAACCCCTGTATATATGTGTGTGTATATATATATATATATATATATATATATATATATATATATATATATATATATAATATATATATATATAGGCAGCACTCCAGGAATATGCGTTTTTACCAACCTTTTATTGGCCCAATACTGCCACCTTTTGGCAACTCATTTCTGGTAACTCACTTATGTGGCAACATTGGGCCAATAAAAAGTTGTTGAAAACGCACTTTCCTGGGGTCCTGCCATCATTATATTTTGACACATGGACTGGCTGCAACTTTAAGATTGCAGGGAGGATTTTGCCCCCTGAACGGTATTCAATTGTTAAATGCTGCTCTATTTTTGTTATATATATATATATATATTTTGATCTTGAGGTTAGAGAGGATTGGACTATATTTTTAAAAAGTCGCAAGTGAATTGTAAACTAAAGACATCTGGAAAATTGAAACCCTGCCCACAATGGTGGATATAAAAAAAGGACAGGTGGTCACACGTGTTATGGATGTAAATATTAATGCATTTCTTCTCTTCAATCAGCAGTCTGCAATCTGTCATTGCTTTTACAGAAGGCATTATTGAATTCAGTATTTAAAGGGAGTTTGATGTCACAAAATTACTGTGTAAATGAAGCACAGGCGATCAGTGCACTATTGTCATGACCAAACTGCTAAGTTCACCTTGACATTTACTTCATTTCCATCTACTTTAACCAAAAGGGTGCCATGAGCACCTGTGCTTAGTTAGAAATTCATCTTGTACTGACAGGCTCCCTTTAATAAGTATGTCCTATTAAAATGTGCTCCTACATCATTCTTACATCTTCAGATGTGGGTTGGAGTGGAAGTCTTCTTTTTTTTCTCAAAAGAAATTGCCACCAGAGATATTTGACAGCCATATAATTCCCTTTTCCTATTAAAAACATACGCTTGTTCAATAGAGCGTATATGTGAATAAAGGGGTCAGGAGAAGTAATCGCTCTTTGCTGAACGAGGATTTTGCTGACATCTTTGTAATGTGTATGGCTACCTTTAGACAATCCAATTTACGAATAAGAGTCCTGCTGTGATAAGATGGTCATAAGTGGTCTGACTGATTGAGAGTCTGTGTAAGAGGGTCATTGAGGGAACCCATTTCCTTATTTTCCCTTGAGACCCCTATGCTCCTGAGTGTAATGCTGTCCAAACCCACCAATCTCAACAGGTATATCCAACAGGCTAATAAGCTTGGGGTCCCAAGACAATTGATTGTCAGAGGAGATTTCGATTTTGCATGACCAATATCAAACTGCCAATCACTTGATGTCTTGGAGATAAGCTTTTGCCAAACATTTCTCATGGCGGCACTCTCAGGGAGAACACAAACTCTCAACTGAAAACATGCCATTGCATGTGAGAGCTAGCTGAGATAACTGTTGGCCGAACAATCAGCCAAAGCATCATTCAGCTGGCCACCATCATGTCTTTGCCAGCTGCACGTAGTTCGACTTCTGTTGACTATTATTGGTGACCAACCGATCTGTTATTTTTAGTAGACAAGCAGCCTGATTCCCAAGTTGAACTGGGTGTATCTTTCTGCTTTAACTGTACATTTGTGATGATTACATTTACATCGTCAACCCTTTTGAATAACTCACCACTCGGGTGTTACTGTCTGTTATCAAAATGCTAACAGTTCCACGTTATTTTTTTTCCCGTGGCAATATTCACGTGTATACTATATAACTCCATTTTCATCTGTCCCAGCATAAGACAGAAATCTTCCATACCAAAGAAATAGATTTAGAAATCATTAGCCGCCCAGTAAGTGTTTGTGATGAGGATAAACAGCTGAGTGTTTTCCCCGCTTTTTCAGAAGTTAGATTCAGAACTGACAAACATCAGGTTCAATTGTGATATGCTGCAAATGACTCAGTTAAAATGCATGCCTATCCGTATGCCACGTTTACATTCAATGTTTTTCTATTGCTTTATAGCTTTGTATTTTGATGGAAAGCAAAACACTGAAATTTATTGCGTATTTGCAGAGACTCATTTTGGACTTACAATCTTGCCTGATGTTAAATATTTGCATGCGTTCTACGATAGAAAAGGGTTCTACAAAGACTTTTTGTCACTAAAGCTGGGGAGATTCTTTAGAAATAGAAGATACAAGTCTCCGGGAAGCCACCCTTACTTTAGGGGAACAAGTAGCTGTTTTCTAAATATCAATCCAGTGATGTAATTTGACGTGACAGCTTGAGGTGGTAGAGTATCCTTTGAAATGATATTCTAGATAATGAATGGCCTATATTCAGAGGTCAAAAGCAGCACTTCAAGGGATTTCATGAAGACAGACACTTTTACCACCTAGGATGACAGTTGTTCTAAGTGGTATTAATGATGCCTGGCATAAAATGTCATTGCAACATGTGTTCACTGAACAGACGTAGATCGGTAAGTTATGTAAAAGCAAAGTACAAATATTCTACTTCTGAATAATAAGACAAATGTGCAAAAGTTAAACTCAACATTTGGATTCATGTCCACTTTTAAGTTTTCTATACTCTTTAGTTTCTACAGACATCTCATGTGAATAGATGGCTGACTGATGTCTTGAGACACTCACATCTATTAATGTATCTGTTTGTTTTCTCTCTAATACAAATCCCATAAGGGGTCTCTATCATCCACACCTTTCATTATAGAATTTCTCACCTTTGTACACGAGTGATGAGTGACAATGGGATTCTACTGTATAGACTACCTTACATTATCTGGCCTTATCATATAGCAATACAATAGAACTGTCAATCTCTAATCAAAATGACATGACTGAATCTTTTTCAGTCTATGCAATAAAGCTGGAAATTGAGCTATGGTAAACAGTAGACAGTAACTTTTTATGATCACTTTAGTTGCCTGTTTAAAAGATGGAAAATTTCAAAATATACTATTTATGTAGTGTCAGAACCTTGCACTGGGGGTGCATTGCGTTGGTAATGATATTTCTCAAACTTGGCTTTATTTGTAACAGAAACGGCAGCAGCATTATTAATGAAGTAATATTAGTATCAGAATAATGTGCAGGTTAGTTCATCAAGTCAGATGCACAAAACAATCAACATCTCTTCTCAAACTAAATACAAATGTAACAGGTTTTCTTGTAGAACTTATAAAAAACAGTGCTTCTTGTGTTAGTCTTACAATAGGAAGTTGATGTAACTTTCAAGGGTCTTTCTTTTTTCAGAGCATCCTTTTATGCCAGAGTAATGAGGTTATACTGAGACCTGAGCTGTCTTAGGGCCCCGTTACACAAAGCGATGTTCCTGCGATCCCACCAACAATCCGAGGTGGCCAGGATCGCTGGAATATCGCTATATGATCGCTGGTGAGCAGTGACACTGGACGATCAACTTACTGATGCTGCGTCCCCCGACGGTCGCTGGGGATCACTCACTGTCCCGGACGCAGCATGGGAATCGTTGATCGTTGGCCCTGTCGCACATGCCGATGCATGCTGGGCATCGGGAGACCAACGATGGAAAAATGGTCCCGGCCATTGCGCAACGATCAGCGAGCTTTTATACATGTCACATGCAGCGACTTAACTGGTTTGGTCGCTGCAACGTCACAAAACATGTGACGTTGCGGCGATATCGTTAATGATATCACTGTGTGTAATAGGGCCTTAAGATTCATAATATCTAGAAATCGATACGTGTGACTCAAACCAAATTATTAAATCTCCAAAGAGTGCACAATAAGATAACAAATTTTATTTAATTATTATTAAAAACAGTCAGTAGTGTGTGTATGTCCCACACCTGTATCTAGTAAAACCGAGCAGTCGGGGAGGGAGGAGACTATAATCCCACACTCACCCTATCCACTGCCCCTGCCTGACTACGGAGATTTCAACACATAACGTATCAGGTGTCCCCGTTCCACGGTGGCTTACCCTAGTGTCCCTGTTACAAATTGAGGAGGCCTTCCCTCCTTCCTCATTGGTGTCAGCGTCCAGGATATTACACTACCTGCACAGCGCCCCCGGTGACTTGGATAAGGTGAACCGGTATCTGATAGCACAGTCTCTCCTGAGGATGCCCAGCAACATCAGCGGGCAGAAACGCATCGAGAGAACGACTGGACTGACAAATCAACCATATGTATCAGATAAGTGGAGTAATGATTCAAAATACCTGCCTGTGGGAATAACTAATCTATCTCGATTGGGATGTTAATCTCTGAACCCTGGTAACTATTAAGTCGTATATTAGTCAGAGGGAGGCCTCCTCAATTTGTCCGGTATGGGTATAGACGTTAAATACGTGATAACCATGGGAATATGATAAACAGCAGACCCAGCAGACATCAGACTTGACCCCTGTAATTGGCATCAAGTGGGTTTTGAGACACATTAGCCTGATGATATATACGGCATATAGAGAGTTAACACACCGTTTATGATAGTTTTTGCTGAATGGCATAACTATATCTCCAGAACCATATAGAAGACACACCTCTGAACTTAATTCATACATACACAGGGAGGATGATGGGGGTTGACCCACATCTAAACTAGAGATACATCGCAGATCCAGATAGTATCCAGCGGTGGAAGGTGCCATAGTGGAGTAACAGGGACACTAGGGTAAGCCACCGTGGAACGGGGACACCTGATACGTTATGTGTTGAAATCTCCGTAGTCAGGCAGGGGCAGTGGATAGGGTGAGTGTGGGATTATAGTCTCCTCCCTCCCCGACTGCTCGGTTTTACTAGATACAGGTGTGGGACATACACACACTACTGACTGTTTTTAATAATAATTAAATAAAATTTGTTATCTTAATGTGCACTCTTTGGAGATTTAAAAAGGCCTTAAGATTCAGTGGTTAAACCTGCAGAGGAGGGAGTGAGAATTGGCAGCTCTAAACATTGACTTACCTAAGAATTGAGATGCAGGAAAAAAATGTAGCAAAAGTTGCATCAAACAATAAAATCTAGCTTTCCTAAATTATAACATATAATTATTATATTTGTATTCTTAATCTAGCCTAGCTGCTGTATTTTTCAGACCAAAAGATGCACCTAGGCTTGAGGGGAGGAAAATAGAAAAAAAAATGTGTTTTTTGAAGCAAAAAATTTACTTATTGTGCACTGTTATGAGGGAATCTGCTGCTGATACTGTTTTGGGGGTAATATCCCCCAATTCATTACCAATGTCCCCCATCCTGGGCTCTTTCTGGGTATAAGTGTCCCATCCTGGTATCTATGGCCGTCATCTTGGACCTGTCCTGATATATAAGACCCAACCCACCAATGGCCAATCTAATCCTGCAATGCACAAGCTGGGTGTAGCGAACTCCCCCAATTAGAGATGCATCATACAGATGGACCAACCACTCAGAGCCTTTTAATGAAGGGGAGCAGCTGCTTGCATAACGCAGTCTAATAATGCTGCAAAGGGAGTGTGTCATATAGATAGGGAAGATGCACACGTAGTGTCTGAATAGCAGCCTATTAGTCACACCAGTTACTGTGGGCTAGTTAACACTGCATGACTATATGCACCATATTTGAACAGTAGCCTATTAGCGACGCCCAGCATGGCGGGCTAAACACCATATCAGTGTACCCCACATGGCAGACTCACCAGTTTCATCTAAACCAGGGGTCTCAAACTCCAGGCCTCGAGGGCCGCACACAGTCCAGGTTTTCAGGATTTCCTTAGTATTTGACACTTGGTAATTTGATTACTAACTGTCAATTGCTATGGAAATCCTGAAAACCTGCACTGTGTGCGGCCCTCAAGGCCTGGAGTTTGAGAGCCCTGATCTAAACTCAGAGAGCACCAGTACACCCTGAAGAAGTATATAAAATATGCATAAAATATATATGACCCATCCTGGTATATATGACTCATCCTGGTGTATATGACCCTCATCAAGGGCCCATCCTTGTATATATATATATGGCCACATCCTGGTATATATGGCTTTTTTCCTGGGCCCATCCTGATACAAATGGTCGTCATCCTGCCATAATTGGCCACTTATTTCTATTTATGACTCTCATCCTGGGCTCATCCTGGTATATATGGCTCTATCTTCGTACATATGGCCCTATCATGGACCCATCTTGTTGCATATGGCTCCCATCATGCCACAGACACAAAAAAACAAAAGTTATACTCACCCTTCCTCCACTCCCTCAGTGCGCGTTGTCCTACTCTGATGTCGGTAACTGACTTTAGTATGTAATCAGGACAGTACATCATGTCATCATTCAGGCCCACTTACACCACCGTCAGTTGCCGTGATATTTGCTGCTCCCTGCCCGGGATTATGGGCGTGGGAAGCATATGCATTGTGCTTCTGTGATCTGACGACTGTCTTCAATAAAATGGCGCTGGAGATGGCGCATGTGCACACTGCGATCTGTGAAACCATTATATTGAAGAAAGTCTGTAGAATCTTTAGGTCTCTATCAAAATGGCAATGTCAGGGGTGCATGCATGATCACATATTAAAGCTTAATGCAGTCTTAGACTTAAAAATGGGACTAAGCATGCGCAGACACCTTTTTGGTAAAGTAGAAAAAGATCTGCTTATGGAGATATAATCTTGAAACTACTGAGCTTTTATATAGATATCTTTACATGAATTTTATAATTATAAATGTTTTTTAACAAGTGATAGTGAATAATGAATAGACACACTTTTTTATGTTTTGCTCACAAGAGTTTGGAAATTGAGTGAGCAAATAATGTTATAACTGATTGACTAATTGGTATTAAGCCAATTGGGGTAATCAGATGTGCATGCACATACTATGTATAAATACTGGAATCCTTTGCATGTTTGTATACCTGATGAAGGCCCGTTTATTTTATAATTGTGGCCGAAACGCGTTGTTTTACGACTTTTGTTTTCTATATGTGAATTCTAGGAATAAATCCGAAAAAGAAAGAGAAAAGAAATTGAAGCCTATTTGATTGGTTCCGCTTGTGGGAGCGCTCATCTGCCTGGATACTACACTTTTGTAGAAAAAGATCTGGCACTCTAAACAGAAAGATGCAATGACTCCAAAAAATTATTTTTGCATCCTTTTATTGGGGAATAGTGAAATTTAATACATGAGGCTCCTGCCCGAGGTTTCAACCCTTTATGAGTTTTTGTCTGGGGCCTTAGAGACCCAGTCTAAAAGACTCAAGATAAAAACTCATAAAGGGTTGACACGTCGGGCAGGAACCTCATATATTAAATTTCACTATTTATTCAACAATAAAAGGACGCAAAAATAATTTTTTGGAGTCATTGCATCTTTCTGTTTAGAGTGCCAGATCTTTTTCTACAAAAGTGTAGTATCCTGGCAGATGAGCGCCCCCACAAGCGAACCAATCAAATAGGCTTCAATTCTTTTCTTTTTCTTCAATTTTGCATCTTTTGTTTAGAGTGCCAGATCTTTTCTACACTGATTTTGACTATTTTGTATCTTGGCACCTAAGGGTAGTTGAGCCAATTCTATCCTATTGTACCTTTTGGTAAAGACCTGAGGATGCTACAGACTGTCTTCAATAAAATGGCATCCTAGATCGCGGTCTTTGGATGCGCCACCCCCGACACCATTTTATTGAAGACATTCAGACTGCAGAAGACAATGCACTATCACTGCTCCACACGTCCATAATCCTGCCCATCTTTCGGACCCAGCTTCAGTGCAGAGAAGTGGCAGGAGATTATGAGCATGGAGGGTAGTGAATATGCATGGTCTTAAACAGCAGGCTTGCATGTTAGCCCCAGCAGTGTCTCCTGTCTTCTGTGACTTTACGCCTGCTCCCTGTGACCCCCATTCCTTCCCCCCCCCACCGCCACAACCAGGTATATCCCAACCATAAGTAGCACTGCATACATTCCTCCAAAACGTTTATACCCAGGGGCTGATTAAAGCACCACACCAGCTTTTTTTTTTTTTTTTTTGTGCACCACTGGAGTGGTGTTTTAAATGTAATTCCCCTTCCTCTAGTTTTATACTTTTCATCTGGCATCTCCATGTGTTTCCAGTCATGCCCCTGTGATTTGTGACCTGCCAGTAGCTCCAGTGTTTCATTGAGCGTGCTGGAAATCACAATTCAAAATATCTCTATGGAACATTGTTCTGGTACTCATACAGTTGCATTGAAACCAGAGGTTATGGGCACAAGATTTCTCTGCATGACTAGAGCGATGTCAGTAAAAGTTGAAGTGACCGATAGTATAAGACAGGGTGCAAAGGATTTAGATCTAATTTCCCACTGCAGCACTGTAACAGAATGCTGGAGTGGTGCTTTTAGGGTATCTATCTATGAGGGCCAGTTGAGAAGGCATTGCCCCTCCACCAGTAGCCAATTATTACAAGTCATGTCATATGATTTCCTTTACAGATCATGTAATAGGTCATGTGATGAAAACACAGGTGTTTTGTTGCACATAGATCCAAAACAAAATAGACAGCAACTTGCTGCACAATTTTTTGAGCCCTTGCACAGGCCCCTATATATAGTATAAGCATCCAGCTAGCCCCCGATATACAGTATGAGCCCCTACATAGCCTCCTACTACAGTGTGGGCCCACATAGCCCCTGTATACAGTATGAGCATTCACATAGCCCCCATATACAGTATGAGCCCTCACATAGCCTTCTTATATGCAATATTATCCCTCACATAGCCTCACTAGATACAGGATGAACCCTCATATAGTTGCCCTATATACAGGAGGAGCCCCACATTACTCCATATATAAAGGATAAGCCTAAACATAGCCCCTTATATGCAAGTGCACATCCCATACACATATTTAAAAAAAAAAAAATCACAGCAACAACACATATTCACCTTGCTCACGTTCTCGGGCACGCTACTCTGGTCCCCTAAGCTCCACTACTTCCTGTGGCCGGCATGTGCATGCTGGAATTGGCGTGATGATATCATTGCACCGCTACATCACACAAGTGGCGACAGGAGCTCTACTGGGGTCAGTGCTGCCATTCTGTATTTCCGCCAGTGAAACTCCAGAAAAGCTACATGTCAGGAGATATACTCCACCTTTGGCCACATACAAAACATTGTAATCAGGGCCACGGGTTCCCCTAGAGCCACAGGTTTGGGGATGTGGCTCAAATTGCCCTCATTATAACCTGCCTATGTATAAACCCTATATTTCTTTTCCTGATGCTGGTTTAAAGTAGATAGCAGTGCCATAGCATGGATAAATAATGCCTCAGAAAGGTATTTTGTGCTCCACATCTCTTCAACTGGTTAGGATTAGACACAAGTGAAAAAATAAAAAATCAGCTTTTAGTAGTGAATGATGAAAATATCAAATTGTGTTAACTGCACATGATTCAATACTGTCTTCATTCATGAGATAACAGATGAGCAGCAAAGTGGCTTCTTTTGCACGTTACACATTTTGAACATTAGTCCAGGGGTAGGGAACTCCAGGCCTTGAGAGTCACTGCACTGGTGATAATATAATTACATGCACAGGTGATGATTACAACCCTGTGCAATGCTGAGGAAATCCTATAAACCTGCACTGTGTGCGGCTCTCGAGGCCTGGAGTTCCCTACCCCTAAGTTAGCCAATCATTTTGTCATAGGCTACTATGCTCTTCATAGGCAGCAATCAAAACAGCTTATTTCCCTATAGTGAGATCTTTGTCAAGTTGGATGCTTTCTGTGCAGAGTGCAGCACCCACTGACAAAGTCATCTGGTCTGCTGCACTCTGCAAAAGCGTGCTGTGTGGGTACTCAGTGCAGGGCAGCAAAAAGAAGTGCATGCAAGTGTGCAACATTTAATAGCTGGAGCCGACCAAAATTCTGCAAATGTTTGGCACAAAAGGATAAACACCCCTGTGCCTTTCCTCACGCACAAGTCACAAATCAATAGTTACCCTGTATTCATTTTGAATCCTCATACATGGGACGTTTATAACCCTCACCCTGATTTGTCCAGGCTATCTATGAGATATGCCACAATAATGCATATTTATAGTTTGGTTGCATAGGCCTTCTCTTTTAATGTCAGTTTTACAATGCCATTCTCAAAAATGTTGATTCAATTGCACGGTCTCGTGTAGGCGCTCTAATTAAAGCCAGGACTCTGCTTGTGGAAAGTCCTTTTATAGAAATCTCCATTCGCCACGACATGTTTCGACGGTGTAGTACCGTCTTCTCAGTGGAAATCTCAAAAAATGGGACAGTTGGCAGATGTGGATAGTAAACAAATAGCCCTCACTTTCAGGGAATGAACCTGTTATGATGCCTGAATCATTGACAGTATGAATTAGGGAACGGCTCCTGCATTCACAATTATCTGGATTCTCACACACATTAAGACCAGTCTTGAATCCGGTGACATTTTCCCTTTAAATATTTAGTCATTTTTTTATTACGTTTCCTTTGTGCTCTAGTCTAAGTCTGCTGCTAAGCAGAAGTGGGTCTGATTTGTTTCTTTTGTGCGCTGCCATAACTTACTGGACCTAGGTGACAGCAGGTTTACCTAGAATTCTATAAAAAAGACATAGATATCAAATAACAAAATCAGCTCAGGTGAATTTATAATTTCATCTCTTCTGCATCTGCTTATCTTACTGCATTTATATTCAACCATTATATACTGTACATTAAATACTCCTTGTAGACTTGTATAGCAAGGGATTCTTTTTTTAAATGTCTTGCTCAGAAATTGCATATCGGTTTCTGGAGCCACTTCTGTCACACTACTAACAGATGCTTATCTCTAGAGACTGGAACCTTCTTAACTGTTATCATTTCTGACATCTAACCAATCATGGTCTAATCTTGACAGCAGAGGACACACAATCTCGTATGAAAGACACAAAAGCTATCCTATATTTCCCTTGAGGAAATAATGTAAAGAAACATCTGACTTATAAGACTCTGCTGTGATGAGGTTAGAATTGCCCCCAATAATCTTAAAGCATGCAGTGTAATAGACAAGAAACATTGCCTTATTACCAAATCAAACCTATTACCTGAAGGGTAAGTTAATTTATTCTGAAAGACACAGTCTTATTGGAGCAATTCCACACTGAATAGTTTCTTTACGCTGTATAACCAGTATTACAAGTAGATGTAGTTAGACCACAGATATAGTTGAACAAGTGACAACTAGTGATGGATGAAGTCTGGATTTGGGTTCCGGACTTGACCGGAACCTGAGTCCAGATCTTGAACTCAGACTTTAAAGTCATGAAATGGTGGCTAAGGGGGTGGGGCTGTAAAAAGAAACAAAATAGTGATTAATCATCAGCGTGATTACTTACCAGGCCAGCGTGCTTGTACTTCGTGGCCGCTCATTAACTTTCTGATTGTTCACTGCATTGCCAACCAATCACAGACGTTGGCACAATGGGAAAGGGGCACAACAGGCAATCACAGGTGCTGTCACTAAGAGTGGGCGCCTGTGATTGGCTGTTGGAGCCAGAGCAGTAACCTGGAAGCAGCCATACATTCTAACATCTACCATGCAGAAAATAACCAGTAAGTTTATGATTGGCCCAGAAGTACAAGCATGCAGACTCGGTAAGTAATCACGCTGATGAATGATCATTGTTTTTCTACCCTTTTTTAAGCCCCCAGGTCCTGAACCCAAACAGTAATATGGACTTCTCAGGGAAGACAGTGTTTGGGGTTTATTCCCGAAGACTAGATGTTTGATACGGACCCCGAACTTAACAGTTCAGGTTTGCTATACCAAGTGACAGTATAAACTCTTAAATGACACCTTTCCCCAATAAAGTGAAATAAGAAACAAAAGAATTTTTTAAATTAATAATTTCTTGACAGCACCTTTGCTTTCTACATTGAGGAATAGTTCTGTACCTCTATAATGCACTGAGCTAATATGGACAGTCAGGAAAGTAGTAACTTGTCAGCTTATTATAACCATCTCCAATTACTTAATGTTATCACTAGAGAGAAAAGCAGATATTTGTAATTTATTTGTATCAAAGTAATATACATAACTACATAACTACAATTGCAAAAAAAACACATCCTACAGTGGCATAAGTTGTAGGTCATGGGTCCCAATCAAAAAAAGCTCTAAAAGAGCCCCCAATTATTGCAAATGTTTAATAGTATTGATATTTTTATGTAGGCCAAAGAGACATTTGAGCTTCCTAGGCTCCAGGCATCGATTCAATTGCTGCCACTGCACCTATTTTGTGGATGTGATGAGCCCAGTGCAAGGATACTCGGATACCGGGCCTGGGTTTGATGGATTTAACTGGGGAATCACGGGTGGTCAGGTTCCCGATTCCGTGCCCTGGCTGTCATTTGTTAGATGGGGGGGGGAAATATTTACAGGGATAAAGAAGTACGTGACGCCACCTATGGATTCCGGTAATTTGGATATCAGCGCTGCAGGCCGGCCGCTGAGATGATGATGGGTGCAGCTCAGTGTGGTCCAGCTCCCCACAGGAGAAGCTTATTACCTCAGGGCAACAGTGATAGAGGAGGATGAGGGGATGAGGGAAGTACTTGTTCTTACCCCTCCGGTGAAATGATGATGATGATGCTGAGGCCCTCCAGTCGCCGGCGGGAAAAAAGACAGAGACCGATTCAGTTGTTTGAAAGCAATGGGGTGGGGAGACACTTTGGCACCTCTTACTTGGCCCATCTGTAGCAAGGGGCCGAGGCACGCCCCTGGGCCAGCACATAGTCTTTTTACATCTTTAGGACCTGCCCACCATGAATCTGTGAAACCCTTTTCGGCCTTTTCGGAGCCCGCCACTACCTTCGTCACTCCTCAGCACAGTGGAGGGGCGGAGCTTATCTTCGCGCTCTTTTCTGCTGCTTTGGTGATGCAGTTGAAATTCTGAAGCAATGTAATGGCAGCCCATTTTACAATATCCACAAAAGTTAATAAAGTCTTTAGGCACACTTTACCTGGTATTACCAGCCTGGTTCAATCCTGTTCGTAGACGCCAGAAAATAATGAGCCCAGGGCAAGGGGTTCTCGGATACTGGACCTGGGTTTGATGGATTTAACTGGGGAATCACGGTGGTCGGGTTCCCGGTTTCGTGCCCTGGCTGTCATTTGTTAGATGGGGGGGGGGAAATATTTACAGGGATAAAGAAGTACATGACGCCACCTGTGGATCCAAGTAATTTTGATACTGGGCTGCAGGCCAGCCGCTGAGGTGATGATGGTTGCAGCTCATTGTGGTCCAGCTCCCCACAGGTGGAGCTTTTACCTCAGGGCAGCGTGTGGAGATAGGATGAGGGTACTTGTTCTTACCCCTCCGATGAGATGATGATGATGCTGAGGCCCTCCGGGCGCAAGCAGGAAAAAAGACAGAGACCGATTCAACTTCAACTCCACTTTACTTGTACCATCAGATGTTATTGAGAAACACGGTACAGTCTGGTTTAACGGGTAGTAGTTGTCAGTTCACTTACCTCTATGGAGTCTCCAGATGTTCCTCTCTTTCGGGGTCTAATTCTGTCCTTTTCTCTATTCAACCATCATTGCAGAGCTCTCCCGCCAGTCCCCTGGTCTCATACAGTGAAGCAGGGTTTTTCCTTTACCGGTACGGACGGGAGCAACACCAAGCAAATCCTCCCGCTACCGTAATCCTGACCGATACTCCTGTAATCTTGGACCGACTTTGGTTTTTAGTGGCGAGGTACCTTCTTGTGGCGCCTACGGCTACCCAGTGATTAAGGGCCCGTGGCTCGTCCGTTTGCGGCCATGGATAAACCGCTGACCCCCTTTCGGCTTCCGTGTTGCCGGTGTTCCCCAGACGTTACCAGCCGGCTCCAACCAGTGCTGCTCCGTCCCCTACTTCCCAGGACACCCTCCTGGAAGATGGGTGATCCCTCCTGTCACAGAGCTGTCAGGCGCGTCCTGACTTACTGCCTTCCCAGCACTAACTAACTAACTGTCACTCAAGTCTTCCTGCATTAACCTAGGCTCCACCCCTTTTGGACCTACTGAATAATCAGTCCCTTGCTCTAAGGTGGCCTAGTGTTGTGTGTGAATTCAGACTCCATAGATTAAACCCTAAACCCACAACTACAGAGTTACTACATATGTTTTCAAAGTGTAATACCTCCCTGTGGTGCCTAGTCCGTAGGGGCGCCACAGATGTCCATCACAATCAAGCAGGAGATGCTATGGAATATATGGAGGGGGTTTAATATACATCCACTTAAAGGGAACCTGACACCTCGTTTCCCCCCCTCTCCTATCACTACCTTACCCTGCACTTTGTGAGCTCATCTTTAACCATCCCTCACTGACCTAAAGGGGCCCTATAAAGGTTGAGAAAAATAACTTTTAACTTACAGACAATCTCCATCTAGGAGACTGGAAAGGCGGGCTCCATTCTCGTCAGGATTTTGCACGCCCTGCTGGGCATCCTTGCTTCTTGTGTTGTTCCGCCTTAGTTTTGAAGTTCCCGCCTCCCTTGTGATGTAAAATGCCGGGCCAGGACGTCATATCCGCCCGGTGCAGTCTAGGCCTAATCATATGATCGGCCGATGCATTGTGGACCTGATCACGTGATTGGCCCAGTGCATTGTGGGCCAGATCACGTGATCGGCCCGGCTTCAGTATGCTCATTGCACATGCACCAGAACAACACAAGAAGCGAGGACGCCCAGCGGGGCATGCAGAATGCTGACGAGGAGGGGAGAATGGAGCCAGGAGCCTGCCTTTCCAGTCTCCTAGATGGAATATTATATGTAAGTTAAAAGTCATTTTTCTAAACCATTATAGGGCCCCTCTAGGTCAGTGAGGGATGGTTAGGGATGAGCTCACAAGGTGCAGGAGAGGTAGTGATAGGAGGGGGGGGGGAAATGAGGTGACAGGTTCCCTTTAAACCAATCTGCCCTAAAACAGATTTTTCCCTCATGATCACTGGTGTACATCCACTGGATCAACACTTATAACAACAATGATTCCTGCAGTGACAAACTTCAGGGGAGGACTGTTCCAGAGATTAATAATTCTCATGGTAAAGAAAAATAAGTCCTTCTCTGGAGATTGAACATTTGTTCTTTCCAGATGGCAGAGTTCTATTTTGTCTTTTCATGAAATTTTAAATGAAACAGCTTTTGACGCACAAGTTACTTCTTTTGGCATAGATTAAAGGGAACCTGTCAGCTCGTTTTACCCCCAAGCCTATCACTACCTGTCCCTGCACCTACTACTACATCCAACTATCCCTGTCTGATCTAAAACTGTCCTATAATGGTTGTAAAAAATGAGTTTTATATTTACATCACGTATGGTAATTAGTCTTTGGACTACATATGTAGTCTGCCTGGGCATTCTCCACAACTGCATCCAACCCCCTTGATGCTTTCGGCACTCATTTACGGTCTGGTGCATTATGGGGGATTATCAGGTGTACGAGCCGGCTTTGGAATGCACACTGCGATGCAGCGCATCATACCCAGAAGGAGGACCATGAATTTAGAATCGGGATCGTGCTCCTGACTGAATTATCACGCCCACTGGGCGTGATACAAGCATCAAGGGAGGGAGAATGCAGCCGTGAGGAATGCCCAAGAAGACTGATTAGCATACGGCGATGTAAATATCAAACTAATTTTTTTACAACCATTATAGGGCAGTTTTAGGTCAGACATGGATGGTTACATATGTACTAGGATGGCGCATGGACAGGTAGTGATACTTTGGGGTTAAAAACGAGCTGACAGGTTCTCTTTAACATCTATACGATCCTGGGCACTACTATTCTTGTGGCCCTACTGATGAGAGCATGAAGATGGGCAAAAATTGTTAAATTTACACTGTTCTTATCCAGGGCTAGTTTACCACATATCATTTACAAAATGTTTGGCTGAACTTTCTTCAACATACATACTTTGGAGGAACAACGAATAGAGTTTGTTATTTTTAGCATACCCAATCCTTTGCTCTTAAAGCCAATATCCATAAGAAACACAACAGCTATTGAAAGTTTATGGCCACCCTTAGTCTGATATTCTAATCACTGTGGCCCCACATATACCTAAGATGTAAATTTGGTAGTGTTGTAGGCCTATAGAAATATGGACTGTCAAAAGTTATTTTAAGGAATTAATGTGAATGTTAAGGATGTAAGATACACATAGAATAAAACAATTCCAGGTGTCTGCACAACACAACACTAAACAGAAAATGGCCATGGATAAGGGCTTGGAGTGTTTGTGGCAGGCAGAATGAACTTTAGAAGTTAATATAAGCACCAGGAAACTGATCAATAATGGGAAATAAAAATATTGAAATAGAAAAAAGGAATCGATTGAGAAAACTACCATATTTAATGACAATCTGAAAATGTGTAAAAATTAATTTTTACACATTTTCAGATTGTTGAAAATTAGTGTCTGTGCATTCTTTTGGATACCATGCTGCAAAATACTGCTACTAACCCAGGTGGAACACAGGGTTCTGCTGAAAAATCCATCACTGTCATCCCTGTGAAACGCCATGTCAGGGTGCGCTAATAGCTGACCATGTTTTTCAGTATATACTGCAATCTAATAGTAATACTGTAGTATATAGTAACATTGATCAAAGGATTACAAGTGCAAGTTTCTTCAGGGACCATTAGGGTATGTCCTCACAATCCGGAGGAGCTGCGTGTTGGACGCAGCTCCTCCGAACCTGAGGGAAGTCGCAGGTGGCCGCAGCTGCCCTGTACTCACCATGTGCGTCGGGTGCAGGGCGGCTTCTCCCTGCAGTCACCCGATGGGAGCCGCTTCCGACTCCGCAGCATGAAATGAACATACTGCAGAGGAGCGGTCTCCCGGCAACCCGCACCGCAGCTCCAAACACGCTGCGGGCGAGTTACGCATAGTGAGGATGTGATTTCTTGAAATCCCATCCACTATGCTAGTGTGGCACCCCAAGGCTTAATGTGCCACAGAAACATCAACAAGGTTTAATCCCCACACAACACTACACTAGAAAGTGGGAGGAGTTTAGGTGGCACCTGCACTAGTGGGAGGAGCTAAGTTGTTTACCACAGAGCAGAGTGACAGTTAGTTTCAGTTTGAGTCTGGAGCAGGAGCAGAGCCAAGTAGAAGTGGAGGTCCTGAGAGGTCTGAGGAAAGGAGACAGAGTAACAGAGGAACATCCCCTGGATAAAGAGTTACCCCAAACTTAACCCCGGAGAGGCGCTTAAGACGGATACCGGATCCGAGGCTGTGCCTGAGACAGACAGGACAGTAAACATCGGCATAGTGAAGGTCCACCATCTTCACTGTACCATAGCAAAGCAACACGTAGGGGTCAGTGACACAGAGGACTCAAGTTGCCCAGCATATTGGTACCCGTGAGCAGAGACAGGGCCAGCAGTTCAGCTACAAGCGGCAGCAGGGCCACACACAGCGCTTAAGTAGGAAGCCAAGGACCCAGTCAGGGTGAGAGCAACCCGGTACAGACTCCGTGGACAATACTGTGTTATACCATCTGCAAGTAAAGACTTGGAAAACAACAGAAATCGTGAGTGTGTGTGATCCTTATACTGAAGCCCCACTTGCCTCATATACTGCGATTACCTCTACTCTCATCATCTCTACTGCTACCCCTACTCTCCTGCAGCATCAATAACTATCACAGACTTTAACTACTACTACCACTGCTCCGGGGAACCCAGTTCTGCCCACAGGAACTATTCTATCCAAGCTGCTATCCCATCATCCCCGGAGGTTCTGCAGCAGCGGCGGCCCCATTACTGGCCGCATATAGTGGGTGGCGTCACGAGTGACAAATCCCCTGTAAATAACCCCCCATTTTATTGTGCGGGCCCGGGACACGGTCCGGACCAGGACCGCCGTGACCTCCCCCAGCAGTACACCGGTCCGGCACCGAGTACCCCGTCCCAGTGGGCTCCACACTAGTACTGTACGACGCAGCGTTTTGGATGCAGTGGCAAGATGCTGCGTCCAAACCGCCATGTACACTGATCGTGTGCACGCACCCTTATGTAAAAATAAAGAGAAGTTTTAAAAGATATCAAATAAAATGTAAAACGCAAAATCAACACCTTCCCGCATTAAATGTAGAGAAAGGGAAAGAAATAAACCTTTAGTTTTGCCACATTTGTAAAAGTCTGATCTATTAACGTATTTAATCAGTTAACCCCCTGAAAACCCATAAAGAGGAAAGTAACCAAATTGTCAGAAATTATTAGAATTTTTTTGACACTTCACCTTCCTTGGGAAATTAATAAAAAGCAATCAAAGCATCTTTTGTACAGAAAATTAGTGTAAAAAAAAAAATAAAGGAATGTTTGTTCGGTATCACCGTAATCATACCGACTTGAACTATCATATTTCTAGATCATCGTTACAGCATGCCGTGAAAACAAAAACCCAGAATCCAATGGCAAAATTTAATCTTTTTTAAACAATTTTATCCCATTTGGAATTTTTTTTCCCATTTTTCAATAGATGATACTGCAAAATTAATATTTGAGTTCAAAATTATAAGCAGTCAATGGAAAAGTTATATGTCAATGGAAAAATAAAAATGATATGGCTATTGGAAGGTGAGGAAAAAAATAAAATGCAAAAAACAGATAAATCCCTGGTCCTCAGGGCATTGAGTTACCGTAGTTTAAATGGGGCATGTGTTTGTTTTTTTTATTACGATAAAAGAGGTTGTCACCAGAGCATCTATATTAGATTGCAGGATGCAAGCATCATTGTATTACAGATCCAAAATAATTGACCCCCTCATCCCATGGTCTCATTGGCTGGAAAAAAAACTTGCAAGGGACACAAAACCACCTGAACTATTCGAGGAACATTTATTGATAAACTGTTATATTTCAGTTCTTTTATGATTTACTTCTTATAAAATACATTTATACCTATTAATATTCTAATGCTCATCAAAAAGGGGAGAAGCTAAATGTGGTAGAAAAGGATTCTGTACTCTATATTTCCAGATTTATTCTCTGGGATGCTTTTACTGGTGAAAGTCAAAAGCTTGCATGCAGAGATGAAGTAACCCAACACATACTGTGCCAGTGTGAGTGTCACCATTGTAGTTTTTTCTATTTTATCTTGAACATAAAGCTCTTGCAGAAAATAGAAAGGGAGCATTTAATTGGTAACCTGATTTGCCATTTCTCTCCTGTGGAGCTCTTTATTTATTCGCACCGCAGAGCCACTTTGACCAAGTGATATGTTTGCAAATGTTTTTATTGTTAAACCTGAAGTCGAGGTAGAGTCCTGAATTATTTCAACATCCAGTGGAGATAAAACTGTTGAATGACTGTGGAAGATTTGTTGTGCTGTGATCTGTGACTCCACCTGTCACTTTGTAAATACTCGGCTAGGATCATCCGCCTATTTTATTTACAGCTGTTTGTACCCCCAAAGGCTGGCATGACAATCGAGGCTGTAGATTCTAAAACACTTGGCACAGACCCAAGCAGGTGACAACGACGACCTAAGGCAACTTTATACAGCAATAAATGCCTTTTCTCTTGCCTCCTGTCCAGTCACATTATATGTCAGTAGGTAATACAGAAGTAATTTTGGAAAAGGACAAAAAAAGCTTGTACCAGAGAACAAAACTGTGACAGTAGAGCTGTGCAGGGAGATATGTGAATGATGAAAACTTCATAACATACCGGTCTTATATGATGCAGTTTATAAAGGGTTTTTTATGCTTAAAAGGTCTGGGGAATAACTATTCTCCTTTTAGAGAGCATTCTGCCTGCCGGCTGAGGAGACTTATAGCCGGAAATATGCAAATTATCACTTCAGTTAGGGGGTAGACAAACTCTACTAAAGTCATTATTGACTCTTTAACAAGCCTGTTAATATGACTTAAGGCTACTTCACACGCTACGATATTGTTGAACGATATCGTTAGCTGTGTCATGTATATCGTTAACGATGTTAAATTTGGCAACGCACCAGATACCTTATGAAGAACTAGTGAACGATGTTACAAAGCGGCAGGAACAGGAGAATTGTGAACGATATCGTCCAAAAAGGTATCACACTGAACGATGTTGCTTGCTCACAGAACGTTAATTGGACGACGAACGATAGATTTGAGGTCAGGATCTCAAATTTTTGATGATCGATCCAATGATTTCTCATTTCAAGATCATATGTTTACACACAACAATGCACAAACGACATCGTTCGAACGATCAAAAAAGCGTGACGTTTCAACGATATCGTTAATGATATCGTAGCATGTGAAGTAGCCTTTAGGATTTGTGGTAGATCTGAACCCCAAACTGCAGACGCTGATTGCCCTGCTCTATGGTACAGGAGGTATAGAGAGGAGCATTTCCAGGCTAGAGACTTGGGATGTGAACCTCGGCTCCATTGACAATGGCCACAGGGTGTGCGCACACACATGCAGCGGTCCCCTCCTGCACTGACAGTGTACCAAACAACCTTCACAGCTGCAGATTTGGCACAGTGTGTCAGTGGAGCAGGGGACCGCTGTGTACAGTGGGGGTGGATGGTCATATTAGTGGTTGGGGCAGGTCTGTAGGAGCCCTGGGGGTGACTGGGCATACTGTAGACAGGGGGAGGAGGTGTGTTTGTTGGAGTATGGGTGTAATGTCAAGTTCTGCATTTCCATGCAGCTCCAACACAAACACACCCTGGACATTCTCTGGCTGCTGCAAATAGATGATGTCTGGGTAACTATGCAAAATGTTGACAGGATGTATATTACAAACTGTCAACATTTTGCAGCCCAAATACACATAGAAATTTTCCAAAAAGCCTGGACAACCCCTTTAACCCTTCACGACTAAGGACGTATGTATATGTTCTTGGCCATGTCCCGACCACTGATGCGAGTTCATGCGCTGAACTCACATCCTTCCCCACGTCAGCTGAGATGTGTACCTAACAGCATCAATCAGGTCCGCGATTTAAAGCTTCAAAAATTTTACAGCTTTACAAATGTGCAGCTTCAGCATCCTGCAATAAATAAAAGTGGGTCAGAGGAAATCTTTAATGAACACCCCTCGTATTATAGGGAATGTGCAGTAACTGAAAACCCAAGAGCTAAAATTGTGTCATTTAACTTGTTTTTGGCGGGAAGATTTATATGAATTATTGGTTAAAGGCTGAAACACTACAAAGGTATGTTGGATCAGACAACTGTATAGCCTTGCTAAAATAGGAAATTATGTATGATTTTAACACCCTCTGGAAGAAGCCGCAGGGCGAAACGCGTCAAGGTGACGGTGCATCATAGTTGGACAGGTAATTATACCTCCACTGAGGTGATTAGATCTTACTGGACACTTGTCCCACCTCAGTATAGGAGATAAATGGGAGGCTGCATGTGTTTTGTGTAGCTGATGTATCTTTGAGGATTTACTTGGTTCTTGTCTAGGACTCCTGCATTTAGTCATTTGGCTATCTGTGTATGTTCTAGCATAGGAGAATTACTTCTCTCCTTTGTGGTGGAATTAATGTTGTACTACCTAGGGAGATTTTGGGTTTAATTCCTTCCCATGGTTTTATGGATTAGGATCTTTGATCATCCTTTTTATGTACACTGGTCTATTTCTGAGAGTTTCTTTTATGTGCACTGCTCCACTTTTTGGGTTATAGTTCACCCTTGTTTTATACTGTAACCATTTGTTTGTTCACTCAAAATTGCCTTGTTGAAATACTTTTTGTCACTTTATACTACCTTCATATTTTTAGCATTTCTGTGAAAGAGCTATTATGTGTGATATTGATTTTTTACCATCTTTTTACCACTATTTTTTACAACTATCTTTTATGTTTTGTGAAGATGTGGCACTTTACTCACTGTTATATACAGATAGGCAGATTCTTTAATTGCAAGTGTGGCGCCCCGCAACGAGTGCGTCACAAGAGGGTATTGCAGCCATAAATGCAGCCGCAATATTCTCTGACACAGCAGTGATCTGGTTAACTTTGAGATCCAACCCTGCATGCATCACCTAGAATAGAGGGCCAATCCAGGGTCCTGGTGCTAGGGAAGTGTGTAGGAAAAGTTAGTCTAGAACACAGAAGGAGTCTAGAACAAGAAGAGAGAACTTGAACTTGGAGTAGGAGTGGGGGACCTGCACCTCGTGCAGCCCCCGTGCCGTCACCGGTCGGGTGTCAGCACCTGAGGCCTCAACAACTGGGATCGGGCATCACCAACCACGGGTTCCAAAAGACTCCCGTGCCCAAAACCTTACAGCCAGTTCACTGGTACCGAAGCTGGCAGCAGTTCACCTCTGCTACGCGAACCAGAAGCGTGGAGGAGCAGCTTCACAGGAGCACCCCACCACCAGCCAACTTCCAGTCGTCTAACCAGCGGTGTACCCACTGAGGGATCCAAGGCTCCCCAAAACATCCATAACGTACATCTTGGATAGGGCATTGAAGCAGCCTCCCCGTACCCGATCTGGTATTCCTGGGCGACAATGGCAAAACACTTAGCTAGAATGGAGGAACACTTGCGGATCTCTGAGGAACACCATCACTGCTGAGTCCACCCGGTCCACTACCCGTGAACTGTATACCATGTACTGCCTGCTGGTTACAGTAAAGACCCGTTGCAGAGACTTTCTGTGTCCGTGCTTCCTTATGAACTGTCCGTCCGCACTACAATGTAACCGCAGCTGCCGCACAACATCTTGAGCAGCTCCAGCCTCAGGGGATCACCGCTCAGCCTGTGGGGAGCGTTCCATCTTGCTGCTGTCCATCCCCTGGAGGTTCCGCAGCGTCGATAACGATTACCGAAATTACTCATAGGTGGCGTCACGAATAAATTAAACCCCTTAATCTGTTCCGACAAGACGTCTACAACTGTTGATCTATACTCAACCGGGCCCGGCTACCGGCAGGCGCGGCCCACCCGTGACAAGGAGGAAGGAGCTACAGCCTGTCTAAACCGGAGTCCACGGGCTGACGGTGAGTCACATCTAATTTTGCTTTTTGGTGTTTAATTGTATTGCACATGGCACTTTAGCTTTTACATATAGAGCCTCTCAGGACCATATTACGTGTTTGTGGGAATTGGAAACTGATATTTTTCTCTATTATCTCTCCTGGTTGTACTAATATATCATTTAGCGAACCCTTATGAACTGAAATAATTGATTTATGCAGGTGTCTTATAGACCTATATAGTATGTGAAATACCCTTGTAGATTAGCATATTATTTAATATTTTCTGTGGCTCTCATCCCTGTTTCTGATCCGCAATATTTGGATGCATTATTATCGTGGTGTATTTTATCTAATGATGTATTATTTATATATGTTTTGTATATTTTAATTATGTACCAATAAAATTGATTAATTTTAATTTTATACCATAATTTGGGCTGTTTTATGACATATTAAAATTGTATATTTTTTAAGTGCTTTTATTTTCTATTAGCTATTTTTGCTTTACATGTATTTTTATTCAAAGGTACTGATTTCTTTTACACCTTGGAACAAGTAGACCAGAATTTAACATCAATGATAAAATATGCTTGATTATTCATCCATACTTAATTGGGTTCATGAAATGTTATTAACACTTGTACCAACTTGAAATCTTTCTTTACATACTTTCCTAAATAAGAAAATGTTGTATTCTGGTTATCTAATTGAAAACTTTTAGAATAACAAACTTGTGTATTAAGTTTCTTAGTACATTTTCTTACATTCTGAGCTGCATACTTAAGGATGATAAAGTACTGCAGCACAGCACGATTAACTACATTTGAACTCTGTTGGTTAATTTATTAGGTGTGTGCAGAGTTCAGTTTTGAGCGATACTGTACTTTGTCTTATTGATCTACTGGGTGACAAGCACAATTCCTGCCACTGCTTCCGCCCCCTCATTCTGCCAACATAGTGGCCTTTTCTTGATGATACTTTGGAATGTTTTGTATTTTGAAAATTGTACAAAACAGAATTTTCTAAGTCATTTAATTTTCCCTCTGGCTAATTTATTCAAAATGTGCAAAGCAGTACACATCTATCATATAACAGAAGCACTGCAAACTAGATGATAATTAGGGGTTAAATGGAATGGACGTTAACTACTATATCAGTCTGACCACTACCGAGTACAGGCTATCCATTCTTCATTGAGGAAAAAGCAGGAAAGACACAATAGATTAAGCAGAATATTACACAAAAAGCTAAACAAAGATGACTAAAATTTAGATCTCTGCCGCGAGTCACTACAGTAATAACTAGTCTAAGGGCCCTTTCACATCAGCGTTTTTTAGAAATTCGCGGCAGATGCGGTGAAAAAAACACATCTGCCGCGATTACCGCATACCGGCTGCACTTGCGGCGCAGTTGCGGTAAACGCCATGCAAAGTATAGGGTACTTGCGGCAGGTGCGGCAAGTGCGGTTTTGCAAAAAACGCTGATGTGAAAGGGCCCTAAGAGGTAAGAAAACCGCGGTCAGCCGCGTTTTTTTCGCTGCCGCACCTGCCGCAAGTGCAAAACCGCACTTGCCGCACCTGCCGCAAGTACGCCTATACTTTGCATGGCGTTTACCGCAACTGCGCCGCAAGTGGAGCCGGTATGCGGTAATTGCGGCATATGCGTTTTTTTCACCGCATCTGATTTCAAAAAACGCTGATGTGAAAGGGCCCTTAGATTGTAAGCTCCTTCGAGCAGGGTCACCTTTATTTTTTTTGCCATTTTATTGTATTTTCTACATTGATTCTATGTTTTTGTATGTAACTACTGTTCTGTATTACCTACCATTCTGTATTGTATATTATTTTATACGTACATTGTACTGTAAAGTGCTGCGGAATATGTTGGCACAATACAAATAAAGTTTTATTATTATTATTATAAAAGAGGTAATCCGGTTATAATTTTTAGAATGAGTCATCAATAACAGAACAATCAACTGTTTAGCAGGCCATGGGTCATGTGCGCACGTTGAGTATTTGGTGAGTTTTTGCGGTGAAATTGCAAAAAAAGTGCAATTACACGTTTGTTTTTTGTTTTTTTTTATTCACCATGTTCACTACATACTAAAACTGACATGTCAGTATGATGCCTCAGGTCAGTGCGAGTTTGTAGATATCAAATATTTATACTTTTACTGCTATCTAAGTGGTAAAAAAAAATTCAGACGTTTTTAAAGAAAAAGCATTGCCCATTTGCGCCATTTTCCATGACCCAACAACAAGAGGAAAGCCATATAACCAAATAGGGATGGTCACTCAAGGCATAAAAGTTTTATACTTTATTAAATTATATGTCAAAAAGCACAGAAAACAAAACACAACACATAACAAGATTAAAAACAATTAAAAAGTGTGTAAAACACACTATGCAAACTGAAATGCCAGGGACAACATGCATATACAATTAAATAGTGTTAGAAACAGTTACCAGCAATGAGTAAATCACAAATATGTGTATAAAAGCTGGTACCATAGTTCCAATCACAAATCAAACTCAGAAACCAGTGCAGTCAGCATAAGGTAATACCCTGTTGCATTGAATGAGCCCCTGAAAAAATCTCAGAAATCTGGGGAGCTGCAGGAACTATTTCAGCAAACAAACCCCAAATAGAAAGATGATGAAGTGCACAGGGGGCATCTGAAAATAAAGCATAACAATAGTTACCAAGGGTCTACCAAGCTGAACATACACCAGCCAGTGTCCCAGGGTCAGTGTGGAGAGGACCCTACGTGTATCATCCGAATGGACTTCATCAGGGAGAAAGTGAAGTCTGCATTAAATAGCAATTAATTAGAAAGTAAAGTTGATGTACTTGTTTAAGAATCTGCTGAGGGACAAGTGTCACTAAATCCTACTAGTGCCGGTGCCATCATTGATCCAGTACCATAGAGAAAAGTTACCGGGGTCCAGAAGTGGTTGGGCGTATCACCCCTGCATGCGCAGCTCACCGGGTCAGTATAGTGAGCCGCACATCCGGGCCAAGACCAGAAACTACCAACCGCACATGCGCAGTGGGTGTTGTGCCTGCTACCCAGGAGCAGCAAGATGTAGCATGCACAGTGAATGCCCCTGGCCAAAATGCCGGGTATAGACGGCAAAGCACCACTCAATGATTTGAATAATAGATGTAGTTGAGGGGTCGTAATACACACAGCTTAAGGGTGTGTGTCAATACAAATAGCAGCATTGTTGGAAGAGAATTTCTGATGAAACCTCACAGAATCCTGCATGAGGGCAGTCAAAAGAGGGATGGCAATCATAGGGAGAGGGGTATAGCAATCACGGTCCAAGAAAGAGCTTATGGGGAGCAACTAACTACTTTGCCAGTAGCCCAAAGCAAATAAATATAAATAAGAGAGAGTTTTTATTTTTTGCATTTGTTTGTGTTGGTTGATCCAAAAGATAACTAATTAAATCACCATGAGTGGACAAAAATTGTCAGAACCTGTGTACAAACGGAAAAGAAAAAGTCTTTTGGATGATTGAAAAGAAAATATTGAAAAATAAAAAAAAATAAAAAAAAGTAATTAAAATAAAAAAATAAATATACAATTAAATATAAAAAGGAAAATACATAAAAATATAAATAAGAATAAATACAAAAGATAAACAAGGCTAGAACCACAGACAGGTGATTGAAAAACCAAGCTGTAAATGATGAAAGCAAATTTCAACGAGCAATAGCATTGTGTTTATTATCATCATCCACTGATCTTACCTCAAGCTGGAGATGTTGACATTCAGGTTTGTAGGAACAGAATGTTTATGTGATCTCTTGCCTGTGGCTGCCTACGATACTCTGTTCATAGTCGCTACTATTTTAGCTGGTGTGCTGTCCATTACTTACATAAGCATGCATGAAACAATATCAACCGTTATGTCACCAACACTGTAACTAGAAAGGTTGACATAACAACAGACACATGAAGAAGTTGTGACAGAGTGACAGCATAGGACATCACACATCCTATACATGCCAAGAGTAGTCGGCACAACTTCCATCTGTTAATCTTTATATGCAAGTTTCTGTCTCTCCTCCTCCTCATCCTCCTCCTCCATGTCATTCTGCAGCCCTAAAATTATTTGTTCAGAGGGCCTTCAAACCTGAGTTTAGTGAGGGCTGAGATGTGGCCCTGCAACATATCTTTGGGAACGCCCTCGTCTTCATTTGGAAGGGCACTACTCTATTCATTTGGTGCTGAAACCACTGCCTTAAGAATAACACAGCATAAGTAAAGCCCTGGTTGCTTGCACTGAAGGTCATCTCATCTGTATATTAGGGAGGGCCCTCCTTTATACATTTGTGAGGACCCTCCTCTATGCTTTGGGAAGGATCCCTCTATTTATTTGGGAGGACCCCTCATACATTTGTAGGCCATCCTATATACTTTGGAGGGCCCTCCTCTATTCTGAGATGCCTCATAATTGGGCTTGCTCTATCGTTGAGGGCCCTCATATATGGGCCTGCTCATGCATACGATAATGGCAGTAAGTTGGTGGCAGGTTTAAAAGTCAGTAAGCTGGTACACGTGCCATGCATGGCTCACAATATTAACCTACTTGTTCAGAAATGATAAAAAACATACCTTGACTTGCTGTACATAAATCATAAGGCATGCCGTATTATTGCCCATTTATGCCATTCATCTACCAGTTTTGCTGGTCTTGCAGTGCTGCAAACCACTTTCATTTGACAAGTTAACAACTCATTTGCACCTGCACATGAGGTTGAACAGAACATATCATATGTTGAGGATTAGTGAGTAGCAAAGGGCTGTAGCTGAATACCAGCTCCAACATGGCCGTTAAATTGAGACTCACACACCACACATAAAAACTGCCAATTGGTTGTGGATAAATTACATTTATGAAGTTCATGAGAACATTGAGTACTGCACCAAGCTCATGAGTGGTGATCTGTCAGGCAATTTTCAGCGTACCCATCCCGCTGCTGTGTCTGTTCAAACAATCACTGCATAATCCCAAAGAGTAAGCTTTGAATGACACAACACATGGCTATGGATCAAGATTTCCCAATGGGTGATACTACCCAGCCTAGCTAATATTCTGAGGCAACATTGGGTGAGAAGGAGCAGGGTGAGGAGGGAGAGGACTTTTTTTCTGTGCTACCAAGGGGACTCCCATTGCTACAGCTTGGATGATCTGGAGATGAGGAAGTGGAGGCGAGGCAGTGTGAGGGATGGGTATTGTTCCTCGTGTTAGTGAAACAGAACCTTTGCCTGTCTGAAGGTTGGCCCACATGGCACAGTTTGTGTGTGTCTGTTTTAAGACCCTCGCGTGATACGTATTTTCGCCAACAACCTATACTATTAGCCACGTTTCTTGACTGACGCTACAAGGAGAAAATTTCTTGTCCATTTCGAGTCACAAAAGGGTTGCACAATGGAATCTTTCAAGAGGTGCCTATGTTAATTACTTGATGAAAACGCCATCTTCTGACAACGCTGGCAGCAGAGGTACCAGCTCTTTCCAACAGTAAGGATTAATGGGGCGAGACACGCACACCTACTACAACAGATGGGGGGGGGGATGTGTATAAACTGGGCCGTTTTCAATAAACCAGCACATCAGCAAGGGCTATCTGTGCCTGTAACAATACAAGGAGATAGAAGTAAAACAAGATGCTATAGGGATACTTAAGTCACCATACCTGCATCATTCATGATGATTCACTTCCCTTTAATTATTGTGTGTGCAAGCTGAACACTTGGCCTGATCTCTCCTTTTAGGCCTTGGAGGTGCTGGCCTGCCTTGCTGTTATTGTCATGTCAGAGCGTGTTTTCTGTTATGGTGGGGCAATCAGTCATCACTGATGGGCACACATGACTCTCCACAGGAAAATTCAGGCAGGACTTACTCTAATTAATTTCAAGAAGGACTAGATTTATATCTAGTTTGTAATCAAATCCCTTCAAATAATAGCAACACAACTTAAATTGCGCAAAACAGTTAACTTTTAAAAATGATGTGACTACAGATGACAACCTGTAAGTTTGTGCTTGGTTTGCTTAATGGGCATATGTTCGGCAACTATATCGGCAAAAAGGTCAATGAAATATTGAACCACATTCAAATCAATGTTTCACGATAGTGGTATCGCCAAAGCAAAGCTTCAACGTTAATCAGAAATATGGAGATCAGTAACGGTGTTGGCATGGTGCTCAGAGAGCCTAGATAAAATCACAAAGCACACAACACACACACCACAAGAAATGTCTCCCGATTTGAAAAAAGCATGCCCAGATTGCCCCAAAATGGCATCAATTCATCCACAATAAAAAGTGTAATTCAACAAAATACCTCTGTTAGCATTCTGAAAATACTGCTGACATACGCAGCACCATACTCGGTTGCTGAAACGCGTACCAATAAAACTGTGTACGACTGCAAAACCACTGACACCTCCCCTGTGTTACCTGCTTCCCAATATGTTGTCCAGGAAGCAGGCCCTGATGCCACCTGCACACAACCTGCAGTTGCACACACACAGCAAACGTTTAGCATTGAACAGTGGACGTATATCATATATACTTCTGGTGTAAAGCAAAATGTGACCCCCAAAACTGACAGGGGGAACATTGAATAGTGTGTGGTTTCTGCCAAACAACATTACATGGTAGTAATACTGATTAGGATTTTACAAGTACTATAGGACTGTATTAATTTGTGAGCTTTTGGTAGCACAATCCTAACTAAATGTCAGTACCTCAAACAGCATGGAAAATGGCCTTGTGTGTGCTTGGTAGCAGGCAGAAAGAAATGTTTGGACTACTGGTTTGTGAGGGCAATAACTGCCTTTTTAAGTGGAGTATTTTGGACAGCAGAAGCCAGCCTGTTACCACAAAAACAGCGGGTATCATGGCCTGTTTGCGTGCTTGGTAGCAGGCAGTAGGAAATGTTTGGTCTACTGGTTTGTGCAGAGCAATGCGCACCTTTTTAGGTAAAGTATTGGGGACAGCAGTAGCCAGCCTGTTACCACAAAAATAGCGGTAACATGGCCTGGTGCAACGTTTGTAGCAGGCAGTAGGAAATGTTTGAACTACTGCTGCTTTGCGTTGGGCAAACCGCCTTTTTGTAATGTGGACCGCAGAAGGCAAACTGCCTGTCACTCCAAATACCGGGGAAAAATTATTTCTTGAGTGTCTTCAGCTTGCAAAAGAGTGATTTTTAGGGGGAAGTATGGAGTTACTAAGCGTCTCATTTACACCAACCCTTTTGGACACTTACCCTACTGGAGTAACTTTCCATCCCTGTAATCTCACTCTGTACTGTGTCTTCACTTTCAATAGAACTATTGTTTTGGTGGTATTATGCAGCTGCTGAACGGCTCCTTTCAATTGTCCCTGCTCCAATATCTCTACTTTCTTGATCTAGACTGAGGTAGTATACACTAGAGGTACCCCTGAAAAGGGCTTTTGTGTTATGAAGAGACCTAAACACTCTCCCTAGCAGCTGAGCAATCTCTCCCTATGTTTGTAGAATGCTGGCTCCAGATGAAATGTGTGTAAAATGGCGGTGGCAGGGCTTAAATAGACCCTAAGATGCTGGGCAGCCAGCCAATCATAGTAATGCTACAAACAAGATGTCTGCAGCGTTACTGTGTTTGGTTAAGAAGCCCAGCATGTTTAGTGGCTGCAACGAAGGGGCCAAAACTGCAGGGCGGGACATCCGAATATAGCGAGGCGAGTACTCAAATACTCACAGACTAACGAGTAATGTGAATACCGTACTTTTCGTGCGAATAGTGAATAGGTAATAAATCCTCTCGCTCATCACTGGTTTTTCGTCGTGAACAGATTTAAAAAGTGAAGTATGGGAACTGTTGGATCATATTTCTCAGTTGAGTAGATACCTTGTATTTTGATAACTGGAAAACTAGCATGAATTTTAAATCACCTATCTATACAAGTGAATGAAAAAACTTTCATTATACTTATATACTGTATGTAAAATATTATAAGACAATGGAGTAAAATAATATTACAATAGGAAAGATTTATAAAACTGTCTAAAAGAAAAACATGCTCATTTCAACTTCATATTTCTTATAGCGCTCTTCAATTTGTGCTATGACTGGTTGCTTTCCACAAAAATAGATATTGTTCTAGATAGTTAGATATATCTTCCCCAATTCTTTTTTTTATTGCATAATACTGCTGTGTTAATGACAACCACTATGACATCCATATAAGAATAAAATGCTGGAGGGGAACAAAGACGCACAATAATAATAATTTTATTTTTATAGCACCAACATATTACCGTAGCTGCTTCACAATTCAGAGGTTTATATTCAAACAATCATAAGAAACAGTTATCAGAAAATCCAATAATTATAGCAAAATAATGACAGCCTTGCTCATAAGAGCTTACAATCTAACAATGAGGTGGGGGTGACACAAAGTACAGGTGCTTATTTACAATGATGGTATAGTCAACTTGAAGAATTTGGGAACAGGAGCAGCATAAGTGGCCACCAACCATTTGTGATGCATTTGAGACTGGGGGAGGGGATAGGCTATGTCTAAATGACTTTGACGAGGGATCATGATAGGATTCCCTAAAAAGATGTGTTTTTAGGGATCACCTGAAATTATATAAGTTGAGGATATACCTAACTTGGGGTAGAGCATTCCAGAGAATTGGTGCAGCTCAGGAAAAGTCTGGCAGCCGGAGGTGGGAGGTTCAGATTAATGCAGAAGTTAGTCTAGTCACTTCCAGAGCGAAGAAAACGGGTGGGGTGATAGACAGAGATGAGGGTGGAGAGGTGAGGAGGTGCTGCACTGTGAAGAGTTTTATGAGTGAGAACAAGCAGTTAGAATTGGATCCTGTAGTGTATGGACAGCCAGTGCAATGACTGGCACAATAGTGTTTATTAGTGTAACGACATTAATCTTAGCAAAGAAACAGGCTCACCTGGGCCAGTTGTGAGCCATCACAACTACTTGTAGCACATATGATATCCGAGATAGGATCAGCGGTGTGCAGCGGTCTCCCCAGTGTTGTAATTCCACAAACCTGTACACAGAAGAAGAGGGTAATAAGACTGCACTCCAATTCAAATAATGCAATGAAAACAATAAAGTTATTAAACACTCATTGTGTGGTTTATTCTATGTGTTTCAGGGTTAAAACTCCTTCAACAAGACAACAACAAGACGTGTATCATCTTGTGGTTGTCCTGATGGAGGGGTTTTTAACCCTGAAACACATAGAATAAACCACACAATCAGTTTTTAATAGCTTTATTGTTTTCATTGCATCATTTGAACGGGAGCATGGTTCTATTACACTTTTCTTCTGTGTACAAGTTCGTGGACTATAATATCCAGAACAGTATTTGTTTTATTATGTAAGGAGTAACTAAACCATCAGAATTTTTTTCACTTTATTTTTTGTGTCCATTTAATTGCCTGCAGAACAGTGAGGATTTATGGAGATTGCACAAACCCTACAGCCCCACGAGCTGCACATCTCGGAAGCACTCACATAGAGCAGGGTATCGATTCAATAGAAAGTACATTATATGCTTAAAGGGAACCTGTCACCTAACCTAGCACTTCTAACCTATGAATATCTGTCCCTGCAGCCTCAAACAACTTTCACAACCATCCCTGTCTGAGCTTATATTGCAATTTACAAGTGCAATAAAGCAATTTAGAAACTTACAGAATCCTTGTCTGATGGGCGTTGCTCCAGGCGTCTTTGTCAGTGAGGCAAGGTCTCCTGGGCTTCGCTCCCCCTGCCGCCATGCTGAAAATGCTCCCCGATAGGTGGCATTCTTATTTCCTGACATCGGGCACCATTCAAAGTACCCGCCCATTGCGTCATTGCTATGACGCGGTCACGTGATGCCGTCCCCGCGTCACTACCACCCATCATATCGCCGGGTGTACTAAGCGCACAAGGCCGCCTTCAGCATGCCATCTGCGCATGCTCTGAAGGTGGCTCGTGCGCTTGTTAGTACACCCAGCAATACGATGGGCGGAAGTCACGTGGGGCAGGGTGTCTGTTTGTGTAGGTAACTATTACTGTGCAGAATTATTAGGCAACGTAATAAAAACCAAATATATTCCCATCTCACTTGTTTTTTTCACCAGGTAAACCAATATAACTGCAGAAAATTTAGAAATAAACATTTCTGACATGCAAAAACAAAACACAAAAAAATTAGTGACCAATATAGCCACCTTTCTTTATGATTACACTCAACAGCCTTCCATCCATAGAATCTGTCAGTTGCTTGAACTGTTTCCGATCAACATTGCATGCAGCAGCCACCACAGCCTCCCAGACACTGTTCCGAGAGGTGTACTGTTTCCCCTCCCTGTAGATCTCACATTTTAGGAGGGACCACAGGTTCTCTATGGGGTTCAGGTCAGGTGAACAAGAGGGCCATGTCATTATTTGTTCTTCTTTTAGACCTTTACTGGCCAGCCACGCTGTGGAGTAGTTGGATGCATGTGATGGAGCATTGTCCTGCATGAAAATCATGTTTTTCTTGAACGATACCGACTTCTTCCTGTACCACTGTTTGAAGAAGTCGTCTTCCCAAACTGGCATTAGGTTCGGGAGTTGAGCTTCATTCCATCCTCAACCCGAAAAGGTCCCACAAGTTCATCTTTGATGATACCAGCCCATACCAGTAACCTACCTCCACCTTGCTGGCATCTGAGTCGGAGTGGAGCTCTCTGCCCTTTACTGATCCAGCCTCTGGCCCATCCATCTGGCCAATCAAGAGTCACTCTCATTTCATCAGTCCATAAAACTTTTGAAAAATCAGTCTTAAGATATTTCTTGGCCCAGTCTTGACATTTTATCTTATGTTTCTTGTTCAAAGGTGGTCGCTTTTCAACCTTCATTACCTTGGTCATGTCCCTGAGTATAGCACACCTTGTGCTTTTTGATAGTCCAGTAACGTTGCAGCTCTGAAATATGGCAAAACTGGTGGCAAATGACATCTTGGCAGCTTCACGCTTGATTTTCCTCAATTCATGGCAGTTATTTTGCGCCTTTTTTGCCCAACACGCTTCTTGCAATCCTGTTGGCTATTTGCCATGAAATGCTTGATTGTTCAGTGATCACGCTTCAAAAGTTCGGCAATTTCAAGACTGCTGCAAACCTCTGCAAGACATCTCACAATTTTGGACTTTTCAGCACCCATCAAATCTCACTTCTAACCCATTTTGCCTAAGGAAAGGCATTTGTCTAATAATTAAGGACACCTTATATACAGTTGTGGCCAAAAGTATTGACACCCCTGCAATTCTGTCAGATAGTACTCCGTTTCTTCGTGAACATGATTGCAATCACAAATTCTTTGGTATTATTATCTTCATTTAATTTGTCTTCAATGAAAAAACACAAAAAGAATTGTCCTAAAGCCAAATTGGATATAATTCCACACCAAACATAAAAAGGGGGTGGACAAAAGTATTGGCAATGTTAGAAAAATCATGTGATGCTTCTCTAATTTGTGTAATTAACAGCACCTGTAACTTACCTGTGGCACCTAATAGTTGTTGGCAATAACTAAATCACACTTGCAGCCAGTTGACATGGATTAAAGTGGACTCAACCTCTGTCCTGTGTCCTTGTGTGTACCACACTGAGCATGGAGAAAAGAAAGAAGACCAAAGAACTGTCTGAGGACTTGAGAAACCAAATTGTGAGGAAGCATGAGCAATCTCAAGGCTACAAGTCGATCTCCAAAGACCTGAATATTCTGTCTCTACCGTGCGCAGTGTCATCAAGAAGTTTAAAGCCGATGGCACTATGGCTACACTTCCTAGATGTGGACGGAAAAAAAAATTGAGAGATTTCAATGCAAGATTGTGCAGATGGTGGATATAGAACCTCGACTAACATCCAAACAAGTTCAAGTTGCCCTGCAGTCCGAGGGTACAACAGTGTCAACCCGTACTATCCATCGGCGTCTGAATGAAAAGGGACTGTATGGTAGGATACCCAGGAAGACCCCACTTCTTACCCCGAGACATAAAAAAGCCAGACTGGAGTTTGCCAAAACTTACCTGAGAAAGCCTAAAATGTTTTGGAAGCATGTTCTCTGGTCAGATGAGACAAAAGTAGAGCTTTTTGGGCAAAGGCATCAACATAGAGTTTACAGGAGAAAAAAAGAGGCATTCAAAGAAAAGAACACGGTCCCTACAGTCAAACATGGCGGAGGTTCCCTGATGTTTTGGGGTTGCTTTGCTGCCTCTGTCACTGGACTGCTTGACCGTGTGCATGGCATTATGAAGTCTGAAGACTACCAACAAATTTTGCAGCATAATGTAGGGCCCAGTGTTAGAAAGCTCAGTCTCCCTCAGAGGTCATGGGTCTTCCAGCAGGACAATGACCCAAAACACACTTCAAAAAGCACTAGAAAATGGTTTGAGAGAAAGCACTGGAGACTTCTAAGGTGGCCAGCAATGAGTCCAGACCTGAATCCCATAGAACACCTGTGGAGAGATCTAAAAATTGCAGTTTGGAGAAGGCACCCTTCAAATATCAGGGACCTGGAGCAGTTTGCCAAAGAAGAATGGTCTAAAATTCCAGCAGAGCATTGTTAGAAACTCATTGATGGTTACCGGAAGCGGTTGATCACAGTTATTTTGGCTAAAGGTTGTGCAACCAAGAATTAGACTGAGTGTGCCAATACTTTTGTCTGGCCCTTTTTTGGAGTTTTGTGTGAAATGATCAATGTTTTGCTTTTTGCTTTATTCTCTTTTGTGTTTTTTCATTGAAGACAAATGAAATGAAGATAATAATACCAAAGAATTTGTGATTGCAATCATTTCCAGGAAGAAACTGAATATTATCTGACAGAATTGCAGGGGTGTCAATACTTTTGGCCACAACTGTAGGGTGTTGATATTTTTACACCACACCCCTCCTCATTACAGAGATGCGCATCACCTGATTTACTTAATTTGTAGTTGGCTGTCAAGCCTATACAGCTTGGAGTAGGACAACATGTATAAAAAGTATTATGTGATCAAAATACTCATTTGACTAATAATTCTGCACACAGTGTATAGGTAACATTGTCCCATAGTCTGATTACGAGCCAAATATAATCCTACATGAGTTGGTTTGCTGCTTTAGATCTGAATACAGCACTGCACTTGTAAAACTGTCTGATAACACCCATGGTGTGTCAGAGGGCTAAAGCTGAAGTGGATTTTTGGCGAGATCTGCTCACCTGCATTATATTTTTAAAAATTCTCAATTTAACCAGGTGAAAAAATAGCCTAATAAAACAGTCATATATATGTTTGAGTGTTTAGTTACGTTCCCTTAAAGCAGGGGTGGGGGAACTCCAGGCCTCTAGGGCCACCAACAGGTAATTTTTTCAGGATTTCCTTAGTATTACACAGGTGATAATATAATCACCTCCATGTTGAGAATTCCAACCCTTCTGTAATACTATGGAAATCCTGAAAACATGGCGGCCCTTGATGCTTACATTTCCCCACCCCTGCCTTTAAGGAAACCTCACATTAAAAACACAGTCTTTTCTGTTGACAGCATGTTGTGGACTAGATAGAGATGGTCAGATTTATGTTTAGGTTTGTGATAAAAGCAAATTTAAGTACTCTATTAAATTTTTTTATCTTATTTTGGGTTTAGAAGCTAAGTGAGAGGTCTATGTCAATGATTAAATGCTCTCTTCGAATCAGTTAATATACCATATATACTCGTGTATAAGCCGACCCGTGTATAAGCCGACCCCCCTACTTTTGCCCCCAAAACCTGGGAAAACCTATTGACTCGAGTATAAGCCGAGGGTGGACCCCAGCACAGGTATACAGCCCCCAGCAGTGTGGTATACAGGTTTCCCCAGTGGTAGTATACAGCAGCCTCCCCAGTGGTATATACAGCAGCCTCCCCAGTGGTATATACAGCATCCCTAAAGGTATAAACAGCAGGCCCCAGAGGCATACAGCAGGCCCCAGAGGCATATACAGCAGGCCCCAGAGGCATATACAGCAGGCCCCAGGGGTATATACAGCAGGCCCCAGGGGTATATACAGCAGGCCCCAGGGGTATATACAGCAGGCCCCAGGGGTATATACAGCAGGCCCCAGAGGTATACAGCAGGCCCCAGAGGCATATACAGCAGGCCCCAGGGGTATATACAGCAGGCCCCAGGGGTATATACAGCAGGCCCCAGGGGTATATACAGCAGGCCCCAGGGTATATACAGCAGGCCCCAGGGTATATACAGCAGGCCCCAGAGGTATACAGCAGGCCCCAGAGGCATATACAGCAGGCCCCAGAGGCATATACAGCAGGCCCCAGGGGTATATACAGCAGGCCCCAGGGGTATATACAGCAGGCCCCAAAGGTATACAGCAGGCCCCAGGGTATATACAGCAGGCCCCAGAGGTATATACAGCAGGCCCCAGAGGTATATACAGCAGGCCCCAGAGGTATACAGCAGGCCCCAAAGGTATACAGCAGGCCACAGAGGCATACAGCAGGCCCCAGAGGCATATACAGCAGGCCCCAAGGGTATATACAGCAGGCCCCAGCAGGTATACAGCAGGACCCAGCAGGTATACAGCAGGCCCCAGCAGGTATACAGCAGGCCCCAGCAGGTATACAGCAGGCCCCAGCAGGTATACAGCAGGCCTCAGCAGGTATACAGCAGGCCCCAGAGGTATATACAGCAGGCCCCAGAGGTATACAGCAGGCCCCAAAGGTATACAGCAGGCCCCAGAGGCATACAGAAGGCCCCAGAGGCATATACAGCAGGCCCCAGGGGTATATACAGCAGGCCCCAGGAGGTATACAGCAGGCCCCAGCAGGTATACAGCAGGCCCCAGCAGGTATACAGCAGGCCCCAAAGGTATACAGCAGGCCCCAAGGTATATACAGCAGGCCCCAGAGGTATACAGGCAGCCCCCAGTGTATACAGGCAGGCCCCAGAGGTATACAGGCAGCCCCCAGTGTATACAGGCAGCCCCCAGTGGTATACATGCAGCCCCCAGTGTATACAGGCAGCCCCCAGTGTATACAGGCAGCCCCCACTGTATACAGGCAGCCCCCAGTGTATACAGGCAGCCCCCACTGACAGTCGTCCCCCCATCATGGAAAGAGCCATTGACAGTGGAAGAGACAGTGGAATGATGTCATCGCGCCGGGTCACATGAGACCGGGAAGACAGCGCGCGAGGATGGAGGACTGGAGGACCCGCGGTGAAGACCCTGGATGGTAAGATAATGCAGCGGGGGCCGGGGGGGGGGGACTCTGCAAAGTGTGGGGGCTCTTTCCATGATGGGGGGACGACTGTCAGTGGGGGCTGCCTGTATACACTGGGGGCTGCCTGTATACAGTGGGGGCTGCCTGTATACACTGGGGGCTGCCTGTATACAGTGGGGGCTGCCTATATACACTGGGGGCTGCCTGTATACAGTGGGGGCTGCCTGTATACACTGGGGGGCTGTATGCACGGCTCCCCCTGCCGCTGTGATGGGCGGGGGGAGCCGTGCATATCTAATGAGCGGCCCCACGTGATGGGCCGCTCACTCATCAGCCTCCCCCCGCCTCCCCCAGCCTGCCCAGCAAAATAGTTACTGTATTGACCCGTGTATAAGCCGAGGGGGCTTATATACGAGTATATACGGTAGTTATAAGTGACTGAATAAGACTATCCACTGGACCTTAAAAGTCAGAAAAAGCAGACCAATTAATTAACACACTATAAGTATAATTACTCTTATTTTACAAACGTTCAAGCTCCATGGGGCAGACTGTATTCCATATTTAATGTGGCTAGTTCTTTTAATGGATTAGAAAAAAGCTATAAGTGCTATATTAAATGGGTTGATTGAGACTTAAAACCATGATGGCCTATCTTAGGATAGGTCATCAATGTCTGTTCGGTGGGGGTGCAAAATCTGGTGCCCCAACCAGTCAGCTGAACATGGTGTCGCCCACGGACGGAACTTCTCAGTTACAGAACTACACTGCTCCTTCAATGGAATATTGGCAATAGCCTTGTACTGCAAATCTGCTCCCTATTGATGAGAACAGGTCTTCAGTAGATATAGACATCTATCTAGGACAGATCTATAGTTTTATTAATATCATATGCCCACAGAACCTCTTAAATGGGATTTCCCACAAACAAACTTGATTTTAAAGTTGATTTAATCAATAGATCTTGGAATAATAATAATTTCCATAGGTGTATGTGTTTGAAACAATAATTTTTGTGCTGAGATAATCTTATAAATGTGCCCCTTCTATGTACTGTGAAATGGCCGTGTCTGACCATACAGGAGTGTGATCTGATCATACCACATCTCCTGGGTAGGGAAGGATGCAGAATAGAGTATACAGATAGCACAGTGTTTGTATCACAGCTGATTCTTTTCATGAGGTAAAACATTTCCCTGTCAGTTGTTAAAAAAATGTTTTACCTAAAAGAAAGAAGAATTTGCAATCCCCGGCTATAATGTGTACATACTTTATTACTTCATCCCCTTCCCAGGAGATGTTGTATGATCAGACCATGATTCTGTACGGTCAGAAACAGCCATTACACAGTACATAGCAGGGACACATTCAAGTGCGTCTCAATGAATTAGAATATCATCAAAAAGTTAATTTATTTCAGTAATGCAATACATAAAGTGAAACACATTATATAGAGTCATTATAAGCAGTGATCTATTTCAAGTGTTTATTTCTTTTAATGTTGATGATTATGGCTTACTGCCAATGAAAACCCGAAGATCATTATCTCAGAAAATTAAAGTAGGGAGGATGAAGGGTCTGAGAGATAAAATATTATCTAAATAGGTATCTGAGGCTTCATTTTGTGTGGTTGTGAGAGTCACAAAAAAGCATATCATGGCTGCTGCAGTGCCCAGCGTGGTGCATATAGAGTAGGGAAGATAAAGGGTTAAAAACCATGTTGCATTATTCCACAATACATCAAACGGTGAATATACTATTGATTTTTTAGTCAACACATTTCAGGGCTCCGTTGGCCCATCCTCAGGAAAACTCAATATCACATTGCCATGTTTCAGGGTGTCCTGAAATGCGTTGACTAATAAATCAATATATTCACTTTTTGATGTCTCGTGGAATACAGCAGTGCAGTTCTTAATCCTTCATCCTCCATACTTTAATTTTCTGAGATAATGACCTTTGGGATTTCTTTGGCTGTAAGTCATAATCATCAACATGTACAGAAATAAACACTTGAAATAGATCACACTGTTTGTAATGACCCTATATCATATATGCGTTTCACATTTTGTACTGAAATACTGAAAAAAATTAACTTTTTGATGATATTCTAATTCATTGAGAATCACCTGTATATAAGATTATCTCAGCACATCCATTTATGGAAATTATAATTATTCCGGATCTTTTGATTAAAATATGGGACAACTTCTTAAGCCATTTTCTGTCATTTTTTTCTATGTTGTTTCCTCCTTGACAATATTTGACATGCGCGGTCACTGTTTACCATACTGCACATGTATACCACCATGAAAGAAACCAATTCAAATTAGTCTTCTATAGAAAATAAAAAACCAGAAGACATCAGCAATTGGTTAGAGGAAGGGGGGGGGGTGCAGTTTAAATTATTTTTTACTGAGGAACTTGAGTTACTTGGAAAACAGTAGTGGGAATTATTTTCATCAATCAAATGTAGATTTGCCCAGTTATACAGCACCATGACTTTTATAAATAATCCCTTTTGTACTCTGGAATCAGTTCTATCACACTGGTTTGTACAAGTTAAATTTAAAAGTAAAAGCATGTCGGAAATTGCCTATTCAGCAGCAATTTCCCTGGGCAGGAGCCAGCGCAGATTTTAAATGTGACTGTTTGATTCCACATCTGAGACTAATGCTGTTGGAGAGATTGTGGCTCAACAGGTTTGTCTGGAAATAAGAATCAATTTATTTCTAGATGACAAATGTAAAGCTTCATATTCAAAGGGATCGCATCCCCTACAAACCTTGCATGAGAAGTTTGTAAGTGCTGAGTGTGTTCTAGAGAATGCTGTAAGACAAAAGACAGCTGTCAACTCATTATGGGATTTCAGTGAGAGCCTCGTTCACCTCAGAACAAAAAAAATATTGATTTTGATTAAGGGTTTTTGTTATGTCAGATGATATCCTTTTTTTTGTCCATATATCCATTTTTATCATCACTGTGGCATCTGTGTTTTTCATTAAAAAAAAGTAATAATTAAGATTCCCAAGTTTCTATTAAGGATTGTGAAAATGGACAGCACTTGGATTCAACGTGGGCTACTCAATGCTTCGGTAGACACATTCACTTCAGTGGGCGAGTTTGAGCCATAAATCAGTACATGTTCTATCTGCTGAAAACAAAAAAAATGGATAGAACACAAAAAAAATCTCAGTTATAAATGGGGCCAAGGATGCAACTTAAAGAGATTGACAATCCCAGGACAACTTCTCATTCCTCTTTGGTTGATCCAATTCAGATAAGAAAAAGCTTATACTTACCTCCCGTGCTGGCATCATGCAAAGATTTCTGGGGCTCATATGAAGTTGTTACATCACATAAATCTGGTGCCTAATCTCCGCTGGCTTCACTGTTGCCATCTTAAAGGGGACCTGCACCCCCTTGCTGCATGGCAATCTAAATGAAGCACTGAATGCAGCATGTCTGCTGCATTCAGGGAAGGGGTCCCTCATGTGTTTGTGTGCTGTGTACCTCCAGACATAGCCTTAGAAAAACTCACTGTTAGAAACCATGAGGGCAGGCCCTGTGGCTGGAGTTAGCTCTATTCACTGGGGCTATTACCCCCCCCACCTTTCTGTGCCGCTTCTGCTGTGCTAGCTCTGCCCTCATCCTCTCTGTCACTAATACTGCCCCCCACGGCATGCAAATCATTTGTCCTGACTTCAGTGCCAGATTCCTGCCCTGCTGTCTGAACAAAGCATAAACAGCACAGCAGGAGGCGGCACAGAGAGACAGAGGGGGAGGGAATGGCCCCCGTGAATAGAGCTAACTCCAGCCACAGGGACTGCCTTCATGGCTACTAACAGTGAGTTTTCCTAAGGCTATATCTTGGGGTACACACCACACAGACACAAGGGGGACCCTTCCCTGAATGCAGCAGACATGCTGCATTCAGTGCTGCATTTAGATTGCCATGCAGCAGGGAGGTGACAGGTCCTCTTTAAGACATATAAGTAATTAATAGGGAGTGAGAGCTGCAGCTGGCCTCTCACCTCCTGTAAATGACTTATACACCATAAGATGGTGACAGTGAAGGCAGTGGCGATTAGGCATGGGGTTTGTGATACGTAACAACTTCACTCAAACCTCTGGAAATTGATTTCTGGTACCCACTGGAAGAGTGCAAACACGGGAGGTGAGTATAACCTATTTTATTTTAATGAGTAATCGTTGAGAATGTGAAAGGTTGGCCAACCTCTATAAAGGGAATCAATCAGCATGTTTTACGGCTATAAAGTGAAGCCAATGACTTATAGGCACAGGCATAATGAGTGCACTTATACCTTTACTTCAATGATCTGTGCAGCAAATTAGTATATATGCAGCACATTAGCATAAGAGGGGCTAGGTTTCTTTGTATTACTGCCTTGTTTGCTCTAAGCCAAACCCTCCTCCCCTTCTCCCCTCTGCCTCCTTCCCTGTCACTAATACCCAGGCACATTACGTTTGACATTGTGCATTGAGATGGCACAATGTTAGGCTCCTATGTGCCCTAGACCATCACTCCCTCCCCCTGTTTCTTTGGCTTCTAAATCTCACTGCTTCTTTTCTAGCTGTGTGTGATTGCAGTGTCACAATGCAGGAGAAGGCTCTGCCTCCTCCAGTCTGCAAGTCCCAAGCTCAGCTCTCTCCTCACAGTCACAGGTCTGTGACTGCACGATTACAGCCAACCAGAGAAGAAGCAGTGAGAAAAGAGAAACCGGGGACACAGGAGGGGGGGGAGTGATGAGCTCATAGGCGCTTGACATTGTGCTATCTATCTCCATGCAATGTGCCTGGTATATAGTGACAAGAAGGGAGGGGGGAGGGTTTGGCTTAGAGCCCACAGAAGAGTAATACAAAGAAACCCAACCCTCATAGTGATGATGTGCTGCACTTATGCACATGTACTGCACAGATTTCTCTATGTTTGATAACACTTTTCTCTGCAGTTGTACATGTAATCATTGAAGTAAAGGTATTATCGCACTCCGCATCCCTGTGCCTGTAAGGCACTGGCTTCACTTTATAGCCCTAAAACTTGCTGGTTGGTTCCCTTTAAATTGGCCACAGATCTACCATTTTGCCCCAGATGGGGCATTTTTTCCCAAACTCTGCATTGTTCCCTTTTTTAATTAGGTTCATAAAAACATTTTTAACTTGAAACCCTTGTAAATTAATCCAATGCACCCAATTCATCAAACCGTTTTTGCCAGAATTTAGTTGAAAACTGTTTGAAATGTCGCAAAGGTTTTGTTCAACTCGAAATTGTCCAATAATTTTGCGACTTTTGCCATTTCCATGCCTCTCCCAGTCACTGCCACAAAGTTTTGGGGGAAGTGAGTTGAGCTAATTTGCATAGGTGTGACCAAGCACGATCAACAAATCATCGTAATTACTTGTATTCACCAAGTCCTGCTGTCTTCTAGTTCTGGGCCCATAACCTGTTGCAGCCCTGACATTGTGACCAGACCCTTCTAATGGTGGGATAGTACATGTGACATTTAATACATAAGGTATATGGAATGATTTTTTCAGCAGTACACAACTTTCTTGTGTCATTGCAGTTTTATATTAATTAAGGCGCTAATAAGAAAAGCAAATCTCCATACAAGTTATAATATTTCAATTATTGGAATTTAAATTTCAATGGTAGAACTATGACTTGAGAAAGGTTCCATTTTGTAAAATGTATTAAATTACTACTTAATAATTATATGTAATCCTTTTTTTGGTTTAACTTCCACAGGGTAAACACAAGTTACATGTGACAACAGGAGAAGAAGGGAAATGGTGCGGTCTTATCCCAGTGGGATCACCTTGCAACTGTGTAACTACGACAGGTCTGAAATGGAATCTCTGTGAGTAAATGGAGATCTTTTGTTGTTATTACTTTTTTTTAAGTTAAACTACGCAATGAACACTATAATGGCTGACAAAGGATCTGTGCGATTCCAATAGTTTCTACATTTTACCTTAACTTCATAAGTAATACGAATACACAGGAAGCTATATAAACTAGTTGTTGACCATCTTCAACACCGATGGTATATGTTGTATGATTTCTCAAAAGAAAGCCAAGTCCATATCTCAGACACTTCCACAGTAATTCATCAAATCACATGCTTGGCGCTGCAGTCAATCATCTGATCAATCACTGACTATCTGCAGTGGATGCCCACTTTGATAGAATATTGAAAGACTGCAACTGATTAGAAGCCACAAAGTTGACTACAGCCATCAAATGACATATCAAGGTTACATGTCTGTCATGAAACTAACATCAGAGGAGGAATGCTGGTATGCTTTTTTATTTTATGTGAAGTACTTTAGCAGTTAACAAGATGTTTTTCCGTAATGGCCAATCACTTTATATCTATACAAGCTGTTCACTTTCTTTTTTTTAATCAGATAGTTTTTATTAAAACTTTTCAACAACAATACAGAAAGAAATGCATTGCATTAAATCCCCCCTCCCCCCACCGCCATCCCTCCCTTCACCCCTCCCGGTCCAGTGGGTCAGTATTCCTCAACAAAGATAGTAGTGCACATATGGATATAACATGTACCCAAGATGTTCCAAAAATCTGCATAACACATCTCCCAACTTAAAGAAATAACTCAGTCCAAAGCAATTAATTAACAGTCGGCAGCCCCTGAAGGTCCATCCAGCCCTTCCATATTTTATCAAATACCCTCGATCTGTCCCGTTTGAGGTATATAGCTTTTTCCCTACTCATGGTCAGATTCATGCTACAGATATACTCTTTGCGAGAGGGTACCGTATCAGATATCCAATGAGCCGCTATTAATTTTCTGGCAGCAAACAACATCCTAGCCACTGCTATATGCGAATAGTCATCTCCCCCTACACCCTCTGTACAGCCAAGGACACAGACAATCGGGTCTCTGGGGATGTCCAGCTCCGTTGCCCCCCGGATCAACTGGAGTACCATAATCCAAAAAATCTGGAGGCACGGGCACATCCAAAACATGTGGAGAATGTCCGCGTCCTCATGTGAACATTTGAGGCAACATGAGTCCCGTCTCAGGCCTAAATCATGAAGCCACTTAGGCGTCCTGTATACCCTATAAAGGATATACAGTTGAGAGAGGCGTCTGGGCTCATTGAGCGACAGGCGGGGTATCATACTCGTGATCGACTCCCAACGTTCAGCTGTTATACCCTCTATTTGCTGTTCCCATTTGTCCAGTGCCCGTATCGGGTGTTTTAACAGAGCCATTGCCAAGAGGTATCCGTATACAAAGGAAATAATGCCTTTAGTGGAGGTTTGCGTGCCAATCATGGTGATAGCAGTATAAGCTGTTCACTTTCTGAGTGTAATTTATATTATATACTTGATTACTTATATCTCATTGCATAAATATTCTTTCCCTAATAGTCGCTAACTGCGTAATGAGAATGAAGAACCATTTCCCCTAAAAAGGAAGGCCTTTTCAAAGCATAGCCACTGTTCTGAGTTATAACATCTCTGACATGTATGTGCAAAGTATATGCTGTAAATATCTGATCCATAGCAATTTCAAATCTAGCACTTGTACCCATCTACTAAATGATGGGTCCCTTGCCCCAATTTTTCATTTAAAGGGGTTCTCAATCACTTTACACCAATTTATTAATAGAGCAAACTGCTTTTTAATTAAAAAAATATTTACTCTTACCTCCCGGACCAGTGTCGTTCCTCCCTCTCGTCTCAGCCCTGTTTCCCTGCTGGCTCCCCAACAAAAACAATGTCATGTTACTCCTGTAGCCAGTTAGTTGTCGCTGATTGGCTATATGAAAGAAAAAAGAAGCAATGTGCCACATGGTGAAGCCCTGTTTTGATTATGTGCCAGGGGGGAGGTGTTGTGCTCACCTGGGTTTGTTGTGCTGAATCTCCGCACAACACGAGTGTAGGCAGGAAGGGAGCGTCTGGTATAGAGGGTTTCTTGTGCAGTCAGGTGGTGTGGTCCCGTGATAAGAAAGGGGCGTCGTTATGTGACATCACCACAGGTCCTGGAGTTCAGCTCTACGCTGACAGCATGTTAATCTAAGGTCTGTAGAATTGCCAATGCTCACAGCTGCTGCCCCAACCGCTCTCTCAGAGGGAGATAGAAAGTTATATATGCAAAAGAGGATTGCGGTATAAAGGGGAGCGCTAAGCAATAGCAGGACACAGAAGATATACCAACCTACTTTAATAAAAACAATTACAGCTGCTCTCATATGCCACTACGCGTTACGATAGCCTATGCTATCTTCATCCACCTGATGTGGATAGGTTGGTATAACTTCTGTGTCCTGCTATTGCTTAGTGCTCCCCTTTATACCGCAATCCTCTTTTGCACATATAGCTTATTGACTATAGTCTTCCTTAGAGATGAATTGATTGCTGTGTTCAACCATGCTCCAGATCCTGGCTCAGCTTGTGAATAGCTGGGCTGGTGATACATCACCAGACTGGGGAATCACTGTGTCAGGGAACCCTGAAGTGCAAGAAATTTTCAAAGTTCCTACCAATGGTCAGATAGTACTGTTCTGAACCATCACATAAAGCAATCCATTTATCTCTAGTCTTCACATTTCTTTGAAGAACAAGGGGCAAGTTTTCTCCTAGTGGAGAGTAACACGTCAAGTTGTGTATGCCTATAATGGGAAGACTTTAGAGCCACAACCAGGGCCAGCTACAGGTTTTTGTGGGCCCTAGGTGAAACAGTCTCAGTGAGTCCCTTTGACACATGCCACAGTTCATAAATAAAATATAGAAGCTGCAAAGTGAGCATATATAATATTAAGGTATACAGGCTCCCTGGTGGACTGTATATATAATTTTGATGGGCTGTATACATACTATACATATATGTATATATATATATATATATATATATATATATATATATATCATGAAGGCTTCTGCTGGGCTGTATATATAATATAGAGGATGACTGGGCTGTATATATAATAGGGGGCTGTGGGCTGTTTATATTATTTGAAGGCTCTGCTGAATGGCCACATCCTGGTATGATATATATATATATATATATATCTATTATATAATTACGAATGGATTTCGCGCACCAAACTCGCATGCGACACCATGCGACAATGTCGTCATGTGGATACGAAAAATGCATTGGCCGCGCAGCGGCCAATGCGACCAGTTGTAAGGCGACTCGCTATGCCCGCGTAGCGGGCATGGCGAGTCGCCTTAGCACCGCGAAGCATTGGCCGCGAAGCGGCCATTGCGAGCAGTTCTAAGGCGACTCGCTATGCCCGCGCAGCGGCATGGCGAGTCGCCTTAGCACCGCGAAGCATTGGCCGCGAAGCGGCCATTGCGAGTCGCAGACTCGCTCTACTAGAATCCGATGCATTGTGCATCGGGCACCCATCTAGTATATATATAATCACCTATTCATGCTGCACATTATAAAAAAAAAAAACTTACCTGCTCGCCACTCCCATATCACGCTAAGATGCTGTCCCTGCCGCATCTTTGCTACTGGCTCGCATCCATGCTACTCATTGCTTGCAGCAGGGTGATGAGGATGCAGCGTGATGACCTCATTATTCTGCTGCCGTCAACTGAGGATAAAGTGCTAATTTTACATGTGATGCCCCTGAAGCACATAGCATGCAAATAAGCCATGTGGACTGGAAGTGCCATAGCACACACTCAGCTGCTACCTATCCTTGACAGGCACCTCGTTCTCAAGGCTGCCTGTCTCTGATGGCGAGTGCCCCCCCTGTCCAGGGCCCTGGCACTTGCCTAGGCGAGCCGGGTGCTGATGCCACCTCTTGCTACAATAATCCTTGTGGCTCAAATCTCATTGCTGGCATGCCAGACATGGGGTGTCACTCTCGACAAGGACAAAAGCTTACCTGTTATACCCCACTTAGCCTGTCACACACCCAGATTAGATCTCATACTTTGCACTGATGCGGAGCAAACACTCCAAAACACAGAGTCTGCAAATTACGTTTCTGATCTGGTCATAATCCTAAATCATATGACCAGGCCTGCTATAGAGCCAATATTGACATATAGAACTGCTATTTCCAATAGTTGGCACTAGAGTTCAAGTCTACTTTTTCTTTTAAGATACTTTTGCATATGTGAAGAAGAAACACTTTCACTTGGACATAATCATGAAGACTACAACTGATTAGAGTCCACTGATCTGCTGCATAGACTGAAAGGGTCTTCCTGATATGGGAGACAAGTATAGACTAGATTTCACTTTTACAGCACCCTGAGGCTATTAATTAGGGGTAAAGTAGAGCCTAAACCCTTAATTAGCATCTTACCTGGAAGCTTAGTAGTATAAACTAAATCTGAAAGGAAATTCAATAATTTAATGGCTGAGCTTTGATATGATTCTTTATGGATTTTCCAAGATTTTACTCAAATATTGCATGTATATTTTATAAGATCTTCAATGAGTACATTTGGCTTGGTGGTGATAATTTTTATTTACCATGCATAAAAGCACGGCAGATCATAAGCACAGTTAGTTCTTATTTGCTCTGCCCTTCTTGCATTTTTCATCACTTGTTCTTTTATGCCACCCGCAGCTCTTATTTGAATCTGTTATCCTATGTTTAATACAAGTTCATTGTGCTACCCATGGAGTGGAATTTGTCATACAGGGTGTATAGGTTACCTGTAAACAACTGCAAAGCTATAAAACACGTCAATTTTTATAAGTGTATTTGCTCGAAATGAAATACTTAACCTGAAGCTTAATCTATTATTGAAAACCAACATTGCTGTAATAACCAGACTTTTTCAGTCCTTGTTTACGAAAACTTTCGGCCAATAAGATTTTATACTTAGTTCCATGTGGATTCATTAATGAAATATCTTTTCCCTTAAAGGAGTCTTTCCATCTCCAATATCCTATCCTAATATGTAGTGTTTAAAATATTACAGTCCAATATGACTAGACAGATTATTCGCTCTTTTTGGTTATAAATTATATTACCACATGTCAAACAATTTACTAGTTGGTGCAGTAGATTCTTAGAAAACCAACAGACCCAACATTCATGATCTGCATGTTTTTAAGTCTGTGAATATGAATAATTAATTGAAAGTGGGTGTGTTCAAAATAATAGTGTGGAGTCCAGTTAGTGAGGTCAATCATTCTGTGAAGAAACTGGTGTGAATCATGAGGCCTTTATCTTAACGATAAAGCCAGCACATGTTGTACATGCATTTCTCCTTGAAAGCCTGAGTCCTAAGTTTTTTTAAATTTCCCACACCACGGGGAAAACTTTCTTTATTAAATATATTGTCAACTGTCACTCTTCCTATGTTATTCACCTGTTGGAGTGCACATGTGGGGGACAATATGTAGTCTGAACAATCCAAACAATGCATGTCAGATTGAATAAACACAGGCAAAACATTAGGAACAGGTTTTTGCTTTATAGTTTTTCAAAACACTTTCTTGCGGAACATCAAAATGATTTCATTACAGACATGGATCAGGATAGTATTAGATGTCTGGTAAACATGGGAAGTTACTGGATCTTCAAGCTAGGAACCCTGTCCCCTGAAGGGTTAAATCTGATCTGGTGAAATATTGTCTGCTGTTACTTGTGTTTCAACTGCTAACAACAATTGTGTTTTTAATATTATAATTGCTCTTTTATCATGTATGTTTCAACAAAAATTTTATATCTCCACATTTTACTTTCTTTTAAATCATTATAGTGGTAGTGTTAATTGTTCTACACAATCTCTTTATCATAATTCTATTATGATTCCATTTTTATTCATGATTGGCCCTTAGTGATTCTATTAAAAATGTATATTATTTTTTTATTATTAACGTTATGGATTTTTTAAAGAAAAGGATTGGAAAGCATTGAATGGGTTAATTGTTTTAATTTGTGTATTTGTCATGTTGTGGATCTCCTCCCTATATAAGGCCCCCTCATTGTAATACTTGCTATACCTTAAGAAGGCCCTTCCAGTCTCTGCAGCAAATCAGTCGCCTCTGATCAGTTGCAGTCTTCACAATTACGTCCAAGTGAAAGTATGTCTCTTCAGAGACTCTGAATTCAAGCCACAGGACACCCTGAAGACAGTGATGCATGGTGGTGCAAGTGTCATGATCTGGGCATGTTTCTCTTACTATGGTGGCGGTCCTATTTACCACATACCAGGGATCATGGACTGGTTTACATATATCAAAATACTTCAAGAGGTCATGTTGCCTTATGCTGAAGAGGAAATGCCCTTGAAATGGGTGTTTCAACAATGCTAAACACATCAGTAAATGAGCAAAATCTTGATTCCAATCCAAGAAAATTGAGGTTCTGAAGTAACCAGCCCGATCATCGGACCTTGATGCAATTGAACACTTGTGGGGTGACATCAAAAAAGCCTTTTCTGAGGCAAAGCCAACAAATGCAAATAAATTGTGGTGTGTAGTCATCCTGTGGTGGCATAGGTGCCAGAGGTTAGTTGGCCCTATGCAACATAGATGTGAAGCAGTTCCTAAAAATTGAGGTTATACAACTAAATATTAGGTGGTGAGTCACAGGAATACTAAATCCTAAAGAAAGTACATATTTTGAGTTTGTAAAGACAAATGCAGATACTTCTTTTGGAACAGCCCTATGTTCATTTTTTGTTATTTTCTGTAAAATAGTTAGAATTACCGTATATACTCGCGTATAAGCCGAGTTTTTCAGCCCAAAAATTGGGCTGAAAAGTACCCCCCTCGGCTTATACGCGAGTCAGTGCTGTATACCGATGTATACATCGGTACATACCGATGTATACATCGGTATACAGCAGCCCCCGCATCCCCAGTAATGCAGGGCCCCCCCAGGGTCTCTCCGGTCACCTGTAAAGCAAGCTATACTTATCAGTGTCCCGCTCGCACCCGCCGCTGCCGACATCCACGATCCTCCATCTTCATGCGACTCCTCTTCCTGTTTCTGTGCGCGTCGCCGGCAATGACGTCATTCCCGGCGACGCGCACAGGAAACAGGAAGAGGAGTCGCATGAAGATGGAGGATCGTGGATGTCGGCAGCGGCGGGTGCGAGCGGGACACTGATAAGTATAGCTTGCTTTACAGGTGACCGGAGAGACGCTGGGGGGGGCCTGCATTACTGGGGCTGCCTGTATACTACCGCTGGGGCTGCTATATACCTCTGGGGCACTGTATACTACCACTGGGGCTGCTATATACCTCTGGGGCCCTGTATACTACCACTGGGGCTGCTATATACCTCTGGGGCCCTGTATACTACCACTGGGGCTGCTATATACCTCTGGGGCACTGTATACTACCACTGGGCTGCTATATACCTCTGGGGCCCTGTATACTACCACTGGGGCTGCTATATACCTCTGGGGCACTGTATACTACCACTGGGGCTGCTATATACCTCTGGGGCCCTGTATACTACCACTGGGGCTGCTATATACCTCTGGGGCACTGTATACTACCACTGGGGCTGCTATATACCTCTGGGGCCCTGTATACTACCACTGGGGCTGCTATATACCTCTGGGGCCCTGTATACTACCACTGGGGCTGCTATATACCTCTGGGGCACTGTATACTACCACTGGGGCTGCTATATACCTCTGGGGCCCTGTATACTACCACTGGGGCTGCTATATACCTCTGGGGCACTGTATACTACCACTGGGGCTGCTATATACCTCTGGGGCCCTGTATACTACCACTGGGGCTGCTATATACCTCTGGGGCACTGTATACTACCACTGGGGCTGCTATATACCTCTGGGGCCCTGTATACTACCACTGGGGCTGCTATATACCTCTGGGGCACTGTATACTACCACTGGGGCTGCTATATACCTCTGGGGCCCTGTATACTACCACTGGGGCTGCTATATACCTCTGGGGCACTGTATACTACCACTGGGGCTGCTATATACCTCTGGGGCCCTGTATACTACCACTGGGGCTGTATATACTACCACTGGGGCTGTATATACTACTGGGGCTGCGTGTATACTACCACTGGGGCTGCTGTATCTACCTCTGGGACTGGTGTATACCACACTGCTGGGGGCTGTATACTTGTGCTAGGGTCCACCCTCGGCTTATACACGAGTCAATAGATTTTCCCAGGTTTTGGGGGCAAAAGTAGGGGGGTCGGCTTATACACGGGTCGGCTTATACACGAGTATATACATTTCTCTTCATGTTATGATTTATAAAACAGTGTGGACTGTTCCCAATGCATGGAAATAAAAACGTTTATGAAGATTTTAGGTTTAACTCAAGTTTTTGAACACACTGCTGTTATTTTGAGCCAACTGTATGGTGGTAATAATAATAATATTAGTAAAAACCTGTAGTAAGAAATGTGGTATAGTTCTTCGGATATAGCCATGTCTCACTCATTTGCAGGATATTACAGTAGCTTACGTATCCATGGTTATGACCACTAGCAACTAACTGTCCCTATATTAATGATCATAACCATGGATAGCTAAGCTTCTGTAATGCTCTGCACATGATGTAAGCAACATAGCTTATCAAGAGAACTATACTACATTTCTAATTGGAGGTATGTGCTAATATTATTTTTATGATTTTTACTACATATTGGGATAGAATCTTGGACATGAGAATACCCCTTTAAATAAACTAGTTTATTTACCATGCACCTTTTTTCCTACTTAAAACCACTGCATTTGCATATTCGCTGCTTGTAGGGATCTTCTTGATTGCTTTTAACTAGTTTTTCGCCAGGTTAGAACACCTCATCCTACATTCCACATAGACATCTAATCCAGTTAGTTGGATACAGAAAAAGTATAGACTGGAACAGAGGAAACATTTTGGGCCATTTTTTTCTTCTTTATGACCTGAAGGGATGTCATTTAGTGTAATGATATCTTTTGAACATTTTCTAATTTTTCTAATGCATATTTGCAGAAAGAAATGTTTTAAAATTTTTATTTTAGTCAACGGAGTTTGTCTATGGAAAAAAAAATCTCAGCATGTCCAACTTGCTTCCGTAAATTGGATCACACTTTGGCATGCAAGTCATAAAGTTTGTGGAAAAAATTAGACTGCGCTTGTATGACACCCAATTTTCATGGAGTGACAAAAAAGTCAGATCACAGTCCTTTTTGCTGCTTATTTGGGTGACTTAAAGTGAACCTGTCGGCTCATTTTAGCCCCCTAACCTATCACTACCAGTCCCTGGTTCTTGCTAGCACATCCCTAACCATCCCTCTCTGACCTAAAACTATACTATAATTTTTGTAAAAAATGACTTAGTAACTTACATATTTCTATGTTAATGGGGCATCTAGTCTATATCTGTAGACTGACATGGGCGGTCCCTGTCTTCCCCCTCCCTGCTCTTAACATGCCCCGCTGGGCATCATCATTCCTTCTCCTGCACGCTCCCAGCTCTGTTATTGAAATCTTTCCCCTCTGGGTGTATGATACCGTTCCAGCGTGATTTCTGCACCTGTGTCTTGTGAAGTCTTCCGGGTTGCACTGAGCATCTTCATAATGCTCAGTGTGCATGCTCAGCAGTCCTACCTGATGGCTCTGGGCATGTGCACCTGGCCTTCTGGGCATGTGCACTTAGCATATTGAAGCTGCTCAGTGCACTCCGGAAGACTTCACAAGGTGCAGGTGCGGAAATGACACTGGAACGGCGTAATACACACAGGGGGGAAAGATTTGAATGACAGAGCAGGGGGCGCACCAGGGAAATCAATGATGATGCCCAGGGGGGCGTGATAAGAGCAGGGAGGGGGGGAGACCAAGCCCTCGAGACCGCCCATGTCATTCTACGGATGTTGACTAGATGCCTCATTACTATGGAATTATGTAAGTTAATAAGTGTATTTTTTACAAACACTATAGTGTAGTTTTAGGTAAGAAAGGGATGGTTAGGGATGTGCTAGCAAGGTGCAGGGACAGATAGTGATAGGTTAGGGGCTAAATCAAGCTGACAGGGTTCCCTTTAATAATCACTTCTAAATACATGCTCACTCTTGCCAGATATTCCCTAATATATATATTATTATATGGGTCTTTTCTTGGTGTATAGGCACTGAGAGTGCCTCTCTGTATATCTTTATGGCTTGCCTCACTTAATCATAGTTTTGGTCTACCTACTAACATATGCATAGTAAGCGAGTATGGTCACTTTGTGCTACTGCACCAATGGTTATATAGGAGAACATATCCTCTTCCATAAAGATGCCATCAATCCGGTTTAGGACATCCGTCGTGTCTTTCACGTATGATGGTAACAATTCAACAAAGTGCTTTTAAGTAGAAAGCTATGAATTTACATACAGGATCACAAAGATTGTTAATCCCAGACACGATCGGACGTCTCGGCGGATTGATGGCATCTCTATGTATCTTTGGAAGAAGATAAAAAGTTAATATGCGTGGAAACTTTATTATTAAGCCCTCCATCATTTTTTTTTGTCTATAATTCCTTCCTCTAGTGCTCTGGTGAGAATATCAATGAGTTCACGAGAGAAGGAAGATAGTGGGTTATGTGACAATCTCTGATAAGTATCCCGGTCCCGGAGTTGTCTCATAGCCTCCCTCTCATACTGTATCTTCAGGCCAGACCACAACATTCCACCCTTGTCGCCCCTTTGATGACAATGTCGTCTCTTCGCTGCAGTTCTTGTATAGCGATCCTCTGCTGGTGAGTGAGATTATCCCTATGTCTCTTGGTGGTAATTAGCTTGAATCCTCACTCACCAACCTTGTGAAGACTCAACTGCAGGGCATACGTACAAGGGTGGGAACTTCGTTGATCTGGGTCTTAATGAAGAGGGAAAACTACTTTCGGGTCTGGTGATTCATTCTCAAGGAGTTCTCGCAAGGTCAATAAAGCTTCGTGTTCAGCGTGACTCTCAGGGTTCATACTAGTTTCTCTATTGTAAAGTTTATGCAAGACCAGCTTCCGTGCAAACAAATTCACATCCGTCAGTGCTGAAAAATAATAGAAGGAATTAGTTGATGAAAATTTTAAACCTTTTGAAAGTACTTCAATCTGTGTTGCACTTAGCGCAGTAGAGGAGAGGTTGATTACCTGTGTTTTCACTTTCCATTTTTCTTTTTGTTGCTATCATAAGTACCATTCTGTAGGTACTGCCCTCCAGGTACTTATACAGGCTGCAGAAGCCCCCTCTCCTGTCCCTGAACCAACAGACTGCACAGACTGGGCACTTTGGTTTGAAGTAGTCGATTGCACAGAAACTGATCTTGGTCTTTGACCCTGTCTATTCTGTGGCGTCCCGTGGTCCTGTTTAACATTCCATTTATAGACACGGTCGTTCTCATAGTCCTGGTGTCACGCTGGAGCTTCTTGACCTTGAGTTCCTTTATCTCTTTTCCCACTTTAGAACCTCACTTTCTATGTCCTCATTGACTTTCACCAACACCTCCCTGGGGAGCTTTTCTTTAATAGTTCACTCGCTCAATTCGCTCTCAGTGTGGGGATGATCCTCAACAGCTAGAAACGCTGACTTGTCTGGTGAGCTTCACCACTAGATTAAATTCTCGTCCACGATGAATATGAAGAGACACCAGGAAACAATTTTAATATCGTATTCCACAAGTTTTGCTCCTTCGTTTGCCAGCCTGCTGGTAGCTTGGGCACAAGTGACTGGTTCCATACTGTATCTACACCGAGCTGCTAATTACCCAAAGTGTCCTTTAGTTATCAGCCACGTCCGCTCACGGCCTGATATCTTAGGGTACACAGCTTTTTAACTAGCGGAGATGCGCTAAGTTCCCGCGTTCGTACCTTGATTGCCAGCCGGTGCGGGAGGATAGGCGGAATTGCCAAGGTGCACGTGCGGTTGCATTAGGCAGGGCGCCAGCGAAAAACCGCAGTTCAGCCGCTTGGTATCCGGCCCACTGCCCCAGTGCAAAGCGCTTGGGACCCGCGAATAGTCCGCCCTTACTTCATGGTCAACACGCACCGCCCCAGTGCTAGCGTGTCACGGGAATCGCGGAGATGCGTTCTACACCGCGATCTGCCCGATTGGAAACAGGCTGGAAATGGCCACTTAGCCAATGGACCTACTGTGGAAACCATAGAAATAACAGTCAATAACATGAAGTCCAAATTCAACATGTTGGCATATGTAGGCTACTTTCTTTTAGCAGCACCCCATGTGCACAAAATGTGGCAACATGAACTCAATATGCTTAATTTTATAGGAGAATAAAAGAGTTTTTTGTGCAAACATAGAAAACTTTATTGTATCCAAAAATATGTTTGACAAAATTGCAAGTTTACACATTTAAAAGAATGTACAAATCCACGACAATGGACAGACAATAACACTATATTGACCAGATTTTTCCTGCCAAATATATCCTCTCAAAAATGCATGGTGACATACAAAAGATGGGACAGATGCAGGGCCAGGCATACAAATACACATCCTAGGGATTGGTAGGGATTCAATTCGACCGTATTGAACTTCACTATCAATTTTGGTGTATTTGTATGCCTGTCCCTGCATCTGTCCCATCTTTTGTATGTCACCATGCATTTTTGAAAGGACATATTTGTCAGGAAAAATCTGGTCAATATAGGGTTATTGTCTGTCCTTGGTCTTGTGGATGTTGTACGGTGTAAACTTGCAATTTTGTCAAACATATTTTTGGATACAATAACGTTTTCTATTTTTGCACAAAAAAAACTATTTTTTTCTCCCATAAAATTAAGTATATTGAGTTCATGTTGCACATTTTGTGCACATGGGGTGCTGCTAAAAGAAAGTAGCCTGAATATGCCAACATGTTGAATTTGGACTTCATGTTATTGACCAATGTATATAACCGGTATGTGGAATTGATGTATGGACAAATAGTATCCTTTAGGAATACTATATATCTTGTTGCATCCCTTCTTGAATACTGTATACTGCTGCATCTTGTACTTATGATACATCATACATGAGATAAGGGTTAACAGTCACCGATGAACATTGCTGCATGAACGATTTATGTCTTATGCAGGGGACACACTTATGGACAGATAGTGTCTTTTAGGAATACTGTATGTCTTGTGTTGCAACTCTCCCCTTTCTCATGAGTATGGTATACCTTTGCATTCTTTATGACCCTATGCTAAATTGAGGGTATTTGCCACTGGTGATTATTGTTGTATAATTGGATCAAGACTAAGCCATGTGTAGACTGTATTTATCTGTTGTATACTGTTTAAGCATTTATTACACAGCTGTTGTTTGTACTATAAATATTGGACCATAGTGTGAATATTTGGGATCAGAACCTACTGTCTGTATATCAGTTATGTATACCTCAGGAACCCTACATGTGTATATTTTAAATGATTTTATCTCACTTATCCTCATAAGTGCATAATAACATTTGTATTGTATATAACTGTGGCGTGCTCCTATATATGCCCTGCCTTTTTCTCCAGCCCATTAACTTTCTCTGTGATTCTTTTCTTATTCTCTGAAGATCTGTCTGTAGTTCATAGTTTCTTACATTACTAAAAGACAAATATTTTTTAGGCTGACTGCTATATTCTTGTTCAAGGTAAACTATAATTATCATTAAAAAAAGCATTGATTCATTATTTCTGATCTACTCAAATATAGAAAAGGATACTTATTATTTTATACAAAAAAAATTCTTAAAACAGTAAAGCTAGTTGTAAATTTCAATCCAGAACTTGCATTCCCGAAGGATACAATGTTAGATTTAATCTAGAATCACAGATGTTATGACTCCCCATTCATGAGGTGGTTGTCAGCCGATCAATCATTTGGCTGACAGCTGACAACTCTCTCTCCTAGCCTGAGAAAACTACTGACAGACTCCTCTGACAGTGCCTCATCTACCTGCTGAACAAAAAATATCAGTGATTAAAAGGTACAAATTCATCTCTCCCCAAAATCATCTATTGGGCAAAAATTGGGAGATAAGAATACACAATGGGCTGTCAGACGATCTCTTCGATATTAATAGGTTTAGCTGACTTTAGTATAATTTGTAGGAGGGACTTTATAATCTTAGTTGGTCAGGACACTGGAGCGCCCATTTTTTGATGCGTGTGACTTGCAGCTGTGTGCCTCGGGGTACTATCGTGTTTATGTCCCCATAATATTTAAAATGATACCTTGGCGTATATCAGTATATACTAATGAGGCCCTTGAGAAAGGAGGCAGACACCTCCAAAACATGTCGGTGTAACCTAGCTACTGCTCAGACAAAGCACAGCCCATTTCCATAATCTGCCCCTACGAGTGACGAGACCGCTACTTAGAGACTGACGCTTGATCAGCTGACTGGAAGCATCAGTAGTGTCACCGCTACAGAGACGCCCGAGATAGATCAGCTGTTCAGAAGCAGTGCACTCCCGACAGGGAGGCGCGTGCTCCAAAGACTGAAGGAGGTCTGCGGCTGTACACACAAGCCCAGAACCAACCGAGGCGCCGGCAAGCGACAACAGAGGAACAGAGACAGGAGGAACTCACCTAGGCTGGTGTTGAAGTAAGTGCCTAAAGCCCAACACAAATTGACTTACAAAAGATTGCAAATGTTAATAAAGATAGCTGGTACAGAGATAGCTTATTATATGGTAAACTATTGATTCTAGGGAACCAACAAAGGAACTGGAACAATAATAGTATATAAGGCAGATGACAACAGTATATAACAGAAACTACCTGCCAGTAAGTGACTCACCCTATTATGTACTAGATTATAATAGGAGTCGGTAACTGTAAGGAGCATATTTACAGAGGACACAGAAAGAAAAACATCACAAGAAGAGCTGTCATTACAGGACCTAGAAAGAAAAATATCACAAGAAAAATATCATAAGGAGAGATAACCACTGGTTGACTAGAGATAATACATAAAAAGGTAAGTAAAACACAGTAGGTGAACACTATATCACCACTATCATACAGATTAATAACACGAAATCCATTGTGTTACAGGGAGAAAGCACAAACAATGTGATTTACTCCATTACAAGAAATAAAGATACCTATCAAGGTAATCCTCCTGTAAAACCTAGAAACATATAAGTGCGTTCACACACTGCGTATTTGCTGCATATTTTTACGTGAGTGCTGTTGCAGTTTTTGTAGCCAAAACCAGGAGTGGAACAATCAGAGGATAAGTCTAATGGTGGGGTTACACGTAGCGATATCGTCCCGATATCGCATACAACGCCGCGGGAGCGCGCATTTTGGGAGCACTTTTCCCGATATCGCATCGCCCGTTTACACTCTGCGATATCAGGAAACAACGTCCCTCCGATGTGTACGCCCACCAACCCAGTAACGACCATTTAACATGGGAGTTAATGGGTGAAGTGCGAGTACGCATCGGAGTTGGGCTGTCACACGCAGCGATGCTGGTACAACGGCCTTGCGATATCGGGAAGTTGAATAGCTCTGCTATTCAACTCCGATATCGTTTTGGCATCGTTCCAGCATCGCGTTGTATGCTAAAACAGTACAACGCGCACCCGATATCGGCTCCAACTCGCAACCCACGTGACTTTTTGTCGGAGTTGCGTCGGAGTTGGACGCCGATATCGCGGCATGTAAACCCACCATAAGAGAAACAAGTGCTACACTTCTGTATTTAATCACCCACTACTGGTTTTAATCAGCCACTCCTCTGTTTTGGCTACAAAAACTGCAAGAGCACTCGCGTAAAAATATGCAGCAAATACACAGTGTGAACGCACCCCTAAGGGTTATTCCAAATAGCAGTACCTAATACCACACTTTATATTCTAGGGAGATCCACCAATGAAGAAGGTCCAGAAGAGGAGTACCCACTCCAACCTTCACCAATTCACAATCCTTGTATATACCATATACCGTACTGCTTGTATACCATATTTTTAGATATTGCATACAGTAAATACTGTCACTGCAAGATCCACGTTTTTAACAGAGAATAAATGAATTTTGGATTTTAAAATTACAACAAACATCCCATAAGGGATCTACCATTTTCAGCGATCTCGTATCTTTGCCAACATATAGAGATTTAGCGCTGGGCCTCATTAGTATATACTAATATATATAGATATACGCCAAGGTATAGGACTTCATAATCTTTCCAGTACAGTATAACCGCTGATCGAAAACCTTTATAAGGGTGCTTTCACACTAGCGTTTATTTGAAATCGCGGCAGATGCGGTGAAAAAAACGCATCTGCCGCGATTACCGCATACCGGCTGCACTTGCAGCACGGTTGCGGCACGGTTGCGGCAAGCCCCATACAATGTATAGGCAGGCTTGCGGCAGGTGCGGCAAGTGCGGTTTTGGCACTTGCGGCAGGTGCAGCCACGAAAAAAACGCGGCTGACCGCGTTTTTTTTTGCGGCAGCACTGGCCGCAAGTGCCAAAGCCGCACTTGCCGCACCTGCCGCAAGCCCGCCTATACATTGTATGGGGCTTGCTGCAACCGTGCCGCAAGTGCAGCCGGTATGCGGTAATCGCGGCAGATGCGTTTTTTTCACCGCATCTGCCGCGATTTCAAATAAACGCTGATGTGAAAGGGCCTAACCCTGACTGTGCTGTTTAATAATTCCTTTGTTTAGATTTAAATCTCTATTATTATTACCTCTCTACATAGCACAATACAAAATAATATTGTGCAAAAGCTACAAACAAGGATGAATCTACATAGACATACGATAAAAAATAAGCTGGACACACCTGTGGGAATGCACTTCTCTGAGCCTGGACACAGCATGGCAGACCTAACAGTCCTGATATTGAAAGGTCATTTCAAAAGTGATAGAGAAAGAAAAATATGGGAATTCAAATTCTTAAGAAAGTTCCAATCCCTAACAAAGGGACTCAATTTGACACCTGAATTCATGACTCATTACATAAACATAAACACAATTAACACCTTCACAAGATCTTCTGATGTGTAAAAGACCACTCTACCTCATCTACATCAGCAATAAAGACTTAGGGCCCTTTCACATCAGCGTTTTTCGTAATTCGCGGCAGATGCGGTGAAAAAAACCGCATCTGCCGCGTTTGCCGCATAACGGTTCCACTTGCGCACGGTTGCGGTTTTTTCCATAGGAAGTATAGGGGACTTGCGGCAGATGCGGCAAGTGCGGTTTTGCACTTGCGCAGGTGCGGCAGCGAAAAAAAACCGCGCTGACCGCAGTTTTTTTCGCTGCCGCACCTGCCGCAAGTGCAAAACCGCACTTGCCGCATCTGCCGCAAGTCCCCTATACTTCCTATGGAAAAAACCGCAACCGTGCCGCAAGTGGAACCGTTATGCGGCAAACGCGGCAGATGCGGTTTTTTCACCGCATCTGCCGCGAATTACGAAAAACGCTGATGTGAAAGCACCTTAATTTCAGTTTCTTTAGCTCACCTCCACTTGTCATTTCCTTATGTCCTGCTGTATTGTGTATTTAAATGTCTCAGTAACTCATTTGTAATATTGTCTGATGAAGGAGCCTTGAGCTCTGAAAGCTTACAAATATATTTTTTTGGTTAGCCAATAAAGATATCACTCCTAGAATACTTCTCTCAACTTTTTTGGGACTTAAGTATTTACATCGCTCTCTACATAGCCAATGTTTCCTCATTTGCTTCTGAATCAACAAATCCATACATTTTTTCATGGTTTGCTACAGATGTTGGTTTGCCAAGGCAACCAGCAGATTGGAGCAGGTTTAGCTTCTGAAAACCCCCTTAGGGTACATACACACAGTGCCAGCCTGAAAAAGCAGAACACAGCTACCACAAACAAATAGCTGTGCTTATGTTCATCCTCTTGTTACTTCAGATACCACTTTAGGATTCTGAAGCTGTGAAGCTGTTGAAAGAAATAGCATGTTCATTTTTCAAATGGATTACCACCATAATGGAAAGAACATAGAGAAAATAGTCCGGCAGCACACATCCCAGCAATGCCGTTTCTAGAAAAAGACCGCTTGGGTTTTCTGAAGTGGCTCCGCCAGAGAAAATATGTTATTTTGCACATACCTGTAATCACTTGTTCCCACTGGATAATGTGACAGCTATCCATACATTTAAAGCGTCATGGTTGCTGAACATTTAAAGAGGACCTGTCACCCTCCCCAAAGATTTCAATCTAAAGGTAGCACTGAATCAGCATGTATGCTGCATTCAGGCAAGGAGTCCCCCAAGTGTTTCTGATGTCTAAAATCTTGAAATATAGCCTTTTAAAATGTGTACAACTGAGCCTTGACTCCTCACTCTGCACCTGCGTGTCCTTGTGCTATCACATGCAGGCGCAGAGCGAGGTGTTCCTTATGTCGGCCCCTCACTCCTGCTCCCGCCCTGTCAGCAGCAATTCATCCCGTCCTGCTCAGTGTATACAGCATAACACTGAGCAGGGCGGGATGAATTGCTGCTGACAGGGCAGGAGGCGGGAGCAGGAGTGAGGGGCCGACAATAGGAACACCTCGCTCTGCGCCTGCGTGTGATAGCACAAGGAGATGCAGGCGCAGAGCGAGGAGAACTGACAGGCCATCAAAGAGGTGGCTAGGACAGAGAGGAGGGAGGAACATAGAAGCAGGGGCAGTAATAGCCCCCGGGAAGGACCTGACTCATGTGGATCTGGTAATGCCCTCCTGACTCAGTTGTACACATTTTAAATGGCTGTATTTCATGATTTAGACATCAGAAAAACTTGGGGGACCACTTGCCTGCATTCAGTGCTACCTTTAGATTTAAATCTTTGGGGGGGGATGACTGCTATCAGTCAGTGTTGGGTACGTGGTTACTGCTGCTATGCACAAAGTGGCGGCTAAAACCGCACTGGCCGCACCCCTATAACTAAAACCCAAGGCAGCTGGGCGGAATAAAGATAAATTCCTCCCAGCGGTGGGGCTCCCAGTGTGTAAGCCACATGGCGTCAGAACACTATTGGCCTGCAGATTAACAACATATCTGCAAGTTAATAGTGTTGTTTAAATGATAGGTTCCCTTTAAGATAGTGTACATTTTTACTAACCTTATCTGCTTTCATTTTGACAAACACATGCTTGAGGGGGTTTTCAGAATATTTTTTTTATCTGTTTTCAAACCATTATACATAGTTCTGATTTTCACTCACATATGCACTGTATGGTGTCAGGAGAAAAGCAGAGCGAACACCAGGTATCTAGAAAGACAGGATCTCTGTGTTAATGAGCCCCTGAAATAAAAGTGTGTGGTCAGCTGGGAGCACTGTGAAGAAGTGAAGAGCAGCATGTTGTCGGAATACCAGTGTCTATAATCTACACTTCCTAGAAAAGATATATGTATTTTTGGAAAATCCGTTTATAATTTACTCAGCTGACATTTAACCTGTTTACTTATTGATCAAGGGGTTTGTAATTGTGTGTTATTTTATTATTTTTGTTGTATGTATAATTTTTTTTTATGTTCACTGAGTTATCTGTATTACATTGTGATGTTAGGGGTCCCCTAGAAATTTATTAGATTTCACATCCTAGATATGAGACAGAGGATAAAGTTGCCATCCATTAACTTGTCTGCCTTTTTCATTGAATTTTTATCTCACAATATCTAATAAGTTAGGGACACCTTTATACACAGAACCAAAGCAATTCCACCAGGAGAACTTTCCAGTCGTGTTGTGTGTTTTTTTATATATATATATATATATATATATATATATATATATATATATATATATATTTTTATATATATATATATATATATATATATATATATATATATATGTATATACCGTATATACTCGCGTATAAGCCGAGTTTTTCAGCCCAAAATTTGGGCTGAAAAGTCCTTCTCGGCTTATACGCGAGTATGTACCGCCCGCCCGCCACCCGCATCAGTATACAGGCCCCCCATCAAGATCCAGGGCCCCCCCCCTTGCTCGGCAAACCTGTAAAGTAAAATCCTTATACTTATCACTGTCCTCTCGCCACCGTCCCGCCGCTGCAGACACCGCGATCCTCCATCTTCATTCAGCGTCTTCCGGCTTCCTGTGGTCGCAGGCAATGATGTCATTGTCAGCACCGACCACAGGAAGCCGGAAGACGCTGAATGAAGATGGAGGATCGCGGTGTCTGCAGCGGCGGGACGGCGGCGAGAGGACAGTGATAAGTATAAGGATTTTACTTTACAGGTTTGCCAAGCAAGGGGGGGGCCCTGGATCTTGATGGGGGGGGCCTGTATACCCCTGGGGCTGGTGCTGTATATACCCCTGGGGCTGCTGCTGTATATACCCCTGGGGCTGCTGCTGTATATACCCTTGGGGCTGCTGCTGGATATACCCCTGGGGCTGGTGCTGTATATAATAATAATAATAAAGCTTTATTTATATAGCGCCAACATATTCCGCAGCGCTTTACAATGTAGGGTTAGAGTACAGAAAATATACAGTAAGCAATTAAAGTAGAGAACAAATAAAGTACAATAATCGGATACAAAACAATAGGCATAGAATCAATGTAAAAAAAATACAATAAATAAAGCAAGAAATGAAGGTGACCCTGCTCAAAAGAGCTTACAATCTACAACGAGATAGGGGTTGCACAAGGTACAGGGGCTTATTGCACTGATGGTCCAGGCATCTTGAGGAAGTGGGGCATAGGACTAAGCTTACATGGATGGTCATTATGCAGTCTGTGTAGACCTTTTTGGTTTGGTGGAGTTTGTAGAAGAGTAATGTCCAGAGGGATAGCCCATTCACTGTCTACAGTACAATGGACTTCTATTAGGGAGTGTGATAGGCTGCCTTAAAAACATGCGTTTTTAGGGATCGCCTGAAGCCATGCAAGTTGTGGATAGTCCGGATTTCTTGGGGTAAAGCATTCCAGAGTTTTGGTGCAGCTCTGGAGAAGTCTTGGAGCCGGGAGTGGGAGGATCGGATTAGTACGGATGTTAGTCGAAGGTCATTTGAGGAACGTAGAGAGCGGGTGGGGTGATAGAGATGAGGGAGGAGAGGTGTAAGGGGGTGCTGCACTGTGAAGAGCTTTGTGGGTGAGAACAAGCAATTTGAATTTGATCCTGTAGTATGCGGGCAGCCAGTGCAATGACTGGCACAGAGCAGAGGCATCTGAGTAACGATTGGCCAGGTGGGTGATCCTGGCTGCTGCAATAAGGATGGACTGGAGAGGAGAAAGTCTGGTGAGGGGGAGGCCGCTTAATAGAGAATTGCAATAGTCAAGGAGGGAATGGATTAGGGCCACGGTGAGGGTTTTTGTTGTTTCCAGGGTGAGAAAGGGGCGGACTCTAGAGATATTCTTCAGGTGTAAGCGACAGGAGCGGACGCGACATTGTGTGTGGGAGGAGAAGGAGAGATCGGTGTCAAACATAACACCCAGACAACGAGCCTGCTGCTTAGGCGTTATCGTGGTGCCACAAACTGAGAGAGAGATGTCCGATTTAGGGAGGTTAGTGGATGGGGGGAGCAGAAGAAGTTCAGTTTTGGAAAGGTTTAGTTTCAAATAGAGAGTGGACATGATATTGGAAACTGCAGCTAGACAATCATTGGTGTTCTTTAATACCGCAGGGGTAAGGTCAGGGGCTGAAGTGTATAGTTGTGTGTCATCAGCATAAAGATGGTACTGAAAGCCAAATCTGCTGATGGTCTGTCCAATCGGGGCCGTGTAGAGAGAGAAGAGGAGGGGGCCAAGGACTGAACCCTGAGGGACCCCAATAGTGAGGGGAAGAGAGGAAGAAGTGGAGCCAGCAAAAGATACACTGAAAGAGCGGTCAGAAAGATAGGAGGAGAGCCAGGAGAGAGTAGTGTCCTATATGCCAATGGAATGCAGCATAGAGAGTAGGAGCTGATGGTAGACAGTGTCAAAAGCTGCAGAGAGATCAAGGAGAATAAGCAGAGAGTGGTTACCATTACGTTTTGCTGTCAGAAGGTCATTGGTCACTTTGATGAGGGCGGTTTCTGTAGAGTGAAGGGGGCGGAAACCAGACTGTAATGGATCTAGAAGAGAGTGAGCGGAGAGGTAACGGGTGAGGTGGGAATAGACCAGGCGCTCCAAGAGTTTAGAGATGAAGGGGAGATTGGAGACTGGTCTGTAGTTATTTGTGCAGGTTGAATCGAGAGTGGTTTTCTTTAATAATGGAGTAATGATCGAGTGTTTGAAGGAGGAGGGGAAGATGCCAGAAGAGAGGGAGAGATTGAAGATTTTGGTTAGATGAGTGGTGACGACTGGAGAGAGGGATTGGAGCATGTGTGAGGGAATGGGGTCAGTAGTGCATGTGGTGGGACGAGAGGAAGAAAGGAGCCTGGAGACTTATGTGACTGGGTCGAATGTGGAGAGTGAACCAGAGGAGATGTGGGGAAGAATGGGGGTGGCAGTGCTTGGAGGCTGAGAGCTGATTTCCTGGCGGATGTTGTCTATTTTCTCCATGAAGTAGGAAGCCAAGTCATCAGCACAGAGGTCAGTGATTGGGGCCTGCACTTTAGGACTGAGGAGAGAGTGAAAGGTGTCAAAGAGTTTTTTTGGATTGTTGGATAGTGAGGAGACCAGGGTGGTGAAGTAGGTCTGTTTGGCAAGGTGAAGGGCAGAGTTGTAGGTTTTTAGCATGAATTTATAATGGATAAAGTCTCCTGGTGAGCGAGTTTTCCTCCATAGACGTTCAGCACTCCTAGAGCATCGCTGGAGGAATCGAGTTTGTGGTGTGAGCCAGGGCTGTTTTGTTCTCTGTTTGGAGGTTCTGAGGGTGAGGGGCGCTACTTGGTCCAGGGAGCTTCTGAGAGAGTCATTGTAGTGATTTACTGCCTGATCTGGACAGGAGATTGAAGAGATTGGGGACAGAGATAAGATGAGGGAGTCTGTGAGTGCTTGAGGGTTAATGGCCTGTAGATTTCTGGATGTGTGATAGGTAGGATTGGGCTGTGTTGGGCGAGGGTTAGTGAGTGAGAAGGAGAGAATGTTGTGGTCAGAGAGTAGAGGTGAGTTATCCAAGGGGGATGATGAGCAGAGCCGGGTAAAGACCAGGTCAAGGGTGTTACCGTTTTCGTGCGTCTCAGAGGTTGAGAGCTGTGATAGGCCAAGAGAGGTAGTTAGAGATAGGAGCTGGGATGCAGATGGGGAGATGGGGCTGTTTATGGGAATGTTAAAGTCTCCCAGAATAAGGGTTGGTAAATCTGAGGACATGAAATGCGGGAGCCGAGCGGAGAAATGGTCGAGGAACTGGGTGGGTGACCCTGGGGGGCGGTATACCACTGCTACTTTGAGGTGGAGGGGATGGAATAGCCTAATGGTATGGACCTCAAAAGAAGGGAATGAGAGTGATGGGGCTGGAGGAATGACCTGGAAAGTACATTGTGGGGACAGGAGGATTCCAACTCCACCGCCACGTCTGTTCCCAGGTCTAGGGGAGTGAGAGAAGTGTAGGCCGCCGTGAGAAATAGCAGCAGGGGAAGCAGTGTCTGCATCCTGGATCCAGGTTTCTGTGAGGGCCAGCAGGTTAAGAGAGTTGGAAAGGAAGTAATTGTGAATGAAAGGAAGTTTGTTGCATGCAGATCGTGGATTCCAGAGAGCACAGTTAAAGAGGGGGATGAAGGAGTGCAGGTGATGGTAATGAGGTTAGTGGGGTTTCTATGTGTGGTGGGAGAGAAGTTGAGGTTGGAGGGGGACCAGGGTTGGGGGAGATATCACCTGAGAGGAGCAGCAGCAAAAAGAGGAAGAGCAGATAGTTTGTAGATTTTGGACTTGGTTTATTATGACAAATGTTAGAATATGGTGGGCTGAGAATCTTCAGTAAACTGAAGATGGCATGGGTGCTGTACATAGGGTAGGGCAGGAGAGAGGGACTGATGTGGATGAGTGGTGATGGAGGGGGGATGGGGTGATACAAGTTGGTGGTGATGGCACATAGAAACACAAACAGTGCAGTTAAAGACATGGTAATGATTAGTAGAGGATAGAGTAATAGACATTGTTTGAATGGCTGACAGTACCTTCCAGTCAATTCCGGTCTATTTCAGGTCTATTTCATTTCAGTGCACTTTTACAACATGCACTTTCGCAGCAGACACGTCAGCATGCAGACTAAGCAAGGCTCCTTATATGCTCAATGATACTGATTTCAGGTGTGGGGAAAGGGGGAGGGAACTGGAGTCCATTAAGCCATGGCCAAGCAAGGCTGCACCAAATGGTCACTCATGGGCATATTTGAACAAAGGATCATAAACAGGCATTGGGGTGGCAGGGGGGAAGACAGTTACATTGATGCTGGAACCACATATTTTGCAGCAGAAAGAATACAACAAAAAAGCATTGACGTTTGGTGCTGATCCATTCAGTCAAACATACCCCAGATATATACCACTGGGAAGGCTGCTGTAAAACTGCTGGGGCCTGTATGTACCACTGGGGAGGCTGCTGTATACCACACTGCTGGGGGCTGTATACTACCACTGGGGGGCCTGTATACCACGGGGGGGGCCTGTATACCACACTGCTGGGGGCTGTATACCTGTGCTGGGGTCCACCCTCGGCTTATACACGAGTCAATAGGTTTTCCCAGATTTTGGGGGCAAAAGTAGGGGGGTCGGCTTATACACGGGTCGGCTTATACACGAGTATATACGGTATATATATATATTATATATATATATATATATATATACTAGCTGTGAGCCCGATGCAAATGCATCGGGTGTCTAGAATATTTTAAAAATTGTTTTAACATTTTCAAATAATCCCCATAGAAAGTATAGGGGGACTTGCGGCAGGTGCGGTTTTGCACTTGCGGCAGGTGCGGCCGCGAAATAAACCGCGGCTGACTGCGTTTTTTTTTCGCGGCCGCACCTGCCGCAAGTGCAAAACCGCACTTGCCGCACCTGCCGCAAGTCCCCCTATACTTTCTATGAGGATTAGCGCAACCGCGCCGCAAGTGCAGCGGTTATGCGGCAATCGCGGCAGATACGTTTTTTTCACCGCATCTGCCGCGATTTTGGCGGACATATGGGATGCGGACATATGGGGGGTGTGTGGTGACAGCGGGGGGGGGTGTGTGTGTGGACATCGGGGAGTGTGGTTACAGGAGAGGCTCCGGAGCACTGTGTCAGCATGTGCTGACAGCAGCAGCTCCGGAGCGGGATCGGAGCGGGGGTGTGCGGACATATGGGGGGGATGTGGTGACAGGGGTTGGGGGTGTGTGCTGACTGCGGCGAGGGGTCGCAATGCCCGCTACGCGGGCAATGCTTCGCACGTGGTGACATCACAGAGTGACAAAGGCACGGTCTTTTGCGGGGTCCGACACTGAAGTGCCTACGGAATTATATAGTAGATAGAATACATACAGCAGTACCGGTGTGCAGCGGTGCCAGAGTCCAGGAGGAGACAGCAGGCGCGTGCGGTCAGGGGGGCCGGGGGACAGTGGCCGGGTGCGTTCAGGAGCAAGCCGGGGAACAGCGGGCAGAAGGGGGCTGGTGGAATAACAGCCATGTGCGGGCAGGAGGAGGCTGAGGAAGAGCGGCCAGGTGCGTGCAGGAGGGGGCCGGGGGACAGTGGCCGGATGCGGGCAGGAGGGAGGCAGGGAGACAGCGATCGGGTGCGGCAGGAGGGGGTCAGGGGGACAGCGGCCATGTGCGGGCAGGAGGGGGCCGGGGAACAGCGGGCAGAAGGGGGCTGGGGAACAACGGCCATGTGTGGGCAGGAGGTGGCCGAGGAAGAGCGGCCGGGTGCGTGCAGGAGGGGGTCGGGGAACAGCGGCCGGGTGCGGGCAGTAGGGGCGGGGGGGCCTTCCTGGCCGCACCCGGCCGCTGTCCCCCGGCCCTCTCCTGCCCGCAGCACTGTGCTTAGCAGTTTACAGCAACTCAGTGGTTAGCAGACTTTATGCGGCTCAGTGGTTAGCAGAGTATACGGCGGCTGAGTGGTTAGCAGAGTATACAGGGTCTCAGTGGTTAGCACAGTATACGCTGGCTCAATAGTTAGCACTGTAAACTGAGCCTCAGTAGTTAGCACTCTATGGTGGCTCAATGATTGGCACTGTATATGGTGGCTCAATAATTAGAGCAGTAATGTGACTCAGTGATTAGCACTGTATAGGGTGACTCAGTGGTTAGCACTCTATGGTGCCTCAGTGGTTGGCACTGTATATGGTGGCTCAGTGGTTAGCACTGTATATGGTGACTCGGTGATTAGCACTGTATGGTGCCTCAGTGGTTGGCACTGTATATGGTGGCTCAGTGGTTAGCACTGTACAGTGGCTCAGTGGTTAGCACTGTAAGGTGGCTCAGTGGTTAGCACTATATGGAGGCAGAGTGCTTAACTTTGTATGGAGGCTCATTGGTTAGCACAGTATGGTGGGTCAGTGGTTAGCACTGTATAAGGATGCTCAGTGGTTAGCACTGTATAAGGTGGCTGAGTGATTAGCACTGTATGGCGGCTGAGTGTTTAAGACTGTATACGGTGAGTCAGTGGTTAGCACTGTACGGTGGCTCAGTGGTTAGCACTGTACGGTGGCTCAGTGGTTAGCACTGTACGGTGGCTCAGTGGTTAGCACTGTACGGTGGCTCAGTGGTTAGCACTGTACGGTGGCTCAGTGGTTAGCACTGTACGGTGGCTCAGTGGTTAGCACTGTATATGGTGGCTCAGTGGTTAGCACTGTATATGGTGGCTCAGTGGTTAGCACTGTACGGTGGCTCAGTGGTCAGCACTGGACGGTGGCTCAGTGGTCAGCACTGTACGGTGGCTCAGTGATCAGCACTGCACGGTGGCTCAGTGGTCAGCACTGTACAGTGGCTCAGTGGTTAGCACTGTGTATGGTGGCTCAGTGGTTAGCACTGTATATGGTGGCTCAGTGGTCAGCACTCTACGGTGGCTCAGTGGTCAGCACTGTACGGTGGCTCAGTGGTCAGCACTGTACGGTGGCTCAGTGGTCAGCACTGTACGGTGGCTCAGTGGTCAGCACTGTACGGTGGCTCAGTGGTCAGCACTGCACGGTGGCTCAGTGGTCAGCACTGTTCGGTGGCTCAGTGGTCAGCGGAGGACGGAGGGCAGAGTGGTCAGCGGAGGACGGAGGGCAGAGTGATGAGCAGAGGACGGAGGGCAGAGTTTATCAGCGGAGGACAGAAGGCAGAGTGACCCTAACGCACTTCCTAACGCAGGAAGGAGGCAGAGTGGTCAGCGCAGGAAGGAGGCAGAGTGGTCAGCGCAGGAAGGAGGCAGAGTGTATACACACACACACACATACAGTATACACATATATACAGCATACACACACACACATATACAGTATACACACACATATACAGTATACACATATACAGTATACACACACACACATATACCGTATACACATATATACAGTATACACACACATATATAGTATACACACACACATATACAGTATACACACACACACATATACAGTATACACACACACATACAGTATACACATATATACAGCATACACACACATATATAGTATACACACATATACAGTATACAGACACACACATATACAGTATACACACACATACAGTATACACACACATATACAGCATACACACACATACAGTATACACACACATACAGTATACACACACATATACAGCATACACACACACATATACAGTATACACACACATATACAGCATACACACACATATATACAGTATACACACACACACACGTATACAGTATACACACACACACACATATAATCTCACTCTTCAGTGCAGACTTTGTATGAAGAAGGCGCAGATCTCCTCTATCTCTGTGATTAGAGCTGTCTCCTCAGCTTTGCAGCATTTTCGGTCCCCTGAGGACTACATCTCCCATCATGCACCGCGGCTCCTCCCCTGTGATGCTGTGATCCTGGAAGCGGTGAGGAATCTAAGGGGGAGGTGGCATCCAGCCTATCATTGTGTGATTGGGGTGGTCCCCTTGGGCTTGTTCGGGCCACCCCTGGGCTCAGCACATAATGGATGCGGCTGGGGCCGGGTGTGTGGTACGGACACGCCCCTTAGTTACCCGACCGCGGCCTTGGTTACCAAGCTCTCCGGGGTGAGTGGAGGGGAGACCGGGTAGCGTGGAGGGGAGACAGGGGAGCGTGGAGCGTGGAGGGGAGAGCGGGGAGCGTGGAGGGGAGACAGGGGAGCGTGGAGCGTGGAGGGGAGAGCGGGGAGCGTGGAGGGGAGACAGGGGAGCGTGGAGCGTGGAGGGGAGAGCGGGGAGCGTGGAGCGTGGAGGGGAGAGCGGGGAGCGTGGAGGGGAGACAGGGGAGCGTGGAGGGGAGCGGCGATGACAGCGGCGAGGGATGCGGGATGACAGCGAGGGGAGCGGGATGACAGCGGCGAGGGGTCGCAATGCCCGCTACGCGGGCAATGCCTCGCACGGCGTGGTGACGTCACAGTGTGACATATCCACGACGTGCCGGGGTCCGACACAAAACGTGCTACGGCAATTATATAGTAGATATATATATATATATCACAGGATGGCACAGAGTCACTGATCAGCGGGCAAGAACAGGAGCTAAGTAATAGATCCATAGAAGTAAGGATCTACCACACAAGACAAGACTCCCAAGGTGCAGACCATGTAAAGAAACTTTGGAAACAGTCCAACATAGTGGCAGGATACAAAATGCTGGAAAGTAGGAACAGCATACACCAAGCTGCTTGAATTGTATACAGATACATCTGTACAGCATACAGGCTAAGTTCCCCTAAGTCCAGGTGAGAGACACCAGAAAATGAAGCGGAGAATGAAAGGGCTAAAATCTGGTTGGACTTCAAGATACTGACGAATAGGTAGAAGCACATTCCTTAATTGATGTAAAAAGACATTAAACCATGTGACACATGCATTCCTGCTCTGAATGAGTCAAAGGTAATCATAAGTTTATACTGCAAGTCTCTGATATCTCTCTGAGAGTTGAAGTTTCCTTTCAATACCAACAATTTCATGTCCATGATGGTGTGATCAAGGCTACAAAAATGTTTAGCCACAAGTAGATATATTATTTTTTCTTTACTTGTGTGGTGATGAGAATTCATTCTTGTTCTAAGTTTTTGTCCTGTCTACCCTACATACAGACGCCCAGTTGGACGTTTGGTGCATCTAATTAACTACACCACATTGTTTGTGGTGCAGCTGAAGGTACCTGGGATTTGTAGTCTTAATGTGAACTGGGAATCTTTATATTGTTGTCACGTCTCCACCTGGACCTACTCCTGTAGTTCCTGCCCTGGCCACTAGGCATTGCCATATTCCATCTATGGATGGTGCTAGTAATGCGCACTGATCTGGACCTGCTCCTGAAATTCCTGCCCCAGCCACTAGGCACCACCATGTTGGCCCAATAGATGGCGCTGTTGATAAAGGCATTGCACCTCTGCCAGGATTCCCTTCTGTGGCTTCTGCCCCTGTCACCAGACATTGCTGTTTTCACGCTGCGGATGATACTGATGTTGGGGGAGAGGTTCTTGCAGTGAATTTTGGACAGGGCAGAATTCGCTCATCCTCTGGGGTTAGTGTGGCTGGGATCAATTGTGTTTCACAGCTTGATGGTGTTGGTATGTGGGTGGTCCAGATAAGGGACATTGATTTCTGAGTCCCTGCCTATGGAGAGGGGCCACTCCCTATATAAACCCTGGGGCATGTTTCACTAGTTGCCAGCTATATTCCTGGCTCCTCATTATTACTTGCTAGTTTCTTTGTAATATTGACTAGACCTAGGACTTGTTCTTTGACTCTAATTTATTCTTACGATTTTGTACCTTGCTGTCCTCTCGGTTCTGACTCGGCTTCCTGAAATTTCTATCCTATTTTTGTCCCTTGCCATTCCCCAGGCTTCCCTGTCTGACTACCTCCCTGCTCTGGCATCCTGCTTTTCCTTAAGGCAGAAATCTCCTGGGCTCTGTGTAATTCCAGATCCCTATGATTAAGGGTCTTGGTGTCTCTTGGGTTCTGCCTTACCTGCAGCTTTGCTAGTTGCATTGGACATTGTTAGACTTGTCCATTGTCATTATAAATGGACAGGTTTTGCACCTATTCTGGTTGCAGAAAAATATTCCTGTTGGAGAGGACACGGAGCTTACCTCAATGATGTTTCTTAGATTTGGGACTGCCTAAAACACAGAGGTGGGGGAGTCTGGAAAAACTCGATATCTTTTTGCAATAATGGTTGTATTTTCAGTTCAGCTCTACTTTACACCTCTAGATTTATATTGAATGTGACTACTAAAGGTACTACCCAAATTTTCAATGTGTAGATTAGTATAAAAACAACTTTATTGTATAAGTTTAAAGGATCCAAGAAGAGAAACAAACAGGTACAAATGAAAGATCACAGGCTCAAATTCTGCAACAACTTAAACCAATATGGGCTTATATCACCCTATTATCAATCCTGCCTATCAATGGAGGTTTTACACCTGAGGATTTTGGGTGCTCCCATACCTCGGTGGCTTTCCCTAAGTGTGCCCAGAGGCTAGGATTTACAGATAAGGAGAACCTCTCAACTTAACTCAATAGCAAGGTCTTAACAGTAGGTAGTTGTTGCTTGATGAGCAGTGGAGTCTGTAAAATTTCTCCAGGGACTTGATGCGTTTCTTCCCTATAATTTAGAAGGGTTCATAAGAAGCAGGAAAGAGTACAAATATAAGTATATGTATTTTAAAAAAATTATTACACCTTTTATTATTATTATTATTATTTATTTATAGAGCACCATTGATTCTATGGTGCTGTACATGAGAAAGGGTTACATACAAACAAGTTAAAAAATACAATGAGCAAACTAACAATGACAGACCAATACAGAGGGGAGAGAGGACCCTGCCCTTGCGGGCTTACATTCTACAGGGCAATGGGGAGAGAGAAAGTAGGTTGGGTCTGCTCTGGTGGTGGTGGAGCGCCGAGTCTGATGGTGGTGGAGCACTGGGTCCAGTGATGGTGAGGTAGCACTGTGGTCATTGCAAGCTGTAGGCTGTTCTGAAGAGATGGGTTTTCAGGTTCCGCTTGAAGGTTCCGAGTGTGGGGGAGAGTCAGACGTTTTGGGGTGCAGAATTCCAGAGAATGGGGGGATGCTCAAGTGAAGTCTTGCAGCCGGTTAGTTGAGGAACTTACAAGTGTGGAGGAAACTATGAGGTCTTGGGAGGATTGAAGATTATGAGTTAAGGTGCTTTAACACTAGCGTTTTTTTCAAATCGCGGCAGATGCGGTGAAAAAACCGCATCTGCCGCGATTAACGCATAACCGCGACACTTGCGGCACACTTGCGGCAAGCCCCATGCAATGTCTATGGGCTTGCGGTAAGGATGCGGCAGGTGTGGTAAGTGCGGTTTCGGCACTTGCGGCAGGTGCGGCCGTGAAAAAAACCGCAGTCAGCAGCGTTTTTTTTCGTGGCTGCACCTGCCGCAAGTGCCGAAACCGCACTTGCCGCACCTGCCGCACCCTTACCGCAAGCCCCATAGACATTGCATGGGGCTTGCCGCAAGTGTGCCGCAAGTGTCGTGGTTATGCGTTAATCGCGGCAGATGCGGTTTTTCACCGCATCTGCCGCGATTTGAAAAAACCGCTGATGTGAAAGGGGCTTTAGGTAATATCAGGAGATTAGTTCAGATATATCTGAGGAGGACAGATTGTGGACGGCTTTGTAAGTTAGTGTTAGTAGTTTGAATTGTATACGCTGGGGAATTGGGAGCCAGTGGAGGTATTTTCAGAGGGGAGAAGAGGAGGAATAGCGAGGAGAGAGGTGGATCAGTCGGGCAGCAAAATTAAGGACAGATTGAAGAGGTGCAAGAGTGTTAGGAGAGAGGCCACAGAGGAGGAAGTTGCAGTAGTCGAGACAGGAGATTATGAGGGCATGCACTAGTAGTTTAGTAGATTAAGGGTTGAGGATGAGGCGGATTCTGGAAATATTTTTGATTAGTTATTTCATTAGTTGCAAAAAGTGCCCCAGGGAGGTGTCAAACACAGAACACCACCAATGTTGGTATATACCTTAGAATATAGATGATAAGACTACGAAAAACAATTGCATATAGTGCTGCTATAACAAAGAGTCTGAAAATTGATGGAGAGAAACCTTCCAGGTAAAACAGACTATTGCAAGCTATAAAGTAATCAACAATATTGTCAGTGGATAGATATAGGTTAGAGGGAATTCGGTTTAGGTTAAAATGGTGCCTACTTACAAAGGTTGCACCATGATAGAGATATGACATCACACCACAGGGAGTTTAAATGATATCTCCAGGACAAACATGGATCTATATCAAAGGGATTATGCAATAAAACCACTTAATTGTCAAAGTATATAGAAAAGAAACATTTTGGTGAATAATGTCTTCAGAGAGATAATACCAGGGGTGCTTATTCATAATTAATTTTAATAATGGGCCATAGAGATAAGTTGTTTTTTTGAAAAAGGGAAAGGTATGCCATAAATCAGAATACTCACAAAATAAGGCTGTTATCACAGGCCAATAAACTAACTGAGCCTAGCATTTCAACATTTCCCAATGGAATGTGTTGCTGCAGCCCTGAAAAAATGTTTCATCCATATCAATGTCTAATGTGCATAGCAAATATAAAGTGCACAATATTAGAATATTAGGTCCATGTACTCACATATAGGATGTCCTTGTGTGAAGCCCCTGTGGAGGAGTGCAGGGAATGGGCCAAACCCTCATAAATACCCACTGACAAGTGGTTAAAGCTGTGCCTAATCTGCAATAGCCTGCTTCTGAGCGGTGGGTTGTTTCTGAACCAGAGTGTTTGGCCCTGCCCGCCAGAAATACATCTGTACTCCATTGGTCACGTGATGTGATGTAATATCAATGGGAAATACTGTGGAGCGCAAACAGGAGTTGATATTCAGTCATATGACCATCCCAGATCCTCCCCCATCAACCAGAACAGACCATTATAGGGACATTCATTTCTGATTTAGCTGGTAGCAGGAAAACAAAGGTTTAGGTATATCAAAAAGGCATTATACATGGGCATTTTAGTAGAAGGGAACATATGCCTACTGGATCGCATTAACAGAAAGGAACATAAACAGAGAGATTCTAATAAAGCCCTCCTAAAGAGACATGACCCTTTACGGGTCCATAAGTCTAACAATGGGTTTATATAGGTTTCTTTGTCAAGTTTGTGAATAAAAAGGCAGAATTTTGAGGGATATAGAGTACAGGGGAGATAAAGCACCAACCAGGAGTGGTGGATTGATATTTACAGAAAACATCCAGAAGTGAGCTTCTTGTTCATTTCATTAGGTTGAATGCATTTAAACTGGTAGATCCATCTAGCCTCTTTTTGCAATAGTATTTTATCTAGATCACCCTGTCTAGGGGAAGGAGGAACAACCTCTAATACCCTGAAATTCAGGCACTTAGGATCGTTCTCATAAAAGAGCTGTACATGTTGGGAAACAGGGGTGTCTCGGCGATTCTGTATGTCACCTAGATGTTCCCTCACCCTTTTTCTGAGTTATCTAATAGTTTTCCCAATGTAGTTTAGAGGACACATACATGTTATAAGATATATCACACCCTTTGTACTGCAGTTTGAGAAACTGCACATGTTATATCTCAGATTCAATTTTAAGCATACAGACCCTTTACTTGGTGCGTTCCAAAGACAAAACTTTCAATGTCCGCATCTAAATGTCCTAGTGATCCTACTTTCATCTAGCCAAGTACCACCATTACAAGGAGTTTGGTAAAAACTATGGACTAGTCGATTACAAATGGATCTACCCTTACGGAATATTATCGATAAACTCATGGTCGTGTTCCTGGTGCGGACGAGAGTGTGTGATTGTGTGTGATTTGTACGCGGGCATCCGCCTGCGTACAAATCACATATTGCAGTGAATGAGAGCGCACGGTCATGGGCAGACCTGCGCAGCACCGTGCATTCTCATTATAAACATAGGGGCTGCGTTCAGCTTGCGGATCTCCTCCGCAGAACGCTGCGGAGGGTCCGCAAGTCTGAAGCCAGCCATAGTTGAGGTCTACCCATGATGTCAATTACAGGCCTCTCTCATCTTTTTAAGTGGGAGAACTTGCACAATTGGTGGCTGACTAAATACTTTTTTCCCCCACTGTACATGTATTGTTTTCCCTATACATCTAAGGGCCCTTTCACATCAGTGGTAATTTGAAATCGCGGCACATGCGGTGAAAAAACTGCATCTGCCGCGATTGCCGCATAGCCGCCGCATAACCGCTGCACTTGCGGCACGGTTGCGGTAATCGCCATAGTAAGTATAGGGGACTTGCGGCAGGTGCGGCAAGTGCGGTTTTGCACTTGCGGCAGGTGCAGCCGCGAAAAAAAACGTGGTCAGCCGCGTTTTTTTTTCGTGGCCGCACCTGCCGCAAGTGCAAAACCGCACTTGCCGCACCTGCCGCAAGTCCCCTATACTTACTATGGCGATTACCGCAACCGCGCCGCAAGTGCAGCGGTTATGCGGCGGCTATGCGGCAATTGCGGCAGATGCGTTTTTTTCACCGCATCTGCCGCGATTTCAAATTACCGCTGATGTGAAAGGGCCCTAAGAGTCATCAGCGGTCAGAAAACACTGGGATTACTGGTAGGTTATTTGTCCTCTTATCATTCCATTTGGCCAGGCATTTATTCCCCGTTACAAGTTTGAAATCTGAAAATATAGTTCCCATATTGTATGGCATATTGCATATTGTAAATGGCATATTGTAAATGAATCCAACTGTCAAATGGTCGAGATTGACATACTGACAACATGATGAGACAAATGTAAACCAGAAAAGGAGTGAGGATGTTTTTATCAAGCAAGCTGCAGAAGTGGCATCACTCAATTTGTTTCTCTCTTTTTTCTTAACATGTAAGACTTAGGGCCCTTTCACATCAGCGTTTTTTGAAATTCGCGGCAGATGCGGTGAAAAAACCGCATCTGCCGCAATTACCGCATACCGACTGCACTTGCGGCGCGGTTGCGGTAAACACCATGCAAAGTATAGGCGTACTTGCGGCAGGTGCGGCAAGTGCGGTTTTGCACTTGCGGCCGGTGTGGCCGCGAAAAAAAACGCGGTCAGCCGCGTTTTTTTTCGCGGCCGCACCTGCGGCAAGTGCAAAACCGCACTTGCCGCACCTGCCGCAAGTACGCCTATACTTTGCATGGCGTTTACCGCAACCGCGCCGCAAGTGCAGCCGGTATGCGGTAATCGCGGCAGATGCGTTTTTTTCACCGCATCTGCCGCGAATTTCAAAAAACGCTGATGTGAAAGGGCCCTTAAATGGATATTTTCAAGTTTGAAAGTTATGTCCTATCCAGAGGATGGGGAATAACATTCTAATGACTGGGTGTCAAACTGCCATGGTTCGTACCTATCCTGAGAGCTAAGACTGGCTGAATGGAGCAGAGGTGGATCAAGTGCATTAATGTGGATTTAATTTTCATAGGGGTGCCGAAGAGCAGCCAAGTGTAGTGCTCAGCAATCTTCAGTACTCCTATTATAAATGAATCGAGCGGTAGTGCCCATGATTGACCACTGCTCCATCCAAACAAGGATCTTTTGAGCACCAGTTCTCAGGATTGGTGGGGACCACGGTGCTTAGACACCCAGTGATTAGAAAGTTGTCCCCTATCTTGTGTATTGGCAATGACTTTTAAATTTAAGAACACCCCTTTAACACCAAAAATTGGAAGAAGCCTCTTTCATTCCATTCCTTCATTCTGCTCACTGCCTGAAACCGATTCCTTCTACAGGGTGGCATGGTGGCTCAGTGGTTAGCACTGCAGACTTGCAGCTCTGAGGTCCTAGTTTCAATTCCCAACAACATCTGCAAGGAGTTTGTATGTTCTCCCTGTGTTTGCGTGGGTTTCCTCCGGGCACTCCGGTTTTGTCTCACATTTAAAAGACATACTGATAGATTGTGAGCCCCAATGGGGACAGCATTGCAAATGTATGTAAAGTGATATGGTATTAATAGCGCTATATAAATGAATTATTATTATTACTACAGGATATCATAGGAAGGTTTTTCCATTTGTTTGCATCAGCTTTTTAATTATACTCACTACATTAAGTTGCAAAGTAAAGTGAGAAAGGATACGATATATATTATTTTAATTATTGTGAATTCTCCCTATATAATCACAACAAAGTGTACCTAAATCTATTATATAAATTGTGTCAAGAGAATGCCTACTTTGTCCCCCTAAAAATAGTAAAAAGTAATAAAAAACAAAACATTGCCTTCATTTCATTATAGTAAATGTGGGTTGTCAGAAGATATAGACAGGCTTCAAAATAATTTGTCAATCGCTTGTGACCCCAATTTACCAGCTCTCTGCTTAGGGGAACATTACAATGATTTTCATTTGATTCCATTGCTAAACATATTTTCTAGATAACACACAATGCATTTGATCAAACATTATATACAGATATTCAACCTCTTTTGTATTTTCTCAAGGGCTTCTTTGTGATATTTCAGTGAATTCCATTTGTCCCTTGTTCTCTTGACTAACACCTACATAAGCTCCTGTATCTGTACAAAGTAATGCTATGTAATCAAAATTTATTCGAAGCTCCTTATGTGAGGGCTTCATATTACAATGTATAAAATCTAGTTATAACGTATTTTCAATATAGATATGGTTATGATCATGACCTCTTTTCTTTATTCTTCTGGCAAGAGTCTAACATTTCCTGTGATTGATCATTCACACAGACTATTCAGAAGTTCTCATTGTGACAGATTTAACTATGAATTTTATAAACTCACTAGCCGCTGGCCTGGCATATTGTTAATGGGTTAGTCAAAATAAAATATGTCTATACCATCTAGTATGGGAAGCGAAGTGATTAAATTTATACACAAAATTGTATGCAACAGAAAAAGATTATCATTGTAATCCAGAAATATATCAGTGAAAACCTCTTTGGGCACATCATGGTTTAACTTTATTATGAGATTTCCCATCATGCCACACATTCGGCTGCAATGTGCAGTCATTTGATATTTAACTCACTGTGGTTTATGGGTGAAGCCTCTGGTTTCTGTGTAAGAAAATGTGCTTTGTCTTTTTAGTTAGTTTATTATACTAATTTACTTTATGATCTACGATATTCACCCCAATACAAGTCATTCATAGAACTAAACATTGCTTAGGGCCCTTTCACATCAGCGTTTTCCACTGAATGTAGCAGAACCGGAAGATTTACCGCATCGGCTGGGTCTGCCGCCAAACAGCCGACTTGCGGTACACCTGCGGCAAGCCCCCATTTATTCTCTATGGGGCTTGCGGCAGATGTGGCAAGTGTGGTTTTGCTGTGAGCCGACACTTGCGACCGCGCAAAAAAAACGTAGCTAACCACGTTTTTTTTGCCCAGCCACAACTGCCGTATTTGCCAGATCACGGCAAAACCGCACTTGCTGCAAGCCCCATAGAGAATAAATGGGGGCTTGCCACAGGTGTACCGCAAGTTGGCTGTTAGGCGACAGATGCGGTAAATCTGCTGCATTCAGCGAAAAATGCTGATGTGGAAGGACCCATTATTGTGTCATCCACTTACCTACTACTAGAACCCTAAAACACTGAAGGATTAAAGGGAATCTGTCAGTTAACCGCATGTAGGGAGATAAACCTTGAAAATGTAGATTTATCAAATTCTTTATCTTCTATATATTGCTGCATTTAAAGGGAACCAACCACCCCAAATGACCCCCCCGGACTATTAATATCGTTCCCTACACCCAGCACATACATGTGCTGCAAGGTTTTTTGCTAAAAAAACTGGTTTTTAAAAGTTAAGATAATGCTTTATAAAGATTATAACGAAGGGACGGGTGGGCGTTACTTAGCTGGGGCTAAAGCCGAGTTCCAGCTGCCAGTCATCCTCCTCTCTCCCCTCGCAGCATTGAAGTCCAGCCCTTTCTTGTCGGCACAGCCTGGTGCACGGGATGTCATGCCCGTGCACACGTCATCAGCTACAGCCGGGTCGCGAGCACACGCTCTGACTTCCACAGCCGAGCGCAGGAAGTCAGAACGCGTGCTCGCGACCCGGCTGTAGCTGATGACGTGTGCACGGGCATGACATCCCATGCACCAGGCTGTGCCGACAAGAAAGGGCTGGACTTCAATGCTGCGAGGGGAGAGAGGAGGATGACTGGCAGCTGGAACTCGGCTTTAGCCCCAGCTAAGTAACGCCCACCCGTCCCTTCGTTATAATCTTTATAAAGCATTATCTTAACTTTTAAAAAACTGTTTTTTTAGCAAAAAACCTTGCAGCACATGTATGTGCTGGGTGTAGGGAACGATATTAATAGTCCGGGGGGGTCATTTGGGGTGGTTGGTTCCCTTTAAAGGCTGCTTCACATGCTAGGATATCGATAATGATATCCTTAGAACGATCACGAGACTGTGATCGTTCCGACATAGTTAGTGCGTTGTCACACACAATGATATCATTAATGATATCCCATTCGGCAGCGCACCAGTTACATAGGAGAGCAAGGACTGAACAATGTTTTAAAGCTGCAGGAATAGGAGATTTTTGAACGACATCATTCAAAAAGGTGTCATACTGAACGATGTGGCTTCTTCAAGCAGCGTTAATTGGACGACAAACGATAGATTTGAGGTCAGGATCTCAAATCTTGGATGAACGATTCAATGATTTTTTCTTCCTATATCGTTCATTTACACGGAAGGACGCAATAACGATATCGTTAGAACATTCAAAAATCCGTGAAGTTTCAAGGATATCATTAACGATATCCTAGCGTGTGAAGCGGCCTTTAGTGAAATCAGAGGATCCTTAATAGGAACCTGTCACATAAATAACACTATTAACATGCAGATATGGGGGTTAACCTGCATCTTATTAGCATTTGAAACCTGCCAGGTGCCTGCACAATGAACTCTACTGCTAGGAAGAAATTCACTTTATTCATCGCAGCAGTGTTCGAGTTTTGGTACTGGCGCTGTACAGTCACCGCTCTATGTATGAAGAGCAGCAGCTATAACCTCCCCCTGCACTGACTGATAACTACTATACATTAAAGGAGGCTTTCAGTCAGTGCTGGGGTCATGGGTACAGCCACTGCCCCTCATACACAGAGCGGTGACTAAATCATGCCAGTGCCACCTCAGTGATTGAAACCCGAACACTGCTGGGGGGGAAGGGGATTTAATTTCCTGGTGGTAGCAGGGATTAATGTGTGAGCACCAGGCAGATTTTAAGTGTTATTAACCTGCAGGTTAACTTCACATCTGCAGATTAGTAGTGTTTTTTGTCACATGACAGGTTCTCTTTAAGTTCTCCGTCATGTCCAGAGCACTTAAGGTGTCATTTGCATATGAATTAAAATTAACATTTCTCTGGAATGCAGCAGCAGGTAAATGATATAAATATGTAATGAGGTAAATGATATAAAGATGTTGATGGATTTACAATTCAAAAACCTGTAGGGTTGATGTTGCTTATAGATATTTATTGCTGGCCTCCACATTCAATCGTATCTCCATCTCTAGGTCATGTAGCAGTATTGTTCGGTTATTGTTATATTTCAGTTTAATGCTAAATATTTTTTAGTCTCTGTATAGAAGTCTAAATAAGTCAGTGTAAGTATGGTGGTATTATTCAATGTATGTATTGTTTCATTTGTTTCACCCTATGTCGGCAATAAAGTCTGCATGTGGCCTTGTCTGATACCTAGAAAAATACATGAGGACAGAGCTGGTAGACACTAATACTCCAGGGTTTACAAGGTAGTAGATGAATCCTATTTTAACTTTGTTCATGGCAGGAAGATTTATGTCTAGAAGCTGTGACATGGTCTGTGCAGTATTTGTGTTTTTTACACTGAATGGCAAACTGGTAATTTTTTACACTGTGTCTCAATTGTCTAGGATGGCCGGCCGTAAATCTTTTAAGATTTGTAACTAACGTTTTACAAAAATAGCAATATAATGGAGTTTAGGAGTGCCAGGAACTTCAGATCTATATGTTAAAATTAAACTAAATATTAATGTTATACATTTTTGTAATTAAATATAACACAACGGACTCCATCTTGCTGCTTTTTGCTGGAACATTGTATAGCAGCTGCATTTATAACATCAAAGAAGTCTGTAAAGTTGTGTGAAGAACAAACACATCTGACCAATCTACACTCGGCATCAGCCAGTACATACTCTTCATTTTATGAGCATAATTATTTCCCATCACTCATCCTTGCTGAACGAAAAATGGTAAATCAGCTTATTTTGACAAGCAAGGAGACAGGCAGAAAATATAGAAAGGAACCTGACATAGCTGAAGCCAATGAATAATTGACCTCCCTATATGTACTCATTTGTCATTTCTCCTGTAAATATACTTTTAATTGTTTTCCCTTTTCATTGCCCAGAATCAGCCATAATAAATGTGGTATGTCAGAATGCCAAAATAGTTCCAGAGTCCTAAGAAGCAAGAGCTTGTAGGTGTCAAGTGAATAATTCTTTCGTTAGTCCGCGCCAAAATGATGAGTAAGGAAGATCATAGGAAGACTTATATTTATATATTTTAACACATTAAAAGGAAACCTGTTATGTAAAAAAAATGCTTTTAATCTGCAGATATGAGATTAATCTGCACATTAATGACCTTACCCCTGCTGTATTACAGAACACCAATGACTGTTTAACCACAATTTCCAATATCTTGTCCACTCTCTACCTGAAACTCAATCTTTCCAAAACTAAACTTCTTAAAATCCTACCCTCCACTAACCTCCCTAAATCTGATATCTCCCTCTCAGTGTGTGATATCATGATAACGCCTAGGCAGCAGGCTCGCTGTCTCGGTGTTATGTTTGACTCTGATCTTTCATTCACTTCCTATATACAATCTCTCGCCCACTCTTGTCACCTGCAACTGAAGAACATCTCTAGAATTTGCCCCTTCCTCACCATGGAAACAACTAAAGTCCTGATCCACTCCCACCTTGAATATTGCAGCTCTCTAATTATTGTCCTCCCACTGACTAGACTTTCCCCTCTCCAGTCCATCCTTAATGCAGCAGCCAGGGTCACCTGTCTAGCTAACCATTACTCGGATGCTTCTGCTTTGTTCCAGTCATTGCTTTGGCTGCCCCCGTACTTCATAGGATCCAATTCAAATTGCTTGTTACCACCCACAGAGCTCTTCACAGTACACCACCACCCTACCTCTCTACCCTCATCTCTATCTATCACCACACCTGTTCTCTTCGCTCTGGGAGTAACTTTAAACTATCATCTGCACTAATTCGAACCTCCCATTCCCAGCTCCAAGACTTCTCCTGAGCTGCACCAATCCTCTGGAATGCTCTACGCCAAGAAATTAGGGCTATCCACAATTTACATAGTTTTAGGCATTCCCTAAAAACACATCTTTTCAGAGTGGCCTATCATTCTCCCTAATTGAAGTAATTTAGACATAGGTTATCCACTACTTCCCTGAACATAATTGTCAAGCTCCATCAGACCCAAAAGCTTTACACAGATTGGCTGGTGGCTACTTCCTTCACTCTTATCTATACCATACTTTCTCAAGATGGTTGGACCATGATTGTAAGTAAGCCCCTGTACTTTGTGTCACCCCCACCTTATCGTAGATTCTAAGCTCTTGCGAGCAGGGTTGTCATTTTTTTCCCCCAACTATTGTATTTTCCACAACTGTTTCTTAAAACTGTTTGTATATAAATCTCTGAATAGTTAAGCACTGCGGAATATGTTGGCGCTATATAAATAAAGATTTTTATTATTCTGACACCATGTGGCCGCAGCACTGAGGTCCTGCTGCTGGGAGCAAGTGATCTTTATTCCTTCCAGCAGCCTCATGATTTTAGTTGTAGAGATGCTACCAGCGTGTTTTCAATCATTGCTCAGTGCATTGTGTGCAGCCGGTTCAGTATGGCATCAGTACAGAGCTGATTGTCACTCAGTGTTTGGTTACAGCCACCACTCGCTCTGACCTAAGTAATGTCTGAAACCATGACAGCCGTGCCCCTCCGACAGAAAGCCCGAGCCTGCTGAGATTAATAAAGATCATTTCCTGCTTATAGTCCAGTGGTTGAATGGTTTCAGAATGCTATCAACCTTCAGATTAACCAATATCTGCAGGTTAATAGCGTTATTATTTTTTATGACAGGTTCCCTTTAAATTTCCAATTGCAAGAGATGTACCCAGTAGTATTTATATGCATAAATAATACTATTCTCATATACAGTACTAAAAAAGCGAGCCAGCACTACCTGACTATAGTATGCAGTATAAAACGTGCACTACACATACTCATTCCAAACTGTATTTATATTATAAAATATCAGTTTTTGAGCCACCCGGCCATGTCACGGAAAATCTCATTAAGGTGGTCCTCCTGTATGTATTTTTTATTTAATTTAAGTTGAGCCATATGGCTTATGAATAGAAAAAATGCAAAACCATTAAAAACAGCACTTACTTGGAGTGTTTCAGAACCGCTTCCATGATGCTAAACAGCCACATGTGAATTAAAGCAGAACAGGCCCCAGCATATGCAGCAGATGCCACACTTGCCTGGATATTTCAGAACTGACCCTCACAGCACCAGAGCAGCAATTTATGAACAAAGGCAGGTTGCTGACTCTTCCCCCCCCCCCACATTTCCCCTTTGTTTATTCTCATATACAGTTACAGTGAAGGAAATAATTATTTGATCCCTTGCTGATTTTGTAAGTTTGCCCACTGACAAAGACATGAACAGTCTATAATTTTAAGGGTAGATTAATTTTAACAGTGAGAGATAGAATGTCAAAAATAAAATCCTCCAATAAAAGAAGGGGGGGGGAACAAGAGGCGCAGTAGTGCCTTATCAATATGGCACTGGGTGCAAAAGTGGTGAAAAGGAATTCACTCACCTGGGGCAGTTGTGTCACCCACAACTGGCTTGAAAACGTGTTCAGTAATTGTTTCTAGGTAGCTGCTACATCAGATTGCAGGGAAGAAAATGGTGTGTCACGGTCCGCGCTGCCAAAAATCCTTTACTCCAAAGAAATGTACATGAAGCTGGAACTTCAAAAGAACTCCTTTATTGTATCCTACGCGTTTCGGTGCCCTCCTGGCACCTTCCTCAGGGATACCTCCACCACATCAACTGCTCATATTTATAGCACATCTCATAATAGTGATTAGTGGGAGTATACATCAATAATGATGTCAAAATCGTCATCAGAGAGGGAAGGGTTACAGATTTTGGCGCAAAAAACTTTAAAAACAAGTATTCAATAAATAATTAATAACATGAAATGCATACATATTGTAAAAAAACAGGTTAAGTAAAATGTACAAAAAAAATCGGCGAAATTAGCAGCAGAAACGCCGGTAAAAATTGTCTAAAAAAACTAGACAAAAAATTCTCACCAATATAATGTGTTCTACTCTACTCTCTGGGGGATAGAAACAGTGGGTCCCATTAGATTGATAGGCGTGAAACGTTATCAGTGCCTGACGCCACTTGTTCTGTTATACAGAAGGCCAGGTCAGTAGGACATTCAGTTCTGCTCTTAAAATCCTTGAGATTGAAAAGTGTTTTCATCCTTCATTAGGACAAGGACAAAAAATGAGGAAGAAATGCAGAGACGAAGACACAAGTCTCCGGGTCTCAAGAAATTCCATATAACCCCAATTATGAAACAGCACGGAAAAAAATATTTTATTAATTAGATAAAAACGTGAGTTTCAAGCATAGAATCTAAAATAAAAAGCAGGATGGGGTAACCCTATGAGTAGAAACAATAAAATATTTTTATATAGTAAAAAATAATAAATAATCAATTAATTCGATCATTATAATGCTAAAAACAAAAGTTCCTCTTTCTACATGTTTTTCTAAGGAGAATTTATCCAACTTTTCTGTGGAGTATCAGTATAAGTGCATGCACTATCATCCAAAAATACCCGGGTTCTAACCCCCTGAGGGAGAATTAATACTTAACAACAATACATTGAGCGATCCATCAATTGTGGCATGGTTACAATCTATTTATACAGATCATCACTTATGTATATGTATGAAATTTGCAAGGTCTAGTTATGTGTGGTAGTAATCTATTATATCCACAAGATGGCATTAATCTGGATGTTGTTGTCAAGACGACGAACTAAGTACCAAGTCTTCACAGGCGTATATTACCGCCAGTAGGGGCGCACAAACCACATCTCTGTCTTGCTAAGTTAGGGCCCTTTCACATCAGCATTTTTTGAAATTCGCGGCAGATGCGGTGAAAAAACCGCATCTGCCACGATTACCGCATACCGGCTGCACTTGCGGCGCGGTTGCGGTAAACGCCATGCAAAGTATAGGCGTATTTGCGGCAGGTGCGGCAAGTGCGGTTTTGCACTTGCGGCAGGTGCGGCCGCGAAAAAAACCGCAGTCAGCCGCGGTTTTTTCACCGCATCTGCCGCAAATTTAAAAAAACGCTGATGTGAAAGGGCCCTAAGAATGTGCTAGTTTGAGAACTCTGTTCAAGAAAGCATGGAGAAGAACGTGGTGTAGAAGTGTGAGTGTAGATCAAACTGTTTTTGTTTGTGCGTTCTCTATGATTATAAAAATGTCAAGAAAGGTGTAAATCGTTCTCAGTTTAAAAAATTTCTTTGTTTCTTTGTGTCCATGGTAAAAGTTTTGTGCTATAAATATACAAGGGTAAAGAAGAAAATGCTGTGATGGCTGATCAGTTAGTCATATAATATTATTACAGTCTTCTTTATAGCCATGGTGAAAGTTCTGTGCCATAAGTATACAAAGGTGAATAGAAAGATGCTGTGATGACTGTTCGTTATTCATGTATAATTTCAGAAATCAAGTTTAGTCCCCTAGGTTTTAGTGTATCCAATTTATACATCCAGTATTTTTCTCTTTTTTTTAGGACTTCAAATCTGTTTTGGATGTGTGACTGTACGTGATCTATAGGGGTAACGCTAATGACCGTGGGGTCCCTGTTGTGAAAAAGATCACAATGATAAGATACACCATGGGCTCTAAAGCCATTTTTAATGTTCGATCGGTGCTTATTGAGCCTTTCGTGTAGGGGTCTGATGGTCCTCCCAACATACTGCAGATGGCATGGACATTCTAGCAGATATATTACGTACCTAGTGGTACAATCCATTTTATATCTGATCGTGAAAGTCTCCCCATTGGCAACAGATGTGAAGTGTGCCCTTTTTCTTATATGTCTGCAGCAAAGGCACCTATTTCTCCCACAGTTAGTGGAGCCATTATTTGTCCCTTCTTCAACATTAGTGTTCTTACTCTGTTTTGATCGGCTTGGTGCTACCGTGCCTTTTATGTTCGGTGCCCTCCTGAATGTAATTCCCGGTCTGTTTGGAATCACTTTACCTAGTATAGGATCACTTTTTAATAAGTGCCAGTGTTTTTCAATGCTATTTCTGATTTCTTTATGACATCTATTGTATGTTGTAATAAAATTCCATCTATGTTTATCTGTGTTCTCATTTCTTTTTTCTTTTGGAACTAACAGTTTCTCTTGTGAAAAGTCCTCATAGTGTTTTTGAGATCTATATAGGAGCTCTTTGGGATAACCTCTTTCAATGAACCTTTTTACCAATATTTCTGATTGATAGCTATAATCTTGGTTAGAAGAACAATTTTTTCTAATTCTTCTAAATTGACTGGACGGTATGTTATTCAGCCATTTTTTGTAATGACCACTCTTATAGTTGATATATGAATTCCGGTCTGTAGTTTTGAAGTACGATTTGGTGTACAGTGTGCCTTGCTCCACAAAAATATTCAGATCCAGAAAGTTTATATCTTGATCATTATTTGTCGATTCAAAATTGAATCCCCAATCATTTATTTCAATTTCTCTTATGAATTTTTGTAGATCACCTTTTTCTTTATCCCATATAAAGAAGAGGTCATCTATGTATCTTTTATACACTATGAGGCCACTGTTATGTGGGTTTTCTTTAATATAGATTTTCTCAAACAACCCCATTACTAAATTAGCATACGAGCATGCAGTTTTCGAGCCCATAGCAGTCCCGAATTTCTGGTGATATATCGTTTCATTAAATGTGAAGAAATTATTCTCCAAAATGAACTTCAAATTGTCAAGTATAAAGTTGATCATGTTGTCTCTCATCAGGAGATCTTTTTTAAGGAAATATTCGATACATAGCAATCCCAATTTATGCTCTATGTTGGTATACAATGATGCCACATCCATAGTTAATAGTGTATATGACTTTTTCCATTTTATTTCTTTTAAGATTTTGATCATATCAGTGGAGTCCTTTATATAACTATCTAAATCCTGCCCTGAGGAAGTGGCTATGAGCCACGAAACACGTGTAGGCAAAATAAACAGAGTGGGTGATTTACTCTGTGTTTATCCTTGTGGTCAGCGCGGCATTTGATTCCAGCTCTTTATCACTCTTTTCTGTTGTGAACTCAAGACATGCCATTAAAGGAACACTCAATAGAATAGAAACAGAGCATCATTAGGCTGATAAAAAAGAAGAAATCCATCCACCTGAGAGATAGCAGAAATGTTAGAAATGGCCAAATTAAAAGTTTAAGCAAGAAAAGTGTTTCCAGTGAGCATTGAAGGAACAGTAATAGACATGTTTTGCCAAAAATAACTCTTTAAAATTTAATGAATCCAAAAATGTTACACATATAAACAAAAAATAACCCCTCACCCCCCAAAAGTATGCGTTTCGGCAGATGCCTTCTTCAGCTTGAACATCTATTACTCAATGCTCTCTGGAAACACTTTTCTTGCTTGGATATAGCTGTACTAAGCCTGGACTGGGTTACATCTGTTCTGAAGCATCTTAAACAGCCATCAAAGTGGTGAACTGAAATCATTTTTTCTTCATTCAAATCAAAAGTTTGGTATATTCTGCAAAAACAAAAGTGCACTGGTGAGCTTGAGAAAAGCCTGGATGTCCCCAGAAGACAGAAATCGTAGAGGATTACAGGATTTTTTTCTATAGTAAAGAAAAAACCCTTAAGGACATCTACCCAAGTGAAGAACTTTCTCTAGAAAGCAGGTTCTTCAGTGTGTAAGTTAATCTTTAGGCTACGTTTACACGCAGCATATTTGCCGCACTTTTTTCAGCAGCACCTTTCCCCAAAAGCACATCTGTGTCTGTGTTACCAGGAAAGTGAATGGACTTTCACTTTTGCCGTTCAGACAAAAAGCTTGTCCGTAAAAAGAATGACTATGTCAATTGTTTGCGCTTTATTGAGCGTGCTTTCTCTTATGGGCCCCATTATGAGAGCTGGAATTATGCATCGCTCTTCACACACTGAGCTATTCCAGTGCTTATAAGTGGAGGCACAGGAGGATGTGATGGCAAACGGGACCAGGAAAAACAGGAAGAATCATGTTTCTTGTTCCTATGAGATGTTGAACAGTAGTGTTGCTTTAGCAGACTATGTACATATGCTGCTAAAGCGTTATAGAAGTGAACAATGTATTAAAAAAGTAAAATAAAATAGTCACCTATCCACAGGCTGTCCCGGGATGCGAGGTGAAGACGTCCGGTCAACACATCAGCTGCAAGGACCTTGTGTCAGCTGACTGAATCAGCTGATCGTTTTGCCAGTCAGCAAACCGATCAGCTGATATTGGATCCAATTTGGACGTCTCTAGACCATGGACCTGGACTGCTTCGGAGGGCGTTGATGGGTATAATAAAGTGGTAAATTTTCTGTTGTCTGTGTTTTCTTTTTTAAAAAAAAGAACCTCTTGTTTCACTATTGGTAATTGCCGGCTATCATATTGACATTAGCAATAGGGGCCACCACACAGGGTAACTGGAAGAGTGGGGTAGCCCCCAGTTTTGGTGTTTCTCATTGAGGCGCCAATTCTGGGGTGGCTGCTGGCTGCGATTTTTAGCATATGGGGCCCAGAATGCTTGAGCCTTGCCACACTGAAAATTCCAGCCCTCAGTTGCCTGGGTTACCTTTGATGACAATAGAAAATCTGGCGAAGCCCACGTCATTTTGTTTATAGTGGACAGTGAAGAAAAAATGCATCCTCAAAACGCATCAAAAAAAGATATGATACCATTTTGCGATAGATATGTGTTTGTCACACTATGGACTCCGGTATGTCCGAATAAACTGTGTGACAGTGGCGCACAGACCAATCGTGTCCGGCGCAGCACAAAAAACAAACAGAGGAAGCACAGGGTGACAAATACAGTGGAGGGCCCTGTTTATAGTGAACAGAGGAATGGAGACCTCCTGCACTTAGCCAGTCACTGAGCAGAATACCTATTCCCTCGATGAAGCTGATGTTAACCCTCAATAGGGAGATGGCTGGGAGCACTAATCCCAACCACTGCACTAAAAGCAACAAGAGGGAAAGGGGAGACAGACAGGGAAACAACAAGGCATTTTCAGAGCTGCTGCCACAATCCAAGGCAGCAGATTGCTTTATTGCTTGGCAACGATCAGCTGTCTAGGATACTACCTACACTTCTGTTAGCCATGCCAGGAATAGGTTCAATCACCAGCAAGACATGATGGAACATCTGACCATATAAAGGAGATGGAAGTGATCACAAAGTAGCCACACATAGAACGAGAACTAGGAGCATTGCAGCAGCAGATCTGATATTAACTCCTCTACTGCCAAAGGAAAGAAAAATGTTTAATATGAAGTCTCAATACAGAAAAGAGACAGAGGTCCCAAACCAGTCACAAGTCTCCAAAGTAAGAGAGACCATCTTGACATTCTTAAGGTACCGTTACACGGCTCAACATCATTCAAAAGTGATGTTTTGTACGATGTTGAAACGACATCGTTAGTGAGTCGTTGCATGTAAACGCACAATTCAACAACGATAGTTCTTCAAGTCAGAGTTGACAGGTTTTCCTGCATGCAGAAAAACCTGTCAACTTCAACTTAAACAATCTGCGGCATTGTTAGGTGTGACACCTCAATAGCGATGTCACGGCCGACTTCGCCCATTCACAGCAGTGAACAGGCATCGTTCGTGGTGTTTACGAACGATCCCTGCTGACAACATCGTTGCTGAGTTGTCCACGGTATCTATACGTGTGACGTCTCATCAACAATGTCGGCAATGACCACGCGCACCCGAGATAGTTGCCGACATCGTTTCAACATTGAATCGTGTGACGGTACCTTATGTCGCTTGTTACATTTTTTATGGTATTGCAGTGTCCAAAAACACTTAATTTTGTTGTTCTTGGATTTTTTTTGCTTACAGTGTTTACTGGTTGTGCTAATTATTTTTAGATTTTTGTAGCTCAGACTTTTCTAAAATTGGCAGTGCCACATGTATTTTGTTATATAATTATTTTTAATGGGGCAAAAGGAATGATTTGAACTTTTATGTGTTTTAATTTTTTCATATTGTTTTAAACTTATTTTGTACTTTTCACTGTTTTTAATAGCCTGTTAGGGGACTATAACCTACTATCGTCGTATTTAAAATAAAAAAAAAAATGGATCCAGCACATTTGCGGCAAGATTGCGTTCTGCCTAATGCATTTTCTATTGGACTTGCGGACTTATGCGTAAGGGCCCTTTCACATCAGCGGTAATTTCAAATCGCGGCAGATGCGGTGAAAAAAACGCATCTGCCGCGATTACCGCATAACCGCGACACTTGCGGCACACTTGCGGCAAGCCCCATGCAATGTCTATGGGGCTTGCGGTAAGGGTGCGGCAGATGCGGCAAGTGCGGTTTCGGCACTTGCGGCAGGTGCGGCCGTGAAAAAAACCGCTGCAAACATTGCATGGGGCTTGCCGCAAGTGTGCCACAAGTGTCGCGGTTATGCGGTAATCGCGGCAGATGCGGTTTTTTCACCACATCTGCCGCGATTTGAAATTACCGCTGATGTGAAAGGGCCCTTACTTAGGTGTTGGCCGGGTTCCGAATGAAAACGCAAGTGTCCACTCGTGTCCGGGACTACTATACCAATGCATTAGAAAATAACACAATCTTGCAACAAGTGTGCCGGATCCTGTTTTTGCAAGAATAACAGAGATCTTATTTGATGATTTGTGATGTTGATAGTTTTTATTTTTTTTTTTAAATCAGATTAAAAATGACTACTTTATTTTTCAGTACGTTTACAGGAAGAAAAAATCTTTTATTCTCCTCTACAATACAGGACATGCACTGTACACAGTAATGTATTTCTACTGTATCTGCCTGTGGAGTCACAAGTTGCACTGCAGCTTCAAGTATACAAGTGTTTACCTGTGATATCACCAAAGTCTGTGTATCAAAGGTTTAGCCTCTGCTGAAATGTTTGAAGGTTGTTGGTTTGAACCTTGGAGGGGATTGGGGAGGAATAAAAAGATGACATTTTTGTAATTATTTTTGTAATTATTCGCTTAGTTGGTGCTGACATTGCTGGATGCTGCTGTGTATGTGTTTGTCTTTAAGTGCTGCATGGTTGATAGTTGTTAAGGTCCTGGCCTCCTGTGTTGTGCTCCAGAACTGCATTAATTATGAGGTTCAACTGCTAGTTGAGGGGTTAATGTGTGACTCACCTGAAGTCCCCTCCCCTAGCCTTTAAGTAGCCTCTCCTTCCACCAGGTGGTGCTGCTGATAGAGTTTCACTCTATGTCTGGAAGCTGTGCTGTGCTGACCTGTGTGTTTGTGTTGCTGAAGTCCTTTCCTTTGGAGTTGCTGTATCCCAGTTCTGTGGAGGGAGGTGAGGGGGGAATAGCGCAGGGCTGGTGGAGGAGGTTAGGGAGGGGCTGGAGGCCTGAACATTCTCACCATCAAAGATACCTTCAGGATCAGGGCCATTCAGGGTTCCTAGACTAGGGTCAGACTAGTCTTCCCTGGTCACCCTACCCATATCTGCCATTCCCTCATCAGCATTCTCACTACACTATGACATTAAGAGAGGGAAAGTGAACTTTATAAATACTTTTTTTTTTATTTACTTAAGTGAATAACATTAGACAGGGCTGGTTGGGCAGGAAATTTATAGAGATGTCAATGCTGCTGGGTTGGAGGGGGTAGGGAACCTGAGAGGTTTCCTTTAATTTAATCTATGCACTGCCGAAATGCCGGCCCCGCTTTTATCCTCGGGAAGAGCTAGGGAGCAGCATGGATAGGTGAGAGCAAATTGGGACAAAGGTTCTGAGTACCAGGACAGCGGGATTGAGCCCTCAAATTGGTAAAGTCCTGCTGAATCCGGGACAGTTCGGAGCTTAGCACTTCTTATCACCTAGTCTCACCACTCACTCTCTCCTTCAAACTTCCTTTTACCTTTGCTGCTTCTGAGATGGTTCTTAGTTCTTCTCGGACATTATGGCAAATACTATGACATCTTGAAAAAAGATATTGTAAATGCAGAATTAATAACTAACCCGACTACAGCGTAAACTTTTTGTTGTCAGTTCACTAGTTGAACACAGAGTTATTGTGTGTGAACTTTGAGTAGAAAATACACTGAAACGTATGGTGTTCTTGGGTCCTGGGTCCAGTACAGACATGGCTCAGGTTTCTTAGGCCAGCTTCACACCACGGTGTGATCAGGTCCGGGGCTGTCCGATGTGAATCGAACAGCCCCAGACCCAATTTTCAAACAGAACCAGAGCAGCTGGATACCTCAATTGCAGCCGCAGCTGCAGAATTTTCAAGATCGCGGCTAGCGGGGAGCTAGCCGTGGTCCTGAAAGCTCAGCAGGGGACAGCTGGTGGTGCTGACGTTTAGCATCGCTCGCTGCTGAACTTCAGCCGCCGGCGTCCGGTTCCCGGATCCAATGTTTTTGTCGGACCAGGGCGATCGGCGCCATAGACTCCTATGTTAGGGAGCGCCGGATGGCCCCATATCTGGGAGGATCCGATTTGGGCAGAAATTCACCCCTGACACAAAAAACATTGCAAGCAACGTTCTGGGAGGAAAATCTGAATTCACCCAGCTCCTCCTGGAGAGATGGAAACCGAATGGCACATAGCTGCCATCCGGTTCCATCCGGCCCCATAGGGCTACATTAGCACAAAATCGGGTCCGGGGCTGTCAGGTTTACACAGGACAGCCCCAGACCTGATGCTTCTGCGGTGTGAAGCCAGCCTTAGGTGTTATAGGGCTCTTACGTTCTGCACAGGCCACTTTATTATGAGCTAGCTGCTGTTCTTTTGTAGATTTTATTCTTGTGCACTGACACTGATATTAATTAGGCCCTGCTTGCATACATTTAATTCTTCCTTGCCTTGGTATATTCTTATATCACTTTAATCTTGTAGTTTACTTCCATTACTGGCTAGGTGAAACATTCTTGTCTTCTTTACTTAAATGCATTTGCACTTTGTGGAGGATATCAGTTATACCTTGTTTGGATATGTGTGCATTTTTATCTTTGCTTGTCCTATTTGAACACCATACTTCATTGTATCCTGCATTTTTGTGTAAACCTGCTGTACTGTGGTGTGTCCTTATTGGAAACCACTTTGTGTATCCTTGCATTTGTGCTTTTTGGATGTTTTTTAAAATTGTGAATGTTCACAGTGTGTCTTTTTTGAATTATAATTAAATTATACATATTTTTTGCATAAATTCTTTAGTGATACATGCTTTCTTTCGTCTCCCATGTTTATTATGGGCGTGTGATTGGTTTGATGCCATTGTTCTGCCTCTTTCTCTACAATCTTTAGGCTATGTGCCCACTCTGCTTATTTTTTGTACTGCGTTTGTGCTGCGTTTGTGCACATACAAACGCAGCACAAATAAGGAGACACACACAGACAGACACTTTCTCACCCTCCCCAGTGATCCAGCACCGATCCAGGGTGATTCTCAGTGCAGCAATGAGAGATGTCTTTATCTAACTGTAAGATCCTGTGCATCACGTGACTGAGGCTGTCACATGGTGCAAAAGATCCTGGTAGATAGATAGACATCTCCCGATGCTGCATGGAGGAAAAATCAATGGGGATCACCATGGGCTCGCTGGGGAGAGTAGTGAGTATTGCAGTTTTTGTTTTGGCAATTGCAGGAAAAAAGCACCACAAAGGACTGTGGGAATATCCATCCATTTGTGGTGCTTTTTTAGGGGAGTTAGGGCCCTTTCACATGAGCGTGCAAAGTATAGCGCGTTTTTTTCACTGCCGCACCTGCCGCAAGTGCAAAACCGCACTTGCCGCACCTGCCGCAAGTACGCCTATACTTTGCATGGCGTTTACCGCAACGCGCCGCAAGTGGAGCCGGTATGCAGTTAATCGCGGCAGATGCGTTTTTTTCACCGCATCTGACGCAAATTTAAAAAAACGCTGATGTGAAAGGGCCCTTAGAATAGTCTATGGGGAAAAGAAGCCCAAAAATAGGCAAGTTGATTGAAAACGCAGACAGTTTCTGCACAAAAACGCACATGTGGGCACAGCTTTTGGAAAATCAAATTGACTTTCATTATAAAGCTGAAAAAATGTACTGTGGGCATATAGTCTTATAGTTTTCCTCTTGTGAAAAGGAGTCGATTTTTTGATATATTGAAAAACTCTATATCTCTGCATCCCCTTCTACACTTTCTGCCAATGATTGCTGGCTCACGTATTGTTTCATGTACTTTAAAATGTTCTTACAGAGCAAACATAGAACAAGAATGGGGTTGATTCAAGAATGTAGCTGTCATAGTGCCACCTCATTACGTCACACCCTTGATTGCAGATAAAATTTGCCCTTGCCAGGTTCACATTACACTCGGGAACCACACCTTTGTAGCACTCTCTGGGCTTCTGTCTGAAGCCCTAAAAATATGATTTAGGGTGCTTTCACATCACCTATTTTTTCCTGTCTGTATGATCCTACTTTTTGTAGGACCCCACGGACAGGAATCGATGGCATTGGAGGAGACCTCTGGATGCCATTTCTGTGTCCGGGTGTGTGATTTTCATGGGTCCGGACACAGAAAGCCAGAGCCTGCAAAGTGCAGGCAAGCCGGGCACTTTCACTCCTGTAATGTATATATACATTGCGGGAGTGAACAAAGGGTTAAAAAAAAACAAAAAAACATGCTCACCTCTCCAACGGTGTCCTGCGCTGTCTCTCTCGCTCCTGGGACTGAAGGACCTGTGGTTCCCTGGCTACCCGATCAGCTGAGCGGTCATGTGACCGAGCAGCTGATCGGGTTGTCAAATGATCACACGGTTTAAATCTCCCGCCCGCTGGTCAATTTTGGCGGGCAGGAGATTTAAACTGCATGGTCATGTGACAACCCGATCAGCTGATCGGGTTGGCAGGCAACTACAGGTCCTTCAGTCCCAGGAGCGCAGGACACCGTCGGAGAGGTGAGCATGGTTTTTTTTTATTTTAACCCTTTCTTTAACTAAATTTCACTTCTGCAATGTATGTATATACATTGCGGAAGTGAAATTAGATGGTAAGGAGCAATTTTAGTGTACTGAGCATGCTCCGTACACTAAAATTGGGTCCGAAGAACGATCCTTTGTTTCCTAGGACTTGTCGGATCAAAGTCTGTCCGATTTGATCCATTGTGCTCAAAATCGGAGCAGTCTCCGATTTTGGGTACAGCTAAAAATCAGACAGAATCGGATCTGACAAAAATCAGATGCCATTAAGGGCAAATCCGATGTGATCCGTGGCCCATAGGGATACATGGGGGGCCAAATCGGATCCGTGGCTGTCCGTTTTACAATGGACAGTCACGGATCCAAGAAAATCGTAATGTGAAAGCAGCCTTAGACTATAGCCCCAGCAGAGCTATTCACTATAATGAGTCAGCTTGTGCCCCAAGAAGCCTCTATTCTGGCAGGGTCCATCCTACATGCTTTTGTGCCCACTAAATGAGCCAGCTATTGCCTGAAGAGAAGCCAGTTGTCTCATTATAGTGAGTGACTCCATCAGTGGTTCGGTCTGAATCCCATTTTTCATGGCTTCAAATGAAAGCTCTGACAATGTCTAAGGGCCCTTTCACATCAGCGTTTTTTTAAATTTGCGGCAGATGCGGTGAAAAAACCGCATCTGCCGCAACTGCCGCATAACGGTTCCACTTGCGGCACGGTTGCGGTTTTTTCCATAGGAAGTATAGGGGCACTTGCGGCAGATGCGGCAAGTGCGGTATTGCACTTGCGGCAGGTGCGGCAGAGAAAAAAACCGCGGCTTACTGCGGTTTTTTTCTCTGCCGCACCTGCCGCAAGTGCAATACCGCACTTGCCGCATCTGCCGCAAGTGCCCCTATACTTCCTATGGAAAAAACCGCAAACGTGCCGCAAGTGGAACCGTTATGCGGCAGTTGCGGCAGATGCGGTTTTTTCACCGCATCTGCCGCAAATTTAAAAAAACGCTGATGTGAAAGGGCCCTAACTCGTGTGTCCATAATGTAATTTGAACATGAAACAAAAAGTAGGTTGAGTTGGGAATAGAGCCGTCACAATGCCAGATCTGTACGTTACACCCTTGATTACATATTAAAGCTGGATGAGGAGGTAGCCTTTACAGCAGGATCACATTACATCATTCAGGCTACACTTATGTGGCCCTATTAAGGTTTCGATCTAAAGCCTTGAGAAATGGGATTTGGAAGTAGCCCTTGACTATAGGGAGACAGACAGTTGACAGTTACTTTCTGTTCCATGTTGTCTCTGTTCCAGCCATGTCTATCTAGTATGTGAAGACAAATGTTGCTGCTGGATGGAGGCCCAATAGACTACTTCAAAGGTTCTTTTTGAAGCCCAATTTTCAAGGACCAGACAGAAGCTGTGATAGTGCCACAAGTATGTGGTCCCAACGTAAAGTGAACATAATCTAAGCCAATTGGAGCTCTGTTCCTTTGTCATGAAATAGGCAAACATCTCATGACTGTGTTTTGAATGAATGACTTAGTTTATATATGGAAAAGAAAGTGTATTGGCAGTAATTTACATGATTCATTAGATAATGCCATACATTTAAATATATTTTGTTCATTCTGTACATACTGTATGTTCCTTTTGATCATCGCAGGAGCCAGGCTATTGACTGCTTTTTTTGGTGGCCCAATAATAGGCTAAAGGAGAAACTGAAGGGAATCTAAATTTTCCTTGACTGTCCAATTAATTTTACATTTTCTACTCTTAGCTATAATATCCAATTTTTTTTGGTCTCCGCATGTGCTGTTTAATTGCTTTATCTCCTGTATTTATTCTTCATCAATGTACACACTGAAGAAAAATAAGAGTAAAGGGTATATATACTATCTGTATTTGAAGAGTGTCGTGTAGGCTTTGCTGCAAGAGCAGGGAATGTTAACACACATACATAAAAGAACATTTTTTTTCAGAAAAAAAAAAGATGATTCTTCAAATGGACAATTTATGCTATTTGTAAGACATCCACTCTCAGGAAGGATGAAAAGGCTCTCTAAATTATTATTTTTTTCATATCAATGAGTTTCTTTATAGGTCACATCAATAAAACATGGTGGAAAAGCTTCAAAAAGCAATTGTGGCCATTTAAGTTGTGGCTTGCCGCCTACTTCAATGCAGTTACGTTTACATAAATGAGCTTTTACTATAATAAAGGAATTTCAGAAATAATCACTGCAACTCTCGCAATACCAGTGAAAGTTCATAGGAATGCACTAATCAAAAGCAATTCCTCTATGACCACTCCACCTGTCGTGACTGTTCTATGTTCAATGCACTAAATCTTTTTAGAGCATTCAAGAAATCTAAAAGGTTATATACATATATATATAAAGAAACTTTTAGGGCATGTGCCTCTGTGTGCAAAATAAGGTTCTTAATAATTACTATAAGTTATAGCATTCACTACAGTATACATCAGCGATCCACAAACTTATCTTTAGAGCTACATTTCTATCACATACAGAATCCATTATTGGTGTCATGATAGCAAAGCATTACCTTGAAAGCACACTGAGAGCCTGTGCCCACCTTCGTTTTAGGCAGTATGTTTCTTTCCAAGGGTTTCCACTTTACTTTTATTCTGTATTCCATTATCAGTCACGCTCATCACACTATTGTATCTAGCTTTAAGCACCCTCTAACAGTATCATCCTATCTTTAGATTACAATATTCATTTCACCCCTCCCCTCTACCTGTTCTACCTGTCAGTATATAGGCATCCAGATCTGCTCTTCTGTGCAAAACTACTCAAAAAACTCACCATCTAGAGAATGTCTCCTACCTGGCTGCTGGATCTGGTGTTAATGCATCAAACTGACAGACAGTCCGGAGCAAATAGCTTGATCTCACAGTCTGTATGTAGCTCTCGAGCAATAGGATGTGGACATTTGGTATGGAGTAAAATAATAAGATAACTACATCTGTGTGGGATTAGTGAGGGAATGCTGCAGGAACATGTTTTCATAGCTTAGGAGGCGTTTTGGGGGTGACAGGATCCCTTTAAGTAAAAGTCTAGTAGTTTTTAGTAGACTACTTTCACAGCTGACATCAATCCCCAATAATATTTCCCTGATCAGTAAGAATGTCAAAGCCGGCGCCAGCACCCGGCATACACGGGCAGGTGCCGGGGGCCCTGCGGAAGTGAGAGGGCCCATTGCTGCTTGTGAGCGGAAGCAGTGAGGAGACCCGCTCACACACAGCTACCCTCTCTCACCTGCTCTGCACTGATCTATGTAATCATTGCAGAGCAGGAGAAGACGCTTACCGGGAGATGAATGACTTGGAGGCTGCCTGCAGAAGCTGAAAAACTGAAGGAACTTTATGTCATGTGACCTACATTCAAAGGTCCTACAGCTGCTTAACTTCTGCAGCCTCTGTGCAGCTCCCAGTGGCTCCAACCTCTCTGCACTGATCAACAACAGCTAAATGGGGTAATGTACAGTATAGTGTGTGTGTGTGTGTACACATGCAGAGCTATGTTTATCCGTATTGCATGTAGTGTACATGTATTGTCTATGTAGCAGAACTGTATGTGTAGTGTGCGTGTATTGTGCATGGCTGTGTGTAGTGGTCATGTAGTGTCCATGTAGCAGAGCTGTGTGTGTTTGTATGTATGTTCATGTATTTGTATGTGCATGTAGCAGAGCTGTGTATGTGCATGTATTGTGTATGTATCAGAGCTGTGTGTATATCTGTATGTGCGTGTAGTAGAGCTGTGTATGTGCATGTATTGTGTATATATCAGAGCTGTGTGTGTATCTGTATGTGCATGTAGTAGAGCTGTGTGTGTAGTGTGCATGTAATGTCCATGTAGCAGAGCTGTATGTGTTTTTGTGTGCATGTATTGTGCATGCAGCAGAGTTTTGTGTATAGTGTGCATGTACCAGAGCTGTGTGTGTAGTGTACATGAAGTTGTATGTTAAGTGTGTAAGTAGCAAAGCTATGTGTGTTTATATGTGCATGCAGCGGAGCTGTGTGTGTGTCTCTGTATGTGCATGTATTGTGCATGTAGCAGAGCTTTGTTTGTAGTGTGCATGTACTAGCTCTGTGTTTGCAGTGTACATGTAGCAGAGCTGTATGTGTAGTGTAAGTAGCAGAACTGTTTGTGTATACATGTGCATGTAGGAGAGCCATGTTTGACTATGGGCGAAAGGCAGAGTTCTGTGTGTCTAATATATATTTTGCTGAAAGACACAATAAATTTATTGCCTTACTGTTCTACCCTAGAACATTATCGCTAATGCCCCCTCCCTTTTACACCGCCAGGGAAGCTTTAATTAATAGGAAGAAGGTTTTTCCTATTATCAGCTTTCTAAACCTGCGCTGCAGCTTAAGATGCAGGAGTTCATCAGCAGGGAGTAATGAGGAAAAGGATTTAAAGGGCCCTACGGTGACTCTTTTGCCCAGGGCCCTCAAAAACCTGGAGCCGGCCCTGAAGGATGTGTCTTTGCTAGAAAGAATATGGACAAAAGTGATACAAAATTTTAATGGAAAAAATTGGTCTAACAGTAAGCCAACCAAAAGGTGATGTAAATTAAACATTTCTAAAGCTTCCCCAATATATACAGTTTGCACAGGGTGTTATTTCAAAATACATATAGAAACACTTTGCAGTTTAAAGTTCAATACCATTCTCTTTTTCTGAACAAGAAACTTTGTTTCTCTTGAGTTGTAATTTGGGTGTCTTGTGTCCTAGAATGTACAACTGGTGGCAGGACACAAACCCTTCTGTGAATTTAGTTACCCTTTGTGGCTTGGTTTATTTGAAATGACTCTGTAGGGAACGACAATTTATTGCACTTCAAATAACAGGAATGGTGGTTCAAAGCCCATGAGGAACATTAGGACAGAATACATTCCGAGGAGTGACGGTTTCTCTAAATCTGAAAGAGCGAGCATTACCGGACTGTGGTGTACACATTGTTTGTCTCCAATATAGCCTAGGGAAATCTCTGTCTCTCCCCCGCTACCATAAGTAAGACTATATTTACTTTTCGATAATTATTCTATATTTGATAGTACCCCAATGAGCATTTAGATAAAAGGTTTCCTATACTACTACTACGGTATGTACTAATGTTGCTAATTTGTGATGCACCGATAAGCAGAAGTGCCAGAATTGGTTTAACATTACAACTTCGTTTTTTTTTTTTTTTCTTTTCTTTTTTCACAAGCAGCTTGGTAAAACATCCAGTCTGATGTATCAGAGCTACAGGATGGCTGAAGTTAAATTCATAGATTATTATCATTTGGTTAGATTTGTACAACACAACTTCAATATATTATTACTTGTATCAGTCTACTACCATTACCATTAAATTAAGTACATCCTATAGTATAATGTTATGGCATTTCATTAGAATGTCATAATGGCAGGCGCGGTACTAATTAAAGGGGTTGTAACTAGAGATGAGCGAGTACTAAAATGCTCGGGTGCTCAATGCTGGGGCTGAGCATCCCAAGATACTTGTGTACTCGGCCCGAGCACCGAGCCCAATGTTAATCAATTAGTGACAGGCTCCGCCCACAGACTTCTGGCTATAAAACGCCATAAAAAAGTGTTTCAGGGAAAGGGCGGGAGGGTGGGCTTTTTCAAATCGTCGCAATATACAACACCTTTCTGTGCCCCCCAGAGGGACCCTAACAATCCATCTGCTCTCTGTGAGGTGCCAGCTCACTGTGTGCACTGAAGGGAGCTGTGTATATGTGATCAGATTGATAATTATTAGCGAAGAGTCCGAGCATCTCGGCGGTACTCGGTGCTCGCCGAGCATCCCGAGTACTGGGATACTCGTGCGAGTGCCGAGTAGTGACAAGCATACTCGCTCATCCCTAGTTGTAACCTTTGTAGACACAAAAGTGATGGGGGGGTGGGGCTTCCTGACTTTAGAAGATATTAATTGGCGGCCATTCTTTTCAGACTCTTAGACTGGCATTTCCACCATCACACTAAACAGTAGGTGACACTCGAACAGGAGAGATCAGAGGTCCCTTTGAGGAACCTCCCTTGGTTAAAAACTGACTCCAGAAAACAACTGGTTAGAGATCTAGACTTGGGAGAGGTGGCTCTAAGGCTGTGGGAGGAGGAAAACAGGAAGGGACGTCTCTCCTCGGGTTGGAACCCACTTGCCCCGATCTTCTCGAACCCAGATTTCCCGCCTTCTAGGGAATCTGATAGTTTCCTGGGCTGGAAAAGGTCGGACGACACTCGGGTCTATCAGATCCTAGACTCAAAAGACCCTAGAGGGACAAGATTACGCAGAGGAGGGGTTGGGGCTCCTCTTGGAAGGAGGTATCCCAATTGAGGTCTTTCTTGGGGAGCTGTGTGGTTGGACAGGGGTGATCAGGAATTCTGTCAAACTTTGAGAAATTAATCATGACATCCGTACCCATTAAGCACAGCATTTCAGTTCTACAGCTGTGGCCAAAAGTATTGACACCCCTGCAATTCTGTTAGATAATACTCAGTTTCTTCCTGAAAATGATTGCAATCACAAATTCTTTGGTATTATTATCTTCATTTAATTTGTCTTCAATGAAAAAACACAAAAGAGAATTGTCCTAAAGCCAAATTGGATATAATTCCACACCAAACATAAAAAAGGGGTTGGACAAAAGTATTGGCATTGTTAGAAAAATCATGTGATGCTTCTCTAATTTGTGTAATTAACAGCACCTGTAACTTACCTGTGGCACCTAAGAGGTGTTGACAATAACTAAATTACACTTGCAGCCAGTTGACATGGATTAAAGTTGACTCAACCTCTGTCCTGTGTCCTTGTGTGTATCACATTGAGCATGGAGAAAAGAAAGAAGACCAAAGAACTGTCTGAGAAACCAATTTGTGAGGGAGCATGAGCAATCTCAAGGCTACAAGTCCATCTTCAAAGACCTGAATGTTCCTGTGTCCACCGTGCGCAGTGTCATCAATAAGTTTAAAGCCCATGGCACTGTGGCTAAACTTCCTAGATGTGGACGGAAAAGAAAAATTGACGAGAGATTTCAACGCAAGATTGTGCGGATGGTGGATAAAGAACCTCAACTAACATTCAAACAAGTTCAAGCTGCCCTGCAGTCCGAGGGTACAACAGTGTCAACCCGTACCATCCATCGGCGTCTGAATGAAAAGGGGACTGTATGGTAGAATACCCAGGAAGACCCCACTTCTTACCCCGAGACATAAAAAAGCCAGACTGGAGTTTGCCAAAACTTACCTGAGAAAGCCTAAAACATTTTGGAAGAATGTTCTCTGGTCAGATGAGACAAAAGTAGAGCTTTTTGGGCAAAGGCATCAACATAGAGTTTACAGGAGAAAAAAAAAGGCATTCAAAGAAAAGAACACAGTCCCTACAGTCAAACATGGCGGAGGTTCCCTGATGTTTTGGGGTTGCTTTGCTGCCTCTGGCACTGGACTGCTTGACCGTGTGTATGGCATTATGAAGTCTGAAGACTACCAACAAATTTTGCAGCATAATGTAGGGCCCAGTGTGAGAAAGCTGGGTCTCCCTCAGAGGTCATGGGTCTTCCAGCAGGACAATGACCCAAAACACACTTTAAAAAACACTAGAAAATGGTTTGAGAGAAAGCACTGGAGACTTCTAAGGTGGCCAGCAATGAGTCCAGACCTGAAAACCCATAGAACACCTGTGGAGAGATCTAAAAATGGCAGTTTGGAGAAGGCACCCTTCAATTATCAGCGACCTGGAGCAGTTTGCCAAAGAAGAATAGTCTAAAATTCCAGCAGAGCATTGTAAAAAACTCATTGATGGTTACCGGAAGCTGTTGATTGCAGTTATTTTGGCTGAAGTTTGCGCAACCAAGTATTAGACTGAGGGTGCCAATACTTTTGTCTGGCCCATTTTTGGAGTTTTGTGTGAAATGATCAATGTTTTGCTTTTTGCTTCATTCTCTTTTGCGTTTTTTCATTGAAGACAAATTAAATGAAGATAATAATAGTAAAGAATTTGTGATTGCAATCATTTTCAGGAAGAAACTGAGTATTATCTGACAGAATTGCAGGGGTGTCAATACTTTTGGCCATAACTGTATATGCGATAATAGGCCAGGGGATGGGGGACAACAGACCCAAATACATGCTGAGATGGGAGGAAGATCTGAATCAGACCCTATCTGACAAAGACTGGAATAAGGCATGCATAATGTCACACAATATGTCCATGGTCTGCGTTTCCCAAGAAAAAAATGTTAAGCTATTATCTAGATGGTACAGATAGATGCCCAGTGACATTGCACGTGGTGTATCCGAATATACCTGACACTTGCTGGAGGTGTGGTATGGCCAAGGGCACTCTTTTGCATATATGGTGGAGCTGTGGGGGATCCAACCTTTCTGGGCCTCAATATTTGAAGTGTACCATAAGATCACAGGAGACCGGGTGGGCGGGAACCCGGAAGCTGGCCCTCCTGACAATACTACCGGGCTCGATTAGATCACAAAAACAAGATATACTAAGATTCTGTTTAATGGCAGCCCGCATGGTTATATCTATATTCTGGAAAACCCAGCGGTGCCCAGACCTGACAGATTGGCTAGCAGAAATGTGTAAAATCCATAAACTGGAAGACTTAACTGCTGAGCTCGGGGACACCAAAGATAAAGTTTTGAAAATTTGGAGTCGGTGGATACTGTTCTTGGATTCGCCTGGGCTTTACATCTACATTTGGAGACACAACAAGACCTCCGTGATTTACTCCCCTGCCGGGTTGGACGAGTATTTTAGTGAAAGGGAGTGATTGCGCGAGCCTTGAAGTGATGAGGGGGCCCATGGTGGGGAGGGATGTTGGGGAGTAGCAGGGGACCCTCCACCTTCTCCCTTCCCTTTCTTTCTCTCTTATCCCTTCCTAGTCTTTTGTTCTCTTTCATGTTCCCCTATTTTTTCCTCCCTTTCTCTTTTTCTCTCTTTTGTTTCTACTCCTTTCCTCTAACTTGACTCATAATACTTATACCCCTCTGTGGGGTTATGTTTTTACCTGAAATGTCTCTTAGGGCCACGTCACACACACAGATATTTGTGCAGATATTGTTCACAGATCTCTGGTTGTAGTGAAATCATGGACATATTGTTACATTTTGTGGCTGTGTATAACTGGATTAATCTGTCCATAATTTCACTGCAACCAGAGATCTGTGAACAATATCTGCACAAATATCTGTGTGTGTGACGTGGGCCTTAGGCGGCCTTCACACGCTGCAATATCGTGAGCGATATTGTAAGCGATCACGTGCACGCGCGATCGCTAACAATATCGCTCACATCGCTGGTGAGATGTCACACAGACAGACTCACCAGCGATGTGGAGCAGCGAGATCGCTGGTAACTATGGTACACATCGGGTTAGTAGGCGCCGCGCGGCGCTTAGTAACCCGACGTTTACCATAGATACCATCTCCCAGCATAGGCTGTGCCGCTGGGAGATCGTTCATCGTGGTGTCACACACCACGATGAAGCACATTGAACAAGCGTTTATCGCTTGATATGAGCTCCGGCTCTCATATCTGCGATGTCACGATCAAGCGATTTTACATTGTAATATCGCTTGATCGCACGCAGCAATGCACAAACGATATCGCTTAAGCGATCAAAGCGCAGATCGCTTAAGCGATATCGTGCATTATATTGAAGCGTGTGATGGCCGCCTTAGAGATATATCTTCCTCATTATTACTGAATTGTCAGTTTATAAGACGAGACAAAATGAGAAATGCCTATTGAGGCATAATGAGCATATCATTTTGCCATTGGTTGGAAAAATTTTGATAGGATGTTCAGTCTTATGTTAAAAAATTTCAAATACAGGACATTTTCCCCTGATGGAGACCGTGACGGACAATGCTACATAGGCACTCACCGGAGATGATCTTTATACTTTTATTCACACATCCATTTACAATTCAGTGCGGTAAAGAGCAGCGGAGGGGGAGATGAGACGACAGATGACGGCCTGCCGTTTCGCAGTAACTACCGCTTCCATGCGTCCTGGTGGAAGCGGTAGTTGCCGCGAAACGGCAGGCCGTCGTCCGCCGTCTCCGTTCCCCCTCACCTGCTCTGAATTGTAAATGGACATGTGAATAATAATAATTGTATAAAGATCATCTCCGGTGAGTGCCGCATCTTTTCTTCTGATTGTGGACATTTATCTGCTTTATTAGCGAGCAACACCTTTGGGAGACTGCACTTGGGGGGTGATGGCTTTGGTAATGTAGCAGCTTGTTTCTGTCAGTGTCTTTAACAAAAAGGGACCTGCTCAAACTCTCTCCTGTGTGTTGCACCAATACATCTAGGAATTGCAAACTATCTCTCGATTGTACCATCGTGAACTTTATAGTGGTGTCCACCGTATACAGATATTAAAAAAAATCTTGTAGACCGCTACTGGTACCCCTCCAGAGGAGGAACACGTCATCTATGTATCTCCACCACTCCACCACCTTCTCATAGTGGTGGGATACATAAATGTGCTCCTCCTTAGAGTCGCCATGGTGACATTCGCATACGAACATGCCATATGTGCACCCATGGCTGTTCCCCTCATTTGCTTGTAAAAGGTATCTCCAAACATGAAGTAATTACTTTCCAGGCTTATTTCCAATAACTGTAAAATCAATTATTTACATTCAGATGAATAACTAGACTTACCTAACTGCTTTCTCTACTGCTCTAGGCCCCTCTCATGTTGTATAGAGGTATATAGTGAAGTGACGTCAAATGAAGCTAAAAGATCTTCCTTTTGTACTTTCAGGTATTCATCTCTCTAAAAACTGTGATGTATCCTTTATAGATCTGGCCGCTATCGCAAATGGGCTCATTATTTTATCCAGGAAAATGCCAATGTTATTGAATATCGAGTCTATGGCCGCTACTATTGACCTACCGGGGGCTTCAGTGACTTGTGAATTTTGAGGACTATATAAGTACTGTTTTTTTTAGGATTTTACAATCAGATATTCCTAAAAGTCTTGATGAACTATTCCACCCTGCTTGCTTCTCCAAAATTTTTGTATCTCTTTCTGGATATCAAATTTTGGGTCTTTTCCAATTTCACGTATACCTTTTCATCCTTAGCTGCATCATTACTCATGGGCTTGCCGCAACTGTGCGCAAGTGTCGCGGTTATGCGGTAATCGCGGCAGATGCTTTTTTAAAAAAAAACGCTGATGTGAGAGGGCCTAAGGCCTTACATCCGTTTTTTTTAATGGCGTTTTTTTTCGCGGCCGCACCTGCCGCAAGTGCAAACCGCACTTGCCGCACCTGCCGCAAGTACGCCTATACTTTGCATGGCGTTTACCGCAACCGCGCCGCAAGTGCAGCCGGTATGCGGTAATCACGGCAGATGCGGTTTTTTCACCGCATCTGCCGCGAATTTAAAAAAACGCTGATGTGAAAGGGCCTAAGATAGTCTTTCTTGTCCATGACGATGACCGCTGCCGCCTTTATCGGCCGGTTTTATTATCAGGTCGCTGTCATGGACAAGTTCCTGCAATGCTCTGATCTCCTCTCTAATCATATTTGTTTTTTTTTTTTAAATGTGCCTGTTTTCTGTCTGAGTACCTCTATGTCCCTTTATACTGTGGTTATAAATGCTTCTACGGTATTGCCGGTACTGTATCTCCCGGTGTAAAGTTGTTTTTTTTAACAATCGTACATCCCTCATGCTCAACTCACTCTCTCTTGGTTTTGTTACAACCTGCTTCCCACTTAACCAATATTTCAGTTTGACTTTCCTAAAATCTTGTACATGTCTTTATCTAGGTTAAACCAATCACATGTGTGGCTATATTATAGCTCAATCCCTTATTCAGCACATTTAATTAATATTCTGTTAGTTCCTTACTAGATTTATTTACCACTAAATCTGGTCTTTTCTCTTCTTCCGTTGGTGTGGCTTTGTCTTGTCTTTCTTTTTTCTGGCTTCTGTGGATGTGGCTTCCTCCTCTTCTTCTTCTTGTAGTTTGTCCATGTCTATATGGAGAAAAATCAGATTTATTAGGAGCAGGCACAGATTTATAAAAAACTGGTTTTACATGGCTAAAGTTCAGTCTCTTCCTTTTCGTTGACCTTTCTTTTTCCACTTCTCCTTTTGCCAATTATAAACCTGGCCCATTCTGTAGTCCTCTGCATCTCTCGCCCACTTCAGCCATTTGGTCTCTTCTAACTCCTTTCTGGTTTTCTCGACTTTTATTCTGATCTGTTCCTTGAACGTCACATATACCTCCTCCTTCATTAGAGATTTTATCTGCGTTTCCATCTCTCTGTTTTCTATCCCAACCTTCTCCACCTCCTCTTGTAGAAATTCCAAATTTAACAGCATCACATCCATTGCGTATTTGTTAGAGAGCATCGGCAATTTCTGGCAGTATGTGGCATCTACAAATGATGTGGGGCGTATGCTGGACCTCAGCCCTCTGGGTATTCTTTTGGTCTTTAATATTGTCCAAGCATTAACAAGTGTAATTCTAATGACGTTAACTTCTTACAGCCTTTTTCGTATTTTCTTTTCAGATTATTAATAGATGGGACACTTAAAAATTCCACCTCTCCTCTAGTCCTTTCAGAATTCTCTCCTCATCTTCTACGGTATATATACCAGCGTACCCGTGTCCATCTTGCCTGATGGTATGCTGTACTTGTCTCCAAAAAGGGGGTATACAAATTGCAAAAGCAGGAGCAGCACTGCAAGCTGGCTATCCCGGGTGCTAAGCGACCCTAACAGTCCTTTAAATGTAGCAATATACATACAAAATGTTGCAGCACTCTAATGGCGATGTTCTGAAGTAGATTTATTCCAGTATCAGGGGTACATATGGCAAGTTTCAGGCTCAAGCGCCCTTAATCACTGACCCGTCTTGCCTCCCTTTTATGCACTTCACTTCCTATTACATCACCGGACACTTGTTGATCTCCCGCCGTCAAACACACCGATGTGTGCTGCACAGCGGGAGGCAAAAAATGGTCCTGATCGTTGTTGAACAATGAGCGACCTCGCAGCAAGGGCCCCATCGCTGCTGCTTTTCACACACAGCGATATCGCTGGCAAGGTAGCTGATTTCAGTGATATCGCTGTGTGTAAAGTACCCCTTACTTTGACTTTAGTGTTGCTGATCTTTGAACAATTTTGGGTTTCATTAGAATGAGTCATGATATGCTAATTCATAAGTCCAACTTCTGAGAACCCCACAAAAGTAGATGTAGTGGGGCTCCAGGGAAAATGTTGTGTAATAAGCGGCAGCACAGCTCTAAGTAATTATCTGGGACTGTCGTGCAATACACTGCTGGAAGAAGGTTCTTGAGGAACCGAAACGTTCAGTTCTTATGGGCCAATAAAGAGAGGCATGAATTGTAACATGGAGTGCTGTCCGATTTTTTGGTAATTATATATATATATATTTATATATATATACACAGTATATGATATATGTCATGGTGTCATGGACAGCCCTCCTTGTATACATATTCATTTTTGAAAAGCTGTCAAATTTCTTCTATGAGTAGGGAAAGGTGATCTTACAGATATTTTAGAATCCTTATAAAATAGATCCTTATAAAAGCTGAAAATACAATAAAAATGTATATTTCCCCTCTATGCTTTGCTCTCCTTAAACAAACTGCAATTTACACAAGTCCACTAAAAATATGTTCACATGTTTTTGACTTTATGTAATAAATCTAACTTTTAATTGCAAAATGTACTCAGTGTCCTCCTATATATAAAGGTTTTTGAGTATGCAGAACACCCTGAAGGAGTGAGATCGTTCACTTAGAGTTATGTTGATAATGCCACATATGGACATTTTGTTCATTGAAAATATGTTCTATAGCTGTTCCTTTTTTTCTGGGTGAATCATTCAATAATGCCATACCTAGGTAAGGCAATGTGTTATGAGAAGTCATTAAGGAGTAGTGAAATATTATTAATCACTATACTCGTAACAAATACTTTGTCTGAATAGTGAGTTCAATGTTAGGCACCACCCACACACATCCAGCCATAAAATGACCATTTCCAGGGCAGGGTGAGAGGATGGCTTTCTTGAGTTTTCCCTACATGAAACACTTTGCTGTGCCCCCAGAGAGACCCTAACATTCAATCTGCTCTCACTGGGGTGCTGACTCTATTTGTGTACTGAAGGAAGGCAGCAATATGTGTCAGATTGCTTAAGATCAACAAATTACTCACAAGGACTAGCGATACTCGCCGAGTAACGAGTATCACGAATACCGATTAGTAACGATCACACTCGCTCATCACTAGTTATGAGGAACTTCTACTAAAACAGACTTATCCATCTTCTCTATTATACATTATTATATATCGAGTGTGGCATTGTGATTAACACACATTTTAAAATGTTATGATTTGCAAGACTTATACAATAGTAATAGTAATAATAATAATAATAATAATAATAATAATAATAATGATAATAATAATAATATACACCACTCCTTTCCTTTTCATTGTAGTCATCATTAGGCATCAACCATGTGCTTTTCTTCCCTGGTTGGCCAGGACACTGTCTATTTTAACTAGTTTACATTTCTTGGCTTAAAAAGATAGATGATAATTGAACAATCTGTATGACAGGTACCGTGGTTAGCTGGGCATCCTGTGTCTCCACTGCCAAAAACAGCACTTTGCTGTAGTTCATTTAAATACCTTGATTTCCATGTCAATAAAGAGAATTTGTGCCAGCAAGAATCTCTCTGCTGGGCGCTGCACTGTAAATGTCAGTCTGGTTTAGTGCAAATGATTGGAAACAATATTTTATTTTGTTAACTGAACAGTTTGGCTTAACTTTAAGCAAAAAATCCACTGCTACTATGTGTATGAAGTACGGTAATATAATATATTCCCTCTGAAGCCACCCATATGTATAAGGAGTTAACAGTATGTCTAGAATAATACTAATAATTAATTAGAATTGTTTTCATTAGCAAAAAAAACTTGACTGTTACACACACACACCTTAACATTGAAGTTGAAACACCAAGAAGGAAAAGTTTTGGAATTAAGGAAATCACAGCATCAATATACATGTTTATTGATATGCAAATTAAAAAAAATTGTAAGCAACATTTTAAAAATCTCAATTTATTCAGTATTAACGATGAGCACCACAATCATAAATCCCTGCACTTACACGCCTTAGGATTCTATCTATGAGGGTATTAATAGTTAGTTGAGAAATTGTTTGCTATTCTTAATGCACTTGAGCAATCAAATCATCTAGATCCGCTGCTGGCAACTTTCTTTGCCATTGCTGACCAATGGTGTCCAAACATATTCGATTGAAGACAACTCTAAAGATGTTTTGGACCATGGCAGCATTTTTAGGTCATGCAGGCTGCTCACAGTAGCAGAAGCAGCATGCACTGTTAGGTTGTCGTGTTGAGAAATTCACCCATGGGACACTTTGGAGAAGTGGCAAGTGAAATTTAATGTCACATACCAAGCCTAAGGCATCTATGTCTGCACAAATTATCAAATGGCATTTGCATGACATAAGGCTACGAGTCAAATGTCCAGCTAAAGGGGTTCCATTTACCTCATGTCATTGCTCTCAAAGGCTATCATGGTACAGAGAGAACGCAACGGAGGCTTGAATGGAGATCTATCATCTTTAGTAAAAAGTCCTACTTTTGTTTTGGATGTAATGCTAGTCAGAGACTGTTCTAGAGACAGTGTGGACAATACCAGGAAGAGATCCTTATGAGGAAAAATCACAAGGGTCTACTCCTGGAACTATGATGTGGGATGGCATAATGTAGAGTAGCCAGACCGGGATGGACATGATATTTGTGCAACCTATGCAACAGTATAGGGATCCAAGAAGTAACAGGGACCCTCTGCTACCTCAAAAGCAGGTTGAATTGTGCATTATGATGTGCTATTGAACTGGTTATGGCCCATATACTATTTTTGCACAGGGGTTATCTTCTGTGTTCACTTCTGAATAGTGAAATATTCAGGTTCGGATTAATCATGCTGAATAAATCGTAGTATTCCTGTATTCGTACCAAATGAAAACCTAATATAAGTCAACGGGAAACTCAGGTATTTTTCCAGCAGACCTTCCCAGGAGGTCTGGGGTGATGTGGAAATGTTTAAAAGGATGGAAAAGTTTTGAAACTGAATGAGAACAACATGGAGAAGATGCCTGGGTGCCTGGGATGCATTTCAGATTCACAGCTTGTTTCTATGAATAATGTTGTAAGAGTATTATGCCACTTTTACGGAGTGACAATACAATCTACAGGAAAAAAGTATTAAACATTATTTCCTATATAAATACTTCTATTTATGGCAAACTAAAAAAAAAGGAAAAAATATCTTGGCCCTCTAAGGAAGGAGTGAATGCTGAGGAGTAGACATGATTTTATGGATTTATAAGCAATTTAAACATCCTAAAACTGTAGTGGACAGCTCAGCTTCATCCTGTAGGAGGGCAGGGACAGTACAACATTTTTTTTTTCTCCAAGATGCTCTTTTTTAAGCTCTTGATGCTCTTTGCTGTGAGTTTCCTTTATATACTGACACAACTAGAAAACAATTAAGTATGTGTATATTGTGTCCAAATACCTTGCAATAAATAAAAACTAGTATTGCTAAAAACACAGGGTGCTTGGTACATACCTTTTTTGCAAAAAATGTATTTAGGTCATCCAACCTTGACAAGGTGACCCATTTTGGGACAGTCCCTACACTAACCACATTATAACCTGCTACTATGCCAACTGAACTCATAAGCAGCATTATGCTGTGTATAACCAGGCCCCAAAATTAATCACAGAAGGGATGAAATATAACAGCTTCTCCTCAGCAAGGGTATGGCAGGGCTCTCCCTAACTTGCCAGGAGATAATTGGTCAAAGGGGAATTGCAGACAAAAACTGAGAGCAAACTGGCGTGAACAAGCCTGTTCAACATGTTCACTTTAACCACCAAATTGTATGAAACAACTAGAAAACAAAAAGGTATGTGTATATTGTGTCCAAATACCTTGCAATAAATAAATAAAAACTATTGCGGTTAGAAACGCAGGGTACTTGGTACATACCTTTTTTGTAAAAAACATATTTAAGCCATGCCACCTCGATAAGGTGACCCATTTCGGGATGGTCACCAGTTTTTGTCTGTAATTTCACTTAACTACTTGTCTCCTGCAAGTTAGGGAGAGCCCGCCCTTCTCTTGCTGAGCAGAAGCTGTTATATTGCACCCCATCTGTGACTCATTTTAGGGCCCGATCACACACAGCATCCTGCTGCTTATGAGTTCTGTAGGCACAGTATAGACCTGAAATGGGTCACCTTGTCGAGGTTAGATGGCTTAAATATGTTTTTTACAAAAAAGGTATGCGCCAAGTACCCTATGTTTTTAACAGCAATAGTTTTTAATTCTTTATTGCAAGGTATTTGGACACAATATACACACTTTTTTTTGTTTTCTAGTTGTTTCATGCAACTTGGTGGTTAAAGTGAACATGCTATACAGGCTTGTTCACACTAGTTCACTCTGACTCAGTTTTTGTCTGTAATTTATGTAATACTGTCAACAACTGGCTGACCATAACTTTCCCTTATAAAACTAGCTGTTTGTTAGAAGTGTCTCTGTGATTGCATATTTTAAAGGTTCTCTGCGATAAAACAACCACTTTTATAATTTGAACATTTATTAATTTAATTGTCATGCATAAGAATAATATCTACAATGATGATGTTCTTTGCAGGCATTTTGCAGTGTATGCCCCTTAAAAGGACTTCCTCTTATTTAAAAAAAAACTAAAGTTCTGCTACTTAGAAGTGTATGAGTGTAGTACAGTTAACACAATATGTAGGTAGCTCACATGCTTTAGGTCTTCTCTGGTCGGAAATGTTCATTTCTTCCTATTGAGTGTTGCCGTTGTGGAGCTGCAGAGCTGTGCTGTTTCTTTTACTATGGACACCCCTGCGGTTGATCGTAGGCCCCTTTCAATCAGCGTTTTTTAAATCGCGGCAGATGTGGTGAAAAAAACGCATCTGCCGCGATTACCTCATAACCGCGACACTTGCTGCACAGATGCGGCAAGCCCCATGCAATGTCTATGGGGCTTGCGGTAAGTGTGCGGCAGGTGCGGCAAGTGCGGTTTTCGGCACTTGCGGCAGGTGCGGCCGCGAAAAAACGCAGTCAGCCGTGTTTTTGCGGCCGCACCTGCCGCAAGTGCCGATACCGCACTTGCCACACCTGCCGCAAGCCCACATAGACATTCTATGGGGCTTGCCGCAACTGTGCCGCAAGTGTCGCGGTTATGCGGTAATCGCGCAGATGCGTTTTTTTCACAGCATCTGCGCGATTTAAAAAAAACGCTGATGTGAAAGGGCCTTATATCGGCATCAATTCTACACACACAGGCGGAGACAGAAGACTGTTGCTTAATTTTCTTCCCCTTGTCTTCAGTTCTTGAGTAGGTTACAGGAGAGAATCTTCACTGAGGTGTAAGAGAAATGCAGGCTGCTAAGAGCAGATGATGATGATTTTTTTCCCCTGATAATATACTGGTTGCTACAAACTTTTACTCACACCTACTACTAATTAATGCCAAAAAATATATTGACGTTTGTTTTAATGATAGTTTCAATTTTGTGCCTTGTTTGTAGAAATATGACAATGCTAATTACTTAGATCATTAGCAAAGAGACAGATGTAAGGCCAGTGTAATAGGTACATGTTCATTAAGTTGTTAAAAAAGCCAGCACCACAGAGCAGAGGTGAAGGTAGATTAGAGAACGTGTAATGACAGAATTCACAAAGGTTGCCATACGATGACAGGTCATAGATATTGGAAGCGTTTGTTCAGATCCTCTGAAATTGACTTCAAAGTTCTGTTTTCTTTTGATTAGCATCTTCAGTAGTTAGGGTCTAGGAGACTCCAGAAAGCAATAATTGGAATATATCCTTCATATTTGTCACAACAAATGTAATCAGGTTTACCTTTAGAAGCATAATTACCCAAATGATACATTTCTTTCACAATTTTCTACCATTATTTATTTGACTTTCTGGATGTAATGTACTGTAGGATTACTCAGGGATCTATTAGCAATCGGGAGCACAGACAACATTGGAACCAATTTTAAGGTAAATAAGTCAGGTTTCCTTTCATTCTCATCTATATTGCTGTTACTATTTTACTCTTTGGAGCTGACACAAAAAAAAAATGACTGGAAGATCTGCAACTAATATAAAACCTGAGTACATTGCCTTATTTGTTCACATTATTTGACATATGTTAACCTCTTCACGACCTATGATGTAGGAGGACGTCATGGGCAGTGTCCAGGTGTTTGATGTGAGCTTCGGCGCGGAGCTCACATCAAATCCCTGACATCTCAGCTGATCTCATCAGCTGAGATGTCAGGGTAACAGCACCGATCGGATCCGGGATCCAATCGGTGCTGTTAACCTCTCGGATCCTGCTGTCAATCACTGACAGTGGGATCCAAGGCAGCCGCGGCAGGGAACACTCCGTTCTCCACCTGCATCGGAGATCCCGCGATAGTATTGCGGAATCTCCGGCGGTCATGTGACAGCCCGGGGTCTTGGCTAGACCCCAAATGCTGTCAGAGAGCACTTCCGGGTTGTGGTTGGCAGGCGCTGCTAACAACAACACGTCGCGATTCTGGGAGATACTGATGAGCTGCAGCTCATCGGTGTCTCTCAGAAGCGATTGGACTGTACAGCAAGGTGCCTCTTAAAGGGGCAGTGTAAAAATAAGAATTAATAATAAAAATTTTTTTTTAAAAAACCTGTGAAATAAAAAAAAACATAAAAGTTCAAATCAACCCCCTTTTCCCCCATTCACAATAAAAGTATTAAAAAAATATAAAAAAATACACGTTTGGTATCGCCGCATTCAGAATCGCCTGATATATCAACACATAAAATCAATTCATGAGAGCCCTAAACTTCGTAACGTAAAAAATAGTCCAAACGCCAAAATGACGTTTTTTTAGTCGCCGATCAAAACAGCATATCCACCGAAAAATAGTATCATTAGAAACGTTAGCTCAAGACACAAAAATAAGCCATTACACAGCCCCAGATCCCGAAAAATTAGGACACTACAGGTTGCAAAATATGGCGCAAGACGTGCGTTTTGTTTTTTTTCCAAACTTCTGAATTTTTTTTCACTATTTAGATACCAGTAAACGTATACATGTTGGGTGTCTACGAACTCGTACCAACCTGAGGCATCTCACCGTCATGTCGGTTTTACCATATAGTGAACATGGCAATTTCACTGCACTTGGAATTTTTTGCAATTTCCTTGTACACTATATGGTAAAATAAATGATTGCATCTGAAAGTACAACTCGTCCCGCAAAAAACAAGCCTCATATGTCTATATTGACAGAAAAATAAAAAAGTTATGGCTCTTGGAAGCAGGGGAGCAAAAAACGAAAATGAAAAACGAAAAATTCCCGGGTCGTGAAGTTAAAAGTAGTAAAAATAAGTTTATGATAAAGTTAGGAAATAAAAAATATTCTTTCTTAGATGATTGTGAACCAATTATTGAAATCATGAACTGCATAATGTCACAATACCTTGACCTCTCCATTATAAGAAAAGAAATGCTCAAATGTATGCAAGCAGATTTTAGTAAAAAACTGTTATTGAAGTAACCAAATACTATTGTTTTCTCATATACTATACATCAAAATACTGAAGGGTGAAGGATGTGACTAGGTAGTACAGTAAGTGGAGTGAAATTGTCACATCGCCATCGGACTCGATGGCCGGTGTTCCTGCCTCGGCCGCTGGGAGGAGCCGGATTCCTTCGTCTGGTGGTGCTGGTGATAGGAAGGCCTTGTCCTCATATGGACCTGCTCCGGCGACGTCTGCCTCTGTCGCTGAGCGCCGCTGTGTTTCCCCTCTGGGTGGTGTTGGTCGCAGAAGAGCGGGCCCTGCAGAGGTGTCCGTTAGGCGCAGCCTGCGTTCTTCTGTCAGAGGTGGGCTGGGTGGAGCCAGTCGTGCATCTCCATCTGGCCTGGCTCTAGGGGCGGTTCGGATGAGGTCATCAGGTTGTGAGCTCCAGCCTATGGGAGGTAGCCGCGCCCTTCAAATACATTGGAGCCTGTCTTGCAGGCCGCCAGATATAGTTTTGGTTCCCCAGTGATATAGTGTGTGTTTAGTTTTGTCTCTGACCTTGCCTGGATTTCTGACTCTGCCTCTGCCTATTGATTTTGTACCTCAGCTGCCCTCTTGGTTTTGCCCTTGACCTTTGCCTGGATTTTGACTCTGCTTCTGCCTGACGATTTTGTACCTCCGCTGCCCTCTCGGTTTTGACTCGGACTCCTGACTACGTTCTTCGCTTCCTGATTTTTTCCCCTCCCAGACGACCTCCCTGCTCTGCTGCTCCCATAGGCAGCTACCCCCTGGGCTCCGCTATAATTCCAGATCCCTGTATAGGGGTTAAGGGTCTCGGGGTTTCTCGCGGTGCTGCCTACCAGCAGCTCAGCCTTACAGCGGACGGTCGTCACAGAAATATGTAATTAATCACACCTCCAAGGAAGAAAGAAGGAGACTTGAGGCCTATTTACTCAAATGATGCATGTTGTAGATGAGTCAGCACTCGCATTGAACCCATTAGAGTTGATCATCTCAAATTTGGGATTTTCCACACAGACCTGTTCATGATAGGAAAATCACATTATGTACTGTTTAGATCTAATTTTGAATTTAATTTCAACAGTGCTTATTCCATGGGTTTGTGATTAAAAGTGTTATCCTCTACTTTTAAACACTTCTCTAACATTATTAAAAAAAATAATAATAATAAACTCACCTACCAGACCTGCACTGCTTCTCCTGACTGCTTCCAATGTACCCTGATGGTCTTCCAGCTTCCTCTTCCTTTACAGAGGTCAGGTGACTGCTGCAGGCAATCCACAGTCAATTATCGCCAGCAGCCTTGACTTTTCGCGAGAGTTAAAAAAGAGTCTAACTTTTAAACAAACTTTTAAAAGAGGTCTTCCAACAAAATCACATGAAATCCGATGACCACCAAAGCACTTAATACCAATGATCCTAAACTTTCTGGAACTATCCTCATTTTTCATATACTATCCAGGCAAGTGCTTGGCTAAAAAAAAAGGGTGGTGTTTAATTAAATGCAATCCAGTAGTGAGCTGTTCAGGGTGGAATTGGGCAGGGATTCAATATCTCTGAGATGCAAACTGTTATGTTGGTTAAGTATGGAGATATCAGTTACAAAAGACAAACCCATAAAAGTTAATAGGACCATTAAAGAATGAGGTTTACTTATTTATTTTCTCTAAAAAGACTCGAATTGTGGAAAAGGTTACATTTGTTAATAATTATTAGATTTCAGCATGTGGTAGTTCACAGAAATCTACTTCCTATTACAATGATTGCAGAAGTGTATACATATATAAACTCATCTGAAGAGTATGTGACTAGTATGCAATCTATTCTTTGCTTTAATAAGTCCAAGGGAAGCTCACCAAGCCTCCTGCTTAGTGCGACATTAAATTCTCAAATAAATTTAAGCACCTGAACGTTACCAGCAGCGAGCGCATAAAAAGGAGTGCAATAAATAGATATGCAGCATTTGTGCAACATATAGAGAACAGCGTAATTAAATTGCAAATTAAATGTACTCTACGGTGAGGCATTAACAGATTTGTACTCCAGGGTAAACTCTCAATTTAAAAAAAAAAGAGCAGATTTCCTTAAGTGAGGTGGACATGTACACAGACCATTAATGTTAAAAGAAACATGGCAGTCGTGTATCAGCTGGCAGACATCGCCACCTACTGACTGCTAAGAATACAAAAACATGATCTGTCCACGTGTTACGAAATGTACACCTGAAAAATCTAGAATTATAATAATAATAATATTTATTCATTTATAAGTGCTATTATTTCCAAGCGCTTTACATACATTTGCAACACTGTCCCCATTGGAGCTCACAATCTAAACATCCTATCAGTATGTCTTTTGGAGTGTGGGAGGAAACAAGAGTGCCCGAGGAAACCCACACAAACACGTGGAGAACATATAAACTCTGTCTGCAGTGCTAACCACTAGCCACCGTGCCACCTTAGGCTGGGTTCACATTACGATTTTTTCCCTGTGCGTGGGATCCTACTTTTTGTAGGACCCCACGGACAGGAATGGACACCACAGGGGGTGACCTATTCTGTGTCCGGTTCCGTGATTATCACAGATCCGGACAGAGCGGGCACTTTCACTTCCGCAATGTATAAATATACATTGCAGAAGTGAAATATAGTAAACGAAAGAGTTAAAAATAAAAAATCACTATGCTCACCTATCCTCGATCCACCGCTGCCTCCCAGCAAGGTCCGGGTGCTTACAGGACCTGTGGTGACGTCACAATCCAGCAGCATGATCGGGTCACATGACTGCAGTTACCGCGGTAACTGCGTTCATGTGACCCAATCACTGATCGGCTTGTGACGTCACCACAGGTCCTGTAAGCACCCGGACCTTGCTGGGAGGCAGCGGTGATCGAGGATAGGTGAGCATAGTGATTTTTTATTTTTAACTCTTCTTTTACTTAATTACACTTCTCCAATGTATATTACGGTACATAAAAATACATCTAGAAATAAGTTATTGATGTGGTTAAAATTGATTAAACATTTATATAGCAGACTAAAGGACTTTTAATTAATATGCAAATAAGGCACTTTGTTGGCCAGGGACTCCTTAGTGTATGTGCACACAGTGCTTTTTTTGTATTTTTGCTGCGTTTTTGTGTTACCTTTTGTCACAAAACTCCATGCCTAGCCTTACCCCAGCAAAGTCTATGAGAATTGTTAAGTGTTGTGTACACAAACACAATGTTTATTTTTTTCCTCACAGTTTAGGTGCACATTGTGTTCAAGATAGAATAATGAGGATGTCAATTGTTTGCTGCATTTTGTAGCCCTCCCAGTCAGTAACTATAGTAGAAAAAACCACATGGCAACAATTTGCACCATTAATGCACTGAAAACACTCCAACAATGTATGCGTTTTGTGATGCATTTTCCTGCCACAGGGTACAGTTTTGCTGTAGAAAATGTATGCACCAAATACTCAGTTCAATTTGCATATCAAACATTTTCCCTGATCTTCATGGTCAGTGCTTGCTTTCCCAGAGCAAGTGATATAATAATAATAATAATAATATTTATTCACTTATATAGCGCTATTAATTCCATAGCACTTTACATACATCAGTAATGCTGTCTCTCTTGGAGCTCACAACCTAAACATCCTATCAGTATGTTTTTACAAGTGCTACCTGTGTTCACAGCATGCATCTGCTCATGCACACTGACCTTGCAGTAGCCCAATAACATGCACACATTGTTGATGTTTGCGCTTATTCCCTGACTCCTGTCTGCAGATGCTGCTTCTCAAACTGATACAACAGGATGTATTTCAGTTGATTGGCTTTAGAATAGTAATAATGCCCAGCACTGTGCCTCTCACTAGTATTGCACCTTTGTGCCACTAAATGTTAAGATTGCTCCATACAAATAATGTAGGAGGCATTTCCAGCGAGCAACGGAGGAATTATGGCAGAGGTGTGAAAAAAATCAAATATTTAATGTGGCCAAAGTTACATGTGTAGACAAAAAACTCAGGACTCCCCCCTTCCTAAAAATCACTTGTTTCGACAGATACCTTCTACAAGAAGAAAGCATCTGCCAAAACGTGTCATTTTTAGGAGCGGTGTGGGGTCTTGCGTTTTTTCTCTATATGTGTAACTTTGGCCACATTAAATATTTCAGTTTCTTTGTACATTTATGCTATAATTCCTCCATTGCTCGCTGGAAATATGTTACTTTGGATTCTGCTGTGCATATCCTGGACTGGGCTACTCCTGTGCTGGAGCTCCATACACGGTCATCATAGTGATGAGCTGAAAACCCCCATTTTTGTTATACATTATTTTTTCCTCCTGTGTGCCATGGAAAGCAATCACCTAGGAATATTCTCCAGCACAGTCAGCATTGTAGTGAAGGCAACAATGCATTGACATCATCACACCACCTATTCTGGGATGGTGGAACCCTCTGTGTCCCTGTACTGGTCTATAAAAAAAAGAAAAACAGACCTATAACAAACTATAGCCCAAAATAGTGAGTGGTAAGGCAAAAAACCAATAGCTCCATGCTCTATTAGGCTGGCTTCACATTAGCGTTTGTGTCTGCATGCTGATGGCATGCAGACACAAACGCTGTCAGAAGCAGGGTCCAAATGATGTGTCCGCAGCGGATAATGTCCGCCTGCGGACACATCACTATGGAGCCCGGCAGCCAATCGGCGCTGTCCGGGGGCGGGCCGGGGGCGGAGATCAGCGCCAGAGATCTCCGCCCCCCGGCCGCCGGTAAGCTCCGGGACTGTCGGCGGGGAGAACAGCTGATCTGAGAGCTGTTTGAATCTTCCCGCGCCGACACTGTGAGGAGATGTCGGCGCGGGAAGATTCAAACAGCTATCACATCAGCTGTTCTCCCCGCCGACATCGCTAGGAGATTACAGGCGGCGGGGAGAAGGAGGACAGCAGAGGGTCAGCTGATCTCCCGGTGGCCGTCGGTGAGCTCCTGTGACATCACCGGCGGCCACCGGGAGATTTTTCAATGGGTCCGCAGCGTTCTCCCGCGCTGTCAAGCGCTGAACACTGCGGACCCATTGACGGCAATGCATTTTTTGTACGCTTGGGGACGCTTGCTGATCTTCCAAGATCCCCAAACGCACAAAAAAATGCTGCAAGCTGCGTCCCGGGTGCGGATGCTGGACACCGGAAGGAGCAGATATCGTCCGCATCCGCACCCGAACGCAGCAAACGCAGGCACTATGCGTTCCTATGTTAAACATAGGAACGCAGTGCGCATGCGTTTGAATGCTTATGGGAACGCAGCATACGCTACGTTTCCATACGCAAATGTGAAGGCAGCCTTACAGATTTTAACTGTAATGTAAGAGCGACCTTTGCAAGACAATGCAGGTGGGCCTCATTCTTATCACTAAATAAACTGTGGGCCATTTCTCCTCTGTGCACACAATATGCTCCTTACCAAATGTGAGTCTAGCCTTTTGATTCTTTCTGGTAATGAGAGGTTTGGTCACTGCAGAGTGGGCTTTCTTTAGAAATGCCCTTAAACCTGTTGACACTGTGTGATGAGACAGATCTTTACCTTGTTCAATGCTGAATTGGTGAGGTATTCCAGCTGCAGTGTTGAAATGATTACCCATGGAGATTTTGTGCATTATCCTGTCCTCTCTTGCATTTGCTTTTCGAAGGCAACCAGCCTTCATAAGGTACTTGGGAGAGTTTGTGATGTTGTAAAAATTTGATATTGTAGAAATCAGAGTTGGAACAACAAACGTCTGGGTGACCGCTTTGGCCTTCATTTGGACAAACTGCTGCCAGAGAGCTTTAGTAATTTTGGAACGGTACACCAGTGAGTGCAAACTGGAAAGTTAGGCTGCTGGTTAAATAGGGTTTGTCAAGTAATTAAGGAAATTAGCACCAAGTGTCAAATTAACACCAATGATTTGCAGCTATCTAAAAGTGTTCTCTAATTTTGATCAGTGTTTCTTTTTCACTTATCTTATTTACATATTTATTCTGTGTTTATAATATATTCAATTTATCAAAAAGGCTTTAAATACTGCTAATTTACTCATGTTAGGATATCTTCACATAGAACCTTAACATTAAGGAAATTGTGTGTTGTTCTATAATTTTAATTATATTTATTCTTCAAGTTAGTACGGTTACAGCGATACCAGACTTAGGGTGCTTTTACACTGGCGGTTTTGAAAAAATGCGGCAGATCCGGTCAAAAAAACGCATCTGCCGCCTAACGTCTGCACTTGCGGCACACTTGCAGCAAGCCCCATGCATTGTCTGTGGGGCTTGCAGTAAGTGTGCGGCAGACGCGGCAAGTGTGGTTTCGGCAGTTGCGGCCACGAAAAAAAACGCAGTCAGTGCCGTTTTTTTTTCACAGCAGCATCTGCTGCGACTGCCGAAACGGCACTTGCTGTGTCTGCCGCACACTTACCGCATGCCCCATAGACAATGCATGGGGCTTGCCACAAGTGTGTGTCGCAAGTGCTGCCGTTAGGCGGCACTTGCTTCAGATGCGTTTTTTTGTCTGGATCCGCCGAATCCGGGCAAAATCACCAGTGTGAAAGCACCCTTATGTTGTTAAGATTTATGTTTTGCTACTTTTACACACTAAATCAATATTTTACAAAAATTTATTTGGTTTTGCATCGCCATATTCTGAGAGCTGTAACTATTTTTTTCTCCAAATGAGCCATAATATGACTTGATTTTTTGTGGGACGGTTTGGCATTTATATACCATTTATTCTTGAATGACTTTTTGATTGCTTTTCATTTACTTTTTTGTATGTCAGTATGAAGAAAAAAAATATTTGTGGTGTGTTTTTTATTATACTTTTATCATATTCACCAATTGGAATTAATAAAATAAGCAATTTAGAGATTGGGTCTTTCTGGATGTGGCAATACTAAGTATGTGTATGTTTCATTGTTTATTTTTGGTTTAACACAAACTCTCCATTTTTAGTTGCGAAACGGGTTTTTGTGATTTGTGTGTGCTTTTTTTTCAGTTTTTTTTTTTTTTACTTTTTTACATATCTTGTCCAATTAATTTTTATTTATTTACCGTATATACTCGTGTATAAGCCGACCCGTGTATAAGCCGACCCCCCTACTTTTGCCCCAAAACCTGGGAAAACCTATTGACTCGTGTATAAGCCGAGGGTGGACCCCAGCACAGGTATACAGTCCCCCCCAGTGGTATATAGCAGCCTCCCCAGGGGTAGTATACAGCAGCCACAGAGGTATATACAGCAGCCCCAGTAGTAGTATACAGCAGCCTCCCCAGTGGTAGTATACAGCAGCCTCCCCAGTGGTAGTATACAGCAGTCTCCCCCTGTGGTAGTATACAGCAGTCTCCCCCAGTAGTAGTATACAGCAGTCTCCCCCTGTGGTAGTATACAGCAGTCTCCCCCTGTGGTAGTATACAGCAGTCTCCCCCTGTGGTAGTATACAGCAGTCTCCCCCTGTGGTAGTGTACAGCAGCCTCCCCCTGTGGTAGTATACAGCAGCCTCCCCCTGTGGTAGCATACAGCAGCAGAAAAGGTGTAGAATCCGGTGCCACAAAATTCCTTTTTATTTTCAAAATTTTTTAAAAATCACACATGCTCCAGAGGAGCTCCTGGACGCGTTTCGTGGGTCTAGCCCACTTAATCGTCAGTACAATGGCAATACAGACAAAAAGAATATATACAATTTAAAAGCAAAAAACAGCCCCCTCTCGCATGTGTGACAAATATACATCAATTATTTCTAACCAATCACATACCTGCAGGTTCTAAAAGAGTTAAAGGGAAATTTAAGTGGGGAAGAAGAGGGGGAGGGGAGGAAAAGAGAAAGAGAGGAAAAGAGCTGATAACAGAAAGTAAAAGAGAAAAAAAAAAAAAAAAAAAAAATATAGAGAAGGAATGAAAGCGAGGGAAAGAGAAAAAGAGCTGATAACAGAAAGTAAAGGAAAAAAAAAAAAAAAAATTTATATATAGAGAAAGAATGAAGGGGAGAGAAAGAGGAAAAGAGCTGATAACAGAAAGTAAAAGAGAAAAAAAAAATAAAAATATAGAGAAGGAATGAAAGCGAGGGAAAGAGGAAAGAGCTGATAACAGAAAGTAAAAGAGAGAAAAAAAAAAAAAAAAAAAAAATTTATATAGAGAAGGAATAAAGGGGAGGGAAAGAGAGGGAAAGAGCTGATAACAGAAAGTAAAAGAGAGAGAAAAAAAAGAAAGAAAAAAAAAAAAAAAAAAAGGGGGGGAGAGAGGGGGGGGGGAGAAGAACAGAGCAAAGAACTGATATATTAGCAATGCAAATACATGGTAAACATTACAGGTGTAGAAATCTAAAGATAACCACAACAAAGATCTTTCTTTCTTATTGTAAGTCACCAACTACAAGGCTATTACATTTTAGAAATAGTATATTCCAAGAGAAAAGGTATAATCCTCCAACCACATAACAGTAGGGGGATCCCACTAAGATTTCATTCACAGAATACATAAACATATACCTCCTTTCCCAATGGATTATTCATACATTATGTATAGCCATCGTATTGCAAGTGCACTCAATATGTATTATACAAAGGAGCAAATACCATAAAAGAGACATAGGGTGCAGGATCAATAAAAGTATAACAAATCTGATCTATAGTTCAGACCCTGTGGAATCCGTGCATCAAGCCGCAGGATCCATAATTTTTCCTGGTTATGTAGTGCTTTCTCCCAATTACCCCCCCTATATGGACGGGGTATCCTCTCTATGCCTCTGATCTTCAAAGTTTTAAGGTCCCCTGCATGGAAATCCCTAAAATGGCGCGATAAACCTGACAAGCCCGTTCTATTGGCCTTTGAATTGGGATTTGCCCCTGTAATGTGCTCCGACATCCTTACCTTAAGGGATCTGATAGTGCAACCTATGTAATATTTGTTACAGCTACTACACGTAGCCATGTATACTACGTGGGATGTGTTACAATTGATATAGGTAGATATTCTATATTGCTTCCCAGTTCGATTATTGCAAAAGGTTTCACCCATATCCACGTATTTACACATGGTGCACCTATTTTCACCACATTTAAACATCCCCCTATAGTTCAACCAAGTCTTCCTTTGGGTTCTTTTTTCCAGATAAATACTAGGAGACAAGTAATTCCCCAAATCTTTCCCTTTCCTAGGGACCACCCTACATCCTGAATCTAAAATAGCTGATAATTTACTATCCTGATATAATATGGGGAGATTCTTTAAAAAGATGCGTTTGATGTCGTAGTACTGGTTGCTAAAGGGTGTTGAGAAGGTCGGTATTATTGGTCCCGGAGGGGCTTCTCGTTCTTTCTGTGCCAGGAGGGATTCCCTGCTCCTTGATTCGGCAATATTCACTGCTCTATCTAACATCCATTTTTTGTATCCTCTTGATCGTAACCTTTTAGTCATAACATCAGCTTCATTCATGAAATCCACATGTGTGGTGCAGTTGCGTCTTGCTCTTATTAATTCCCCTACCGGCAGATTCTTAATCACATGCTTAGGGTGGTTACTTTCTGCTCTAAGGACCGAATTCCCACTAATGGGTTTGCGATACAATCTAGATGTAATTTTTCCTGTTCTTACATTACCCACTAAATACACATCCAGGAACGGAGTTTCAGTTCCATGTACCTCCATTGTAAATCGTAGATTGAAATCATTTGTATGAAAATATTCCAACATTTGGGCGGGCGATGGTGAGGGAGATATCCAGGACGGAACCCCCCAAATAAAGATCAGGTCGTCCAGGTACCTTCCACACCATCGTATGCAATCCTTAAAGGGACAGTCCTCAGAATAGATAAAGCTCTCCTCCCATTTTCTCATATATAATATTGCTAGTGAAGGGGAAAATTTTGAGCCCATAGGGCAACCACACAGCTGTAGATAAAAGCTTTCATTAAACGTAAAGTAGTTACTTCTCAGGAGAAATTCTACAGACATGAGAAGGAACTCCTTTTGGTTGTCAGTAAATACATCCGTCTCTTTCAGGGTTTCTTGTAATACCCATATAGCTTTTCCATGGGGGATAGTAGAGTACAGCTGCACTACATCGCAAGTTAACCAGTTAAAATCCTCCTGCCATGTCATTCCATCTACAGCCTGCATCAAGTGTTTGGTATCCTTTATTAAGCCTGGAGTGCCCTCCACCAAGACCCTCAATTTTGAGTCCACCCACCCCGAAAGTCTCTCATGAAGGGATCCAATCCCTGCCACGATCGGCCTCAAAGGTGGGGGGAACACAGCCTTGTGGGTCTTGGGGAGGGCATGGAAGACTGGAACAACTGGTTTGTCCACATATAAGAAATCCCTAGTTTTCTGATCTATTGCACCAAGTGCCACCCCCTCCCCCAACAATCTATCCAAATCCATTGATAAATCCTTAGTAGGATCTGACAAAAGGGGCCGGTAGGTGGTTTTGTCAAAAAGGATTTCTTCTATCTGTTTTTTATATAAGCCAGAATCCATTACTACCACCGTACCCCCCTTATCAGATGGCCTCACTACAATATTGTCATTAGATTTGATGGAGAAAAGGGCTTGTTGTTCATCCCTAGATAAATTGCTCCTTATAGAAGTTTTATTCTCCAGGAGACTGTTCAGGTCTCTTTCCATAGTGACCTGGAAAATCTCCATGGCAGACGCTCGTGATGCGATAGGATAGTACATGGGGTTAGACACTGTAAATTTAGATGCCTCAATTTTATTTTTAACCCTTCTACAATCCTCAACCTCCACATTCTTATTCAAATGATATAATTCCCTTGTTGACAGAATTTCCCTCAGATTCAATTGTAAAGGAAAACAATCCACCACATTATTACTATTTGCAAGCTCACCAGTCGCAGACAAATTTACATCACTGTTCACACTAGTGTCCAAGAAATGTCTTCTCACTGTCAAATTTCTGGTGAAATGATTAACATCCTTAAGGGTCTGAAAGAAATCAGCGTCCTTATTTGGTACAAAGTTCAGTCCTTTTTCCAAAAGACATATCTGCGGCTCTGATAATATATTGGCAGATAAATTCATCACCGCAAAATTGTTAATGTCACTTACTTTTTCTGTTTCTTCCTGTACCCCCGATTTTCTCCTTGACCGCCTCCTTTTCTTTTTCCCCGTTTTTTGGAGCTGAAGCATATCTGGTATTATAGCCCGCATGGATTTCCTCCGGGCTATGATCCTGGCCCATGTCCAAAGAGCCCTCAGAGCTCCCAGATGAAACGGGGGAGGAGAAGCTCACATTCCTCTTACCTGATTGCTGTGGAGGATTCCTCAGAATAGGTTTAGGGGCTGGAGTCTTGGGTGTTTTTGGAGGTCCCGGGGTGTACGGCGAATGCGGTGAACGTGGTTTTTTAGGTGTAAACTGCTTCCAAGCATAAACCGTATCATTCTCATAGTCATTTAGATCCCGTTTGAACTTTGATTTCTTCATTTCAATAATGGTCTTTTCTAGTTCATCTATTTTCTTATGCATCTTATTATATAAGACCTCATATGTGTCCAATGATATAAATTTATCTGCTTCATCTTGTAAGGTTTGTACCGATACTTCTAAGGATTCCAATTTCGCCTCCTCCTCAGAAATAATCAAGGTAATCAATCTCAGTGAACATTCTGTGAGGATATTATTCCACTTACAAGTAAATTCCTCGCTGAAAGTGGTGGTGGCCATTTTCTTGATACGGAGACCTCTAGGGATCATCTTTTTGGATAGATATTTCTCCAAAGATGCATGGTCCCACCATACTTTCAGGTGTTGAATTAAGACTTTTTCCAAGGCATGGAAAGCCTTATTAATGTCAGGAGTGTCGCTACACAAAACGTCTTCCCGGAGAAAATAGCTTCCAGTTTCTTTGCTCGCAGGTTCCGACAGATAGATAAATAATCTTTCGTGGAGTCCATGGTCAGACTTCGCTAACCTGATAAAGGAATTATATCCAGATGCGGGAAAAGGTGGGAGCTTCCACCAAGGGTTTTTTGTGTAGCGACACTCCTGACATTAATAAGGCTTTCCATGCCTTGGAAAAAGTCTTAATTCAACACCTGAAAGTATGGTGGGACCATGCATCTTTGGAGAAATATCTATCCAAAAAGATGATCCCTAGAGGTCTCCGTATCAAGAAAATGGCCACCACCACTTTCAGCGAGGAATTTACTTGTAAGTGGAATAATATCCTCACAGAATGTTCACTGAGATTGATTACCTTGATTATTTCTGAGGAGGAGGCGAAATTGGAATCCTTAGAAGTATCGGTACAAACCTTACAAGATGAAGCAGATAAATTTATATCATTGGACACATATGAGGTCTTATATAATAAGATGCATAAGAAAATAGATGAACTAGAAAAGACCATTATTGAAATGAAGAAATCAAAGTTCAAACGGGATCTGAATGACTATGAGAATGATACGGTTTATGCTTGGAAGCAGTTTACACCTAAAAAACCACGTTCACCGCATTCGCCGTACACCCCGGGACCTCCAAAAACACCCAAGACTCCAGCCCCTAAACCTATTCTGAGGAATCCTCCACAGCAATCAGGTAAGAGGAATGTGAGCTTCTCCTCCCCCGTTTCATCTGGGAGCTCTGAGGGCTCTTTGGACATGGGCCAGGATCATAGCCCGGAGGAAATCCATGCGGGCTATAATACCAGATATGCTTCAGCTCCAAAAAACGGGGGAAAAAGAAAAGGAGGCGGTCAAGGAGAAAATCGGGGGTACAGGAAGAAACAGAAAAAGTAAGTGACATTAACAATTTTGCGGTGATGAGTTTATCTGCCAATATATTATCAGAGCCGCAGATATGTCTTTTGGAAAAAGGACTGAACTTTGTACCAAATAAGGACGCTGATTTCTTTCAGACCCTTAAGGATGTTAATCATTTCACCAGAAATTTGACAGTGAGAAGACATTTCTTGGACACTAGTGTGAACAGTGATGTAAATTTGTCTGCGACTGGTGAGCTTGCAAATAGTAATAATGTGGTGGATTGTTTTCCTTTACAATTGAATCTGAGGGAAATTCTGTCAACAAGGGAATTATATCATTTGAATAAGAATGTGGAGGTTGAGGATTGTAGAAGGGTTAAAAATAAAATTGAGGCATCTAAATTTACAGTGTCTAACCCCATGTACTATCCTATCGCATCACGAGCGTCTGCCATGGAGATTTTCCAGGTCACTATGGAAAGAGACCTGAACAGTCTCCTGGAGAATAAAACTTCTATAAGGAGCAATTTATCTAGGGATGAACAACAAGCCCTTTTCTCCATCAAATCTAATGACAATATTGTAGTGAGGCCATCTGATAAGGGGGGTACGGTGGTAGTAATGGATTCTGGCTTATATAAAAAACAGATAGAAGAAATCCTTTTTGACAAAACCACCTACCGGCCCCTTTTGTCAGATCCTACTAAGGATTTATCAATGGATTTGGATAGATTGTTGGGGGAGGGGGTGGCACTTGGTGCAATAGATCAGAAAACTAGGGATTTCTTATATGTGGACAAACCAGTTGTTCCAGTCTTCCATGCCCTCCCCAAGACCCACAAGGCTGTGTTCCCCCCACCTTTGAGGCCGATCGTGGCAGGGATTGGATCCCTTCATGAGAGACTTTCGGGGTGGGTGGACTCAAAATTGAGGGTCTTGGTGGAGGGCACTCCAGGCTTAATAAAGGATACCAAACACTTGATGCAGGCTGTAGATGGAATGACATGGCAGGAGGATTTTAACTGGTTAACTTGCGATGTAGTGCAGCTGTACTCTACTATCCCCATGGAAAAGCTATATGGGTATTACAAGAAACCTTGAAAGAGACGGATGTATTTACTGACAACCAAAAGGAGTTCCTTCTCATGTCTGTAGAATTTCTCCTGAGAAGTAACTACTTTACGTTTAATGAAAGCTTTTATCTACAGCTGTGTGGTTGCCCTATGGGCTCAAAATTTTCCCCTTCACTAGCAATATTATATATGAGAAAATGGGAGGAGAGCTTTATCTATTCTGAGGACTGTCCCTTTAAGGATTGCATACGATGGTGTGGAAGGTACCTGGACGACCTGATCTTTATTTGGGGGGTTCCGTCCTGGATATCTCCCTCACCATCGCCCGCCCAAATGTTGGAATATTTTCATACAAATGATTTCAATCTACGATTTACAATGGAGGTACATGGAACTGAAACTCCGTTCCTGGATGTGTATTTAGTGGGTAATGTAAGAACAGGAAAAATTACATCTAGATTGTATCGCAAACCCATTAGTGGGAACTCGGTCCTTAGAGCAGAAAGTAACCACCCTAAGCATGTGATTAAGAATCTGCCGGTAGGGGAATTAATAAGAGCAAGACGCAACTGCACCACACATGTGGATTTCATGAATGAAGCTGATGTTATGACTAAAAGGTTACGATCAAGAGGATACAAAAAATGGATGTTAGATAGAGCAGTGAATATTGCCGAATCAAGGAGCAGGGAATCCCTCCTGGCACAGAAAGAACGAGAAGCCCCTCCGGGACCAATAATACCGACCTTCTCAACACCCTTTAGCAACCAGTACTACGACATCAAACGCATCTTTTTAAAGAATCTCCCCATATTATATCAGGATAGTAAATTATCAGCTATTTTAGATTCAGGATGTAGGGTGGTCCCTAGGAAAGGGAAAGATTTGGGGAATTACTTGTCTCCTAGTATTTATCTGGAAAAAAGAACCCAAAGGAAGACTTGGTTGAACTATAGGGGGATGTTTAAATGTGGTGAAAATAGGTGCACCATGTGTAAATACGTGGATATGGGTGAAACCTTTTGCAATAATCGAACTGGGAAGCAATATAGAATATCTACCTATATCAATTGTAACACATCCCACGTAGTATACATGGCTACGTGTAGTAGCTGTAACAAATATTACATAGGTTGCACTATCAGATCCCTTAAGGTAAGGATGTCGGAGCACATTACAGGGGCAAATCCCAATTCAAAGGCCAATAGAACGGGCTTGTCAGGTTTATCGCGCCATTTTAGGGATTTCCATGCAGGGGACCTTAAAACTTTGAAGATCAGAGGCATAGAGAGGATACCCCGTCCATATAGGGGGGTAATTGGGAGAAAGCACTACATAACCAGGAAAAATTATGGATCCTGCGGCTTGATGCACGGATTCCACAGGGTCTGAACTATAGATCAGATTTGTTATACTTTTATTGATCCTGCACCCTATGTCTCTTTTATGGTATTTGCTCCTTTGTATAATACATATTGAGTGCACTTGCAATACGATGGCTATACATAATGTATGAATAATCCATTGGGAAAGGAGGTATATGTTTATGTATTCTGTGAATGAAATCTTAGTGGGATCCCCCTACTGTTATGTGGTTGGAGGATTATACCTTTTCTCTTGGAATATACTATTTCTAAAATGTAATAGCCTTGTAGTTGGTGACTTACAATAAGAAAGATCTTTGTTGTGGTTATCTTTAGATTTCTACACCTGTAATGTTTACCATGTATTTGCATTGCTAATATATCAGTTCTTTGCTCTGTTCTTCCCCCCCCCCCTCTCTCCCCCCCTTTTTTTTTTTTTTTTTTTTTTTTTTATTTCTTTCTTTTTTTTCTCTCTCTTTTACTTTCTGTTATCAGCTCTTTCCCTCTCTTTCCCTCCCCTTTATTCCTTCTCTATATAAATTTTTTTTTTATTTTTTTTTTTTTCTCTCTTTTACTTTCTGTTATCAGCTCTTTTCCTCTTTCCCTCGCTTTCATTCCTTCTCTATATTTTTTTTTTTTTTTCTCTTTTACTTTCTGTTATCAGCTCTTTTCCTCTTTCCCTCCCCTTCATTCTTTCTCTATATATACATTTTTTTTTTTTTTTTTTTTCCTTTACTTTCTGTTATCAGCTCTTTTTCTCTTTCCCTCGCTTTCATTCCTTCTCTATATTTTTTTTTTTTTTTTTTTTTCTCTTTTACTTTCTGTTATCAGCTCTTTTCCTCTCTTTCTCTTTTCCTCCCCTCCCCCTCTTCTTCCCCACTTAAATTTCCCTTTAACTCTTTTAGAACCTGCAGGTATGTGATTGGTTAGAAATAATTGATGTATATTTGTCACACATGCGAGAGGGGGCTGTTTTTTGCTTTTAAATTGTATATATTCTTTTTGTCTGTATTGCCATTGTACTGACGATTAAGTGGGCTAGACCCACGAAACGCGTCCAGGAGCTCCTCTGGAGCATGTGTGATTTTTAAAAATTTTGAAAATAAAAAGGAATTTTGTGGCACCGGATTCTACACCTTTTCTATTGCTACTGGTGGTTGCCAAGCCACTTTCCGGTTTGCCTGGGAGTCCTGGGAATATTAGGTGGTTGGAGCTAGTCCTTTTTTTTGATTAGTATACAGCAGCCACAGAGGTATATACAGCAGCCCCAGTAGTAGTATACAGCAGCCTCCCCAGTGGTAGTATACAGCAGCCTCCCCAGTGGTAGTATACAGCAGTCTCCCCCTGTGGTAGTATACAGCAGTCTCCCCTGTGGTAGTATACAGCAGTCTCCCCCAGTAGTAGTATACAGCAGTCTCCCCCAGTAGTAGTATACAGCAGTCTCCCCCAGTAGTAGTATACAGCAGTCTCCCCCTGTGGTAGTGTACAGCAGTCTCCCCCTGTGGTAGTGTACAGCAGTCTCCCCCTGTGGTAGTGTACAGCAGCCTCCCCCTGTGGTAGTATACAGCAGCCTCCCCCTGTGGTAGTATACAGCAGCCACAGAGGTATATACAGCAGCCCCTCCCCTGTAGTAGTATACAGCAGCCCCCCCTGTGGGTATACAGCAGTCCCCCCCTGTGGTATATACAGCAGCCCCTCCCCTGTGGTAGTATACAGCAGTGCCTCCCCCTGTGGTAGTATACAGCAGCCCCCCCCGTAGTATATACAGCAGGCCCCCCTGTGAGAATACAGCAGCCCCCCGTGGTAGTATACAGCAGCCCCCCCGTAGTATATACAGCAGCCCCCCCGTGGTAGTATACAGCAGCCCCCCTGTGGGTATATAGAGCCCCCCCCACCCCCCGTTGCTGCCGCACACCTGTAAAAAGAAGATCTTTCATACTTATCTTCCTGCTGTCACCGCGCGCATCCCCCGCTCTCCTTCTTGCTTGCACCCGGGCCCCGGCGTCCATCCATATGACCGCGCACAAATAATGACGTCATTATTTGTGCGCGGTCACGTGGATGGATGCCGGGTGCAAGCAAGAAGGAGAGCGGAGGATGCGCGCGGTGACAGCAGGAAGATAAGTATGAAAGATCTTCTTTTTACAGGTGTGCGGCAGCAACGGGGGGGGCTCTATATACCCACAGGGGGGCTGCTGTATACTACCACGGGGGGGCTGCTGTATATACTACGGGGGGGCTGCTGTATACTACCACGGGGGGGCTGCTGTATTCTCACAGGGGGGGGCTGCTGTATACTACCACGGGGGGGCTGCTGTATACTACCACAGGGGGGCGGGAGAGCACTGACAGTGCTATGTAATATGCACAGCTCCCCCTGCCGCTGATGGACAGGGGGATGCAGTGCATATTGCATTGCACTAATGAGCGGCCCCACGTGACCGGCCGCTCACTATACAGCCTCCCCCTGCCTCCTCCATCCCCCGGACACCGGCCCCACACAGTCAGCCGTCACTGACTCGTGTATAAGCCGAGGGGGGCACTTTTCAGCACAATTTCTGTGCTGAAAAACTCGGCTTATACACGAGTATATACGGTATTTTTTTTTACTTTTACACTAGATCCCACTGATGCCTCAGTTTGAACATTGATCTCATGTGCTGCTGTACTCGCGTATACTGAATGTGACTAATCTTCAATTTAACCCCTTAGTGACCAAACTGTTTATCAAATCATATGTGGCAATAACGCTGGAACACTTTAAGTGCCCCTTTACACACGGCTACATTTCTTGGGTGGCTACAGGTAACTTACTGGTTGCAGTGAAATCATGGAGACAAGGTTCTATCTTGTTGCTGTGTACAAATGGAATAATCTCTCCATGATTTCACTGCAACCAGTAAGTTACCTGTAGCCACCCAAGAAATGTAGCCGCGTGTAGAGGGGCCCTAAGATATTGCAGTGATTTTTGACTTTTTTTGTGACACATCATATTTTATGGTGATGGCAATGGTGAATTTAGGTTAATACATTTTGAAGATTATTTAAAAAATATCATTAAAAAAAAACGGAAGTTTGCACCCGGGAGATCTAGACGTGAAGATCACAGAGCTACTCACCCAAATCCAGTGGCAAAGCTGTATCCCTTGAAGTGGTGCAACGATCAGTGGTGCCCGGCCCTATTTTGCTGAACGGTGAATAAAAATATCATAAATTTAAAAAAAAATTCTATTTTCAAACTTTGAATCCCTACAGTCACACCACATAATAGTTAATAAATAACATTTACCTTATGTCTGCTTTACTTCAGCACCATTTGTAAAATAATTTTTGTGTTGCTAGGATGGTGGACGGTTTAAAAATGTATCCACAATTCTTTACTGAACGAGGCTGATGCTATAGTACACAGGTGCAGCATTTTCATCCTTGGGGTATTATCTTAAATCTTAGGTCAGTAAAAAGTCATATTGGTGGTCACCAATGGGTTAATGTACTTGGTGCTATACATGACTGTTCATCTATATTTGTTACATATGTGTTCAGCTGCTACTGCCATTTGGAAGCACACTTACAGGGGACCTTTTCTTGCCTCCTACTAGAGTGAGTATGTGATCTCTATGTAGATCCATATTACCTCTGCTCCCTATCTTTGTTTTTAGTTGTACCCCTCCTTACTTAACTTTGTATAAATGCTCATTATTATTATTATTTATTGGTAATACATTTCTATCATTATTTTGTTGCTTTGGTTGCCCCCCTTTTTGTAATTCTTTTTTTCTTTTCCCGATGATGTATCTATTATAATGCAGTTATCTGCCTTCTGAGAAAATTGCAGGAGGAAAAAAAATCTTTTGGGATTCTTCCTTATAAAAATGTTACTGTACGTATATCTTTTCATATTAAAAATTGTCATCACTGCTAAGATATGATTATGATATTTAGTAAAGGTAACATAGACGTAATGCTTTTTGCTGTTGGGAATATTTGGGAATACTTAAATGTATTTTCGCATTGTATTACTATTGAGTTTATGCGGTTTTTACTCACAATCCTCAAAGCCTGCAGATATGGTAGTTTTAGCCCTGAACCAAACGCTTATGTAATGGTGTGCAGGTGCACCAGATGTGTTTCATAAATTGCCAGTGCTAAAAGGCAATGTATACGGGCAAAGATAAAACTTACATAAATGCAGTGTTTAATCATGTTTTTATGATGCTCGTAATCCACACAAATCACTTATAATATCATATATTCCTTTAGTCTCTGAAAGTACTTACAGCTATTGCCATATGTTTACCTGCTAGACTTTCAGCTGTTGCCAGATGTTTAACTGTTACGCTACCCTTCAACTATTGCCAAGTTTACAAGTGTTGAACTGACCCTAAACTGCTGGTTCTTACTATGGCTGTACAATAGAGTAGCTGACACTACACGCATTTTGTTTTTGCTGTATCTGTGGCGCCCCGCAACGAGTGCGTCACAAGGGAGTATTGCAGCCGCAATATTCTCTGACACAGCAGTGAAATAGTTAACTTTGAGATCCAACCCAACATGCAACACCTAGAACAGAGGACCAATCATAGGTCCTGGGGGGTGGAGTGTTAGGGTAGTGTAGTAGAGCACACAATAATCTAGAGAGAACAGTGAGAGTCTGGAATCTAGAGCAGAGCTTAGAACACAGAACTTGGAGAGGAGCGGGGGCTCCGCACTCCGTGCGGGCCCCTGGGCCGTCACCGGTCGGGTGTCAGCACCTGAGGCCTTAACTACCGGGATTGGGCATTATCTACACGGGTTCCCAAAAGACTCCCGTGCCCACAACTCACAGCCGGTTCACTGGTACCGAAGCTGGCAGCAGTTCACCTCTGCCACGCGAACCAGAAGAGTGGAGGAGCAGCTTCACAGGAGCACCCCACCACCAGTCAGTTTCCAGTCGTCTAACCAGCGGTGTACCCACTGAGGGATCCAAGGCTCCCCAAAGCATCCAGAACGTACATCATGGATAGGGCATTGAAGCAGCCTCCCCGTACCCGACCTGGTATTCCTGGGCGACACTGGCAAACAAGTTAGGTAGAATGGAGGAACACTTGCGGATCTCTGAGGAACACTATCACTGCTGAGTATACCCGGTCTACTACTCAACCACTGTATACCATGTACTGCCTGCTGGTTACAGTAAAGACCCGTTGCAGAGACTACCTGTGTCCGTGCTTCCTTATGAACTGTCTGTCCGTACAACAAGGTAACCGCAGCTGCCGCACAACATCTTGAGCAGCTCCAGCCTCCGGGGATCACCGCTCAGCCTGTGGGGAGCGTAACATCTTGCTGCTGTCCATCCCCCGGAGGTTCCGCAGCGTCGGTAGTCCTTACCGAATCTACTCATAGGTGGCGTCACGAATAAATTAAAAACCCTTTAATCTGTTCCACCAAGACGTCTTCAAACACTTTTGATCTGCACTACACCGGGCCCCACTACCGGCAGGCGCGGTCCACCCGTGACAAGGAGGAAGGAAGCATCGCCTGTATCAACCGGAGTCAGCCGGCCACGGTGAGTCATATCACCAGTTTTGCATCTGTAATGGCCGCTTTACACGTCGCAATATCGTTCCGATATTGCATACGATCTCACGGGGAGCGCGCACGTTTTTGGCACTTGTCCAAGATCGCATAGTAGATGTCACACAGGGAGATATCGGCAGGCAACGCAACTACGATGTAGTACGCCCCTTTTCCACGCTGTGTATGAGCAACCCAGGGAACGACCATTTAACACTGGAGTGAATTTGGGAAGTTGCGCTCCAAATCGTAGTTGCGCTGTCACACAGCACGATCCTGTCACATCGCATATACAATATCGTACGGTTGAAGGGCTTGCACAATCTTCTTGCAGTATCGTAGTTAGGTTGTTTTCGCATCGCATTGCCCATTTACACGACACATTGCACGAACGATATCAACTGCAACGGCCACACCACGTGACTTTTTATCGATGTTGCGTTGCGATATTGCGACGTGTAAAGCGGCCTTAACAACCAGAAAAATAAAACAATCTCAAGAGCAAATGGATAATGAAATAAATTACACTTTGAAATTCCAACACCAAGAAAAAAATCATGGGATTATGGAAATCACAAGATCTATAGACATGTTAATGATATGCAAATGATGAAAAATGGGGAAAAAACAATTTCAAAATATCTTGATTAATTTGATATTATCAAGATCAAGAGTGGGCACCAAACACAAAAATGCATAAACAAATGCAAATGCACCCTGGCATGGTATTAATAGTTGAGGAATATTCTGCCATGATGAATGAAGATAGTCATGCAAATTACCGAGATCACCTGATGGCAGCTCCCTTTGCTGACAAATTGCATCCCAGATATGCACCATAGTGCACAATTGTACAAGACCTGCAATTTTTTGGCTTACACAAAAATAAAGATTAATGCAACAAGAAGTGATCAAACATTGTTTGCACCCTGTATAACATCAATAAAAACACTGAATCGATTCACAAAAACAAGCTCTGACAGCTTAATATCCCAAAAATTGAAAACTTTAAATCTCCTGGAAAGTCGTTGACATGAGCAAGACTTTCTTTTTAAAAATTTCAGATTTTTTTTCACCATCTAGATAAAATAAAAACTATACATGTTTGTTTTTTACCGAATCATACTGATGTAGAGAAGCATAATGCTAGGTTACTGGTAAAATGAACTCTGTAAATATTTTCACAATTTCCCCCATTTTTTTTATTTCGCACCACTTGGAATTGTTTCCTACTTACCATTACATCATAAGATAAAATAATTGTATCGTTTAAAAATACCACTCATCCAGCAAAAGAAAAGCCCTCGACGGAAAAGTAATCATGTCTTATACACACTCTGGAGCACTAAATGACAGCTCCATCAAGGATCAGGAGCACTAACCGTAGCTCCTTTGGCGGTTACGGCCACCTAGCAGTATATACACTTTACATAAAATACGAGACCCTACAGACCGTCAGAGATTCGGTACGCAGCCGGTCCACCCCTGTTCAGACAGGCCACACAGTCTCATACAGGCTGCTACACTGCACCGAGCCTTACACATCTCACACCTTAGTCAACGGGACCCTCTCTCAGTCGGTCCCAATGGTGGTTAAGGCCACCTGGCCTCTGAGACATCCTCAGTCTCTCACATGCTACCCAGCATACAGTCCACAGTGCCCTCGAGACATCTCCAGTCTCTCACACGGTACACTCACATGAACTCCACACATCTCACATGAGGTTAACGGGACCCTCACGACCTGACAGTCGGTTCCCATGGCTGTTATGGCCGCATGGCCTCCAACTCATCACAGGGTCTACACACATACATCCACAGTCCCTCATGGACTTCTTTGGACATCAGCCTTGTCAGGCCCAGACCACACACACCAGCACAGTCTGGCATGGACTTCAGCCCTCTAGGCCCAGACCAGGTTGTGAGCCACCTGAGCTCCAGGGCTCCTCACCCTGCCCATATACCCAGCTGCCTCCAAGCCTTTCCAACACAGGCAGAGATCCCGGACGACAGCCTCACCAACATGGACAGAATGAGCCCCTACAAGTTCAACCAGGACCCCCATACACTCAGGTGCTCCACTGACCTCTCGGTCTGGCCACAGGCTTCATACGGCTCAGAGGGACTGGCGTCTCCGGCATAGAGAGCCAGGCATCCTGCCTCATCCCCCCAAAGGGACGGGACCCCTCTGTGATACATCCTCTCCCTCAGAAGATCATGTCTGGTCTCTCTCTCAAACACAGGCCTAGGCAGCTATTATCTTGCCTGCCACACCCACATCTGACACACCCACTCCTGGGACTTGTAACAATTAGAACACACTACTCTTTTAGAGGCCACTCATTGGTCTCATCAACCCCTTTAGCTGTTACCACAGAGCTAACTACCACTTAACCGTGTGTGTACGGCTGAGGGCCCATGTGAGTCATGTCAGCCATATGCCATAGCGCCGGTATGCCTCACATTAGATATAGCTAAATTAAGTTGGCAGGATGCAGTCAGACCCCATTATGTAGAGCAAGCCCAGGTGCAGGCAGATAGAATGACTTCTACCTACAAAGACATGTGGGAGGTGACTTGTCATGCACACATTGGGCTTGCATAGGACGCCATTCACACTGATACATATGATGCGGAGTGTCTGATAGCTACCCATAGATCCTACCACCTGACCAAGCAGGCTGCCCAGTACGATGTCTCCGCACCACTGGATGAACGACGCCCCATGGGGCCCAACCGCACCCCACAAATGATAAAAAAAAGTGCAAAAGGTTTTTTGTGATAAACAACCTTTTATATGGGTTATTGGTTCATGTATTGGCCAAGACACTTAAGGTTGTGATCCACGTCATGGATCCCCATGCTCACAAGTCCTAACAAAATATGTAAAAAAAAATAACAAACATCGTTGTTTGCCCCCATTTTTACATAGGTACCGACAATTTTGCCCAATTTATTTTGGGGGTTTTGTGTGAAATTATTTACAATTTGCCTTTTTTATACATGTATAACAAATCGTGTAATTGAAATACTTTTCTGGGAGACATATTTCACTTTCTGAAACAAATTCAATGGTGCCTACACTTCAGCCATGACTATGTATTGGACAGTAAATTGTTCATCACTTAGTTTTTAGTTCTTTTGGAGATTTTAATTTTCTGGGAAAAATACTTAATTTTCATGAACAATTTCAAGGGTGCCAACACTTGACTGTATATTCCATAGTTCTTTCTAATAGGAACCTTAGGTCTGAAAGTTTGACATAATCCTGTAAAGACAACTCCAACATAGGAACTTGCAGTGAGATTTTCATGTTTTGCTGTTTCCTAGTTCTCGATTTATTCTTAATCAACATCTCTTGAACTAGATGCTGAGAGGTAGAGTTAGGATTAAGAACACACGTAGAGCTTGAAACGTGTCAGATTCCACTCTCTCCCCCTTACATGAATTTGTATTTTTATTATATGGCTGTTTAAATAAACTGGACTTTTATTTGTAAGGCACTCTTCCTTTTCCTTTATGTTATGTTTGTATCTAACGCCTATACTTCTTATTTGCTCTTCATCTTTATATTTTTTTCCCTCCACCTTGTTTTTTTTTTTGTTTTTATTTTACATACAATATGGCACAACTCAAAATTGCCCATTTAAAGGAGTTATATGGGACTTATAAAAAAAAAGAATGTGCCTAAGCACTAACAGGCAGGTAGCTGCCATCTACCTGCTTGTTGTGCCTGACATCATTCATCTCCATTACACAATACACATTGCCATAGAGGTTTTTTCACTTAGCGATCACTTGCCTACATGGCAACCTACGTCTCAAATAGGAACAGCATTTGTGGTCAGATCATGCTCCTGATTATTGTGACCTGACTATACCTGATTGCCAAAAGGGCTTCAGATATTGGAATCTAAATGATAATCTGCAGACTCACTCTGTGTCTCAGACCTTCTTTTGACTATGGATTCTTTAAAAAGAAATATTAATGAGCATCATGAAACGGTCTTACAATTTCAATGGGAAGAACTCAAATTTGTCCTTAGTAGGATATTAATAAAACATGAATTCAGTTTACAAAAAGAGAGAACAGCTGAAGTCTCCCATTTACTTGAGTGGATTGATCTCCTTGATAAACAACATAAATGATCTGCTTCTCTTCAAGTATACACAGACTCAATGCTAGAAAAGAGCTAAGGTCATTAATTGATTAATCTTATGCAAAATACAAAGAGGACACGGAAAGGTACTTGTATGAATTTGCAGATCATTGTGGCCACTCATTGGTAAGTTGATTACATACACACATGCAAAAAACATATGTATCCAAATTAAAAGAGGCTCCTAGACCAAAAGTTTATAACCCCACTGACATAGCTGAAGGTTGGTTGCTACTATGGCTCGCTATACAATATTCATGGCCAATACCACAAGATGCCATCTAATATTCTTAAAATAAAAATGAACAAAAATATTATGGACATTGCCCTTTCTTCTTACAGAAGTAATAGACACTGAAGAAGAGATAGGAGAGGCCATTCCCTACTAGAAAAATCCCAGAGCCAGATGTATTCAATATTAGATTGTATAAGATGTTTGCACCCCAATTATAACCATTCTTAGCAAACATGTTCAATAATATTTCAGAAGACTCCCCTTTGCTAACCAATCACTTGAGGCTCACATAATGGTTTTATCAAAGTCTAGTAAAGAACCAAATGCATGTCCTAATTTCTGTCAAACTAGCTGTAGCACCCGACGTTGCTTGGGATAGTAAGTTAGTTTTGAAGAGAAACATCGGTGCCACTCTGCCGTTTCTTCAATCCTTAAAGGTACCTTTACACGCCGCTACAGAAGGTTGAAAACAACCGGGTTTCGGAGACAAATGTATCTTGCACCGTCAAATCAACCCGAGGTAGTGGCGTGTAAACTAGCTTATTGCCACCTGTCACTTTCGGCACCTGTTTCAGAGTAGTGCTCTAAAACAGGTTGGTTTCAACCGATGGTAGCGGCGTCTAAATAAGGTACGGTAAGGTTTTTTTGACACCTAGTTAACTCCCTGGGGCGTGACACAGCCTCCGGGAAATTGCCCCCCTTCAGCGATCATTGGTGGAAGCTCCTGCGTTACGATTGGTTGTCGCTGCCTAGGGCGGCATATTTAAGAAGCTGACCAGTCACACTACACATTTGCTATAGCGTCATGTATTAGCCAGCCTTCCTGCGCTGGCTGGCCAATCATGATGGTATTGCATTATCCAATCATCGTACGAGTGTCTCGTAATCCACAACTCTGGCATGCCTATGTGTTGTCCCTGCTGCCCCAGGTCCTCCCATTTTACCTTCTGTAGCGGCGTGTAAATGAGGGACGGTGCTCTACAGAAGGTAACTTGTGGCACCCGGCGGTGCCTACAGGGATAGATTAAACCTTCTATAGAGCACCTTATAGCGGCATGTAAAGGCGGTATCGGGTACCGTTTGCAACCGTTGGAACGTGCTCGTGCACGTGAGACACCCGGTTGTTTCCAACCTTCTGTAGCGGCGTGTAAAGGTACCATTATTGTTACTCTAAAAACATCACAAATATTAAAGGTAACGCTATACGCGTTTTGAGGATAGGACCCCTTAATCTTTAGCTAAAGATTAAGGGGTCCTATCCTCGAAACGCGTATAGCGTTGCTCTTAATATTTGTGATGTTTTTAGAGTAACAATAAAGGATTGAAGAAACGGCAGAGTGGCACCGGTGTTTCTCTTCAAAACTAATTTTCAAGATGGAGCCAACTATCACATCGGTCTGCCTGGGAGGTCAGTGAGTCAGTGGTGGAGATACATTCCTCCTCCCATCCCTTGAACTAATCTTGTTGGGATAGTAAGTAGCTGTTCTTTGCTGTAACAAAATAGAATGGTTTAACAAAAAATTATTATTATCAGGCAAACCTGAGTTCAAATGTTCAAGCTTGCCTGATCTGCTGCAAATGCTACAAACCGCTGATGTGAAAGTAGCCTAAAACAGCAGCAATGAACATAACTTTTAATGCTAAACTAACAAAGCAATTATTCTCTAAATTTCCCTCAAGTGGCAGACATGCGCATTTAAATTCCTTGGTACACAAATTCTGTGGAACTTGGATGATCTGTATTATTTAAATTATACTGTATATTCATCCTTGCAAAACTTCTTCCAAATCTAATGAATTGTAACTTGAAACTCTTGTCCTGATTTGGTTGTTTTATATATGCCAGACCGTTCCTGTCTGTGTTCCTCAGATCTTCTTCTACTATCTCAACAAGGCTATTAGCATGTTTGCATGGAAAACATTGAGGCCTAGAATACACTCTAAAATATTGTGTGGACCCAAAAACAAAGGGGACTTTAGTCTGCCGCATCTGAAAACAATACCATCAGTCTCTGATTCATTTGAGAGCAGTGGACTGGTTGAGGTCTGTAGAACATAAGCAATGGGTGAAACTAGAAGGAGATTCCTCTTCTTGGACACTCACATCTCTACTTTGGATTGACAAAACACATGTACAATCTGAATAATTACCAATACTCATTTAACACTTTTTGAAAACTTGGGAGCTATTCTTAAGTTTATCATCTATCTGAAGTAGATGGGGTCCATTTATGCCCTTCTTTGGCAGTCCAGATTTCCCCCTTTCAGGTGCTGACTCCTTTCCAATCTGAGACAGATCTGTTGGTGTTAGGTTGAAACGTTTTTATGGGATCTGAGCTCTTTTCCTTCCTACACAAAACTTGATGGCTCTTGTCTAAGGGCCCTTTCACATCTGCGTTTATTTGAAATCGCGGCAGATGCGGTGAAAAAAACGCATCTGCCGCGATTGCCGCATAACCGATGCACGTTTTTTTTCGCGGCCGCACCTGCGGCAAGTGCAAAACCGCACTCGCCGCACCTGCCGCAAGTCCCCCTATACTTTCTATGGGGATTACCGCAACCGCGCCGCAAGTGCATCAGTTATGCGGCAATCGCGGCAGATGCGGTTTTTTCACCGCATCTGCCGCGATTTCAAATAAACGCAGATGTGAAAGGGCCCTTAGTAGACACCTATCCTGGCTGGCAAATTTCCAGCTCAGGTCATTTATAAATTCTCAGAAATCTTTGATTAGTATAAAAGATTTACTCACTTCGTTTGAAACCTTAATCACACAAGCTGGTTATTTTTGTATATAAATTCAGAGGAGAACTGGCAAAAAGCATTCATATTCTCCAACAAATTGCCTATTACTTACTATGTTCAGGGGGAAAACTACAAGATTCTATCTAGATGATATCGTTGTACCACTGTGAGGATAGCTCAAGGCGGTAGTTGCATGTGAGGGCCTCACTTCTTTGACGGCCTGGCCACCTTCATAGAGCAAGGAAGAGGGGGTTTGGTTGAGTGACCCTGGCTGGGTGTGCAAGCCTGGATTTAGGCCTAATTCGCAGACCGGAATTTTTCTACTGGGGCGTCACAGACACAGATTTTGGGTTGGTTTTTCAATAATTTTCTACTAAACATTGTGCACAGCACCACAAAAACACCGATACTACATGCACTGCAATTTACAAAGTATTTGTCAATTTGGCTTTAAGGCCCACTTTATCTTTGGGCTGCTCCATAATTCCTGGTACCACTGCTGACGCTAATCTGTCATCATCCTTCCTGCTTAGCATCACATTTCTGCAAGTTTGAGTCATTTAGTCCCCTACTCAACCTAGGGTAATGTCTCATCCACAGTTCTCTATAATAGTGCAAACGGAACCCTTCTTATCTAACACTTGTTCTTGTGCTGACCTCTTAGCTCTGGTCTCTGCCAAGCCTCCTTCCGAGACAAATTTGTTGAAAAGAAGGAGTAAAACCTTGCTGTTGTAGTAAAATTCAGATGTGCAGTAATTCTGGATTGTGAGTTTAATAAATCAATGCATATCAGAGATTAACATCTTTTTCATGAGAAGAAAAATCATATTATCTGTTTATGCCATGAACTCGTCGATCCACAGAAGAACCACCTAACATTTTCATGGACCCACCAATCCACAGTAAGCCATTAAATTATTTGTGAGCCCACCAACTCACAGCTAGCTGCTTTTATGATGCTCACACCTGCCTTCTGGACCATTGTCTGCACTCTAGCACCATATGTGAAGCTGCACTCACTGATTGGAATAGTCTTCAATGAGAGTCAGGTCAGCAGTTCTCCAGGTATAATAGTAGTGCCTACCCAAAAGTATTAATAAGAAGCAAGATTGGCACTCACTGAAATGTATTCAATGTCCTTTTATCTAAAATCCATAATTAAAGTGCATAATAGAAGTGTATAATAGGATGCGTTTCTGCTAATGCAGCCTTTTTCAAATTGCGTATATCACTACATGAAAAAACTGCTCTTAGGCCCCTTTCAGACTAGCTTCTGAAAAAAATGCGTCTTCCAAGGGTCCAGCCTAATGGCCACACATGCGACACACTTGCGGCAAGCCCCATGCATTGTGTATGGGAATAGTTTGTGCATAAACAGTAGACATTTACAATATCTACATTCATTCAACTACAAGCTTCAACTTAAATAATTTATTTTTTGAAATGATTTTGTTATCTAAAAAGTATTTACAAAAATTCACTATTTTAAAAAATTATTACGATAATCATATTTGAATTCTGTTCACTATCATTACATTTCCATGTTTTGATATCTACTATATAATTGTGTAAGGGTTTTTTGAGTCTGTCGCCGAAATCGTGCCGCCACACAGAGGCAGCTCATTGGCCGTCGCCACCGCCGACCAATCAGAATAGCGGCGCAGTGTATTTGAAATGTGGCGCCATGGCGCACGCCGCTATCCTAATTGGTCGGCACTGAACGCGGACGGGCAATCAGCATAGTGGCGCTCACCACGGCGCCATGTGTAAAATCTGAAGTCATGGGTGGATTTTACACATGGCGCCGTGACGTGCGCCGCTATGCTGATTGGCCGCCCGCGTTCAGCGCCAACCAATCAGGATAGCGGCGAGCGCCATGGCGCCATATTTCAAATACACTGAGTACAGTGTATTTGAAATATAGCACAAAGGCGGGCGCCGCTATTCTGATTGGTCGGCGCTGAATGCGGCGACCGATCAGAGACGCGGTGCACGGTTTGAATGCCGCTTCTCTGATTGGTCGCCGCTGTCAACGCCGACCAAGCAGAATAGTGGCGCGTTCCATGGCGCCATATTTGAAATGCACTGGGCACATTGTATTTTAAATATGGCGCCAGGGCGAGCGCCGCTATTCTGATTGGTCGCTGCGTTCAACGCCGACCAATCAGAGAAGCGGCATTAAAACTACTATTCTAGACTACCCGTTTAGAGTCGGGCCACCATCTAGTATATATATATATATATATAAATATTAATTGCAGCAATAAATCTGTTTTAAATATATCCAGAACAATTTCTACATAAATAATACTTTATATATATATTAAACTACATATTTACTACTTCATCTGTATCATACTCAATTGTACATGTTCGAAATTCGCAAAATCATAATGTCCTCACTGCTGCAAATTGCCAAGGGAGATCCCACATCTTGATGCAATCAACTCTGCTTATAAGACGCTCTCACAGAGGCAGTAGCAATCATATATGTAAATATATATCACAAGACGCACCATCTTATGAACAGAGAAAAAAATGTGAATATAATGGGGGATTCTCGCTTGGCACTGGGATTTGAGGCACACAGGATTATTTAAACAGTTCTGCCAGTTTATTAAGACATCACATAAACCACTTTCCAGGGACCAATGACCTTTCTTCACAGAAGAAGTTGCTTTACAGAACAGAAATGACCCACAGTCCACTTCAAGCTATGCGTAGGTCCGCACAGCATTTATGACCTACAGTCAGTATTCAAGCCCCTTTTGTAAGGTTTCCTTTCTGGAGCATGAGCCAATCTTCACACACTGACTCCTGTCAGTGCTGACATTTAGGAAGCAAATATTTTAAGTAATCTGCAGAAGTTAAGACTTATCACAACCTAGTAAGGTGAGCCTTATTTTAACTATTGTTTTATATTATTTGAAGTAAATGGCTGGCATGTATCGCAGAGACGGAAGCCCTCTGCAATGTAAGCCTGGACTGTTTGCTCTGGGATTTGTAGTTCCATGAAGTTTTGGTAATACATTCAAGGCCAGTTTTACAGAATTGTCAGAAGTGCAGGGTAGAACTGGCTATCCACATACCTACCATACATGGATCTGTTTCATGGGATATAATGGGATTGTTTGTTTTGTCACGTGGCCTCTCTGTGCTTGGAAGACGTTTACTTCCTAGAGGCACCATGTAAGGAGGCCATGTGTCTGGAGCCTGCGGTGGCCCTGTGTTTAGGAAGTTGCAGACTTGGGGGTCTTGTCTGACAGGAATCAGTGTGTGGAGCCTCGCTAAAGTTCCAGAAAAGTAACCTCACAAAAGGGGGTTGAATACTGACTATATGTCATAAATGTTTCTGTGAAGCCGTGTGGACGTACCCAAAGGAAGGCTTATGCTTGGTTCATGGAAAGTGGTTTATTTTGTGTTTATTAATAAACCAGCTGGACTGTTTAAATAGAAAATTTCCTGAGTGCCTGAATGCGGCAGTCAAGCAAGTATCCCTTTCACATTCGTTGAGCGCAGCCTCACACCTAACACTTGGGTAAGACCCTATTGTGTTTTTTGTATATTCCAGCTCTTTGAAGCCTCCTTTCAAGGACACATACCACTGGACTCAGTTCACTGACTGGGAAACCTATATCAAGTTCGGGGCAGCAGCTCATAACTGTGGGATGGAGATAATTCTCTGAATGTCCACCTTCTGAAGTCTTTCCCAGGGGTTCTGTTCCTGCTCTCCACCGATGCTAGTGTGACATATGCCACAAACACCCACCCTAAGACTCGGCTTGCATCAACCACTACTGTACAACAATATAGCTGTATGAAAGCTATTTTTTTGTGGGATGAGTAGTACTTTTCAACACCATTCATTCTGCTACATAGTGTACTGGAAAATGTGAAAAAGTTTCAACTGCGATGAAATTGCATAAAGTGCAATTTCACAATTTTTTTTTATTTACCATGTTCACTATATGGTAAAACTTACCTGGTTATATGTCTCCCTAGGTCAGCATGAATATGCAGATACCATACATCATGTGTAGTTTTTTTTTAAGTTGTACAACAAAAATTCTGAAATTTGTAAAAAAAATAAATATATATATATTCTGAGACCCGTAACGTCCTTATTTTTCGAGATCTTGTGCTAAGATGTGGCTAATGTTTGCCCCAAGTTGACTGTTTTATTGATACAATTAATTAATTGATGTAGATATAATGGTTTGATTGCCTCTTACTGCATTTTATTGCAGAGTCGCGGTGATAAAAAAACAGTCATTTTTTTCTCATTATGCAGTTAAAGATTTTGGGACCAAACAGTGTATATATAATTTTCAGGGGGCATTTCCCATTGTAGTCATAGTTATAAAAGGCAGAGGAGTTGGGATATTTTTTGACCATCTTAATAACAGATAGTTATTGATCACACTAAAGTATTATGCATGAAATCTTTATTGAAGAAATGATAAAAAGTGATAAGTGCAGTCCATACAAAAGAGGTTTTACAATATAAAGTCATAAAACGGGTCCAAGGACAGAGGATTTTCAGAGCTGTTTCCCTCAAATAAGGAAAGACAACCGGCAGATGTACATTGGTATAACAGGGTATTAACATAGCACCAAAAAGGTGCACAGATTTATAATGTTGGTCCAATATATCTAAATATGCCATGTTATAAATGGTCTCACAGTTCTCTTAAACCGGACATATATCAGACACAGGCACATACAGTACATCATTTTGTTCCAACAGAATGATCCCAGTTAGTTGGGAAGAGAAAAAATACATGTGACGTTTTTTTATTTAACACCCATAGTGGGAATGATGACATATGTGCACTTAGTTGTCTACTAGTCATCCATATGTAAATCAAGCCACCAACTAGTCTTTTTCTTTCTGCCCTTTGTTCTTCTTTACATTCCTCTAGTATACACGTAATTATTGGTTTATGTAAAGGCATATATTGATGCCTTATCAAGCTGCTTATATTAGATTCTAAATTTTAATGATAGCTTAATATTAATACTCAACTTTTTTATTAGTATTATTAAATATAAGTGGAATGTTCTGTTTTCATATAATAGTTGTTAAAACTTCATGAAAATATTTAAATTATATAAAAAATATGCAAGAATGGGCTGCAGTGTCTACTGTTTCCCATCAGGCAAATCTAAAATGTCATTAGTCAGCAAATGCAAAGTGAGTTGCCGATAGTGGATATTGACGGTTTGGGTTTCCAAGTGCATTTAGTGTGGCGGAACATTCCTCAGGGAGGATTTCAGGTAACATCCGGAAAGATGTAGGGCGCTCCCAAAGTGATGGAGTAAAGCCTTCTTCTTATTTTTTCAAAGCTTTATTCAAAAAAATAATTTAACAACAAAAAAAAAAAGGTTTTGATGCATAAAAAAGGGGGGTCATACAACGCGTTTCGGCTGAATATTTTGTACACACAGCGCTCCTCAGGTATGTCAGATGTATGATGTTCTGACATACCTGAGGAAGGCTGTGTGTACAAAATATTCAGCCGAAACGCGTTGTATGACCCCCCTTTTTTATGCATCAAAACCTTTTTTCTCTTTTTTTGTTAAATTATTTTTTTGAATAAACCTTTGAAAAATAAGAAGAAGGCTTTACCCATCACTTTGGGAGCGCCCTACATCTTTCTGGATGTTACCTGAAATCCTACCTTCTGTTACGGTCACACTAGCATTGTGATCCGAATGATCCGGGACAGGGCTGCACACCATAATTGCAGGACTATAATCATTAGACCAGGCATGGTCAGATAAGCAAGAGACAAGACATCTATAAGGTGAGCAATAAGATTTATTTACACCGCATAATAGATCCAGAACACGCTGCACTCAGATCTGCGCCATTTTTCTTGTTTATTCCTTACCCACCCTTTAGACTCCACAGCCTTGGAGATCTACATATATTGCAGAACATTCCTCAGACAACCATTCATAGCCTACAAAAATTAAGGACAGCGCTTCATGGGTTGGTGAATTACTTGCATACTTTATTCAGCATTCAGTAGCAACGTTTCGATCCTGTAAAAGGATCTTTATCAAGCACGATAAGATAAAGATCCTTTTATGGGATCGAAACTTGCTAATGAAGGCTGAATAAAGAATGTGAGTAATTCACCAATCTGTGAGCTGCTGTTCTTCATTTTTCTATATCGATGTGTATTCCAAGACGACTCCTTGGAGGTGATTGCCCACAGACTGGGGTTAAGACTACAACCCTATTGATCCACTGGGTGCTGTTGGCCATTTCTATTATTCATAAGCATTCATAACCTCACTGTTAGCAGCCACGTACATGTACATTTGTCTATTTCTGCATGATCCTCATACTCAATAGTGAATAAATCAAGATGTTTTGAAAATGTTCTTTCCAGTTTTCATTATATATGATTAACATATCTATCAATCCTATGATTTCCATAACTTTTCCTTATAAGTTTGGCTAGTCTCTTGTGTGGCTTGGCTTGGTCAGAGGTAACTATTAATTTATGTTTTTTTGTTTTTTTTTTAAAAACAACAACATACCAGGCTGAGATCATACAGCCACAATCTGAGAAAGCTGTATCTGCTTGTCAAGTTCTTATATCAGCTTAGCACTGGTTGGTTGTACCATAAATTCTGACTTGAAAAGTAAGACCTGTTTTATAATAGGTCAAAAAAGGTATGGAAAAGAGTTCTATACCATATAGATTACAAGGGTAATACACTGTACATAGGATATACCACTGTGGTAATTGTGAAATTCCTCTGCAGGGCTCATATTAGAAATTCTCACAAAAAACAGTTAGCCGTTGTAATATATGAACATACAGAGTCCTCCTGAGTAGGGTAAGTTCCTTGTAGACGTTCTTCTCTTTTACTAATACAAGAAAATGTTAATTGCTTGTGTGGCGCCCCTGTGGACCAGTGGCCACAGAGAGGCACAGCAGCTGGGACAGGTAAGCTAGACACTCCACACCAACAACCCACACACACCTCCGATCCTAAACCTAAGTTACTTCATGTCAGGCAAGAGATGGCGGGAGGAGCTAAGTAGTGGGTGGAATGGAGAATAGAGCCCGGGAAAGGGGGTGGAGGAACTAGACGAGAAGGACCTAGGAACACAAAGTTGAGGAGCATTTCCTGGAGGGTGAGGAAGAGGGAAGGTTCCCCAAGTCAAGACACCCTTCAGCTGAGCGCCAGAGGCAGAAAGAATAACGGGGCCCGGCGGCCGACAGCACCTGGGCATACGGAGCCGGGTCACGTCGCCGTGACGTTCCCCTCTGCAGACTGACGAGAGGACCTGGTTCCAAGTACCCTTGCCTGGGGCGCGACACTTGCCTCACTGTAGAGTAGTAACTCAGAATTTTTTTTAACACCTTCACGCCCAGCCGATTTTCCTGTTTTTGTTTTTCCTTCCCTTTTTCCAAAAGCCATAACTTCATTGTTTTTCTGTCAATATAGACATATAAGGGCTTCTTTTTGTGGGACAAGTTATACTTTTGAATGAAATTATTCATTTTACCATATAACTGTACTGGAAAAGAGAAAAAAATTCCAAGTGTATTGAAATTGCAAAAAAAAGCGCAATTAGGGCCCTTTCACATCAGCGTTTTTTGAAATTCGCGGCAGATGCGGTGAAAAAACCGCATCTGCCGCGTTTGCCGCATAACCGTTACACTTGCGGCGCGGTTGCGGTAATCCCCATAGAAAGTATAGGGGGACTTGCGGCAGGTGCGGCAAGTGCGGTTTTGCACTTGCGGCAGGTGCGGCCGCGAAAAAAAACGCGGCTGACTGCGTTTTTTTTCGCGGCCGCACTTGCCGCAAGTGCAAAATCGCACTTGCCGCACCTGCCGCAAGTCCCCCTATACTTTCTATGGGGATTACCGCAACCGCGCCGCAAGTGTAACGGTTATGCGGCAAACGCGGCAGATGCGGTTTTTTCACCGCATCAGCCGCGAATTTCAAAAAACGCTGATGTGAAAGGGCCCTTACACAATTTTTTTTTTTTTTTATTCACCATGCTCACTATCTACTATATAATTGCCGTAGGCACGTTTATGTCGGCCCCCGGCACGCCGTGGCTATGTCACACTGTGACGTCACCACGTCGTGCGAGGCATTGCCCGCGCAGCGGGCATTGCGAGCCGTCGCAATGCCCGCGTAGCGGGCATTGCGACCCCTAGCGGGTGGGCAGGGGGGCCTAGCGCATCGTGCCACTCGGCATGAGGGGCCCATTGCCTCCACCCCCTGGGGGGCCCCGTGCTGACACCAGCCGCCCGCCGTCCGCCCGGAGAGGAGGGAGGACGGAACTTCCTGTCCGGCAGCTCTGCCCGCCCCTCCTCTCCTCCTACAGCACACGCACGGGCCGCGGCGCGGTGAGTCTGCACTCCCCCCGGCCCTCACATCTGTCTGACAGCACCCCCCCCGGTCCTCACATGGGGGTCCTGGGTGCTGATCTTGCCCCAGGGCCCGGAGCATGCCAGCTACGCCTCTGCGCTCCAGCCTCCGCTCTCCTTTCCAGCCTCCGCTCTCCCCTCCAGCCTGTGCTCTCCCCTCCAGCCTCCGCTCTCCCCTCCAGCCTCTGCCCTCCAGCCTCTGCCCTCCAGCCTCCGCTCTCCCCTCCAGCCTCTCCCCTCCAGCCTCCGCTCTCCCCTCCAGCCTCTGCTCTCCCCTCCAGCCTCTGCCCTCCAGCCTCTGCTCTCCCCTCCAGCCTCTGCTCTCCCCTCCAGCCTCCGCTCTCCCCTCTGCCCTCCAGCCTCTGCTCTCCCCTCCAGCCTCCACTCTCCCCTCCAGCCTCCCCTCTTCCCTCCAGCCTCCCCTCTTCCCTCCAGCCTCCGCTCTCCCCTCCAGCCTCCGCTCTCCCCTCCAGCCTCTGCCCTCCAGCCTCCGCTCTCCCCTCCAGCCTCCGCTCTGCCCTCCAGCCTCTGCTCTCCCCTCCAGCCTCCGCTCTCCCCTCCAGCCTCCGTTCTCCTCTCCAGCCTCCCTTATGCCCTCCAGCCTCTGCCATCCAGCCTCCGCTCTCCCCTCCAGCCTCTCCCCTCCAGCCTTTCCCCTCCAGCCTCCGCTCTCCCCTCCAGCCTCCGCTCTCCCCTCCAGCTTCCCGCTCTGCCCTCCAGCCTCCGCTCTCCCCTCCAGCCTCCGCTCTCCCTTCCAGCCTCCGCTCTCCCCTCCAGCCTCCGCTCTCCCCTCCAGCCTCCGCTCTGCCCTCCAGCCTCCGCTCTCCCCTCCAGCCTCCGCTCTCCCCTCCAGCCTCTGCTCTCCCCTCCAGCCTCTGCTCTCCCCTCCAGCCTCCTGCTCTCCTTTCCAGCCTCCGCTCTCCCTCCACCTCCGCCTCCTCTCCCTCCAGCCTACGCTCCTCCCCTCCAGCCCTCGCTCTCTCCCTCCAGCCTCCGCTCTCCCCTCCAGCCTCCTGCTCTCCCCTCCAGCCTCCGCTCTCCCTCCAGCCTCTGCCCTCCAGCCTCCGCTCTGCCCTCCAGCCTCCGCTCTCCCCTCCAGCCTCCCGCTCTCCCCTCCAGCCTCCGCTCTCCCCTCCAGCCTCTGCTCTGCCCTCCAGCCTCCGCTCTGCCCTCCAGCCTCTGCTCTGCCCTCCAGCCTCTGCTCTGCCCTCCAGCCTCCGCTCTGCCCTCCAGCCTCCGCTCTGCCCTCCAGCCTCCGCTCTCCCCTCCAGCCTCCGCTCTGCCCTCCAGCCTCTGCTCTGCCCTCCAGCCTCCGCTCTCCCCTCCAGCCTCTCCCCTCCAGCCTCCGCTCTCCCCTCCAGCCTCCGCTCTCCTCTCCAGCCTCCGCTCTGCCCTCAGCCTCCGTTCTCCCTCCAGCCTCTGCCCTAAGCCTCTGCCCTCCAGCCTCTCCCCTCCAGCCTTTCCCCTCCAGCCTCTCCTTTCCAGCCTCCAGCCAATCCCTCCAGCCTCCAGCCAATCCCCTCCAGCCTCCGCTCTCCCCTCCAGCCTCTGCTCTCCCTTCCAGCCTCCGCTCTCCCCTCCAGCCTCTGCCCTCCCCTCCAGCCTCCGCACTCCTTCCAGCCTCCGCTCTCCCCTCCAGCCTCCGCTCTGCCCTCCAGCCTTCGCTTTCCCCTCCGACTCCGCTCTCCCCTCCAGACTCCGCTCTCCCCTCCAGCCTCCGCTCTCCCCTCCAGCCTCCGCTCTCCCCTCCAGCCTCTCCCCTCCAGCTCTCCCCTCCAGCCTCTGCCCTCCAGCCTCTGCCCTCCAGCCTCCGCTCTCCCCTCCAGCCTTTCCCTTCCAGCCTCCGCTCTCCCCTCCAGCCTCTGCCTCCAGCCTCTCCCTCCAGCCCTGCCCTCCAACCTCCGCTCTCTCCCTCCAGCCTCTCCCCTCCAGCCTCTGCCCTCCAGCCTCTGCCCTCCAGCCTCTGCCCTCCAGCCTCGCTCTGCCCTCCAGCCTCCGCTCTCCTTTCCAGCCTCCGCTCTCCCCTCCAGCCTCTCACCTCCCTTCCAGCCTCGCTCTCCCTTCCAGCCTCCGCTCTGCCCTCCAGCCTCCGCTCTGCCCTCCAGCCTCCGCTTTCCCCTCCAGCCTCCGCTTTCCCCTCCAGCCTCTGCTCTCCCCTCCAGCCTCTGCTCTCCCCTCCAGCCTCCGCCTCTGCCCTCCAGCATCCGCTCTCCCCTCCAGCCTTTCCCCTCCAGCCTCCCCTCTCTCCTCCAGCCTCTGCCCTCCAGCCTCTGCCCTCCAGCCTCTGCCCTCCAGCCTCTCCCTTCCAGCCTCTGCCCTCCAGCCTCTGCCCTCCAACCTCCGCTCTCCCCTTTAGCCTCTCCCCTCCAGCCTCCGCCTCCCCTCCAGCCTCTGCCCTCCAGCCTCCCGCTCTCCCCTCCAGCCTCTGCCCTCCAGCCTCCGCTCTCCCCTCCAGCCTCCGCTCTCCTTCCAGCCTCTGCCCTCCAGCCTCCGCTCTCCCCTCCAGCCTCTGCCCTCCAGCTTTCACTCTCCCCTCCAGCCTTTCCCCTCCAGCCTCCGCTCTCCCTCCAGCTCTGCCCTTCAGCCTCCGCTCTCCCCTCCAGCCTCCGCCTTCCCCTCGAGCCTCCCTCTCCCCTCCAGCCTCCGCTCTCCCCTGTAGCCTCTGTTCTCCCCTCCAGCCTCTGCCCTCCAGCCTCCGCTCTCCTCTCCTGCCTCTGCCCTCCAGCCTTCGCTCTCCCCTCCAGCCTTTCCCCTCCAGCCTCTGCCCTCCAGCCTCCAGCCTCTGCCCTCCAGCCTCCAGCCTCTGCCCTCCAGCCTCCGCTCTCCCCTCCAGCCTCCGCTCTCCCCTGCAGCCTCTCCCCTCCAGCCTCCGCTCTCCCCTCCAGCCTCCGCTCTCCTCTCCAGCCTCCGCTCTGCCCTTCAGCCTCCGTTCTCCCCTCCAGCCTCTGCCCTAAAGCCTCTGCCCTCCAGCCTCTCCCCTCCAGCCTTTCCCCTCCAGCCTCTCCTTTCCAGCCTCCAGCCAATCCCCTCCAGCCTCCAGCCAATCCCCTCCAGCCTCCGCTCTCCCCTCCAGCCTCTGCTCTCCCTTCCAGCCTCCGCTCTCCCCTCCAGCCTCTGCCCTCCCCTCCAGCCTCTGCCCTCCAGCCTCTGCTCTGCCCTCTAGCCTCTGCCCTCCCCTCCAGCCTCCGCTCTCCCTCCAGCCTCCGCTCTCCTCACCCCTCCATATGCAATGTACAGTATCTACTATATAATTGCCGTAGGCACTTCCGTGTCGGTCCCTGAAAAGACCATGGCTATGTCACTCTGTGACGTCAGCACGGCGAAGCATTGTGAGTCGCTGGCCTGCGCGAGCAATGACCGCGAGGCCATTGCTCGCGCAGGCTGAGTACGAGCAATGCGAGTCGCTGGCCTGCGCGAGCAATGGCCGCGAGGCCATTGCTCGCGCAGGCTGAGTACGAGCAATGGCCGCAAAGCGGCCATTGCGAGTCGCTGGCCGAAAATTGAACCAGAGGCTCGGCCTCAAAGTTAACGATTTACCGGTCAGGTAGCGCGAGCAATGGCCGCGAGGCCATTGCGAGTCGCTGCCTGAGCCGCGCTTCTAATTGGTCGGCGCCAGCGAGTCGTTACACTTGCGGCGCGCTTGCGGTAATCCTCATACAAAGTATAGTATTCTAGACACCCGATGCATTTGCATCGGGCTCACAGCTAGTATGGAAAAATTGACACGTCAGTATGATGCCTCAGGTTGGTACACGTTTGTAGATACCAAACATGTATACTTTTACTTTTATCTAAGTGGTGAAAAAAATTCAGAAGTTTGTAAAGAAAAACTATTGTGCTTTTGTCGCCATTTTCTGTGACCTGTAGCGTTCTAATTTTCTGATCTGGGGCTGTGTGGTGGCTTATTTTTTGCAGCTTGAACTGATGTTTCTAATGTTACCATTATTAGGTAGATGTGATCCTTTGATTGCCTGTTATTGCATTTTATTGCCATATTTTGGTGACCAAAAACGTAACTTTAGCGTTTGGACATTTTTTTTCCATTACGAAGTTTCCAGATCAGTTTAATTGATTTTATATTTTGATACATCAGGCATTTCTGAACACAGTGATGCCAAACATGAGTATTTTTTTCAGTGGCGGCAAAAGGGGGTGATTTGAAATTTTATATATTTTTTTTTAAATTTCAGATTTTTTAAACTTTTTTTTTCTTAACTGTCCCTTTATTTTACATGGCTCCTTAGGATGCTTCAGCAATGCACTGTTCGATCGCTTGGGTTATGCAGAAAGATGCTTCATCATCCCTCTGCACAGCACAAATAATTGCATTCTGATAGTGACTAGTGATGGGCGAATCCTAAATTACTCGGAATCGCTTGACTCTAGCGAGTCCGAGCACAGGACTCGCTACTCGTTGCGAGTCTAGCGAGTCCAATGTTAATGAATGGGGAAGCGAGTAATAGCGAGTAGTGTGCGATTTACAAATCACAGATGTGTCTCGGAAGCTTCAGCTTGAAGCAATCCTAGTTTTGCCATTGATTTGCATTGGGCTCGTTTACTTTGCAAGTAATCGCTGGGAAACTCGCACAGATAAGAGTCCTGTCTGCTCTGTGTGCTGGCTGCCGCAGCTCCAGGGTCCTAGAGCCCGCCTGCTGCCTGATGTAGCAGTGCTGAGAGATTGTTCTCAGTCTGCTCATTCCCTGTGCATAGACATCTATATCTATGCACAGGGATGAGCAGAGAGGACATCGCGTTTTGGACTGCGTCGGACGGAAGAGGATTTTTTAAATTAAAGATGGAGTCCCTAATGGCTTTTTTTTTTATTTCTAATAAAAAATTTTCTCTGTGTTTGTTTTTTTTAAAACAATTTAATAGAAATTCATGGCGGTCATGTCTAATATTGGCGTGACCGCCATAAATTTCGGGCTTAGGGCCAGCTGATAATACAAAGCTGGCCCTAACCTCTTTATTACCCAGCGTGCCACCGCCACCAGGGCCGCTGGAAGAGCGGGGTTCAGCGCCAGAGGATGGCGCTTCAATGAACGCGCCATCTTCTGGGGCGGCTGCGGGCTGCAATTTGCAGCGGGGGGTGCCCAGAAAGCTTGGGCATCCCTGCGCTGCGGATTCCAGCCCCCAGCTGCTTAGCTGTACCTGGCTAGACATAGAAATTGCGCGGAGCCCCATGCATTTTTTTAAATTATTTCATGAAATTCTGAGATTCTGACTCTGAGACTCTGACTCTGACTTTGAGACTCTGACTCTGAGACTCTGACTCTGAGACTCTGACTCTGACTCTGAGACTCTGACTCTGAGGACTCTGACTCTGAGACTCTGACTTTGAGACTCTGACTTTGAGACTCTGACTTTGAGACTCTGACTCTGAGACTCGACTCTGACTCTGACTCTGAGACTCTGACTCTGAGACTCTGACTCTGAGTCAGACTCTGACTCTGAGACTCTGACTCTGAGACTCTGACTCTGAAATTCATGAAATAATAAAAAAAAAATGCGTGGGGCTCCGCGCAATTTCTATGTCTAGCCAGGTACAGCTAAGCAGCTGGGGGCTGGAATCCGCAGCGCAGGGATGCCCAAGCTTTCTGGGCACCCCCCGCTGCAAATTGCAGCCCGCAGCCGCCCCAGAAGATGGCGCGTTCATTGAAGCGCCATCCTCTGGTGCTGAACCCCGCTCTTCCAGCGACCCTGGTGGCGGTGGCACGCTGGGTAATAAAGGGGTTAATACCAGCTTTGTTATACAAGCTGGTATTAAGCCCGAGATTCTTAATGTCAGGTCACGTTTGACCCAGCCACTAAGAATCTCCAATAAAGGGTTAAAAAAACACAACACAGAGAAAATTTTTTATTTGAAAAAAAAAAAAAAGCCATTAGGGACTCCATCTTTAATTAAAAAAATCCAATTCCGTCCGACGTAGTCCAAAACGCGATGTCCTCTCTGCTACATCCCCTATGCATAGATATAGATGTCTATGCACAGGGAATGAGCAGACTGAGAACAATCTCAGCTCTGCTACATCATGTCTGTGAGCAGGCGGGCTCTAGGACCCTGGAGCTGCACAGAGAAGACAGCTGGACTCGGCTCGCAAAAGTAACAGCAGTTACTTTGCGAGTTTCCCTGCTATCACTGGCACAGTAGCCGAGTCTAATGCAAGACAATGGCAATCCTAGTTTTGTCAGCATTTGCCATTGATTTGCATTGGACTCGTGCGAGGAAACGCTGGGAAACTCGCAGAGTACCGAGTCCTGCGAGTCCCTTACTACTCGCCGAGTAACGAGTCCTAGCGAGTAGATTCGCCCATCCCTAATAGTGACGCCTTTCGGGCATCACTGGCAGGAAGTGAGACGTGACAAAAATCGGGGTCATCAGCTGATTCTACACTGTTGCTGTCATGGCAAGACATTGAGGCCCTATGATCACATCTTGGGGGTGCCAATACAAGCGGGCACATTCCTGCGCAGTGCTTTAGATTGCGCTGTCAGTGATTGAGAGCGAAATCTAAAGGATTAACTGTGCTGAACAGATATCTGATCCAATCTGTACTGTTAGCTTAACATGTCAGCTGATCTGATCAGCTGACATGTACAGGAATTGATGCAAACTCAGAGCATGAGCCTTCATCAAAAGGAGGAAGGAGGCCAAGAGTGTACATATACACCCTTGGACATGAAGGATATTTCTATGCTATTACCTCAACACTCTACGAACACAATTGTACTTATGTTAACAATGCTGATAACTAGTGCTTGACATTAATTGCATCTATAAGTTACATGACCTGAAAAATACACAAATTATAGCACAAACGTACTATTCTGTACTCTCCCTTGACATTGCCAGTGAAGACTAGTCTAATTTAATCCAGCTCAACTAAATTCAGGTCAAACTGAAATAGATTTGCTTAATAAGCAGATTGTTCTACCACCACCCCAGTATTGTGGGGGAAAATAAGTATTTGATACTCTGCCGATGTTGCAAGTTTTCCCACCTGCAGACAATAGGGAGGTCTGTAATTTTTATCATAGGTACACTTCAACTGTGAGAGACAGAATGTGAAAAAAATAAAAATAAACAAAGTCACATTTTATGATATTTACATAATTAAGTTGAATTTTTTTTGCATGAAATAAGTATTAAATTCAATAGAAAAGCAGAACTTAATATTTGTTACAGAAGCCTTTGTTTGCAATTACAGTTGAACGTTTCCTGCAGTTCATGACCAAATTTGCACACACTGCAGCAGGGATTTTGGCCCACTCCTCCATACAGATCTTCTGCAGATCTTTCAGATTTTGGGGCTGTAGCTGGGCAACATAAAAGTTTAGCTCTCTGCATAGATTTTCTACTTGCTTCAGGTCTAAAGACTGATTAGGCCACTCCAGAACCTTGAAATGCTTCTTACAAAGCCACTTCTTAGTTGTCCTGGCTGTGTGTTTCGGGTCATTTTCATGCTGGAAGACCCAGCCATGACTCATCTTCAATGCTCTTACTCAGTGAAGGAGGAGGATATTGGCCAAAATCTTGTGATATATGACCCCATCCGTCCTCCATGCAATAAGGTGTAGTCATCCGGTTCCCTTTGCAGAAAAGTACTCCCAAAGTATGTTGCTTTCACCCCCATGCGTCACAGTTGGGACAGTGTTCTTGGGGTTGTACTCATCCTTCTTCTTCCTCCAAACACACTGAGTGAATTTGATACCAAAATATTGTAGTTTGGTCTCATCTGGCCACATGACTTTCTTCCATACCTCCTTTGGATCATCCAGATGATCATTGGCGAACTTCAAACGGACCTTGACATGTGCTGGCTGGAGCAGGGGAACCTTGTGTGCCCTGCAGGATTTTAATCCATGACAGAGTAGTGTGTTACTAACTATAATCTTTGAGACTGTGGTCTCAACTCTCTTCAGGTCATTGACCGGGTCCTCCCTTGTAGTACTGGGCTGATTCCTGACCTTTTTCTAGAATCATCCTTACCCCACGAGGTGAGTTCATGAATGGAGCCCAAGAGCAAGGTAGATTAACAGTCATCTTGTGTTTCTCCCATTTTCTAATAATTTCATCATTTTTAAGGTTAGACTTTAAGTCCATCTAGTTCAACACATAACTTAATATATTGATCTAGAGGAAGGTAAAAAAAAAACGTGGTAAAAACTAAGCTCCACATTGGGGGAAGAAATTCCTTCCCAACTCCACATGTGGCAATCAGACTAGTTCCCTGCATCAATGCCCTGTCAAGGAATCTAGCATATATAACTGGTCATATTATATTTTTCAAGAAAGGCATCCAGTCCCTCTTCTTAAATTGCACCAACAGTTGTTGCCTTATCACCAAGTTGCTTGGATATTGTCCTTTAGCCATCCCAGCCTTGTGCAGGTCTACAATTTTGTCCCTGTTGTCCTTAGACAGTTTTTTAGTCGTAGGGCCCATTCACATCAGCGGTATTTTCAAATCGCGGCAGATGCGGTGAAAAAACCGCATCTGCCGCGATTACCGCATAACCGCGATACTTGCGGCAAGCCCCATGCAATGTCTATGGGGCTTGCGGTAAGGGTGCGGCAGGTGCGGCAAGTGCGGTTTCGGCACTTGCGGCAGGTGCGGCCGCGAAAAAAAAACGCTGCTTGCTTTTATACAAGTAAGGGTGCTTTCACATCTGCGTTTTTGTAATTCGCGGCAGATGCGTGAAAAAACCGCATCTGCCGCGTTACCGCATAACCGTTCCACTTGCGGCGCGGTTGCGGTTTTTCTATGCAAAGTATAGGCATACTTGCGGCAGGTGCGCAAGTGCGGTTTTGCACTTGCGGCAGGTGCGGCCGCGAAAAAAAACGCAGTAAGCCGCGGTTTTTTTCGCGGCCGCACCTGCCGCAAGTGCAAAACCGCACTTGCCGCACCTGCGCAAGTATGCCTATACTTTGCATAGAAAAAACCGCAACCGCGCCGCAAGTGGAACGGTTATGCGGTAAACGCGGCAGATGCGGTTTTTTCACCGCATCTGCCGCGAATTACGAAAAACGCAGATGTGAAAGGCCCTTACAAGCTTAAGCAGGAGCAATTAATACAGGTAATGAGTGCAGAGTTGGAGAGCTTCTAAAAGAAAAGCTAGCAGGTCTGTGAGAGCCAGAACTGGTAGGTAATGAAGTAATTTTTTTCATACAATAAAAGGGAGTTTAAATATTTAAAAATAATACAAAGGGATTTTCTGGATTTTTTTTTAGAGTCTTTCACAGTTGAAGCGCACCTGCAATAAAAATTACAGACCTCTCCTTTCTTTGTAGGTGGGAAAACATGCAAAATCATCAGTGTACCAGATACTTATTTTTTCCCCTATATGTATTATTTTGTGTTGTACAAGAGTTGCTTTGTTAGCCATCATCACAAATATAACCTTTCTTGATTAGCAAAAGTTATTAAAAATACGTTTTTTTGAAAAAAAAAGTTATAAAGTAGGCCTCACCTCCTCGCTCTCCGAGTATGTCAACCTCCTAGAGCCTGAGTACTAAACATTTACATTGAAGTCAACGAGTCCTCTCTAACATTAGTTTTCTATTTAAATGTGGCAGCTATAGACAATTTCTGAACTGCTTTTTATAAAGTAAAGCAGCATATTAAGCATGACCACTGCCCACAATGATGGAGGAACAAATAGAATAAAAAATACAATCAGAATAACATGAGAAATTTCAATAATGTAATTTGAAAAAAAAAACTATACATTCCTTTTAAAGAGTAATTTTTAATTGTACCAGTGGCATATAAATTTAGAGTGTATCTACGACATTGTTTACACTCACTGGTTTTATGAAATTAGAATAAATTTACGTTTGAATAACTGAAAAAAAAAATCAAGCATTTCCCTTCCCAACCATATATTTATTGAACTTATCCATGCTGAGCCGACATAATTGGACAGTATTTATGGCATAAATCTTAGATAAACAGTGAAATCTGTGCCATTGCCTTGATTTCAAATAATGCTGAAATAGGCCGTATTTCCTCCATAGTAACAGGAAGGTTTTACATCTGGACTGACATCTTCCTTACACATTCCTTATTAACTTGTGATAAATTAAAATGTTTTACTATTTTACTTGTCTTCTCGGATTCTCTTGATTATACTTCTGACGGTTTCATCTCAGTTGGTAAGTGTTTTTTAAGCAGTAAAACTCCAGCTCAGATTGGCATCAGATAAATGGATGCTAATTGTAATTGTAACTGATGAACAACTGATGACACATTCCATGAGTTTATCATTATACACCATCAGAAGATGGATCTGCCGAGCAAAGAATCTATCTTTTTGACAGGTATTACTCTGTAATGTATGAGCTGTACAAATGATGGGGGAGTTCACCTCCTTAGACTTGAAGAATGTTTCTCTTGTTTGTCAAATACCGCTGTGGCTTAGACACGTGTTGATTATCTAGGACACAATGATTCCATTTCTAAATAGGGGAGAATTTCCTGTAAGCGACACATTTTAACATTCATAATGGAGCGTTTAGAGACATTTACCGGAACGTTAAATGTTAAAAATATTCATAATAAAATTGTTAAAACCATCAGATACTATTAAATGTTGTAGTGCATTCATATGATTACACAAAGTGAATCATTGTTGCTTTTCATCCCCCATCTTTTTTCTGATTTCCATTTTTGTCACATGTTCTTCCTATATTTTTCATGGTGTGAAGTATACCTTCGATGCTGTAGTTGGCCAGTATTTTCTTTATAGACGGAGATCAGGTGTGATGTGAAACCAGATAGTTTAGCCTGGGACTTGTAGTACCAGGAATGTTACTTTATTCTAAGGGTTAATTGTCATAGAATGGCCAGAAGTGTTGGGATGGACTTATCACCCAGATACCTCCCATAGGTGTATCTCATAGATATAATGAGACTACTGGCATCACATGATTGTGATGTAAGGAAGCTCCTGCAACTTCCTGTTTGGACCACATGGCCGACCATCATGTCTGAGAGAGGAGCAGGCTAAAGCTCCTGAAAGTCATGGAAGCAACCATTACCTAGAGGATCTGGATGCATGACATGTGCCAAGAAAGAGCAAGTCCAAGGACCTGGTGGGTGATCCCTCTGAGTGTCCTTCTTGACGACAAGACTGGCAGGAGTCAGTCTGAAACCTGCTAAGCTGAAAGAGCAAGTAAAACCAGAGTGGGACTTTGTGTGCTGACGGAGGTTGTACCCGCTGAAGTGTTCGGACGTACATGCTGAAGTTAATGGATGATATGTTAAGTACCCTGCATGTGGACTGTTGTTGTGGTTATTGGCTACATAACCAGAGTAGCAGTTTTTGACTGATAATAAACCAGATGGACTATCTTTTATAAGAACTATTGCTGTGTTTCTGAATATTGTGCAGTAAGCGAGTGTCCCCAACATGTACATCAAGTGCTTCTTCACAATGGATAAAACCTTTACTCATTAAAGTTTTTTTTTGTCACATATACATCCTAAAGAACTGTGCATTTTTATATCTAAGTCACAAATCAAACTCCCCTCATTCAAGAGAATGGGTCCATGGAAAAAAGGACAGGACTTAGATGCGCAAAATTGTCTGGAATCTATTGCGGACACCATGTCGTGTTTGCAGAGCCCCTGATGTGCCTAAACAATAGAAACCCCCACAAGGGATCCTATTTTTGAAACTGTCTCTCCTTAACTGTCTGCTTGCCAAATTATTAATAAAAGGTGTCCAAAGACAATAACCACACTTGACTCGGGTGCATGTATGGGAAAATTTTAAGTTTATTAGGAAGCACATACATTTATACAGACAGTTCTGGGGGTGGTAGCCCCAGGATAAGACCATTCATTAATTGATTACAAAATATTAAACCTAACTAATCGTTGGTTACTAATAGCTGAGAGATGATTGGATTATGCAAATCTATTCTAAATCTATTCTAAATACATATTTATCCTTGTACTTTTCCATCATTTAGTGTTATTGATGTTATTGACCCATCACAATCCTGCCTTACAAAAACATGCTAGACATTGTCTTCATTACCAAACTATGTGGCCTTCACCATTTCTCTAAACACAGTCTATAACCTGCAGTAAACAACACTTTATATAAAAACACTCAGAGTCTACTTATTTCTATTAGGCTGAAGGCACACTATCCGTGTGCGTCGCGCGAGTGCAATGCGAGGGAGACTCGCATTACATTCGGACCAGTATCATTAAATGATACTGGTCCCATTACAGCGAGTTCCTCGCATTACACTCGCATTGCAAGGGAAAACATGCTGCTATTGAACGCGATTTCCCGCGTGAGTGGACAATGTAAGTATATGGGTGCGAAAAAATCTTGCATTCATACAGCACACTGTGCGATAGTTGCACACGTGTGCTTTAAAAATGGCTTCAAACTTCGCGGCTGTCAAAGCCGGTTTCCTGGTACAGTGAGCAATCATCTTTCACCACTGTGACAGCAGCAGTGAAAGATCATTCATAAAAACACAGCCGCTGTCCACATTGTATATTTTGCGGGGTTAACCTGCATATTAACTCCGTCTGCAGCACAGAGGCTGCCGATGCGGCTAATAAGCCAGTCTATGCAGGGTTAACCACATGTTTGTGTGGTGCCAGCTTGGGTCTGGGTATGTCCACACTTCCTGGACCCAAGCTAACATCACACACTGGGTCAGCAGCAGTTTATGATCTTTATTCTTAAAAGCCGGCAATTTTTGGTAGCCAGTAAATTACTGTATTTGCCTGGTGGCTCCTGTACTTAGGAGCTCTCCATGTTCCTGTACCCTAATAGCGTACAATGACAGCCGCTGTCCTTGGTGCTGATGTATGAACATCAACACCCTGCCCTGCATACATTCAAACTCCAGTGCACTGGCTAGGGTGCTGATTCACATACAGTAATTTATTGGTTCCAGAAAATTGTCGGCTTTTAAGAATAAAGATCATTAATCCCTGCTGACCCAGTGATGGTACCTTTACACGCCGCGACGGCAGGCTGGATACATCCCGCTACAGGCTACAAATGTAGCTTGTAGCGTCAATGTAGCCCGTCGTAGCGGCGTCTGAAGACGCGACGCTACAGCCGGCGACAGATACATCTGTTTATGGGCTCTGCTCGAAAACTGATGGCTACATCGCCGATGGTAGCGAGCTGTATCGGCGTGTAAAGAAGCACCGGAAGGGAACTCTGGACACCCTGCGATGTAGCTGCAATGTAGCTAAGGCGTGACCCAGGCTCCGGGATACCCCGCCCCATCACCGATCATTGGAGGAAGCTCCTGCATGACGATTGGTAGTCGCTGCCTAGGGCGGCATATTTAAGGAGCTGACCAGTCACACTACACAATCGCTCGAGCGTGCTGTATTACTCAGCCTCCTGCGATGCCTGGCCAATCATGATGATATTGCGATGTCCTATCATCGTACGGACGGCTCGTAATCCAAGATTGTGGCACGCCTATGTGCTGTCCCTGCTGCACCAGGTCCTCCCATAGTAGCTGGTTGTAGCGGTGTGTACATGAGCTACAGCTGGCTACTTGAGACACCCGGCGATGTAGCTAGCTACAGATGTAGCGTGGCGTAGCGCACCTTATGGCGGCGTGTAAAGAGGGTGCGTTGACCGTTTGTAGCCGTTTGAGCGTGCTCGTGCACGTGAAGTAGCGGGATGTATCCAGCCTGCCGTCGCGGCGTGTAAAAGTACCATGAGTGATGCCAGCTTGGGTATCCACACTCCCTGGAACCAAACTGCCATCACACAATGGGTCAGCAGGGGGCTATACTCTTAAGAGCGTGAAATTTCAGAACCTCGAACAGCGGCTGTCATATCACGCTATTGTAGTACGTTAGCTGGGACAGATCCTGAGTGCTGAAGCCGGCTGGCAAAAACAGTAATTTACTGTTTATGATAATTGCCGGCTTTTAGTAATACACATAATTAACCCCTGCTGACCCATTGTGTGATGGCAGCTTGTGTCCAGGGAGTTTGGACATACCAACACACAAACGTGGTTAACCCTGCATAAACTGGCTTATTGGCTGCATCGGCAGCCTCTGTGCTGACATGCAGTACAGAGGCTGCAGATGGAGTTAATATGCACGTTATCCCCACAAAATTTATAATGTGGACAGCGGCTGTGTTTTTATAAATCATCTTTCACCGCGGTGAAAGATGATTGCATACTGTGCCGCCAACCCGGGAAATTGAAACTCTGCAGCTTTACAGCAGCAGAGTTTAAATTCACTGGTAAATGCTGTCTGCGGACCTGAAGTTTGCTTCAGGACTGTGGACAGCATCACACTGTCAAGCAGCACACACGCACTCACGCAGCACAGTCACAGCACACTCACATGCATACAGCCATTCACACTCGCCCACACGCACCACACTGACCCAAAACACGCACTACACTCGCATCACTGTCGTGCATCAAACACGCTCCATGTTTGATGCTCGACAGTGTGCCTTCAGACTTAAAGGTATGGATGCTAGATATTCATACAGGATGGAAACACATTGGTAAATCTTTGGATATTTTCATATATTGATTTCCATAACAAACAGTGCCCTATAAACACATTTTAGTCAGCCTTATTATATCTCTTTATTAACCTAACTCTTCTCAGCTCTCCTTTGCAACATTTTTTCCCAGAATTTGATAGTTTTCATCAGTTTCTTGTAAACTTTACGTACACTAACACTTTTCATTTGGACTTCCACAGATGGTGACCAGTTTATGCAGCGTGTTGTTTTGCAGCCTCAAGGATCCACCCTCTCTCTGTCTGTTCTGCTGTGATGTGGAGCTGAAGGCAGGACAAATGATTTGCATTCTGTGAGTGACAGAGAGGGGGAGGGCAAAGCCTGCACAAGCAAAGCAGCACAGAGAGAGAGAGGGTGGATCCTCGAGGCTGCAAAACAACACGCCCTAAGGGCTAAAGAATATAGCCCCTACTAATTATAATCCCTAATGAGTGAGTATAAAATCATTTTTATCTACTTTGACAGGATGCTTTTAGGAGTCAAAAGAAGTGTGAGAATAGTGATAGGATGCTGCAGGGACGTGTTTTTTGTAGCTTAGATGGCTTTTTGGAGTTGACAGGATCCCTTTAACCTTTTGTGTTCCTCTTATTTCTCCATTGATTGTATACTTGCTTGCAGATGTCTCACTCTTCTTGTTTGGATTGGATTTTGATTTCACTTGTAGCCTCTGAATTGTAAAGTGAATATGTTGGCGCTATATAAATATAATTATTAATGCAGTTGTGATTTCTATATTATTGACAGGGGATTGTTTATTTTTCATTTATTATGAGATTTGTTAAAATTATGAATTTTTTCTTAAGGGTACCGTCACATGTCGCAATATCGTTCCGATATTGCATACAATTTCACGGAAGCGCTCATGTTTTTGGCACTTGTCCAAGATCGCATAGGAGATGTCACACAGGGAGATATCGGCAGGCAACACAACTAGGATGTTGTACGCAACTTTTGTGCGCTGGGTATGAGCAACCCAGGGACTGAGCATTAACATTGTAGTGAATAGGGGAAGTTGCAAACAAAATCATAGTTGCGCCGTCACACAGCACGATCATGCCACATCGCATATGCAATATTGTATGGTTGAAGGGCTTGCACAATCTTCTTGCAGTATCGTACCAATGATTTTTTTTAGTCGCATTGCCCATTTACACGACACAACGCATGAACGATATCAACTTGAATGACCGTACCATGTGTCTTTTTGTCGATGTTGCATTGTGATATCGCGACGTGTAATGGTACCCTAAGGGGCCCGTCACACCAGGTGAGGCCGCCGGAGATATCGGCGGTGATGGGCGGGAGTGCGCATGTTTTTTGGCGCCACGCCAGCGTCGCCGTCGCATGTTTACATGCAGCAACACTTCCGGCGAAGCATCGGCGATCTTACAGGTGCCATCGCCGCTGTGGTGTCTAAAAACCCCAGCGGTGATGCCGTAACATGGGGGCCTATGACTTCCATCGCCCGTGAGATCGCCGTCCCTCGTTTACATGGGGTAATGTGTACACATCGCCTCAGAGTGGGTCGCCTGGTTTCAGAGCGCTGCTGTGAAACCAGGCGACCACTCAAATGCGTCGTCCTCGCCTATTCACATTAGGCGACGCGACGCAATTGCCTGGTGTGACGGGCCCCTAAGGGTTGTGTTTCAGAAAATAAATGTTAGAATAGGGGAATTTATTATTATTTTTTTTAATACTGCCAAGTGATACCTATCACTAAAAGGTCTTTTTGCCCCTTCATTTTTGTGCTGGTGTCTGCACGCAAATGCATAATAGCAATATGCTCAAATTATTGTATATTTGTTACATTTTTCATGCATTTTCCCCTTTTATTGAATGATTTTTGTGCAGATTTCAGAGTGTATTTTATGTGGTTTTAAGTGCACAGTGTGATTCTGCACCTAAAAGTACAGCTGAATTATGTTCACATGAAGAGACGCTGAGCTTTTGGTGAGTTTTGGATGTAAAGAATTCACAAAACGGATATCATTTCAGAAAACCTTACTATAAGCAGCCAAAAGGTCTGATACCGAATGCACTTAGCAAGACTCAGCAGGCCCCAATGATAAAAGCAACACAGGTGCATAAAACTATGCAGCAATAACTCTCAACCTGCCATAACAAGGGGGAGGTGATTGAGGAAATAATTCACAAAAAGGACATTAGCAGGATGCACCTATGTTGCCTTTATCATTGGGGCCTGCTGCATCCTGCTAAGTACATTCGATATCAGACCTTTTGGCTGCTTATGGTGAGTTTTTCTGAAATTGTGTCCTTTTTGTGAATATTTTGAATCTAGTGTTAGGGCCTTATAAGAGTGAGGACCTTTAAAATGGGTTACGAGCTTGCGTATCCACCAATACCTCACGTTCTCATTCATATTGTACATCATTTTTTTGCACTTTTTGATCTTTATGCAGAAGGGCCCTTTGTGGTGTCTGTCCTATGTGGTGCATGTATATAGCGCTGGTCAGCCCGCCTGATCTAATAGTATGGGCACTTTGCATCATATGTGCTTGTGTGATTGCCACCCAATGGAAACCTCATCTGTGTGCATATAAAATACCACCAATCACACCCCCCTGTGTTATGGCGGGTTGAGAGTGATTATTGCATCGGTATTATGCACCTGAGTTGCCTTTATCATTGGGTCCTGCTGCGTCCTGCTAAGTATTCAGTATCAGACCTTTTGGTGAGCTTTGGATGTCGCAGATTTTCTGCACCTATTAAGTACATTAAGTTAATTGCATTTTTGTCATTGTATTTTTGGGTGCTGTTATTTGTAAATGTATTTTTATTACATTTTTGCCATGGTATTTTTTGTCTGTTCTTTGTGTGTCATGTTTTAAACAGATTTCTTTGGTTTTGATAATCCCTGCTATTTAGCTTTGAGAAAACCTTCTTTTTTTTTCTGGTACAGTCATGTACCAGATAGGCATCATGCCTTTTTGATGTGTCTCCAACATAGCACTAAAAACACATGTATTTTCTTTATACGTGGTTTTTCTGCATATAAGGTCGGTGTTCCAGTATGGTAGTGTATGGCATCTGATACGATCGGCTAATGACACTCAGCTCAGGCTCTGCTGCTAGTGTGATTAGAGTGTCATTATACTGTGATCTGATCCTGTGATCGAATCACAGCTGCAGAGGAGAGATTACTCTCCCCATCTCCTCCACTGCCAGTCTAGGCATACATTGCATTGCACTTGGATGACATCAAGGTTCAGGGCGATGATTCACACGCACCCATAGACTTGTATAGGTGCGTGTGATCTGAGATGTAGCATGCTGCTATTTCTTTCTCAGGTCGATTAGGTATGAGAAAAAACTCAGATAGACATTGCCTTATTGGTTAACAATGGTGAAAGTGCAATCGTATGTTTTATCGGATTGCACTTGTCCATTGTAAACACTAGTGGAACTGAGGCCTAATGGAAGTCTTTGGGAACAATCTGTACATGAATCTCATCATATTCACAAGAGAAATTGACAAGCAGGTCAGTTTATGCTGGGGAAAGATATAGCACAGTGGGCGTGAGATTTGTATCAATCCCATCCACTTTGCTTGAACTGTAAGACGCTATGTTTTTTGATGCAGCAAACATACAGAACACCCAAAAATGGGGGGATTTCACCAAAATAACATGGGTCAACAGCATCTTTTTGCACACAATGAGCATAACTTTTCATGAAATTACATTAATTTGCTTGAGCTGATAAACGCCACAGATTTTGTGCACAAAAAAATACAGCTGAAAAAAGCAGTATTTATACCATTCTAGTATATGCTTGTTCTAGCCAGTTTCATGGTGAAAACAGGAGTGCTGATTTAAGACCCCTTAATGACAATCATAAAGAGGGGCATTAGTGTTAAGCTTGGTTTGACTATATGTGTGACAACTTCAACTATAAAAAACCCAAAGTGATGTACAAGACAGTTGTGATTGTAAAGCAGATTCTGTCAGGGCCACTATATTTCACTGTTAAAGTGCAGATCATCTATTTGCATGGGCAGCAAGCACTTCAATAAGTCTATTAGGACTATGCTCAAGTCAATTCCAGTATGCCTGCATACCTTTTCCTCCTTTTCTCCTTTCCTTGTACATTTGCAAGCTTTGGTACTAATTTATTGCCATTGATTCTCTGTTAAAGCTTAATGGCTTTTAGGCTTTTCGTGAATGAAATAAATGATTTACACATTTGGAAAATTGCTTTATCCTTGGCAAACTATAAGGATGTCATAGACGTTTACCAATTTGCTTATAACCAGACAAAAGTAAAATTTATCTATTATTGAATTTGTTCAGATACTTAATAGATAGCGGTAATATAATGCTAAATATTTTGGGTTAATACATGCAAATGCATTCCCCAAAGATTCGTCAATTGCAATTCAAATGTTCTAATAAAAAATACCTTAAAAATATACCGAATTTCAAAACTAATAAAGACAAACTCTGCATTAAAGGGAACCGGCCAAGTCCCCTATACCCTCCAACCTAGCAGCAGTTAATGTTTGCACCAAAAATTTCCTTCCTAACAAGCCTTGTCTAATGTTATTTGCTGGCGTATCAAGAGAAAAACATTGGAATGTATGAACGCACTACCATCCAGTCAATCACATAGATTAATGATTGTGATTTTTATTTTCAACGTGTTTCAAGGCCCCCTATGTGTCTGATTAAGAGACCAGGGAGCCTTGAAACGCATTGACAATAAAAATCACAATCATTAATCTATGTGATTAACTGGATGGTAGCGCGGTTGTACATTCCAATTTTTTTCTCTTGATGCACCTAAATTTATCTTGGAAGACTGCTGCAACAGTCAGGATTTGTCATCAGGATGACATTAGGTATATATAGTGGTTGTGGCTTTCACAACCATATGAGGTGACAAAACCAAATCTATTTGTTAATCTAGATTGTCATGAGTAACACCCTATGTTGGCGCCATTTTCTCTTCCAACATTTGACCTATAATGTTATTTACTAAAATCAATGTTTATAAAAAGCATTTAGAAAATGCCCTTTCTATATGCTAATTAGGCCTTTGACTTGTCAAAGGGGCCTTGTTTGCCCTCTTTCCATGTTATCACACCCCTGTGGGTGTGATAGCATAACTTACTTGAGGCAGATCATCGCCATTTCCCGGAAATCTTGTTCATGCACGCAGCTCATTTCAGGAAGGTCAGTGCACCTCTAAAGCCAGGTGTACACATCCTGACTTCAGAGAGGAGCAGAGCGCATGATCAGAAGAATAGCTCCTGCACTTCGGAAGATTCGCAGTGCACCTCATTGAAGGAGGATATGTATATCTGGCTTCAGAGGCGCACTGACGCTGCTGAAATGAGACGCGCATGTGCACAAGGTTTCCAAGAGCTGCGATGACGCCAGCTCTTGGAAATTATGTTCTCATGCCCAAAGGGAATGGAAAGATGGCCGACTAGTCTATGGAAACAATGCCCCTTCGACTAGTCAAAGGCCTAAGTAGCATAGGAACAATGCAGGTTATAAATGCTTTTTTTTAAATATTGATTTTACTAAATAAAATTATACGGGGCTGGTTAGGAAGGAAATTTTTGGTGCCCACATGTGACTGCTGCTAAGTTGGAGGGCATCGAGGGCCTGACAGGTTCTCTTTAAGAACTGCCCAAAGGATTTTTCCTTAGATTTTTTCAATGGGGATTTTTAAACAAAATCTGAATTAAGAACTCTTCAAATCAACCTGTAATTAGCTTCCCATTTATTTGAACAGAAAACCATGACTATAGAGTTTATGGCTTGCTATTGGTTTCATGTTTTTTTTTTGTTAAATAACCCTTTGTGATCAAACATTTAAGTTTGTTTTACAGACAGCATGTTTTAACAAAACATTTGGGTGCCTTCTACAATTAAAATTCCTTTGTGCATTTTTTTCTATTGGAGGGAAACTGGTCACATGCTCCTCTGTCAGCTGACATTTTGAAAACAGGAGAGCTTTGAAGAAGAATGTACTAACAAGTGCAATTGTATGTACTTAGGGCCCTTTCACATCAGCGTTTTTTGAAAATCGCGACAGATGCGGTGAAAAAACCGCATCTGACGCGATTACCGCATACCGGCTGCACTTGCGGCGCGGTTGCGGTTTTTGCCATGCAAAGTATAGGCGTACTTGCGGCAGGTGCGGCAAGTGCGGTTTTGCAGTTGCGGCAGGTGCGGTCGCGAAAAAAAACGCGGTCAGCCGCGGTTTTTTTCGCGGCCGCACCTGCCGCAAGTGCAAAACCGCACTTGCCGCACCTGCCGCAAGTACGCCTATACTTTGCATGGCAAAAACCGCAACCGCGCCGCAAGTGCAGCCGGTATGCGGTAATCGCGGCAGATGCGTTTTTTTCACCGCATCTGCCGCGATTTTCAAAAAACGCTGATGTGAAAGGGCCCTTATACTGTACATTAGACAAATCATGTCTTTAACATATTTGTTATAATAAAGACAAGATGGACAACCAATAAGGACAATCACTCACCTTTACCTTGATAGTGAGTGAATAACAGAGGACTAGAGATGAGTGAACCAAACTTTAAAGTTCGATGTTGGTACTGAACACAGACTTTCCAAAAAAGTCTGTTCATGTTTAGAGGTTGGGTGTTTTACATATGCAAACCACTGAAGTAAGCATCATTGTGTTCAAGTACGCTTGGTTCTCAACCCAGTATGAGCCACTTGCAGTGTTTGAATAGCTCACACTAGGGCTAAAATCAGCCTTATTAGATGTAGCGTGTACCAAAAATAGAAAATTACAAAACCCTTCTCTCCCTTCTCCAGAAATGCATTGTTTATGGATGCCTATATGTGGGCGGAGAGCCCAACTTCCCAATTAGTGACTTCCAATGAGGGTCGGATCACGTTTGGGTCCAGAACAGAACTTTTCATAAAAAAGGGTTGAACCCATAGAGCTCAAACTTCCATGTGTCGGCTCATGTCTACAGAGGACCTCTGAGGCCACTTAATGTGGTCCCCTGGTGTACATTATTATTATTATTTATTATATAGCGCAATTATATTCCATGGCTCTTTTCATGTCCTGTATACCCAGAACCACCAAACAGTGGAGAAAGAATTACGAGCAACGTATAAAGCTCACAGAGATTTATCTAAGCAGAATATTGCTATTATTTTTTTTTTTAGTTAATGTATTTTTCTGTTCACAAGTTTTAAGAACCCCAGTTTAAATCAGTAGAATAGAATTTTATACAATATTCCCCTTAAAGAGTTAGCATATTTTGGTTACTAATATATTGTGCAATGCAAACGATACATTTATGTTTAAGTTTCTAAATGATGTCAGAAAAAGAATAAAAAGGTGAGGGGCTGAATATTCACCATTCGCCATGAATATTGTGGGATGGGCTTAACATTCACCATGCATGTGGGCAGATTACACATGCAGGGGGTGCCATGGCAGCGGTGGGTAGATTACACATGCAGGGGGTGTGAATCTGCCCTTCGGCTCCAGCCACAAGCCACCCCCTTTCCGGCTGCAGGATGTAAGTTTTCTAATTGTATTATCTCGGGGTACAGGGCTGCTCAAGGGATGGGGTACCCCTTGCCTGGATGCAGCAGACATGCTCCATCCAGTGCTGTAATTAGATCACCATGCCTGGTTTGGTGACAGGTCCTCTTTAAATGTTGGCATGCCCCATAAATGCCCCATAATTGCACTAAAATATCTGACTTTTTAGTTATTACACCACTTTGCAAATGAAATGAAATATTGTGGGGTTAGCCAGAAGGGGCAAAGCCATCATCAGTCATACACAATTGCTATATTTAATTGGGATTGGGAATTTTATCTTGGGATATTTTTAACTGTTACATTACACTCATAATCCAGCTAATGGAAAATATTTTCTAATTATGTCATCTCAAAACTGCAATCATTATTTTGTCTATTTTTTTTTACCTTTGTCATATAAGCAACTAACCAATAGATTGTTTCAGTTCAGGGCTATTTCTTCTTTACTTGTATTAATATATTTACCACCTGAATAGCTATTTAGGACAGGGCTGATTGTGTTTTTAATGAGATCAGCAAGAAGGCGTCTTGAAGACATTACTCATTCGCAACTTTTGCATATTATATTGCAAGGAATGGAACTTTTGTATAGATGAGATGTTAAGACTTCAGACACACAAAGTTTATTAGGAGAAAAATCTCCAGTGTGCTGAGGATTGACTATCACACTAATGGGCTTTGTGTCTTCTACATTTCAAAGACAGAAGCTGATATTTTTTTTTTCCTGGAATAACCTTTTCGACAGTAACTCCTTCTCCAAGAGAGTGATGGACGATTTCACACAGTCATTCACAGCAGGCATTTAAATGTGTTAAATTAAAACATAGCTGGTGTAGTATAGGACTCGATGTCTCAGGACTGTGCTGGAGGCACTTCTGAATTTTTCTACTCGACTTCCAGAGAGTGAAATGACTTATTCTATTTTAGTTTTTTTCACATTTCTTTTGGTTTGCGTACACTTATCAGCAGTGTTCTATTATACTATTACACCGCTGGAGGACTCTGCATCATGGACCATTAATAAAAGAAGTGGTGTTTCTCATGAATAGTAGCCAAAGATGCATGAGTAAGGCTGTGTTCACATCAAATCTAAAGACTTTGTTCTACTGGAAAAACATCTTGACATGTTCATAAAGAAATATTATAGTAAACTTCACAGTGGCATGTCTCCCATCACCCTTTACGTGAAAGAATTGTATTTGATGTTCCCAATTTAATGCCAAAGTGTATTAGGCTATGCATTCACATACACAAATTAAGAAAAAATGTATACTTATATATAACTGCCTGGCTGGTACCAAATATTTGACCCTCTGTGAGGTATATATGGACCCATCCACCTGTCATTGAAAAGAAGGTGAAATATGCACATGAGATAGACACTGAATGTGGTGTAAATGGAGCCTAAAGATCCGCATACAGTTAAAAAGTGTTTAGTAAACACCTGATTCTCCCTAACAGATGATGTCCAGTGATTGAAAGATCAGGAATTTTCAATGTAAAATCCTTTTGTAATTCCTGCAGATAGCCCACCTCTAGGAGTGTCTGGAGTGTCTTACTAACCTCTCATTCAATAGAATACGTGCATACTTGGCTAGTGTGCATGTATATGAAGAAGTACATGATGGTGAGAATTGATTAAAACCAATAGAAAATAGTACTGGTCACATCATTTTTTGGCCAATTACCCTGCATATTATAAGCCTGTAAGGGCAGGGTTCTCTCCCATTCCATAGCAGTTACTGTTAGTTTGTTTTTTCGTACTTGACAATTATACATTAATGCTATATACCCTTAAATGTTTGAAGATTATAGTCTTCCACTCATAATATCACAACAAAATAGAACTATAGAGAAAATGGGCCTAAAATATCACATTTTTATTGGAACAATATATTAACAAGAACATCATATGGACATGGACATGGACATATGGGAATGGACAGAGACCAGCTACAATATAATTGGTATGAAACCTTAATAAGCATGATACTTCACAGTGATATATCACAGAGCTACCATGTGGTTACAGAATCCAATTGTACTATTAATCTCAGTAGAAACGTCAATCAGAGTAATTGATGCTTAAGAGACAGCGACACCTACATATGTGAAAAGTGCTAACCAGAAAAAAACATCAACAAGAAAGGATATCGGCTGCAACACTAACACTGGAAAAATATGAAAAAGCATATTAGCTAGTGAATGCAATGGCTGGCTATGTGCGAAGCTGCTCAATGTGAATGGGGTATACAGGGACAGCAGAAAACTGCTTCATGATATAGAGGGAAAAAAATGAGAAGTTAGCTAATGCAATGGCCATAGTATTTCAGCCCGGTAATCGGCATCAAGGTCTTTCATACTAACGGGTCCTAACCTTGTGCCTCTTCCTGCAGTATGAATTGCTTGAATGGGTGTGTGTGCCACTAACTGCAATTAAAAACCTGCATGGGTGTGTCAGGATTTAGGCTACAGCAGGATGTAGAATCTCAACATGGCTACAGGGTGGGGTGGCGATATCTTTCTTATTGGTGTTTTTTGCTGGCTAGCACCTTTCACATATGGAGGTGTCGCCGGCCATCTCTTTAGCGTCAATTGATAAGTTTTCTGACCGTGCACCTTCCCCCACCCTGTAGCCATGTTGAGATTCTATTAGATGTATTTAAACCCTCTTCAAAAGTACATCACCCTGAAATTAATGGTGCTTTTAAAAAAATTATAATAATAGCAATAATATGTCAATAAATAGATGTTCTCTTTCACTTTTGGATATGCCATCACTTTATGATCGGTGGGAGTTCAAACTTTGGAACCCACAATAGCAGCCTGAGCTGTGTGGAAAACAGAAGCATGGCCCAAGTCAAGTTACTAGACCTGGCTGTAGTCCCCTAGTCGGCTATTTTGAAAATGCTCATTAAAGTGGGTTGTAAGACACTTGTCCTTTAAATATGGAAATAATGTAAATGTCTATAAAAGAAAGACCCCATTAGAGTCAACGTTCAACAAAATCATATGAGATACAACATGCCATGTATCATAATGGAATAATTTTCCATTTTAAACCGCAGCCATCCTGATACTATTTAGGTTAAGAAATACTAATATGATAACCTAGTTGTGCATGTTTATGATGGAGTAGGGAGGAATATGTCTTAAGTGCACAGATGGTAAAGATAATGGTTATATAATTCCAAAAATAGGGCATAAAATAACACCAATCAAGAAGTGCAGGTCCAGACCACTGATCTATAAAATACAAACAATGAAGAATGACCGCACTCCCATTAAAAAAGAGTGAGAAGCTGTATTTCTTCCAAGCTCATTTAGGGTGCTTTCACATAACGATTTTATCATTTCTGATGCTGTCCGATAAAAATCGGACAGCATCGGACCGATTTTGGGCCCCATGCAGCCCTATGAGCATCGGACCGAATCGGATGTGCACTAAATGCCATCCGATTTGGTCCGATCCGATTCTGTCCGATTTTACCATCGGTGCAAAAATCGGAGCTTGCTCCGATTTTTGCACCGAAAATAAAATCTGACAGATTCGGATCGGACCAAATCGGATGGCATTTAGTGCACATCCGATTAGGTCCGATCCCTATAACATGGGGCCCTATGGAGAAGGGTCCGAGGAAACATCTGATGTCTCCTCGGACCCCGTTTTACTAACTAGGAGCACAAGGGTTAAAAAAAAAAAAAAAGGTTATTCTCACCTCCCCCCGAGCCCCCGCCGTCTTCCGCCATCTTCTTGGAGGCTCCCGGTGGCTTCCGCAGGCTGCCGGTGTCAGCAGAGGGCTCCCTCTGCTGTATAGGACCTGCGGTGATGTCACAGTCATGTGACCGCGGGTTACCATGGTGAACCCGCGGTCACATGACTGTGACATCACCGCAGGTCCTGAATAGCAGAGGGAGCCCTCTGCTGACACCGGCAGCCTGCGGGATCCACCGGGAGCCTAGAGGAAGATGGCGGAAGACGGCGGGGGCTCGGGGTGAGGTGAGAATAACCTTTATTTTTTTTTATTTTTTTTACCCCGCAGGGAGCGATTTTATGCCGGAATCGGGTGCCTATTTGGCACCCGATTCCAGGCATCAGAAGGGAGCCGATGCTGTCCGATTTATATCGGACAGCATCGGCTCCCTAAAAATCGTAATGTGAAAGTAGCCTTACACAATGTTTCGGCTCTGACAACGAACCTTTTTCAAGTGCTTGCTTTGAGATTTGAAAAATGCTAATTTCCACAGCTGAAACGTTGTCGTTTGTATACATGGGCTTGGAAGAAATACTCTTCACTCTCTTGATTGGGATGCTGCCATTCTTCATGGTTTACATAAAATACTGTAATAATATAAATTTCCATTTTAGAGAGTTTTATGAAATACTATGTAAAACCCCTTTAAAATGTGATATGGTAGCATATCCAGTGGATATATACCTTCTATAGGTTTTTTATTAGGCATCCACAAAATCTTCATCCTCACTATCCAAAGAGCTGGGTCATCTGGCTCCTACTCATGGCAGATAAATTAGTGTTAATGGCGGTGACTAATTTTCACAATATGCAATATGTTAATTGTAAATTGCGCATGTAATCCATACTGCTATCCGCACTTACCTCTAATGGTTGGATTGATGTGGTTTGTTTTGTCTGAAGTATGCATCAAATAACCTACAACATTTCTAACGTATGTTTCTACATCAATATGGTAATTTAAAACATGAATTTGACTATTACAGGCGTACAAAGATTATTTTTATCACATTGTCCATTTTATTCATTGCTTGCTTCAGTATGCAAATAACTTTAACTGAATCTTTCCACATACTAATCATATGTTTAAACATTTCCAGACAGTTATTGCTAAAAACCTAATTACTTGGTAATGACTTGCATAATTCTACACCAATTGCAATGCGGACGCATATGTTTTAATAATTGGTATAATAATTTAATCAAATGTTCCCATTTAAATTTCATCAGAGTCATATTACAGTGAATTATTGTTCTATTAGTCCTACAACAGTGACACATATATATATTTTAAGTTTAGTGGCCATTTCTGCGTTTCCATTTTTCTATCACCTTATCACATATTGTAAATGACTCACCGTGAGCCAGGGGACTCAGGTCTCAGGTGCAGTCTGTAGGTCACGGTCTCAGCGCTTGAGGTTGTGGGCCCGGTGGTCAATAAAAGGGGAAAAGTAAAATAATAAAAGGAAATAACGGATTAGTTTGTGACGCCACCTGTAGGGATCCGGTGATGGCACCGGCGCTGCTTGCACCTCCGGGGTGATGGGCGGCAGCAAGGTGGAACCACTCCCTACAGGACGAGCGGGGTCCCCGGAGTTGAGAGTAATAGGGCAGCTTGGTTGTTTCTGTAAAGCAAGGTAATTGAATGGCAGTTCTGGAATAAGGCTCAGACACGCTGCTCCTCTGAACGGGTATTTACTCGGGTGTTCAATGGCATACAGGGTGACACAGTTCTCAATGCCGGGTAGTGGACCGGGTGGTTCCGGCGGTACTTAGTGTTTTATAAGACTCCACAAATGTCCTTCTCTATCTCTTACTGTCCCTTCTCCTCGCTGCTCTGATATACCTCGCTCAGGGTACTGAGGGCCCTCGATTGGGTTCCCGCACGGATCCAGGCTACGGTCCCTGGCCCTCAATGGTGGGTACCCCCAGCATAGCTGCGGTGGTTGGTGGGTCGGGCTCCTAGGAAGCCCTTGACCACTCCGGGTTTTGTGGTGCAGGGGTGAACCAACTGTACCACGTTGGAGCCGGTACTCCGGGTTTTGGACCGGGCTCGGGTCTTGAAGCACCCGCTCACACTTTGCCCTTCTCTTTCTTTCTCTTCTGGGCCACCTGGTTGAGGTGCCCTCCCTGTTAGCTGTCTCTGTTCTATTTCTGTTCTTTCTCTACTCTGCTACATCTGCTGCACAGCTCTATGCAGCTCCCGTCACGACTTGACTCTACTGTTCTGTTCTTGTCCTCTCCACTGGCTCTAACTCCTTGCTGCTTTCCCCACTGCTGTATACCCTAGTTCTCCTCCCACCAGGACCGGTTACCCAGGAAACGGGTGCCTAATTGGTCCTCTATCACTAGGTGTTGCATGTGGTGTATGGAGCCTCAGGATTATCCTACTCACCACCGGAACGGAGAATACAACACCTTCAGTCGGGGGTGTAGTACCCTCCTGTGATGCACTCTTAGTGGGGCGCCACATAAATGGAAGCCTCCTGATGACCAGGAATTCTTTCTGCATATGTTGAAGTGGTTGAGATAATTTTTCCAGTCTCTACAAAACACTGGTGTTATTCGAGTTCAACGTCAAATTTATAGATGATAGAACATGTAGTTTAGCACATGCGCAAAAGAATTCCAAAACAATGGGGCCCATTAATCAAAGCTTTTACGCCGTAAAAGTGGAATAATACTTTGAAAAGTCACAACATTTTTGCTGAGTTGCGAAAAAAGTTGTGAATTTTGACGTTGAGATGTAATCTTGAATCAACTTCACTGAAATAGGTGAAGGTGTGAAGGAGGTGTGACGGGATGTCACCATGCATGCCCTTTCAATTCTTCAAAGCTGCCAGCATGGTATACAGAGGTACATGCCACTCAGAAGAAACGTACTCCAACAAGACTTCATGCGTTATATTAGCATTAATGAATCGGTGCCTCTATATGCAGTAAACAGAATAATCTGAAATGACTCAGTAGCAGACAGTTTCCTAGGAAAGAACAAAGGAGTTTTTGTTATAGCTTTCTCATGTACAGCACCATGGAATCAATGGTGCTCTTTAAATAAATAAATAATAATAATAGTTCTTACTGTGAATGAGAAATGTGTGAGTAATGACGATTTTCTAAAGATTTACAGATAGTTTCCTTTGCATCCACTTCAGTGCAGGTGCTGAACAATAAATTATTATGTCCAGATATGAACAGAAGGATCTCCTGTACTTGCACATGCAATGAGCTCATCCACATACTAAGTACCAGTGCCAAAATGGATATAGCTACGCTAGGAAACTGTCACATGGATTAATCATGTGACATCCCCCTCCAAATTTTGCTACCGACAGCTCCCTTTGTAGTTTCCAACCAATTACTATTAATAACTGAATTACCAGTGGACAGTACACAACAATTAAATGGCTTCTCTTACACATTGTTTAAACCAAGATACTTCCATGAGAATTTATGCCAAATATAGAAAAAAGCACCTTATATTGCCAAAGTATTGCAAAAATATTTTATTTATGCTACATATAAATGGCAAACATAGTGACTTACAATAATGAATAAAGTGACAGTGCGATTCAATATGACAGAGTCAGACCATGCAAGGGCTGCCAACAATCAATAGCGGTTACATAATGATAGGTAACCCATAACACAAGGTGAGGGGGGACAGTTTGAGGGCTAAGATGTTCTAGGATAACTCCTATTGGTATCCATACAGCACTACCCCCTTGTCCTCCCTAATACCCGTGCCTCCAGAGATCACCTACCCATGTTCCTATGCTGGATCGTTCCTGCAGCTCCAGGGACGCCCCGACGCGTTTCCCTACAGTTAGCTTCTTCAGGGGGCATGCTCGTTTACCCAGGCTCCCCTTATATCCCCCACTCATAATTACCAGCTGGCGCCGCTCACACACGCCGCGCGCGCTCTCCCGCTCCATCCCGTCGCGGTCACTTCCGGTACTCCGTGCACCGGAAGTGCGTCAATTGACGCGACTTCCGCTCACTGTTGGAGACCTTCAGTGCCGCCCCGGGAATGGTCCAGAGCGCACGCGCGGACCGCGGCCGCCATTTTGGGTAAGGGAAAAGCCCATACACCCAATCTTACTTATTGCCCCTATCTCTAAACTATCGGCACACACACCCCTAAAATCTCTATATCATACAGAGGGGGATCGGTAGGAGTGCAGGAGGCTCCAGATACATCATTATACAGTCATTGTTCTCACAAACCTTAAGACAATATATATCTCAATTTACATGTGGTTCACCCAATAATATACCAAAACCCACTACAGGGAATAACCGTTCATGATGATAATAATAGGCTGCTGACGTAGTTCCACTTTTTAACTCCACCATCCCCTTGACAGACAAGGATGAAATGTGGGGCCGATGTCATCAGATTACATCATTCTTGTATACATCCATATAATGCAGGGCAATAATGAGTGAGGAGATTCCAGGGAGACTAAGGACAAAAAGGTGCAAAATAAAACAGAAAAAGTGAAAACCATGATAAAAACAATGAAACCCTATAGATTATAGGTTCCAAGAATGCTAAAAAACGACAGGCCAGAGCCCAAAAACATCTATATATGTGCTAAATCAAGAAGAGTTACACTTGGATCATGACATACTCATTAGAGGAAGGCAGTGAAACTCAATTTTTCATTTAGCCCGTCTGGGGTCAAAGTCCCCAGACGGACTATCCACTGACACTCCTTCTTTAGTAGGGCTTTCATATAGTTGCCACCTCGGGCCCCCAAATGACACACATCGATGGCTTTAAACCTCAGACCCGACGGGTCACAATTATGTCTGACCTTAAAGTGGCGGGGAAGCGTTTTTAATTTAGGATCCTCCAGTTCGAGTTTTCTAGCCCCAATGATATCACGCACATGCTCGCGCGCCCTAATCCTTAGTTCGCGTGTCGTCAGACCTATATAGATCAGGTCGCACGGGCAGGTGGCGTGATATATTACATTTCTCGTGCTGCAAGTTAAATAGTGTCTGATGTCATATATTTTATCACTATTAGCTGCACGGAACACATTTGTTCTTTCCATGTTTGGGCAAGAAATACACGAGCCACAGGGTATGAATCCACGATGGATTCGCCCACCCGTCGCCACAGGTTTTACTTTCGCCACATAGTGGCTGTGAACTAGTTCGTCTCTGAGGCTGGCACTCCTTCTAGCTGTCATTAGGGGGATATTGGTGACACAATCCTTCAAGGATGGCACTAATTGCAGGATTCCCCAGTGCTTCCTCAAAATCCCTCTCATCCTGTTCCACTTGTTGTTGTAAGTTGTAATGAATCGAATTTTTTGTACTCCCTCGTCACTCCCCCCTCCTCTCCTGGACCGCCCCTCCCCCGCAGCAAGGCACCCCGAGGGGTCCCATGCGCTCTGTTGTAGCCACGTTTGATACTCCGCCCACTATAGCCTCGAGCTAGGAATCTCTCTCTTAAGTCGACAGACTGTTTTTGAAAATAATTATCAGATGAGCAGACTCTTTTCGCTCTCAGATATTGACCCACTGGTATGGCTGAAATGGTGGACGAGGTATGTGCGGAAGTGGCATGTAATAGTGCATTCACAGACGTCTCCTTCCTAAACATATCTGTTTGCAAGGATCCGTCCGGATGCACCTTTAATTTTATATCTAAGAAATCAATAGACGATGTGTGATGTCTGTAGGTTAGATGTATATTATATGAATTAGAATTTAAGGAGGTGAATAATTCCTCCAGTTCTAAACTAGTTCCCTTCCAGAGCATCAACACATCGTCTATGTATCTCATCCAACAGAGCGCATGGGTAGCGGCATGGGCGCCCTCCCCGAAGATCTCCCTCTCCCAATACCCCAAGAAGAGATTAGCGTAAGAGGGCGCGCATGCCGCGCCCATTGCCGTACCCCGCCGCTGGAGAAAAAAGCGGTCCTTGAAGAGGAAGAAGTTATGAGTGAGGATATATTCCAAGAGGTCCTGGATGAGATTAGATAAGGATCTCTCCCATCGGCTGCCCTCAAGGTAGAATCTGGCCGCCCTTAAACCGTCTTGGTGGTTAATAGATGAATACAAAGATTCAACATCGGCCGTCACCAGTATTGTACCAGGTTCCACAAAGATCCCATCTACCTGCCTCAGGACGTCCGATGTGTCTCGTACATAGGAGGGAAGTGTTTCCACTAAGGGGTGCAGATAGTATTCAACAAATCTGCACACTGGGTCACACAACCCCCCTATCCCGGACACAATCGGACGACCCGGGGGCAGAGGGGGTCTTTGTGGACCTTGGGCAGCAAATAGAAGGTTGGAATCACTGGTTCATCCGCAAGTAGGCCATCGTATGTTTTTTTATTAATCAGCCCTTCTTGAAATGCCCCATCTACAATCTTTAGAAGTTCTAATGTATACTCCTTCAGGGGACTATATTGGAGAGCAACATAGCTCTCTTTGTCCCTTAATTGTCGAAAGGCTTCCCGTTCGTACATAGTGGTTGGCCATAAGACCACATTCCCCCCCTTGTCAGCGGGTTTTATCACCGTGTCCGGCAGATTGCGAAGCTCCTCTATCGCCTTTCGTTGCTGACCAGATAAATTATCTGGCCCCTCCCTTCGGCTCGTTAGTTTTTTTAGATCCTGGGACACTAATCTATGGAACGTCTCAACCTCCGGACATAATGACAAGGCGGGGAATGTGGTCGAACGTGGATAGAGAGATGTGGGAAATTTTGAAGGAGTACCTTTTTTAAGGGTGACCTCATCCTCTTCCAGATTTTCGAGCAGTTCAATGGTCCGTTCTTCTGTACATATGTCATCGTGTTTCATCCCATCCCCCTTATAGTGAAGTTTTCTCAGTATTAATTTTCGTGTGAAGAGGTGCAGATCCTTCAATGCTACAAAAAAATCGAAGTTATTATCAGGCACAAACGACAAACCTAACCTCAGAACTTCAATTTGAGTATCTGAGAGTATGTGTTTAGTGAGATTTATTACCTGAAGGTCCGCACCCCTACTCTTTTTCCCAATAGGTTCTGGTGGTGTAATAACCCTTTTGCCCTTATCTTTTTTCGGATCATCTTTTGGAAAAGGCAATAAAGGTCCACCAAACTTTGGTTGATTCTCTTCCAAAGAGGAGAGGGATGATACAGATACTGGACTGCCTTGTGGACTGCTCGGATCTCTGGGTGGACTCTTTGGAGGGCTCCTTGGTGGTTTCTGTGGCTTTCTCTTTCCGCTACGCCACTTATATACTACGTTATTTTTGTAGTCAAGGCAATCCCTCTTATACTTCTTAGTTTTTGTCGTTAGAATTTCTTTTTCCCATTTTTCATAACTCTTTTCTAATTCTTCGTTTAATTTGGCCAACGACACTGGGGATAGCTCTTTGGACAGTTGTTCCTGAATAGTATTTATATCTTCTTCAATTGTTCTCAAAGAGGTTTCATTGAGTCTTATAAGAAGACTCATATATCCTCTAGAGCATGTCGTTGACAAATCTTCCCATTCCATCTTAATTTGGACGTCATCTACTTTGAAGGAAGGGAATACCTGTATTCTTAGGCCTCTTGGAACGAGATCCCTAGTGAGGTATCGCTCCAAGAAGGCCTTATTCCACCAAATGCGCATCTTCTGATTCAGCAGATGTTTTAGTTTTGAGGTCTGGCCTGACGTAGCCCTGTTATCAATGTTAACATTTCCGCTGGTCCCCTCCTTAAATATTGAATCTACTTTTGATAGCCAGGCTGTCTCCCTGGCTCTATGGTCCATTCTGGTTACTCCGGATGCTGTGATAAACAGAAAGGTTAATATTAATAACTGAATTACCAGTGGACAGTACACAACAATTAAATGGCTTCTCTTACACATTGTTTAAACCAAGATACTTCCATGAGAATTTATGCCAAATATAGAAAAAAGCACCTTATATTGCCAAAGTATTGCAAAAATATTTTATTTATGCTACATATAAATGGCAAACATAGTGACTTACAATAATGAATAAAGTGACAGTGCGATTCAATATGACAGAGTCAGACCATGCAAGGGCTGCCAACAATCAATAGCGGTTACATAATGATAGGTAACCCATAACACAAGGTGAGGGGGGACAGTTTGAGGGCTAAGATGTTCTAGGATAACTCCTATTGGTATCCATACAGCACTACCCCCTTGTCCTCCCTAATACCCGTGCCTCCAGAGATCACCTACCCATGTTCCTATGCTGGATCGTTCCTGCAGCTCCAGGGACGCCCCGACGCGTTTCCCTACAGTTAGCTTCTTCAGGGGGCATGCTCGTTTACCCCAGGCTCCCCTTATATCCCCCACTCATAATTACCAGCTGGCGCCGCTCACACACGCCGCGCGCGCTCTCCCACTCCATCCCGTCGCGGTCACTTCCGGTACTCCGTGCACCGGAAGTGCGTCGATTGACGCGACTTCCGCTCACTGTTGGAGACCTTCAGTGCCGCCCCGGGAATGGTCCAGAGCGCACGCGCGGACCGCGGCCGCCATTTTGGGTAAGGGAAAAGCCCATACACCCAATCTTACTTATTGCCCCTATCTCTAAACTATCGGCACACACCCCCCTAAAATCTCTATATCATACAGAGGGGGATCGGTAGGAGTGCAGGAGGCTCCAGATACATCATTATACAGTCATTTTTCTCACAAACCTCAAGACAATATATATCTCAATTTACATGTGGTTCACCCAATAATATACCAAAACCCACTACAGGGAATAACCGTTCATGATGATAATAATAGGCTGCTGACGTAGTTCCACTTTTTAACTCCACCATCCCCTTGACAGACAAGGATGAAATGTGGGGCCGATGTCATCAGATGTGCTTCATTGGAGACCATTCTGAAAATGGTGCAGGCCATAGAAACGTGCTTAGCATGTTTAGGCCATGCAGCCTGCTCACAGTAAGCTGAGAAACATACAGCTTGACATTGTCATGTGGAACGTCCAGGATATTTTGGAGAACACTGTGTATCACTAGATTCCTGACTGAATCAGTGTAAATCCAAGCTGTTAGAGCTGTTGGTGTACCTAAAACGAAGACTAGAGGGGTTCATCTGCTGTACGTTATGCCTCCTGACACCACGGTCCAGGGAGTAGCATAATTGTTATATTGTCTAGTGCAGTCCTCTTTATAGTATTGCCCATGTTGTCTCCAGACCAATTCTTCAACTATCATAGTTTCCAAGACAAAAGCAGGACTCATCGATGAAGGAGGTGGACCTCCATTTTCGCCTCTATTTTGTTGTTTTGCTTTGTTGTCAATTGTACAGGAAGCTGGCAGCAGCGGTCTTTGATGATTTGCATACCAATATACACTCCAATTGGCCGGACATTCCTTACACCAATAACCTCATTGTGAGCATGTCAAGTGCACATAGTTATGTGCATGACATTCTGATACGAAACTGAGTAAATTGAGATGTATTTAAAATTTTGTTTTCATCTTTTTCAACATTTGCGTATCATTAACATGTTTATCAATCATGTAACTTCCAGTTTTCTACAAATTTTCTTTTCTTGATGTTGCAATTTCAATGTCAAGGAGTCTATAAAAACAAATTATTTGTACAGACACCATGGCAGTTGGTCATCAAGACCAGCAATGTTTATGCCACAGAGGGCATGGCGTGTTGGGAGTTATTTGCTTCTTTTGTATTAGGAGGTGAACACCTTCTCAGAAGAAGAGCCAGAGATGGCAGGAGGTAGAGGATAGTTCTCAGGGTTCCTGCGTAGCAGCCAGAGATGATTGTAATGGGTCTTTGGAATCAATTAGAAAAATGTCTGTTCAATTGTGATCAGACAGAATGTTCTTGCAGAGCAGTCACTCAAAGTAAAGGTGTAGCTGTCAGGATAACATCATCTTGCTGTAACTGAGATGAGAGATGTGTCAAATATTCCATAATGTCCCTCACTTCCTTGCCATTAATACGCTTCCTGTAAGCAGAGGAGGACAATTGTGGCCTTTGTTTGGTAGTAATACTGCTCGGACCAGTGGTTCCACTGGAGCTGATTCTTCTACTGCTGCTAGTCGCTCCCACATTTTTAGCCACAGTATGTTTTTTTTCTTTTATGCCATCCATTGCCATTGCAACTTTTTCTGTTACCATACTTTTGTTCAACACTATTTTTAACTTTTGACAAACTTTTCACCTCTTGCCAAAAAGGACATAACGAAAAATGCTTGGTGCATAGGAGTATATAAAGTAAGAAAAATGTGGCAGCAGGCCCCAGTATAGTTTTGTCAGTAGTGTGCAGTTGTAATCTAGTAAAACAGGTATAGGAAGCTTGAAAAGTTACATGTCTACATTCATAAACATTTTTTCAATATTTTAGTTAACAAAATTCATCCACTTTCCCAAAAATGACATAAGAAATGCTAGGAAGATAAACGTCTAAAAAGCCAGCAGCCGCAACAGTGTGCTGTATTGATGTGACATGTAGAGATGTAAAATTTAATTAGTAATAACAGATATGCAAAAGAAAATCGCTTGCAACATGCAAGATTCTGTTAGATAAGCAGTCACAGTTAGTGTTGAGCGAGTGTAATTGTTACTATTTGCTACTTTTACGTGTGGCACCCCACTATGCAGGCGTCACAGAGGGGTACTGCACCTATAAAAGCGGTGCAGACGCTCCAGCTGCAAGCCGATTCTAGGATGGTGGGTGGGACCCATAAACCAGCACCTCACACTAGATCACACAGTGGGAGGTACCCGGGAGGGAACAAAACCACTTCCAGGGTGAACAAGGAGGTCTTTCAGTGGAATATATGCTGCTTATTAAACACTGTTAATCCTGATTGTGGGCACTCACCCCAATTGTTGCTTGGAATTGCTCACTGAATGTGGTGGGAATACTTACTTGGCTGCTGGATTGAGGCACACACCGGAATGGTTTTCTATTTAAGTAATCTAGCCAGTTTATTAAGATCTACATAACCCACTTACCATAAACCATCCTTCAGTTTTACAGAAACTAATACGACATACAGACTGTTACTTGCATGGGTACACCCGCACACCTTCAGCTACAACTCCGCCGGAGTATGCCAGTGAAGGTATTGCAATGTTCACTCACTGACCTCAGTCAGTGCACAACCACTTTCCCTGAGGTTACTTTTCAGGGGCTATCGCCAGCTCCACACACAGTGTGCCTTCTAGGAAGTCTTTAGCTTCTAAGCACATAGAGATCATATGAATAAACAAGCAAACAGTCTCATTATAACACATCAGACACACCATTGGGTGGAGGTATGTGGGTAGCCAGACCCACCCAGCAACCTGTCCCTGAATGCAATAACAAAACCTATGGAACTACAAGTCCCAGAGAAAATATTCCAGATTTACGTTGCAGAAGATGACCTCCTCTATGGTACATACCGGCCATTCACAATATAGCCGGTTGCCATCTCACACTGGAAGTACATTTTCCCTGAAGAGATGCTTCAAAGAAATGACACACATTTTTTCTTTTGCACCAGACATTTTTGAAAACTTGAAGCGTTTAAAAGCCACCAAACTGAACATATGAAAAGCAAGTTGTTTTTTTCCTAGAAAAACTAATATTGAGATTCAAAAGTATTTTGCTTTTCTAGCATTTTTAGAAGCAGAGCCACTCAAAACAACGTTGTAAAAAACGTGTATTTTACAAACATAATATTCGCATAACTAAAGCATGCTGTGTTATTTTACCCATCTTAGTATCTGTCTTTGGCATGGAGAGAAAACGTATCATGAGAGATCTTCAAATAGTAGCTTTGCAGGGTAAAAAATATATGTTTATCCTGCAATGTGGCTAACATACTGTTTGTCTCCTCTGACACAGTCCTCCCTCTTTATCACCACCGGACAAAGGGACACCTATAGCAGCTCTGCAATGTGACGACTCGTAGCTCAGCTTCCTGGAATGCTGCCCGACAATTTGATAGGGTTAACTACAAAAAAAAATATTTTTTCATTGGAATTGGCTTAAAAAAGTTTAGTTTGTAATTTAGTTTTAGTACTGCCAGGGTTGTCAGGGTATCTTGTGATTTGTATCAGAAGTTGTTGCCTTTCTGATGCCTTGATGTAGTTTTCTTCGCATTGTGTTGAACGGTGTGCGCATTTCAGGTAAAAGTTTGTCCTTAAGTTATTGCATTGCACTATATTTTTACTGACACATTGGCATTTCATATTTCATCTGGCTGTGATGCCCAGTAATAACCATGTGTTGCATAGATTCAGGAGCCCAGGGGAATACAATATATCAGTGTTTCATCTCTTTTCAGTGTTTGGTCTATCTCATGATCTTTTACAACAATCTGTTTTGACATTTTCAATATTGTATTTCCTATTTCATACAAAACCAGGATTTTACAAATAAGGATAGAAATAAAATCCTTAATTGTTGTGCGTTGTCTATTGCCTAGCGTTTCCCCAGCTATTCTTTTCTGTAAAAAAGCCTGACTCTTATACTTATCAAGTCCATTCATATCCAATCTGATCTGTCGTACTGCTGTCTTTCAAAACTCATAGAATATGTTTGTGCGTATAGTGTGGATGGGTGTCTGATTTAGCCTGGCTATGAATGCAGTTAAATGAAGTTTGCAGCTTTGCAAACTTTTGCAGTCTGGAAATTAATGGATTTATTTTTCACCGGCTATACTAGTAAATAAATGTATTTTTGCCATGTTATTTTCTCAGCATATAAAAAAAGACATTGGGAGATCTTTGAAAAGAATAATAAATTGCCACTCCACTTTAAAATTGGATATTTTACCAGAAAAATACATAATTGAACAATTTATGGCATGGAACAAGTTTTCTTAATATAGCTAAAAAAAGAAGATGCACATTCAGGAAATATGTTATAGCATAAACCCAAGTCATTTGGTATTCCTTGGAAAATAAGATGCTTGAGTGATTGCAGGGGCCTTCACAATGTTTCATGTATGTTATTGTCTTATCAAGACAGCCACTGTTCATACACTATATTAAAGGAGTGAACAGGGAGCCTCGTCAGGATACAGAGCTGATAGATAGTGTCTACTGCTCCGGCACATCTGCCTCGGGCAGGAGCAGACCTATTATTATCAAGAAGAAAGGGGGCCCATTTCAACCTCCAAAAAAGGAGGAATTGTTCATTAGGTGTCACGCACTTAGTTGGCGCTGACATTGTTGGAAGCTGCTGTGTATGTGGCTTGTCTTTAAGAGCTGCATGGTTGATGGTTGGGAAGGTCCTTGCTTTCTGTGGTGTGCTCCAGAACTGCAGTCACTATTATGTTCAATTGCTGGTTCAGAAGTTAATGTGTGACTCAAGTGGAATCCCCTCCCCCTGGCTTTAAATAGCCTTCCCTCTCCTCTTTCAGGTGCTTCTGATAGCTATGTGCTCCAGGTCTTGGTGCTGTGCTGATGCTTAGCTGCTGGGCTAAAGTCTTTCCTGGGGAGAAGCTGTGATTACTGACCAGTGGGTGGAGGTAGGGGCCCTCAGTCTAGGGCTAATCAGGAGTTTTAGGGTACAGGGTGGCGGCTCGGAACTCCTCACCATCAGAGATACCTCCGAGATCAGGGTGAGCCAGGGACCCCAGCATCAGGGTCAGATTAGGCTCTCCTGACCCCATTTTGCCCAATTCACCTACCTGTTACCTGATTCCCTTACCTCCCAAGCGTGACATTAGGATAAGCTATTATTCTTGCAAAGCGGCCATTTATGCCACATTGGGTTCCCAGTGTAAGTAAAGAATGCTGAGGCCTATGATTGGCTGCCATGGTCAGGTGACTGCAACAGGTCATCATCCAAGGCATTGCCAATCATGGTTTCACACCTTCACGACCCATGACATTGTACAACGTCATGAACCATGTCCCTGTGTATTATGTGAACTCCGGCACAGAGCTCACATCAAACACTCAACATCTCAGCTGATCTCATCAAAACTCAGCAAAAAACAAAAATGAAAAACAAAAAATTCCATGGTCATGAAGGGGTTAAAGAAAGGGACATCATAGCTTTCTGAGAGGCTTACACTGGAGTTATGGTAGTTACAGTGCTGTGCAAATTTATTGGGACAAAGCAAGTTTTTCTTGCAATAGTTTTACTATTTCTGATAAGTGTTCTATCAGTTCTTGGTGTCGTTTTCCTTTTTCTTCCACATTTCCCTTTTTGTTTTGGAGAAAATTATCCAATTTCATTGTGTGTGTGAATTATTCTTGAAACTGTAGATTTTCCAATACCAATGGTGGAAGCGATTTCTCTTACAGTCAGACTTGTATGTTCATTAAGAGTAATAATTCTAGACCTCCTCCGTGGAGTAACATTCATGTTTACAGGCACGAATCACACTGAGAGTAAAAGTACACTAAAGCACTCCTCACAGAATCAAGCTCTCAACTGAAGTTGAGGGGGCAGCTAGCTGTTATTTTCTGACTAAAACCAGTCAAACGACATTTTGTTACTCAAGGTTGTACACTCACACCTGTTCAAAGCAGTTAAAACTGGTTTGAATCACTGACTGGTAACCAACTTATGATTTTACTTAAAAAAAAGCTTTGTCCCAATTAATTTGCAGAGCACTATAGGGTGGTGATGACATGTTATGAAAGTTAAAATGTAAAAAAAAATTGCACAACTCAAAATATTTGCAACATTCTGGTTTTTACATACAAGTCCCAGCTAGCTATCCTTCAGTGCAATCATTACAACTCTTCATCTAGTGGAACCCATTTCTGCTGTTGCTTTTCAGCATAGAATATTCAGTGAAACAGGGTTGAAGAAAGGGTTCGTCCACATATAATTAAAATGATTATTCTTTATTTCATTACATCCATTGCATTAAATTAGTTATCTGGGATGTATCAAAAAAACAAAAGTGTGCTTAAGCACTAACAGGTACATAGCTGACACCTGCCTCCCTGTTGTGCCCAGCATCATTCACTGCAGATTTTTGGCTATTTTGGCACGTTGATTGAGGGTAGGATTTACCCTCTCTGTTGACAAGCCTCAGAGCCGACGGCACGCTGACTGACAGCCAGATCCCTCAATCAGGTAGCAAGGAGCTGCTGTCAATCCGTGTGATGTTGGTGGTCCTGCCCACTTCAACAGAGCAGAAAAGCCATCTCCGCTCTGTGTTTATGCTGCCATTTTATCTGTGCTGGAGGTGAACAGCTGTGACTGGTGCCGAGCACAACAGGCAGGTAGGTGCAGCTACCTGCTTGTTAGTGCTTGGACATATACCGTATATACTCGCGTATAAGCCGAGTTTTTCAGCCCAAAATTTGGGCTGAAAAGTCCCCCCTCGGCTTATACGCGAGTATATAAAAAATACTGCAGCAGCCCCGGAGGTATACAGGCCCCCCATCAAGTTCCAGGGCCCCCCCCCCTTGCGCGCCAGCCTGTAAAGTAAAATCATACTTACCAGTGTCCTGTCGCGCCGTCCGCAGCTGCCGACACGCGATCCCCGGCTTCATTCCGCGTCTTCCGAATTTCCTGTAGTCGCGGGCAATGACGTCATTGCCTGCGACCACAGGAAGTCGGAAGCCGGAAGACGAGGATTGAAGCCCGGGATCGCGTGTCGGCAGCTGCGGACGGCGCGACAGGACACTGGTAAGTATGATTTTGCTTTACAGGCTGGCGCGCAAGGGAGGGGGGGCCCTGGAACTTGATGGGGGGCCTGTATACCTCCGGGGCTGCGGCTGTATACAGCCCCGGGGCTGCGGCTGTATACAGCCCTGGGCTGCGGCTGTATACAGCCCTGGGGCTGCTGCTGCTGTATACTACCTAAGGGCTGCTGTATATACCTCTGGGGCTGCATATGGGGCTGCATATACCTCTGGGGCTGCATATACCTCTGGGGCTGCATATACCTCTGGGGCTGTATATACCTCTGGGGCTGTATATACCTCTGGGGCTGTATATACCTCTGGGCCTGCATATACCTCTGGGGCTGCATATACCTCTGGGGCTGCATATACCTCTGGGGCTGCATATACCTCTGGGGCTGCATATGGGGCTGCATATACCTCTGGGGCTGCATATGGGGCTGCATATACCTCTGGGGCTGCATATACCTATGGGGCTGCATATACCTATGGGGCTGCATATACCTCTGGGGCTGCTGTATACTACCACTGGGGAGGCTGCTGTATACTACCACTGGGGAGGCTGCTGTATACCTCACTGCTGGGGGTTGTATACCTTTGCTGGAGTCCACCCTCGGCTTATACGCGAGTCAATAAGTTTTCCCAGTTTTTGGGGGCAAAAGTAGGGGGGTCGGCTTAAACACGGGTCGGCTTATACACGAGTATATACGGTATATATTTTTTATATATCCTGGATAATTCCTTTAAAAATGCTTCATTGGCTTTTGTGTATGGTAATCTCTAATACATCTCTGGCGTCCTCCAGGAGGTTTCGATATACTTAAGATGTTGCACAACAAATTGTATGGTGCATATTCTCTTGTTGCCCTTGCGAAAATACAAAATATGGGGCTAAAACATTTCTGTGGGAAATTTTTTTTTTCTTTTCACAGCTCAACATTCTAAAATCCTGTGACGCACCTGGGGGTCAAGGTGTTCACCACACATCTACATAAGTTCCTTGTGGGTCTAGTTTCCAAAAGGGGGTCACTTGTGAGGGGTTTCTACTGTTTACACACATCAAGGGCTTTCCAAATGTGACATGCATCCACTAATGTGAATTCAATTTGCACGGTCTCGTGCGGAGCGCTCCAAAACAAAGCTGAGGACTCTGCTGACTGGAAAGTCCTTTTATTGAAAATCCTCCATCCGGCACGACATGTTTCGACGGTGTAGTACCGTCTTTCTCAAGTGTCTTTCACATGCATCCACTAATGATTCCAGCCAATTGTCCGCTTGAATGGTGCTCCCTCCCTTCCATGCCCTGCTGTGCACCTAAACAGTAGTTTTTCACCACATATGAGGTATCTGCATACTCAGACGAAATTGCACAACAAATTATGCGGGCCATTTTTTCCTGTCACAATTAAGAAAAAAAAAAAAATCTACTAAAAGAACATTTTTGTTGACAAAATGGGATTTTTTTTTTAACAACCAAACTGTGAAGCACCCTGGGGTTCAAGGTGCCCACCACACATTTAGAAAAGTTCTTTGAGGGGTTAAGTTTCAAAAATGAGGTCACTTGTGGAGGGTTTCCACTGTTTAGGCACATCAGAGGCTCTCCAAACGCAACATGGCATCCGCTAATGATGCCAGCCAATTTTCTGCCTGAAAAGTCAAATGTGGTTTTCCCCTTTCAAAGCTCTACCGTGCACGCAAACAGTTATTTTCAAGTACGTATGAAATATTGTTGTACTTAGGAGAAATTGCACAACAAAGCTTTGAGTCCATGTTCTCCTGTTACCCTTGTGAAAATGCTAAATTTAGTGGAACAGTAACAATTGAGGAAAAAAATAGTTTTTTCTTTCCACATTGCTTTAGTTCCAGTGAAGCACCTGAAGGGTTAATAGACTCTTGAATGTGGTTTTGAGCAGTCTGAAGGTGAAGTTTTTACAATGGTGTCACTTTTGGGTATTTCTGTCATGCAGACCCCTCATAGTCATTTCAAATGTGATGTGGTCCCTAAAAAATTGCGAAATTTTCAAAAGATTCACAAATTTCGATTTTGTTCAAGAATCAGCTTGAAAAATATCGTTAACCGTTAACATGAAGTCCAATATCTCACAAAAATACAGTCTTTGAATCACTGTAAGGGCCCTTTCACATCAGCGGTAACTTGAAATCGCGGCAGATGCGGTGAAAAAAATGCATCTGCCGCGATTGCCGCATAGCCGCCGCATAACCGCTGCACTTGCGGCGCGGTTGCGGTAATCACCATAGTAAGTATAGGGGGACTTGCGGCAGGTGCGGCAAGTGCGGTTTTGCACTTGCGGCAGGTGCGGCCGCGAAAAAAAAAACGCGGCTATGCGGCAATCGCGGCAGATGCGTTTTTTTCACCGCATCTGCCGCAATTTCAAATTACCGCTGATGTGAAAGGGCCCTAATCCATTGAAACGTTTTAGATTTATTACCTTATAAAGTGACACTGGTCAGAATTGCAAAAAATATGGCCTGGTCATTAAGGTGAAAACCATGCTGTGAGGTAAAGGGGTTAAACAGGTTAGGTATCCAGAAGTCAGAACCTGCAAGGATTTCTATGAAGACTAAGGGTATGTGCACATCAGTCGTTTCTGCATCTTTGCAGAACGACCGGGAACCGCTGTAGAATGGCAGAACTGAGTTTTCTGAACTCGCTAGTGTCCCTGGTTTTGTTAGCGTTTTGCTAACGATTTGCGATCGGGTTACTAGCGGTCGGACAGCGTGTTCTTGGCGATTCCCCGGCGTTCTTCTTAGCGATTTCCAGACTGGTCTTTGTTGCACTTGTTCAGCTGGACCCGCTGGAAAACGCTGAAAAGAAGTCGCTTGCTCTATCTTTGACAACCGGTGGAAAACCAGTGAATAAACTGAAAACGACCAGACAAAAATCGTTCTAATGTAGACAGCGATTTCTAAACTCCATTGACTCGCATGTTAATCCAGCCGGTGGCTAGGATTAATATAAATTAACATAAAACTCAGCGGAAACCGCCGACGGGAAACTTCCAAAAACAGCCCACAAAACGACTGATGTGCACATACCCTAAAGCAGTTTAACCCCTTAAGGACCGAGTCACTTTGCAGCTTAATGACCAGACCATTTTTTGTAATTCTGACCAGTGTCCCTTTATGAGGTAATATCTCTGGAACGCTTCAACGGATCCTAGCGATTATGAGATTGTTTTTTCGTGACATATTGGGCTTCATGTTAGTATTAAATTTAGGTCGATAATTTTTGCGTTTATTTGTGAAAAAATAAAAAATTTGGCAAAAATTTTGAAAATTTAGCAATTTTCAAATTTTTAATTTTTATTCTGCTAAACCAGAGAGGTATGTGCCACAAAATAGTTAATAAATAACATGTCCCACATGTCTACTTCACATCAGCACAATTTTGGAAGAAAAAAAAAAATTTGGTAGGACGTTATAAGGGTTCAAAGTTCATCAGCAATTATTCATTTTTCCAGCAAAATTTACAAAACCAATTTTTTAGTGACCACATCACATTTGAAGTCCCTTTGAGGGGTGTACATGACAGAAAACACCCAAAAGTGACACCATTCCAAAAACTGCACCCCTCAAGCTACTCAAAACTATATTGAAGAAGATTATTAACCCTTCAGGTGCTTCACAGGAACTAAAATAATGTTGAAGGAAAAAATGGACATTTTAATTTTTGTAACAAAAATGTTCTTTTAGCCTCAATTCTTTCATTTTCACATGGGCAACAGGATAAAATGCATCCTAAAATTTGTTGGGCAATTTCTCCTGAGTACACCGATGCCTCATATGTGGTCATAAACTACTGTTTGGGCGCACGGCAGGGCTCAGAAGGGAGGGAGCGCAATTTGAATTTTAGAGCCAATTTTCCGTTCAAAAAGTGAAATGGCGCTCCTTCACTTCTGAGCCCTGCCGTGCGCCCAAACAGTGGTTTATGACCACATATAAGGTATCGGTGTACTCAGGAGAAATTGCCCAACAAATTTTGGGATGTATTTTATCCCTTTGCCCATGTGAAACTGAAAAAATGTAGGCAAAAAGAATTTTTTTGTGAAAAAAAAGTGTTTTTTTAATTTTTATGAATGAATTTGTGAAGCATCTGGGGTTCAAAGTGCTCACTATGCATCTAGATACCTTCCTTAGGGGGTCTAGTTTCCAAAATGGGGTCACCTGTGGGGGAGCTCCAATGTGGAGACACACCGGGGCCCTCCAAACGCGACATGGTGTCCGCTAACAATTTGAATGGAAAATGAGCTCAAATTGTTAGCTGACACCATGTCGCGTTTGGAGGGTCCCTGTGTGTCTCCGCATTGGAGCTCCCCCACAAGTGACCCCATTTTGGAAACTAGACCCCAAAGGAACATATCTAGATGCATAGTGAGCACTTTGAACCCCCAGATGCTTCACAAATTGATCCATAATAATGAAAAAATAAATTTTTTGTGGGAAAAAAAAGTGCTTTTTCATTTTTACGGATGAATTTCTGAAGCATATGGGGGTTCAAAGTGCTCACTATGCATCTAGATACGTTCCTTAGGGGGTCTAGTTTCCAAAATGGGGTCACTTGTGGGGGAGCTCCAATGTGGAGACACACGGGGACCTTCCAAACGCGACATGGTGTCCGCTAACAATTTGAATGGAAAATGAGCTCAATTTGTTAGCGGACACCATGTCGCGTTTGGAGGGTCCCCATGTGTCTCTACATTGGAGCTCCCCCACAAGTGACCCCATTTTGGAAACTAGACCCCCAAAGGAACGTATCTAGATGCATAGTGAGCACTTTGAACCCCCAGGTGCTTCAGAAATTCATCCGTAAAAATGAAAAAAGAAACTTTTTGTGGAAAAAAACGTGCTTTTTCATTTTTATGGATGAATTTGTGAAGCATCTGGGAGTTCAAAGTGCTCACTATGCATCTAGATATGTTCCTTCGGGGTCTAGTTTCCAAAATGGGGTCACTTGTGGGGGAGCTCCAATGTGGAGACACACGGGGACCCTCCAAACGCGACATGGTGTCCGCTAACAATTTGAATGGAAAATGAGCTCAATTTGTTAGCGGACACCATGTCGCGTTTGGAGGGTCCCCATGTGTCTCCACATTGGAGCTCCCCCACAAGTGACCCCATTTTGGAAACTAGACCCCCGAAGGAACGTATCTAGATGCATAGTGAGCACTTTGAACCCCCAGGTGCTTCAGAAATTCATCCGTAAAAATGAAAAAGCACTTTTTTTCCACAAATAATTTCTTTTTTCATTATTACGGATCAATTTGTGAAGCATCTGGGGGTTCAAAGTGCTCACTATGCATCTAGATATAATCCTTTGGGGGTCTAGTTTCCAAAATGGGGTCACTTGTGGGGGAGCTCCAATGTGGAGACACACAGGGGCTCTCCATACGCGACATGGTGTCCGCTAACAATTGGAATTGTTAGCGGACACCTTGTAGGATATGAAGAGCCCCTATGTGCCTAAACATTGGAGCTCCCCCACAAGTGACCCCATTTTGGAAACTAGACACCCAAGGAACGTATCTAGATGCATAGTGAGCACTTTGAACCCCCAGGTGCTTCACAAATTGATCCGTAAAAATGAAAAAAGAAACTTTTTGTGGAAAAAAACGTGCTTTTTCATTTTTATGGATGAATTTGTGAAGCATCTGGGAGTTCAAAGTACTCATTATGCATCTAGATACGTTCCTTCGGGGGTCTAGTTTCCAAAATGGGGTCACTTGTGGGGGAGCTCCAATGTTCAGGCACACAGGGAGGGGCTCTCCATACCCGACATGGTTTCCGCTAACAATTGGACCTAATTTTCTATTGAAATTGTTAGCGGACACTATGTCGCATATGGAGAACCCGTGTGCCACCAGCACAAGGGCAACTGGTAGAGTTGGGGTACAGCACCAGAAAATGCCGCCTCTAATGAATGCGCTATTTTCTTGGGTGGCTGTGGGTTGAAATTTGCAGCGTGGGGGACCCACAACATTTGAGTCTCTCCACGCTGAGGATTCCAGTCAGCCAGCTACCAAGTTGTACATGGCCGGCTACAAATACAGCGAAGGCTTTATTTTATTTCTAGAACTAATTCTAGAAAAAAAAATGACGTAGGGCTCCGCCATATTTTTGGTCCAGCCAGGTACAACTTGGCAGCTACAGACTGCCAGCAACCCCCAGCTGCCTCGCTGTACCTGGCTGCAACCAAAAATACAGCGAAGCCCATTTTTTTTTATTTCTAGAACTAATTCTAGAAAAAAAAATGACGTAGGGCTCCGCCATATTTTTGGTCCAGCCAGGTACAACTTGGCAGCTACAGACTGCCAGCAACCCCCAGCTGCCTCGTTGTACCTGGCTGCAACCAAAAATACAGCAAAGCCCATTTTTTTTTATTTCTAGAACTAATTCTAGAAAAAAAAATGACGTAGGGCTCCGCCATATTTTTGGCCCAGCCAGGTACAACTAGGCAGCTGGGGGCTGGAATTCTCAGCATGGAAAGGCCCAAGCGTTCTGGGCCCCCATGCTGCGAATTGCAGCCCGCAGCCGCTCCAGAAAATGGCGCATTCATTGAAGCGCCATTTTCTGGCGCTGTACCCATGCTCTTCCAGTTGCCCTGGTGCCGGTGGCAAACTGGGTAATAAAGGGGTTAATGCCAGCTTTTTATTGGCAGCTGGCACTAAGCCCGAGATTCATAATATAGGGCCAATGTTAGACCCGCCATTAGGAATCTCTGGTAAATAGTCAGAAAATACACACATAGAAAAATCTTTTTATTTGAAAAAAAAACACAAACAAAATTCGGACTCCATCTTTATTATGAAGATCCGACGTAGTCCACAACGAAGGTCCCACGACGCTCGATTGCCTCCGACGTAGTCCACAACGAAGGTCCCACGACGCTCGATCGCCTCTGCTCAATCCAGAGACTGCAGCAAGGGATCAAGTGTCCTCTTCCTACAGTCTCAGGGGTCAGAGTTATGGTGCACTGTATGACAATGATCAGTTATACAGTGCACCATGACTATGATCCCAGAGACTATAACAAGAGGACACTTGATCCCTTGTTGCACCCATCCATCCACCTATGCACCCATCATCCACGCACGCACATCCACGTACGCACATCCACGCATGCACACAACCACGCACGCACATCCACGCATGCACACATCCACGCACGCATGCTGACATCCACGTACATCCACACACACATCCACATCCACGTACGCACACATCCACGCACGCACATTCACACACGCACATCCACGTACGCACATCCACGCACGCACATCCACGTACGCACATCCACGTACACACATCCACGTACGCACATCCACGTACGCACATCCACGCATGCACACAACCACGCACGCACATCCACGCATGCACACATCCACGCACGCATGCTGACATCCACGTACATCCACACACACATCCACGTACATCCACATCCACGTACGCACACATCCACGCACGCACATTCACACACGCACATCCACGTACGCACATCCACGCACGCACATCCACGTACGCACATCCACGTACGCACATCCACGTACGCACATCCACGCATGCACACAACCACGCACACACATCCACACATGCATATCCACGTACGCACATCCACGTACACACATCCACGTACGCACATCCACGTGCTGACATCCACGCATGCACACACCCACGCACACACATCCACACACGCACATCCACGCACGCACACATCCATCCATCCATCCACCCATCCATCCATCCACCCACCCATCCATCCATCCATCCATCCATCCACCCATCCATCCACCCATCCATCCATCCATCCATCCATCCATCCATTCATTCATTCATTCTTTCATTCTTTCATTCATTCTTTCATTCATTCATACTTACCCAGCGATGAGGAGGAGGAGCCCCTGAGAAGAGGAGGAGCCACACTGCAGAGGAGGCCCGACGGTGCGGGCGGGTGCACCGAGCGTACAGCCCGCCGGGAATCGGGATAGGTGAGCGGGGCTGGGGACCAGGGATCGGGGGCTGGGGACCGAGTCCCGGGGGCTGGGGACCAGCAGGGAGGAGGAGGGGGCCCTGCAGCTTTGCCGGTGGGCGCAGAAGCCCGCCGGCAAACAAACTGTGCAAGGTGGAGGGCGGGGATGGACGGGAGACAGGGGGGGCTGCACAGGGGACGGGGACAGGACACAGAGGGCTCAGGACACAGGGGGGGGGCTACAGGACACAGGGGGAGCTGGACACAGGGGGCGGGGACAGGACACAGGAGGGGCTGCACAGGGGACAGGGACCGCACACAGGAGGGGCTGCACAGGGGACGGGGACAGGACACAGGAGGGGCTGCACAGGGGACGGGGACAGGACACAGGGGGCTCAGGACACAGGGGGGCTACAGGACACAGGGGGAGCTGGACACAGGGGGCGGGGACAGGACACAGGGGGAGCTGGAGCATCAGCTCATGGCCGGCGGCTGCGGTGCAACCCGCCCGCAGATAAGAGTGATTGCGGTGGGGGAGGGGGGTGAAGGGGTTAACAGGGGTGCCCACACCTCTGCCCCTAACCCTTGGCTGTCACTGACAGCTTTTAGATTTGAGCTGTCACTGTTCGTTTAGGAGCAGTGACAGTTCAAAGCCATGACGAGTATACTCGTCATGATGCGGGAACTGACATCTTTTCATGACGAGTATACTCGTCATTGGTCGTAAAGAGGTTAAAGGAGATGTTGTACTCTTAGATTTCCACAATGCATAGAGTTCAGTAAAGACTAGAGTATGCAGCAAATGAAGGATGCAGCATTGTTACTATCCTTATCAGACATGAAAATCATGTGATCACTAGGTGTTTCCCATGATGGGAGAGCTGGTAAGTTTAACTTGTCTTAATTTCCATCTTTTTTTATGACTTGGGGGCATATATTATAAGTTAAATTGTATATAGTAAGATAAGTAAAACAATACTTATTCTATATTCAATGGAATCTGTCTGCAGGCTTTTGCTATGTAACCTGAGCACAGCATGATTTAGGGGTTAAACACTCAATTCAGCAGTATGTCAATTATTAAGGCTACTTTTACATCGTGATTTTTTCCTGTCCGTGGGGATCCTGTTTACTGTAGGACCCCATGGACAGGAAAGGACGGGATCGGATGTGTGCCTCTGGATGCCATTTATGTGTCCGGGCTTCTGATTTTCAAGGATTCGGACACAGTAAAAGCTGGGAAGATTCCGAGCCTGCAGAGTACAGGTAAGCGGGCACATGTATGTACATACATTGCGGAATTGAACTAAAACACTTCAATTGTTAAGAAAATAAAATCCTCACCTCTCCGGCGAGTGTCCTGCGATGTGCGGCATCTAGCTCTGAGGGCTCAAGGACCTAGATCAGCTGACCGGGCGGGGTGGGGCAACCCGATCAGCTGATTGGTCACATGACCGCATTAGTTGAGCGGTTTAAATCGCCTGCCAAAACTGATTGGCGGGTGAAAGATTTAAACCGCGCTGATGCGGTCATGTGACCAATCAGCTGACCTAGTTGCCCTGCCCCACCTGGTCAGCTGATCTAGGTCCTTAAGCCCTCCGGAGCTAAGTGCCGCACATCGCGGGACACTCGCCGGAGAGGTGAGTATTTTTTTTTTTTAACACCTGCTTCACTTCTGCAATGTATGTATATACATTGCAAAAGTGAAATTACACAGCAAAGAGCAGTTTTAGTGCACTGAGCATGCTCAGTACACTAAAATCGGCTCCGGGAAATGATTCAGTTTTTTCCCATACCCGCACTCCATAGGCCCCCATGTTATTTGCAGCGGACCGCACCAGATTCAATTGTGTCCGATTTGGTCCATTGTGCCAGAAATTGGAGCAGTCTCAGATTCTGGGTACAGCAAAAAATCGTACACAATCGGATCCATTACAATTTGGACACAATCGGATGGCCATACAGGACCTATACATGCCCATAGGAATACATGGGGGCTTATCGGATCAGTGGATATCCGTTTTACAATGGATAGCCACAGATCCTAAAAAAATCATGATGTGAAAGCAGCCTAAGCTGTGTGCTGTTGTTTCCACACAATGAAGGTTTTATCACAATGAGTTAGTCATGGCCAGGACAACAAGACATGTGCACATTGTACGGCCATGCTCCTCCTCTGATTAGCAACTCACTGTCAATAGGAAATGTACACACAAAGCTGGGGTATGGGCGGGGCTAGCTTTTCTAAAAACTCACAACTGCTGCACCCAGTAAACTATGGGGCCTTTCACACTTGTGGTTTTTTCCTGATTTGGAAGATCAGGTAAAACTCTATTCTTACAGTATTTTGTACATTCACTTTAATTTTGTCAGGTGGAATCTTGTTGCTTCATATTTTCTCCTGAAATCATTAAAGAGGAATGGGCACAAAAAATGAATCCTGTAATGGTGGGTTTACACACACCAATTTATCTGTTCAATCTCTGAACCAATCTCTGGTTGCAGTGAAATCATGGATACATTGCTCCATTTTGTGGCTGTGTACAAAATGGAGCAATGTATCCATGATTTCACTGCAACCAGAGATTGGTTCAGATATTGAACAGATAAATTGGTGTGTGTAAACCCACCATAAGAATCAGATTTTTTCCAAATCAGGAAAAAAATGCAAGTGTGAAAGGCCCTGATGGTACCTTTACACGCCGCGACGGCAGGCTGGATACATCCCGCTACTTCACGTGCACGAGCACGCTCAAACGGCTACAAACGCTCAACGCATCACCTTTACACGCCGCGACAAGATGCGCTACGCCACGCTACATCTATAGCTAGCTACATCGCCGGGTGTCTCAAGTAGCCAGCTGTAGCTCATTTACACACCGCTATAACCAGCTACTATGGGCGTACCTGGTGCAGCAGGGACAGCACATAGGCGTGCCACAATTGTGGATTAGGAGCCGTCCGTACGCTGATAGGACGAAGCAATAACATCCTGATTGGGCAGGCAACGCAGGAGGCTGAGTAATACAGCACGCTCGAGCGATTGTGTAGTGTGACTCGACAGCTCCTTTAAATATGCCTCCCTATGCAGCGACTACCAATCGTCATGCAGCAGCTTCCATCAATGATCGCACATGGGGCGCGGTAACACGGAGCCAGGGTCACGCCTTAGCTACATTGCAGCTACATCGCAGGCTGTCCCGAGTTCCCTTCCGTTGCCTCTTTACACGCCGATACAGCTCGCTACCATCGGCGTTGTAGCCATCAGTTTTTGAGCAGAGCTAGGAAACAGATGTATCTGTTGCCGGCTGTAGCGTCACGTCTTCAGACGCCGCTACGACGGGCTACATTGGCGCTACAAGCTACATTTGTAGCCTGTAGCGGGATGTATCCAGCCTGCCGTCGCGGCGTGTAAAGGTACCATTAGTGATACTTCTTTGGAGCTAGGTTCTCTTTTCCTACATTATGCGGTTCTCGGATGAGTAAGAAAAAAAAACCTGCTGACAGATTTCCTTTAGGGTGTGTTCACACACTGTGTATTTTCACGCAAGTGCTGTTGCAGTTTTTGTAGCCAAAACCAGGAGTGAAGGAATCAGAGGAAAAGTCTAATGGTGGGTTTACACACACCAATTTATCTGTTCAATCTCTGAACCAATCTCTGGTTGCAGTGAAATCATGGATACATTGCTCCATTTTGTGGCTGTGTACAACATGGAGCAATGTATCCATGATATCACTGCAACCAGAGATTGGTTCAGAGATTGAACAGATAAATTGGTGTGTGTAAACCCACCATTAAGGTACCGTCACACGCGTCAATTTTGCTAGCAATTTAACTGGCAATTTGCTGGTTGCAGTGAAATCATGGACACATTGTTCTATTTTGTGGCTGTGTACAATGGAACAATGTGTCCATGATTTCACTGTAACCAGTAAATTGCCAGTTAAATTGCTAGCAAAATTGCCGCGTGTGACGGTACCTTAATAGAAACAAGTGCTCCACTTCTGGATTTAATCACTCACTGCTGGTTTTAATCACCCACTCCTGGTGTTGGCTACATAAACAGAAAGAGCACTCGTGTAAAAATACGCTGCAAATACGCAGTGTATGAACATGCAAAACCAACAAATAAACATGGAACCATAAATGTTATTATTATTATTTATTTATAAAGCACCATTAATTTCATGGTGCTGTACATGAGAAGTGGGTCATATACAAAAATATAGAATAGTTTACAGTAAACAAATTAACAATGACAGATTGGTACAGAGGGGAGAGGACCTTGCCTTTGTGGGCTTACATTCTACAGGATAATGGGGGAGGAGACACTACATTGAGGGTGTAGCAGCTCTGGTGGAGGTGATGGTAAGGTGGCCACTCTGGTGATGGTGGTGAGACAGCAACATAGTCATTGCAGGCTGTAAGCATTCCTGAAGAGATGGTTTTTCAGGTTCCGTCTGAAGGAACCGAGGGTGGTGGATAATTGGACGTGTTGGGGCGCAGGATTCCAGAAGAAGGGGGATATTTGGTACAATTCTTGATGGTGATTGGGTCAGGGATGAATAAGTGAAGTAAAATTAAATCTAACTTTTTACACACATTACACCAAATAAAACTAAAAAAGACAAAAAGAAAACTATAATAAAAACCTTGTGTGTTTTGGGAAAAAACGTCTAAAGTTAATATTGTAGCATAAGACCTTGTTCACACATTAAGTCATAGCTGTGGATGCTCCTTTGGAAATTTTTTACAGTAAGTGTGCAGCATGTGAACTTACCTGTAAAGCTGTTTAACTACAAAGTACACACAAAAATGCTAAAAAGTATTTGATCATTTAGGAACAAAAGATTCTGGTTGTTAATTTAGGGTTAAGCCCCCGTCACACATAGGTTTTGTGACATAACAGCGACCTCGCCAGCAATGTCACTATGTTTGACAGTAGCAGTGACCAGACCCCCGCTGTGAGATCGCCGATCGTGATGAAATGGCTTGGACCATTTTTTGATCATTGGGTTCCCGCTGGGCAGCATGCATTGGTCTGTTTGATGCCTTAACAACGACCTCATTGGCGACTCAGAACTCAGCCACGTAGGTCTGAATGATCAGACTAGCTGCTGTGTGACAGGGTCCCAATGACCGCCGAGGTTGTTATACTGATCGCTGTATCGTTGCTGCATCGTTGAGTAGATCTGACTGTTTGACATCTCACCAGCGACCACGTAGTGACATTCCAGCGATCTTTACCAGGTCGTATCATTGTCGGGATCGCTGGAACGTCGCCAAGTGTAACGGCACCCTTACAATGTCTCTACTTGAAAATAGATGTTGATTTGACAAATGTAATATTGAATACTAGGTCAATCCCATTAATTCTTTAGGGTTTCAATGACTAAAACAAACAAATATATTGTAATATCTCTTCAGTATTTTTAATACTGACGGATCATTTTCCCAGTTTTCTAATGCAGTGTAGTAAATGGAAATAATCACCTGGTTGTTGTAGGAAACTCCATTTCTTGCCTTTGCCCTAATTGTCCCCAACTGTTTTTGTAACCTGCCTTTTTTCTTGATATATTACCTTCAATGTCTTTTTATTAATGTGATGAATCATCTCAGATTTGCTTTTCCATGTCATTAATTTTGTGAATTAACACAGACCCCTCTGGCATGGAAGGAAGAGAAGAAAATAGAATTTGAGCGATCGGAAATAAAACAACTTTTCATTTTGAGACTTCAAAAATATTGTTCAAATTGGCTTTAGGAAAAGCTATTTTCTAATTATTCTAATTATTATTGTTAATAGTCTGCAGGGCGCTTATCATACCTTAGCAGGCCTGATTTAAACCACTGCTTTTTCTCAGATTTGGGAGCAAAGTTTCTTTATTTTTGCACTTCGCTAACTGTCCGGTTAATACATTGAGAATACTTTTTTCTTTTTGATTTAGCTGCAAATTGAAAGTATACAAATAAGCTAATAATTTCCAGATATTGTGCAGCTACCAACTGATTTATAGATAAAGTGGGATTTAATCTTATAGGGTCAGTCTGAGACCAGCAACATTTCTCCCAACTCTCTATCTAATATATCCCTTTAATCCAAGCTATTTTCTAATATACTTTATTAATTACCTATTGTTCCATCTTTATACTTTCAAACATCTATTGCTTTTGTTTTTTCTATTTCCTGCTTGATGACATACCGTGTGAGTGCCCACAGTGCATCCTGGGATCCTTACACAGCATCAGACAGACCCCAGGCACTTCCTCAGCTCCTCTCTGAAACAAAGCATCAGTAGAACACTGGTTTCAGCAGTGGGATTGTCAATTACTTTGCAAGGGTCTCCAACTCCTCCTCACCCCCTTAGTGTTGTGTCTCAGACCCCATTTGTTCCTCCCTCCCCACAGTGCAATGTCTCAGCCCCACTATTCTTACTCTCACCCCGCAGTGTCTTCTCACATCTTCCCTATGCCTCATCTGTGTGCTGAGAAGTCTCTGCAATCCAGGTAGTGCAGGATGACACAAGCGACGCCCATGGGCATCACTTGGGGCCTCCAGCACCATTTATCTGTACTGCACCCAAAATACTGACATTTCATTGCACTGGGAGAAGACTTTGAAATGTCAGTATTCCAGATGCAGTGCAGATCAGCATTGCCGGTGGACATAAGTGTCACCCACAAGTCATGCCAGTGGAATCTCCCAGGTTATCAGTATGCATAAGTTGAAAGACCGCTTATGTCACTTGTGGGCACTGCTTATGTCATCCTGCACTGCGTGGTCTCTGGTATCGCTGACACATCTCATTGCACAGAGGAACAGATGAGTCATAGGGAAGAAGTGAGTGACCCACTCTGTGATTTAACCTCTCCTGGCTGAAGTCTTGTAGTCACAGGAGGATGGGTATGCAACGACCTTAAGAGCTTAGGATACTTGGAAGCCAGGCCGGCAATCTTTTGGGGCATGTCAAAGTGGCAGTGGCACATCTCCATGGCTGACGCAGACACTGTTCAAGTGGTATTTTGGCATTGGATTCTGTGTTATCATTGTGATAATAATGTCATGCCATCAGCATTAGCTTAATGCTCCCCTTTTTTGGACAAATCAGATATCTGGAGGAAGTGAGAGCATAGCCACAGCTCGGATTTCTTAGGGGGAGAGGTAACCAAGGGCTGATTGGCTGCAGGGATCATATGATATATCAGTGTCTCACAATCCCCAGAAGAGCCATAGTTGACACTACTGAAATAGCATCGGATGTTAAGATACAGTAGGTGTTATTATTTTCCTGTTGGAAAACATCAGGATTGCGAAAGGGTTGTCTGAGTAATGGACAACATTTTTAAACAAATGTTTTTGTGATGCTGAATCACTTGTCATGGACAAACCATGAGGCAGTGGAGTAAAGTCTAGGTCTAGGGTCAGTTACCAAGAAAGTTCATCATAAAATGAGGGATTAGGCAAAGGTGTAATAATGTCACAGTCCGAGGTCAGAATTCCAGGAAGGTAGCAATTTAGGGGTTAGGAAAAATTGGCAGTCAGTGGCAAGGTCCAAGGTCAGGCAGTAAAAGATTATAAAACTAGAGCACATGAAACAAGTCACGTAGCCGAGCTAATGCTATGACTGGTAATAGACCGAAGTCAGCCAAGTAATAGTAATGCCAAGTAAATGCAATTTATGTTCTGATTGGTTGTTATGGGCCATAACTAGAGATGACCAGACCCATTAAAGTTCGGGTTGTAGTGGTGCAGTGTAGTGGTGCGGTCTTTTTTGACAGGTATGTTCAGGTCTTAAACTTGACCCACAACTCATTCCAAGACACTGATTGGACAGTTCGGCTGTCCGTCCACATTCAGCCAGCCATAAGCAAACCATTGTCCTCTGTTTTACCCCCAGTGTGAGCCAATCAAACATTGCCAGTGGCTTGTACTGGGCCAATCACCAAGCGTAAATGAGCATACCGATGCTCACTGGAGTGCTTTTGATTGTAAAGCATACGAAATCCTACCCCAAACAGGTTTGCTCATCTCTAACCATGACGTCAGTTCTTCCACTTGTTAATTCAGGCCTAATGTTCATTGTCCTGTCTTTAGCCAGCTCAAACCTCTTTACTTCTATATACGCTGCATAGTATATTTTATTTGACCTATAATAGTATTATTTCCTTATAATTCAGATGAACATGTTTCATTTACAAGCTTTTCTTAGTCAGTAAAAGGTTTTGGCTTTTCTTTTTAATTATTATTCCCAGTTCTATTTTGTTATACTGAAATTGTAAAAATAGGCAAATATTGTTTAGCAATTTTATTTTTCACATCTTTGTATATCGCTTTGACTCACATTTTTACAAAAAACGACACAAGGAAGACCAGTCATATTGGTTGTCCACTTTAAATGATCTTTACAGCATATAATTGATTAGTCACTGTATAATTGGTATTGAAGGTCCATTGAAACCTGGCTTTACACTGTGTGCAGAATTATTAGGCAAGTTATATTGTAGAGGATTATTTTTATTATTGATCAACAACTATGTTCTCAATCAACCCAAAAGACTCAAAAATATCAAAGATTAATATTTTTGTAAGTTGCAGTGGTTTTTATTTTTAGATTTGGCTATCTTAGGAGGATATCTGTTTGTGCAGGTAACTATTACTGTGCAGAATTATTAGGCAACTTAATAAAAACCAAATATATTCCCATCACACTTATTTACTTTCACCAGGTAAACCAATATAACTGCACAAAATTTTGAAATAAACATTACTGACATGCAAAAACAAAACCCCAAAAATTAGTGACCAATATAGCCACCTTTGTATCTGATGCCACTCAACAGCCTTCCATCCATAAATTCTGTCCGTTACTTGATCTGTTTATGATTAACATTGCGTGCAGCAGCCACCACAGCCTCCCAAACACTGTTCCGAGAGGTGTACAGTTTTCCCTCCATGTAGATCTTACATTTTAGGAGGGACCACAGGTTCTCTATGGGGTTCAGATCAGGTGAACAAGGGGCCATGTCATTATTTTTTTTGTTTTAGACCTTTACTGGCCAGCCACGCTGTGGAGTAGTTGGATACATGTGATGGAGCATTATCCTGCATGAAAATCATGTTTTTCTTGAACGATACCGACTTCTTCCTGTACCACTGCATGAAGAAGTTGTCTTAGTTGAGCTTCACTCCATCCTCAACCCGAAAAGGTCCCACAAGTTCATCTTTGATGATACCAGCCCATACCAGTACCCCACCTCCACCTTGCTGGTGTCTGAGTCGGAGTGGATCTCTTTGTCCTTTACTGATCTAGCCTCTGGCCCATCCATCTGGCCCATCAAGAGTCACTTTCATTTCATCAGTCCATAAAACCTTTGTAAAAGATATCTCTTGGCCCAGTCTTGACATTTTATCTTATGTTTCTTGTTCAAAGGTGGTCGTTTTTCAGCCTTTCTTCCCTTGGCCATGTCCCTGAGTATAGCACTCCTTGTGCTTTTTGACACTCCAGTAATGTTGCAGCTCTGAAATATGGCAAAACTGGTGGCAAATGGCATCTTGACAGCTTCACGCTTGATTTTCCTCAATCCATGAGCAGTTATTTTGCGCTTTTTTTGCCCATCACGCTTCTTGCGACCCTGTTGGCTATTTGCCAAGAAATGCTTGATTGTTTGGTGATCACGCTTCAAAAGTTTAGCAATTTCAAGTCTGCTGCAAACCTCTGCAAGACATCTCACAATTTTGGACTTTTAAGAGCCCTTCAAATCTCTCTTCTGAATCATTTTGCCAAAGGAAAGGCATTTGCCTAATAATTAAGCACACCTTATATAGGGTGTTGATGTCATTACACCACACCCTCCTCATTACAGAGATGCTCATCACCTGATTTACTTTATTGGTAGTTGGCTGTCAAGCCTATACAGCTTGGAGTAGGACAACTTGTATAAAAGTATCATGTGACCAAAATACTCATTTGCCTAATAATTCTGCACACAGTGTATTTTCCCATGAGAACGGAGAAGAAACAAACCCTGTCCCTTTAGTCTCTTCCAAAATGTTATTTTTTTCCTTCTGAAAATAAACATGAATTTTATTAAAATAGACACAGTCTATACTTGTAAATTTACTGTTGGTTGAAAATCTCTTGGTAAGACATCTGAAAAATGAAATGATGCAGGTGTTATAGAGTTGGCATATGATTGGCCCGCCTGCACTGAAGTCAGCCATGCTTTCATCCCTGGTCAATATTAATACCCACAAGACCTTTGATATTATTCAAAATGACAGATGGCCAGTCTCCGAGTAAAATTAAAACAAAATCCCTCCTAACATCCTTCTATTTTATGGTCCAACATTTCCAATGCAAGACATTTTTTAATGTATCAGTGTTGAAAGAAGCTTCTCATCTCTCCCTATTTTGTACAAGATGTCTCCTCTAGTAATAACTAGAGACACTTTCCCCGCCATCTTTCAGTTTATCTTAAAAGAGATGTCATTTAGTCTTGGCAATCTTTTTGTCTTGGAGCTGCGTACTTTGCCGAATATGATAGCTGTTCATTTTAAGAAAAGAAAAAAAATCCTTTCAAGATTCAATGCTCAAACAAAGTCATCATATTCCGTAGACTAAGTTTTGTCTACTAAAAAACTAGGCGCCGGTTTCTTCATTTCTAGGTAAGAAAATGGAGAGGTCACAAATCAATGCCCTCCTAAATGTGAGGAAACGTATTCTGTAAAGTGGATGTGCTGTATTGTTTCTGATAAAGTGATGACAGTTGTTGAAAGTATCGAAGCAAGAAAAGCACATGATAAGGGTGCGGAGTCGTTTCAAGCTCTCCTGTGCCTTACTGAGTGACCTTATCAGGCCGAGTACAAAAGAGGATAATCTTTTATGAATCACATAATAATCACAATTACAGTCTTATTGTCACTGCATAATATGATTTTTGATTATATATATTTTGTTCTTCCTATCTTACGAGACTTTTAGTTGCCGAGTTTCTTTTGCTAAGACTTGATCACCACCTAGTGATATAAATGTAAACTGCATCACTTTGGAAAAATAGTTGTTGTTGCATCAATTTTTTTAGGCATGAATAGGATGTAAAGTGGAAATATTGCTCCTTCCTTTAGGCTACATCCATTAATACTGTTACAAGCTTATATTGAAACAATTCAGATGTTGTGCTGCTTCTCTCTCACTTATTAGATTAATATTAGAGATGAGTGAATTGTCTCCCTGTACATGGTCACCAATTTCAAACTTCGTGATCGTAAAACCCAAGCAATTTACTAGAAAAAATGGTGAACGTGGCTTTGTTCAGAGAAACAGTTCTAAATTTTAAAATGCCCCTAAATCTTTCCTCGAAGGTTTGGAGCCACAACGCTTGTCAGAAGACCCGGTGGCTGAGAGCACCACTAACCTAAGGTTAGGTGTTGTTCATAGGCATCAGGCCTACCAGTTTTTTTCAGCCTGTAGAATTTAATGGAGCTTTGAAAAAAAGTTTTTAAGCTTCCTCGAGTTTCCAGGTTTTAGGACACCTGCAGGCTGTGAAATTTTGGAACAGTTCCAGCTTTGAAATCCAGGAACCTTAAAATCTCCTAACATCCCTTTAAGACAGCTTTAATTTTTTTTTAATTATTTTGATTTATTTTAAGAGAGCAAACCCTCATTATTGCAGCGCATGCGAGGCCGCTTTTTCTACAGTTTTTGCTAGCAATTCAGATAAAAGTAACATATGTCCATTTTATATGCTTAAAGCCTCTTTCACATCAGCGTTTTGCTGATGTCTGCAGATGATCTGGCAGGTGGTGCCTCATCTGCCGGATCGGCCGCCTAACGGTCGACTTGCAGCCCGGATCTGGCAAGCCCCATGCATTGTCTATAGGGTTTGCGGTTCTGCGGCAGATCTTGCACTTGCGACTGCAAAAAAGATTAAAACACTGCTGCGTCCGGTCGATCCGGAGTAACTGCACTTACCACACCCGACCACAAGACCTATAGACAATGCATGGGGCTTGCCGGATCCGGGACGCAAGTGTGGCCGTTAGGCAGCCGATCCGGCAGATGCGGTAAATCTGATGGATCTGGCGCACATCAGCAAAAACGCTGATGTGAAAGTCCCCTTACATACATGGTTTATAGGTCTGTTCGCAGTCATGGAACACCATACTATAGATAATGTTTCTTGGAAATGTGCAATCCCTTTACTTCCTTTCATTCCATACATTCAGAATACAGCTTTTTGGTATTTTCACAAGTGTGTTATAGCATTAATCTTGAAGCCGTCCATGTGTTGCTCCTGTAGCTGCTATAGCGTAGTGGTTAAGTGCACATCCACCAATATACCAGTAGGGGTCCTTGGGCAAGACTCCTAACACTATAATGCCTACCTCAACAAACAGGAGAGTGTCACAAAGAGAGTCTTGCCGGCTTGGACATCGCTCAGAATAACATGAGAAACCTCAATGCCACTGGATATCTGAATCATGTAGCAATTTAAGATATCCAGTGACATTGAGGTTTCCATTGATGAAGAATGGCACCACTATCTTTGTACCCCATGTACCACACCATACCATCAATTTATGTGTTCCAACAGTCTTGGAGGAATCTATCCACTGTGGTTAGTGTCAGACCAATAGCGGTGGTTTTGTTTGATAACTTCACCATTCCCAAAAAAGTTTGCCTCATCACTCATCTGAAGGCATTTGTCTATGCTATTATTATTTATTATTATTAGGTATTTATATAGCGCTATTAGGATACATAGCGCTGTACAAATTAGGGGGTAGACAAAGACAAGAGGTCGAAAAACGACGACAAATCGACAAAACAATCGTACGGGTACAATGGGGCCAGGGATCCTGTCCACGAGGGCTCACAGTCTAGAGGGGTGGGGAGGGAGACAGTAGGAGGGGGAGAGAGGTGAGGTGGTGCAGTGGATTGGGACTCAGTGTGTGTTGTAGGCTTGTAGGAAGAGGTGGGTCTTCAGGTTTTATTGAAGGCTCCCAGGGTAGGGGAGTGTCTGATGTGGTGGGGGAGGGAGTTCCAGAGTCTGCTGGAAGCACGAGAGAAGTCTTGTGTGCGGTTGTGGTGAGGTGGAAATGCGGGGGGTTGAGAGAAGGAGTTCCTGAGAGGAGCGCAAATTGCGCGAGGGAGGTAGCGGGAGACTAGGTCGGAGATGTAGGGAGGGACAGGTTGTGTATGGCCTTGTAGGCTGTGAAGATACGAGATGTGCAGCATCTGAAATAACAGATACTGGAAGCCTGTGCTAGCATTTCTTCTGCGGTGTTGCTATCAGTGTGTCAAGAGTGGGAGAAGAGGGTTGCATTGACAATCCAACACAATGGGCAGCACTTTGAACATATTTTATAAGTGGTCATAAACTTGTAAATAACTCATGAAAGATTAAAGTTATGTTAAAACCAAGCACACCATTGTTTTTCTTATGAAATTGATAATAAGTTTGATGTGTCACATGACCCTCTTCGCATTGAAAAAAATAAAGTTGGAACCAGAATGGCCGATTTCAAAATGGCCGCCATGGTCACCACCCATCTGGAAATGTTTTCCGCCTCTAAAGTAAGACTTTATTGGCTCCCCAACAGTTAAAGGCATATATCACATAAAATGTTACAGGCAACGGAGTCTCAACCTTCCGCTGGCTCACTAGGTATAAGAATGTTTTTGCCTCAGGGCTTCCAGAGCCACTTACTCCAATCCAGCAGCATTCCACTCTTGGCGGGCACCCATCAAGAAAGGAATAGTGGCAAAAGTAAGAAGCTAACCGAGCATAGCAAAGTCTGTAGCCAAGTGACTGAAATGTCCCAACCTGGATATCTTCCTTAAGTAGTCTCTGGTGCACCTCTAGTCGGGACCAAAAAGCCATAAAGCATATGAACGCCTGGTTAATGAATAAGCCCTTTTATATACTCCCAAACACTCCTTTCAGGACATTGGGAACTTTGGGATTGGTGGAATAAGACAGTACTCTTATTGGCTGAATTTCAAGCCACATACATAATATCCCTATGAGTCATGAGTCTCTGACAGAGGTGATGAGGGGGTCAGGTAATTTACATTGAATTAGCAATACACAACCTCTGAACAATAAAGACTCTGCATAGTCTGGCAGAAACAATGACTCAGCAAAAATTAGGTAACAATGAAAAGGTCAACATGTCTGATCAATTAAGAACATTTTTCCCAGAACATGCACTGAGACAAGCTATATCTTCATTGGGAGTCCATGTACCCCAAAAGTGGGTGGTTGCCCAGTAGTGGGTGGAGTCCTAAAAAGGGATGATTGACCAAAAGTTGTCTTGAAAAGGGGTAGTATACTAAAAAGGGTTGGTTGCCCATAAAGGGGCAGAGTTCCAAAAAGGATGGTTTTCCAAAAATCGGTGGTTGCTAGAAAAGGGGAAGAGTATCCCAAAATAGGTGCATCATGTCCATGTAGCTTGATGGAGAATGTGTTATGGGCCTGATAGACTCAGGGAGTTCAGAGACCTTTTTAAGGTTTGTACTGATATAGTCAGCATGTGGGTCGTCATTAACAGCTTTCAGGTGGTCAGGATCCACATTGACACCACCGAAGTTATCACATACCACGATGTTGATGTCCTTTCGAAATTATGGTATCCTTTGGTAATAGACAGGGACTTAAAATACTGTGGGCTTTTGGTTAATGGAGAAGTGTCCATGTGCTCAGTCAAAAGTGGATACAAACTGGAAGAAACTACTCCACAGTGGAAGGCTGAAGGGGTATCTTCTGGTGTGTCGACGGATAATAAGGAACTAACACCCCCTGCGATTGATGGTCCAGAGTTGGGGATGACAAAAAAAATGCTGGGACTCCCTAGCTTAGCGACATGATCACTAAAACATTAAAGGAAGGCATGGCAGTAATGTGAAAGCTCCAGAAGAAGGTGACACTGCTGAGACCCAAGAAAGGGCTGAAGGTAGTACTGCAGAGACCCAGGTGAAGACCTAGGTTGCAGAAGTGGAAGAAGCTACTGAGGAAGTGAGGTCTGAAATAAATACCGCCTCGTGTGATGACTGCTCAAGTGATTCAGAGCATGAAAGAGCAGGGGGGGTTATTGAGCCAGAGTTAGGAGGCTAATGGAGATAGTACAAACCTATATGATGCAAGGAAAACTCCTGAGACAAGCTGCCAAAAGCCAAATAGACGAGCTGTAGGAAGACGTTTCTGAGCTCAAAGGTCACTGGCAGAAAGCCAGACAGTGAATAAGGTAGTCTTGGAGAAGCTGAAACAGTAGGTGTCTGTGCTGGTAAAATATCTTGAAGAGGTCGAAGTCCAGAGAGAGCCAACTCGAAAGCTGAGCAAGGCAAAGACTTGAGAGAAGAGTGTACCAAAAAGTATGTACATGAAGAATTTAAGAAGGCCGTGGGAGCCTGTAAGGTGTAGTGGACCCCAGAAGCTAACAGCTGGTGATACTATCCACAACTAAGTCACAGTGAATCCTGGGGCTATCTTGAGTGACATGCACTTGAGACGTGTTCGCACAAAGCAGGTGATCTGGCTTAAGAATGAAGAATCCATTAGACAGCTGGAGCTTATGAGGAAAGCTCAAAGTCATCTGGGTGCCTCGTGCTCTGGTGAGGATGGTCATTGGTAGAAATGGCTGATCTATGCAAGAAATGGTGGAATAGTTTAATGTGACAAAAGTAAGCATTCCAGGGATTAACCAAGACAAGGTACCTGATGAAGATGGTATTTTTTTCTTCTTTGCTGTAGGAATGGAGGAAAGTCTTAGATATATACAGATACTTTTTGAATACAGTGTGACTTACCTGGAGAGGTAGAGCAGTTAAAACTTGAAAGACTGCAAATGGAGAGACAGAATCACCAAAACATAAGAAAGTAACAGTCATCTTTAAATCAAGGTACATGGCAAAGATTGGGTCCTGCAAATACGGGAATGGCTACATCAGAGTTTAATGCTCAAAGATGAGAGAAAGAGTATCAGTTTTCTAATTAGAAAAGGCGATAGAGGAAAACGCCAACAGAGAGACAACGGAAGACATACTGGCGAAAGTGGGCATAATACTCTTTCCAGACAGTAGTCCCTGTAGTGTACTAGATGTGCCTGAGTAAGACCAGGCAGGAGATTTAACTGTGAATGAGTCTCACTACAATTCTGACCGCTGGGGACAGGGAAGGCCTCACCGAGATATGACTCAAACTGATGAGGTGTTGGAGTCTAATGGTTTATTGTTCACAAAGAGTTTGATGACAAGGACTGACCTATGGTGGCAACAAAAAAAAATCCCTGGCATGGGAAAATATGGTGAGAAACCTGATGGCTTTAGGCAGAGAGGAGATAAGTGATATGGCGACCAGCTATGTTGTGAATGGCCGATATATTTTAGAGAGGCAGAGGTTTGCTGTGATGTAAATATGAATGTTTCACTGGGTCTAGCAAAATTACACAGAAGGGTTAATACATGGAGGTATGTGTGTGTCTGACTGAACACACCTCTCCACCTGTGGGTGTGTCAGGTGGTATATCTGGTGACAGGTTCTGGGTCATATTGCCAGTCAGTCATGTTTTACACGTGTCCAGGACATGATAAGAGATATTCTGCAGTCATTATTTGGAGGAAATGGGATTGAAACTCAGCCTCTGTGAGGTTACTGGGTGCGGCTGAATGGAGTTCAGTGTGTAATCTTTGCCCTAACCTCCTGAGAGGAACACAGTTTGGAAATTGACTGTCAGTTAACAACCCGCAAGTGTGTTAATGGACTCTGTATGGAGATTTTGTGTTTGTGGTGCTGGATAGCCGATACAAGGCTCATCCCATATTATGTTGGTCTGAAGACTGGTTTATGGAAAAATAAATAATCAAAATGAATTTTGAAATAGAAAATGATTCCTTTTGCTACCTCAAGGACCGGCAAGTTGGAAAGATTACTCATTATAGTGAATGTCACCAATTGTCTAAGTAAATATATTTGTAAAGGTGCCACTGAAGTTCTCACTAGATATTGGTAGCAACGCATCCATAAACCATATATGTCCATAAATTTAGTGTTGTGTAATAATGAGGAAAAGTATTAGGCACATGAAGAAAGAAAGCTGCAAAAAACATGGAAAGTCATGACACTAGCTGACATTTATCAGTAATTAAAACGATCCTGCCACTCATTGAAAAATATTATCAGCTGGTTTAATTGATGGCCTATAGAAAGGCGTCTCATTACTACTAAGGTGCCACGCAAGAAAAAACTAATGATGGGTAAAATCGGTTTCAAGACATTTGCACCCTTATTGATGCAAAACATACTGATGGCATTGGTAGAGAACTATTTCTATACTACTGAATGTTCCAATGAGCATTGTTGGAGCCTTTATCCAGAAGTGAAAAGAACATCAATTCCCAATAAACTGGCCACAACCAGGGGTACGATTTCAGACTGAGGAGTGAAATAATCAGTAGAGTTGTTGAAGAGCCACAGACCACCTGTGTGTAACTATAAAAAAGCCTGGAAGCTGCAGATACAATTGTTTCAAAGAAAACACTAAGTAATGCTTTCACTCTCCATGGCCTGTAAGCACGCTCATCATGCAAGACTCCATTGCAGAACAAAAAGGATGTTCAATCACGTTTAAAGTTTGCCTAAAGTGAAATCAGATTTTTTTTCATATAAGCTGCAGTCAGTAATAACTTATATACATTGTTCTAGAATGCTGTATATAAGTCCCCAGACCAATCTGCATAATGTTATATTCTCCTGAGGGGTGGTCCAGTCCAATGGATGTCACTGGACTTGACCTGGTGCTTCCTATTTTCTTGCGATTGCCAGCATCCTCAGATTCCAGTGGGTGACATATCCTACGTCATCCACACACAGTCTCCACCATTGTGCTCCTGTGCAAGTGCACTTCTCTCTGCTCTGCTGAGGGCAGAGCAAAGTATTGTAATGTGCAGGCGAAGGAAAATGTCAAAGATCATCCTTGAAGTCCTCACGTTCGGATGGACTTTGACCTTTCCCCGTGACTGCACATTACAATACTTTGCTCTTCCCTCAGCTGGGCAGAGAGAAGTGCGTGTGTACAGGAGCACAATGGAGGAGACCGTGTGTGGGTGACGCAGGACACGTCAACCCCACTAGAGGCAGAGGAGGGCAGCAATCACAAGAAGAAAGGAGGCAGTGGACCGAGACCATCAACATCCATCAGACTGGACCGCCCCTTAGTTAAGTATGATAAAAGCTGTTTTTTTAAACTATGCTGATCAGCCTGATATCATATATACAGTATTCCAGAATGCTGTACATAAGGCCTTTCTGGTAGTGCAGCTTATATGCAAAAAAAATGTTGACATGTTCACTTTAACGACATTTAGACAAGTCCGAAATACAGACAGAATATTGTCTGTCACATGAGGCCAAAATTAAACTCTTTGGATGCCATTTATACAAACCATGTTTGGAGACCAAAGGCATTGCATATCATCCCCGAAAACACCATACCAACAGTGAAGGGTGGAGGTGGGAATATCATGGTGTTGGGGCTGTTTTTCAGCATACAGTATTTGCAAACTTGATATGGTTGAAGGAAGGATGAACGGACAAATGTACCATTACATTCTTGATAACAATCTTCTGCCATCTACCAGGATGATGAAGAGGAAATGAGGGTGGACATTTCAGCAAGACAAGGATCCTAAACACATAACCAAGGAAACTCTCAGTTAGTTTCAGAGAAAGAAAATAAAGTGTCTAGAATGGTCCAACCAATCACCTGTCCTGGATGGGAAGAGTGTTAGTGTGGAAGAATTTGACAATATCACAACTGAGCATTGCTGTCATGATGACTATGGTTACATGGGTAAATGGGTGCCTGATCTGCCTGTCAAGCTAGGGAGCCCTGAACTATCCTTATATCAGGGGTACTCCTGATAGTGGACAGGTGAACCTCCTTTCCTGGCTCTGCTACTGTCCTGACCTGAACTGATTCTCACTCCCCCTTACTCATGAGCAGAGGAGTAATGAAACCCACAGATAAAGATAGAAAAGAAAAAAACTAAGCTCAGTCACAAAGCAAGCACACACAAAGGTAAAGACAAATAAGAGTAGCAGGAAGACAAAAAAGAGCAGACAGGAAGCTGCGGAACAACAAAGAAGAACTACAACCACACCAGGTATATAGTAGAACTTTATACAGATAGTCTGAGTCATCACAGCTAACAGACCAACATAGTATAAACTATAGCTGGCATGGATGGATAGATTCGTCCAGGATAAATAGGAGGAAAGCTGATGTGATATTCTTCCCCACAACATGTGATAAGAGGAGCAACTCTTGCTAGCCTAACTATGAATCAGTAGATAGCCAGCCGACACCTGACTTGTGTTATTTCTCATTATTACACATTATTAAATTCATGCACATCTATGGTTTGATTCCATTGTCTGTGTGGATTGGATGAATTGTTACCTACATCTGGTGAACAATATGTGTCAATATCACTTTTAGAAATATATCTACTTTGAAAATTACTTTGAAAATGACTGTTTAATACTTATTTATATTTGTATATGAAATAATATAATACAAATAATATTATAAAATTGTCACAAAACATCAAAACTACATATGGCAAAGATGGACACACTGGTGGACACAGACACTGAGGGCTTCTGCAAGAATAATATATGGGCCTTTTGCCTTCCGCTAGCCCAGAGGTCTCCAACTCCAGTCCTCAAGGCCCACCAACAGTGCATGTTTTCAGGATTTCCTTAGTATTGCACAGGTGATGATTCCAACCCCAGTACAATACTAAGGTAATTCTGAAAACCTGCCCTGTTGGTGAGCCTTGAGGACTGGAGTTGGGGACCTCTGCGCTAGCCCATATTAATGCACTATTCCTTCTTTGGAGGGGGAAGTGGGCCCCCTTTTCTGTTGGGCTCCTGTGCAGCTGCACAGGTTGCACCAATAATATATCTGTCCCTGTTTAGATATAAAGTCCTGCGTGATTCTGATCTGACATGCAGCACAAGTGTATATCTTTGTACCTTTATAAATATGTGGTATTACTGTAGTTTGCCTTTTTGAAAGCGCACAGTATATCGAGGTACAATGTCATAAAAAGTCATTTCATATGATTTGACTTTCTGCTGAGGATAGTCATGATTCATCCTTACCGCACAAAAACTAGTTGCTCAATAAAAACGTCTTGCCTTTTCTAAGATGAATGCAGATCTGATAATAGATCAAACGCAGAAGAATCACATTCAGATTACATTATATTATCCAATACAATCCCTTTATTCCTTTTTTAGTAAAGTAATGTTTTTCCAAGCAATTGAGCTATCAAGTTTTTAGCTTGACGTCGTGAGAACAAGTCTTGAAAGCTTGAATACCTTTGACTAAGATTAAAGCCATTTTGTAAGACAATGAAAGGAAACTGTCTAATTCACACTGGCATTATATCCCAAAACCCAACTGTAGATCAATTAAAAGTGTGAAAAAATATGTCAAATGCATTGAGCACAATTAATGACTTGGATTTATGTCCTTCATAAGGCGTAGGTTAAAACCTGTTCATTCTGACAGCTTCAAAGACACGCTCACAAATCTTAATTAAGTTGAAAAACAAGAAATAAAAGAAATACAGAAGAAAACGATTTTGTAACACAATGTTTTCTTTTTTTATTAAGTCTGTCACCTAAAAGGAAATGTAATCAAACAGCCAATGTTACTTTATGTGAGATTACATTTGCATTTCTGTTTGTGTCATCCTATGTCTTTTTTTTTTTTGCATAAAACTTAGTAAATATACAGATGCATATAGCAAGTGTAGGTAAAGAGCAGGGTTGTCCAAAAGCCTTTTTGGAGCCACAATGCATCACCCTCAGGGCTGTGGGTTACTCGGGACCGGTCCCTGCTGTCTGTTCACAGAGGGGATGTCATGGTAGTGGCCGTGGACCGGTTCCTTGGCCCTGGAGAGACCGCAAATAAAAAGGGTAAAAATAAATAAAAATGTCACTGTGACGCCACCTGTGCTATGCAGCCAAATGTGACCACTGCTGCTTGCTTCAGCTCCAGGGGATGATTATGGGATATAGCAAGGTGATAAGCCCCTCCACAGGTAGGGCTAGGTTGATCCCTGGGCCGGTGGTAATAGTTATTACTGGTGTAGTTGTTGTTTGGTGATGATGGGGATGCAGTTTATACTGACTGGTGTCCTTTAGATCTCCCAGGCTCGACCTCTCCTCAGATGCTGGTCTCCACTGCCATGGACCTTCAATAAATACTCTCACATTTGTTTCAGGTTTAACCGGGTACTTTACGCACTGCTCTTAGTTCACACAGTCACGGTTTCTTTTACAGTAAGCGGTAGCCGGTCAGCAGCTGGTCTGGTTCACCAAAGCACCCCCTTTCTTTAGCCTTTCCAGGTCTCTCTTCTCCTCAGGACCAATCACTAGCTCAGGGCCAGCAGTCGCGGACTTCTCAATAGGGTCCTCTCTCTAACCCCCAAGTCCTATGTGAGGCTTTTCCTAGGTGTGACGGTCTGTTCAGTTCCGGGCATAGAGACTAGTGATGAGCGAGTACTAAAATGCTCGGGTGCTCGAAGCTCGGGCCGAGCATCCCAAGATACTCGTGTACTCGGTCCGAGCACCGAGCCCAATGTTATCCTATGGGAGACCCGAGTATTTTTCTGACATGACCCCTGGCAGTATGGAAAAAGCCTAAAAATGTCCCAAAAGTATCAGAACAGTGCTGAAATGACATGGATGGGAACAGCATGGAGAAGACCCCTGGAAGCATTTCAGACCCCAAGGTCACTGATGTCAGCAATGTTGTCAGACCATTACGCCACTTTTACGGACTGTCAAGAAAACGTTACAAAATGAAACCAAAACGAATTTTTATGGAAAAAATATTAAGGGCTCATACCCACTTGTGAGACAGAGTTGGTGTATGTTAGTTTTTTGGATTATATCAAAGACTTTTTTTTTTTAAATTGTCTGGCACTCCCATGTCCCTGGGAAGAGACATAAATGAAGGCCTCTTTAAATAATGTGCCCATTATAAGTACCGTATATACTCGTGTATAAGCCGACCCGTGTATAAGCCGACCCCCCTACTTTTGCCCCCAAAACCTGGGAAAATCTATTGACTCGTGTATAAGCCGAGGGTGGACCCTAGCACAAGTATACAGCCCCCAGCAGTGTGGTATACACCAGTCCCAGAGGTAGATACAGCAGCCCCAGTGGTAGTATACACGCAGCCCCAGTATATATACAGCCCCAGTGGTAGTATATACAGCCCCAGTGGTAGTATACAGGGCCCCAGAGGTATATAGCAGCCCCAGTGGTAGTATACAGTGCCCCAGAGGTATATAGCAGCCCCAGTGGTAGTATACAGTGCCCCAGAGGTATATAGCAGCCCCAGTGGTAGTATACAGGGCCCCAGAGGTATATACAGCCCCAGTGGTAGTATACAGTGCCCCAGAGGTATATAGCAGCCCCAGTGGTAGTATACAGTGCCCCAGAGGTATATAGCAGCCCCAGTGGTAGTATACAGGGCCCCAGAGGTATATAGCAGCCCCAGTGGTAGTATACAGTGCCCCAGAGGTATATAGCAGCCCCAGTGGTAGTATACAGGGCCCCAGAGGTATATACAGCCCCAGTGGTAGTATACAGGGCCCCAGAGGTATATAGCAGCCCCAGTGGTAGTATACAGTGCCCCAGAGGTATATAGCAGCCCCAGTGGTAGTATACAGTGCCCCAGAGGTATATAGCAGCCCCAGTGGTAGTATACAGGGCCCCAGAGGTATATAGCAGCCCCAGTGGTAGTATACAGTGCCCCAGAGGTATATAGCAGCCCCAGTGGTAGTATACAGTGCCCCAGAGGTATATAGCAGCCCCAGTGGTAGTATACAGGGCCCCAGAGGTATATAGCAGCCCCAGTGGTAGTATACAGTGCCCCAGAGGTATATAGCAGCCCCAGTGGTAGTATACAGGGCCCCAGAGGTATATAGCAGCCCCAGTGGTAGTATACAGGGCCCCAGAGGTATATAGCAGCCCCAGTGGTAGTATACAGTGCCCCAGAGGTATATAGCAGCCCCAGTGGTAGTATACAGGGCCCCAGAGGTATATAGCAGCCCCAGTGGTAGTATACAGTGCCCCAGAGGTATATAGCAGCCCCAGCGGTAGTATACAGGCAGCCCCAGTAATGCAGGCCCCCCCCAGCGTCTCTCCGGTCACCTGTAAAGCAAGCTATACTTATCAGTGTCCCGCTCGCACCCGCCGCTGCCGACATCCACGATCCTCCATCTTCATGCGACTCCTCTTCCTGTTTCCTGTGCGCGTCGCCGGGAATGACGTCATTGCCGGCGACGCGCACAGAAACAGGAAGAGGAGTCGCATGAAGAGGGAGGATCGTGGATGTCGGCAGCGGCGGGTGCGAGCGGGACACTGATAAGTATAGCTTGCTTTACAGGTGACCGGAGAGACCCTGGGGGGGCCCTGCATTACTGGGGATGCGGGGGCTGCTGTATACCGATGTATACATCGGTATGTACCGATGTATACATCGGTATACAGCACTGACTCGCGTATAAGCCGAGGGGGGTACTTTTCAGCCCAATTTTTGGGCTGAAAAACTCGGCTTATACGCGAGTATATACGGTAAGTGTGTGTTTTGTAGCATTGCCCTAGGGCAGGGAAGCCAAAAATTGTGAGGCACTTCAATGCCCCTAGATAGAGGCGTGCATGAGGGCCTTTTTTAAAAAAAATGTGGCCATTGGAAGCAAGTGGTTCTTTTTTACTATTGCCCTAGGCAGGGAAGCCATAAATTGGAGACACCAATATGCCCCTGCATAGAGGCGTGCATGAGGGCTTTTTTTAAAAATGTGGCCATTGGCAGCAAGTGTATCTGCTGTAGTATTGCCCTAGGCAGGGAAGCCAAAGGTTTGGAGGCACCAAGATGCCACTGCATAGAGGAGTGCATGAGGGCTTTTTCAAAAAATGTGCCCATTGTAAGCCAGTGTATCTTTTTTAGTATTGCCCTAGGCAGGGAAGCCAAAGGTTAGGAGGCACCAAGATGCCCCTGCATAGAGGCGTGCATGAGGGCTTTTTCCAAAAATGTGCCCATTGTAAGCCAGTGTGTCTTTTTTAGTATTGCCCTAGTCAGAGAAGCCAAAAATTAGGTAGCACTTCAATGCCCCTGGATAGAGACGTGCATTTGAGCCTTGTAAACTAATGCACCCATTTCAAGCAAGTGAGTCTGCTGTACTATTTCCCCAGTGAGGGAAGCCAAAAATTGGGTAGCACTTCAATGCCCCTGGAAAGAGACGTGCATGAGAGCCTTATAAACCAATGCGCCCATTTGAAGCAGGTGAGTCTGCTGTACTATTTCCCTAGTCAGGGAAATCAAAAATTGGGAGGCATTGCGATGCCCCTTGGATGATACATGGAGGAGAGCCTCGAAAAATTGTTCCCATTACAAAGGAGCGGGTCTCCTGTACTTGTAATGCCCATTCTGGAAGCATGGACTAAAACATTTACCCCTGGGGGGTATACATGAAACTAATGCCTAACTTTACAACGGTTAGGTGCATCATCATCATAAATATGATGCAAAAAAATTATGCTTTTGTGGCATCATGAACCACGGTCACACTGATTATATGATGGTGGCGGATGAGGAGAAGGAGGAGCAGTTCAGCAAGTAGCCAAACACATGAAGTCTGTACTGATGTGTGGGTGTGCGGAGGTGCATGGGAATCTACCGGCACCAAATTTAAATTCCGCTATCATTTGGTGGTGGTGTGGTGAAGTCAGGCCCAATCCAACCCTTGTTCATCTTGATTAAAGTCAGCCTGTCAGCATTTTCAGTTGACAGGCGGGTGCGTTTATCTGTAATGATTCCACCTGCGGCACTAAAAACACGCTCTGACAAAACGCTAGCGGCAGGGAACGCCAGGACTTCCAAGGCATAGAGAGCCAATTCCTGCCATGTGTCCAGCTTGGATACCCAATAATTGTAAGGCACAGAAGAGTCTAGGAGCACTTTAGTACGATCAGCAAGGTACTCCCTCAGCATCTCTGCAAACTTTGCATTCCTTATGACACTTCCCCGCACCTCAGGGCCTGTGGTACTGGGGTGCTGAGTAAAGTGTCCCAGATCTTTGAGAATGTTCCTCTACCTCTGCTGGATTGTACTTGTGCCTCTCTGTGCTGGACACCTTGGTTGTCCACAGAATCGTGACCGCTGCCGCTAGCGTTTTCAGAAGGGAATTTCTTTAATAATTCCGCCACTATGGCCTTCTGGTACTGCAGCATTTTTGTAGACCTCTCCGCTTCGGGAATAAGAGAAATAAAGTTCTCTTTGTAGCGTGGGTCTAAAAGTGTCACCAACCATTAATGAGAGTCCGTCATGATCTTCATAACACGAGGGTCACGACACAGGCAGCATAACATAAAGTCAGCTATGTGCGCTAGACTGTTAACAGTCAAGAATTCTGTGTCCTCACCAACAGCATGATTGGCCATGCTGACCTCCTCCTCCTCATCCTCCTCATCCTCCTCCTCTTCTTCCTCCTCCTCCTCTCCCCTGTCCTCTGGCCATCCCGCTCAACCGACGGTCTGACGGTTGTGCAGGTATTTCCGTCAATTCCAAATTAAAGTAGCTCCATTTCTTCTTCCTCCTCCTCCTCCTCCTCCTCGTCATAGTCCTCCAATGCACGTTGGGATGAGATGAGGCTGGACTGTGTGTAATCACCCAGTACATTTTCTTGCTGCAACTCATCCTGCTCCACCTGCAATGCATCGTCTTTGATTTTGAGCAGAGAGCGTTTTAGAAGACAGATAAGCGGGATGGTGACGCTAATGATGGCGTTATCGCCGCTCACCATCTTGGTGGAGTCCTCAAAGTTTTGGAGAACGGTACATATGTCGGACATCCATGTCCACTCCTGAGGTCTTATTTGTGGAGTTTGAACCGTATACTGACGGCCTAGTTGATGCTGGTACTCAACAACTGCCCTCTTCTGCTCACAAATCCTGACCAACATGTGCAGTGTGGAATTCTAACGCGTGGGGACATCACACACCGGTCTGTGAGCCGGAAGCTCCAAACGCTGCTGAAAGCCGGCAAGGCCGGCAGAAGCAGTAGGTGACTTTCTGAAATGGGCACACAGGCGGCATACTTTGATGAGCAGATTAGACAGCTCCGGGTACGATTTAATAAACCACTGAACCACGAGGTTGAGCACATGAGCCACGCATGGAACATGTGTCAGCTCGCCTCGCCTCAGAGCCGCCACAAGGTTGCAGCCATTGTCACACACGACCATGCCTGCCTGTAGGTTCAGCGGTGTGAGCCAGTGATCTGCCTGCTGTTTCAGAACTATCCACAACTCTTCAGCGTTGTGGGGTTTGTCACCTATGCAGATTAGCTTCAGCACAGCCTGTTGCCACTTAGCCGAAGCTTCCAGCTTGGGACTGTTGTGGAGGGTGAAGTGGAGGAGGAGGAGGCTGAGGAGCATGACGTGCCAGAACTGTACACGTTGGGTGAAACCCTGACAGAGTTAGGGCCTGCAATCCTCGGTGTCAGAAGGATGTGTTCCGTCCCAAGGTCAGACTGGGTCCCGGCTTCCACAATATTAACCCAGTGTGCCGTCAGAGAGATGTACCGGCCCTGCCCGCAATCCCTTGTCCACGTGTCCGTGGTTAGGTGGACTTTTCCTGAAACTGCGTTGTTAAGGGCACGTATGATGTTTTGTGACACATGCTTATGTAATGCGGGGACGGCGCACCGAGAGAAAGAGTGGCGGCTGGGGACCGAGTAACGTGGGACAGATGCCACCATCAGGTTGTGGAATGCTTCCGTCTCCACCAGCCTAAAAGGCAACATTTCCAGCGCAAGCAGGCGTGAAATGTGTGCATTTAAAACTGTGGCATGTGGGGCATTGGCAGCGTATTTGCGTCTGCGTTCCAAAGTTTGGGGTAAGGATAACTGAACGCTGCGCTGGGACAAGGACGTGGCTGATTATGGTGCTCCTTCTGCTTGGCAAGTACAGGGGAAGGACAGGAGGCATCTTCGCCTGCAGTATGGACAGGGATTGGCTTGGACGCACAACAGTTGAAGACGCAGCGGTGTCCCCTCAGACAATGCTGCCTGATCATGCTGGTGGTGGTCAGGCTGCTAGTTTTGCTACCCCTGCTGATGGTGGCATGGCAGGTGTTGCAAATGGCCTTCTTTGAATTATCTGCAGACACCTTAAAAAACAGCCAGACTCGGGAAGACCTAGCAGTTGTACTGGCAACATCATTCGTGTTGTTGTTTCGGGGAACGGTTGCCTGCCTTCTGCCTGCGGACACCACCCTGCTTCTTCCGGCCTGTTGTGATGCTACGCCTAACTCCCCCTGTGCACTGCTGTCCTCGCTCTGCATGTCCTCCTGCCAGGTTGGGTCAGTTACTGGATCATCCACCATGTCGTCTTCCACTTCAGCACCCTGGTCCTCCTCATGACTTTGTGGCAATTGTGTCTCATCATCATTCACCTCTTGTTGAGACACGTTCCCACCGTTGCCTTCGTGAGACCGTGGCTGCTCAAATATTTAAGCATCAGTACATACGATCTCCTCATGACCCACTTCAACTGGAGCTGGCGAGTGGCCAGATTCTACGAATGGCTAACTGAACAGCTCTTCAGAGTGTCCAAGTGTGGGATCAGTTATGTCCGGGTCCTGGCACTCGGCATGGGGGGAGGAAGGAGGATCGGGGTGTGGAATGTGCAGTCCACTCTCACGGCTACTGACACTTGACCGTGTTGAAGACAGAGTATTTGTGGTGGTGCCAAACTGACTGGAAGCATTATCCGCTATCCAACTAACAACCTGTTGACACTGGTCTTGGTTTAATAGTGGAGTACTGCAGCGTTCACCTAGAAATTGTGACAAGAAAGTCGAGCGAGATGATGTGGGGGTTTGTCGTGGCGCAATTCGAGCTTGCACACTGGCTCGTCCTCTACCTGCCACCGACTTGCGCATTTTCAATGTGTTGCTGAATGTATACAGCTAAATTATTGCAGACAAGAGTATATTTTTAGCACAAGGCTTTTGGTGTACCCTAATGTACGCTGCAGCAGACAGTAGCAGCACAAATTTAGTGCAGACAAGAGTATGTTTTTAGCAAGACCCTAAGTTTGAAATTAAGGCCCTGCAGGTGGACTAGTCAGACACAAACGCTGACTACAATAGCATGTCTTTTGGCGTATCCTAATGTATGCTGCAACAGACTGTAGCAGCACTGAGATTCAAATTTAGTGCAGACAAGAGTATGTTTTTAGAAAGACCCTAAGTTTTGAAATTAAGGCCCTGCAGGTGGACCAGTCAGACACAAACGCTGACTACAATAGCGTGTCTTTTGGCATATCCTAATTTACGCTGCAACAGACTGTAGCAGCACTGAGATTCAAAATTAGTGCAGAGAAGATTTTTTTTTTAGCACAAGGCTTTTGGTGTACCCTTTGAGCTGTCAACCCCCTGTGCACTTTCTTTCCTTCTCTGTGTGCTCTCCCATCTGGGTGCCCTCTTCTCCGCTTTGCTGTCCTCTCCCTCATGTGCTCTCTCCTTTGAGCTGTTTCCCCCTGTGTGTTGTCTCATTTGAGCTTTGTCTCTTCCCCTGTGTTCTCTGTCTCTTCCCCTTGTGTACTGCCTCTCTCCCCTGTGTGCTGTCTTCTCCCATCATGTGCTCTCTCATTTGAGCTCTCTTCCCCTGTGTGCTCTTTCTTCATGTGCTGTCTTCTCCCCCTGTGTGATCGCTCCTTTAAGCTGTCTCATTTGAGCTTTGTCTCTTCCCCTGTGTTCTCTGTCTCTTCCCCTTGTGTACTGCCTCTCTCCCCTGTGTGCTGTCTTCTCCCATCATGTGCTCTCTCATTTGAGCTCTCTTCCCCCTGTGTGCTCTTTCTTCATGTGCTGTCTTCTCCCCCTGTGTGATCGCTCCTTTAAGCTGTCTCCCCCTTTGTGCTATCCTCTCCCCTCATGCGCTCTCTCCTTTGAGCTATCTCCCCCTGTGAGCTGTGTCTCTCCCCCTGTGCACTGTATCTCCCCTGTACGCTCTACCTCCTGTTTGCAGTCTCTCTCCCCCATGTGCGCTCTTTCTGTTTGCTGTCTTTTCCCCTGTGCTGTCTCTCCCCTGTGAGCTGTTTATTCCTCTTGTGCACTCCCCTTTGAGCTTTCTCAACTCGGTGCTGTCTCTTCCCCCCGTGTGCTCTTTCTCCTTACTGTGTGTGATCTCCCTCTCCCCAGGTGTCATGCGTTGCAGTGTGGAATGCATATAGGAGGAAGTATTGAAGGCCCTCAAAAAGGCAGTGATGAGCGGGGCCAGGTGGCAGCAGCAAAAGAAAGAGGATGCAGGACCAGGGAACATGAATATGGTGTAACGGAACGCTATGTGTTACACAGTGCAAGTGAGCTCCGCTGTCTGGCCAGGTCCCTGGCACTTGCCCGGGTACGCATTGTAATTCCACCAAACCTGGGCAACGAAGTGAGGATGGTGGCAAGCTTGTGACGTCACACTTGTCAATGAGCATGCAGCCACCATGTTTGGACACCCATTCTGCTACTGCACATGATAGGGTGTACAAACATGGCAGGCGCATGTGCACTCGCGCTGAGGTCATGTTTGTTCACCCTGTCATGTGGTGTAGTGGAACAGGTGTTCACACATGGCATCTGCATATGCATTGACAAGTGTGTGACGTGATGATGGGGGGCACTGGGGTGGCACAGCAGCAGAGGAAGGAGGACCTGGGTGTGCCAACTTTTTTGTATGTCAGGTGATCAATCAGGTGGCATTTTATCGGAGACATGTGGATGCAAAGGTAATTATGTAAGTAGATGGAAGTGATTTATCTGAGGACTGGGAAAGTAAAATGGCCACTGATTGACTGTAAGAATCTTGTGTCATGAGACTCTCATGAGAGTGAGTGCTGACACTGATGAAACTGCGCCGAAACATGAGGTGAGAATAAGGGTAAGTGCACACTGGCCGGGTTTTCGGCGGTTTACCTGTGTAAACCGCCGTTTTGTTTACATTAGTTTTATGTTAATTTATGTTAATCCAAACCGGCGTTTGGATTAACATTAAAACTAATGTAAACAGCCCAAGGCTGTGCACACACCTGCGGTTACCCAGCGTCATCCGTTGCTAACCCGCAGGTTTCCCAGCGGGTTAGCAAAGAATGACCATGTTCTAAAAACCGGCGGTTCTGCAGCGGCTGCAAGCAGAATCATGTGCTGCTTCCAGCCGCTGCAGAATCGCCGCCGAGAACCCGCTGGGCAGCCGCCGGATACCGCCCGCACATACCCGCCAGGAAGCCGGTGGACGGCGCCGGAGCTTCCTGGCGGGTCCCGCCAGCTGCCGCCGACAAACACGCCGGGTAAGTGTGAACTTACCCTAAGTGTTTTTATTTAAAAATGGTTAAAAAATACTGTTTCAGTAATGGATAAAACATTTAAGCACCTTGCTATATTGTTATCAATCAGATTTGTTTGCCAAAACCAGGGGAGGAACTTCCAGAGAAAAACCATAATTGAAAGATTGACACCTGTTCTGAGTTTTGGAGTCACTCCTGGTTTTGACACACAAACCTGATCAGGGAAAAAACTGCAGTGTGAAACCAGCCTAAGGCCACGTGCACACAGTGCATTTTTGCTGTGGATTTGACTTGGTATTATGTAAATATATGCTAATCCTTTCCTGTGTTTTTGGTTAACATCAAAACCTATGTGATTTCTGGAAAAGCTGTTCACACACATTGTTTTTTTCTGTGCAGAGAAAACAAACAAAACAAGTTTTGCTGCATTTTTGAAAGAATGAGCATGTCAATTCTTTTCTGCATTTTTGAAAGAATGAGCATGTCAATTCTTTTCTGCATTTTTGCTATAGTTTCTATTGCAAATCTGCATCAAAACGCAGGAAAAATGTAGCAAAAATGCAGTAAAAATGCACCAAAAATGCAGGAAAAAATGCATCAAACCTCCTGCCAAGAAAAAAGTAATTCTTGCGGATTTGCTGCTTTTTTGCAAAACAAAAAAACAACTTGTGTGGATTTAGCCTACGGTAATTGTTGCATAAATATGTCATGTTCCATACCTTAGTTTTATTACTAAAGTCTACAGTTTCCTGGCATATAGCCTTGAATACATTTCCCCAATGTTTATGGAACTTTGTCTTCTGTCTGAAGTTTACAGGTGACTGAGGAATGCTTAAATGTTAAAATCTCAGAATAATGAATACTTTGTGCTTTTCTCCAACATATCAGATAGTGGAAAGTTCCTATCTTTCTGAATGATAAAACTAGGTCATATATGACTGTGTCAGTGAGCCATTGTTCTGTGATTGCTAATAATAAGGCAAGCCTTTGAGATTGATGACGGCTGTTTCTCATCTGATGGTTACATTTAACTTTCTATATAGTTGTATCTGACTACTGTCATTTACTGATTTGCATCCTTATTTACTCATATGTAACGAGATAAATAACCGCATGTTGCCAAAATGCTCTGCCAGAATTCTACCCTGGGGTAGATACATTTGTACGTGCAATCAAAAAATGATCTTTGGAAATGAACGCTACTCTTTAAATACAAATTACTGTTATTAATTAAAAGTTCTCTATCTGGGCACCTCAGTCATTTAATAATAATGACTCCAGGTTTCCTCTCCTTTCCCATTAGCAATTAGTGTTTCGTAAGCCGGTTGCTAACAGCTGAAATGATAATCACCAGCAGGCCCTCATCAATTCTATTTTAATTTCTCTTCAACCTTTCCATCAGCTTTTTTAATGACTTTTTCCCATGCAGATTTATTTCAAAATGGCTATTATAGGCAATATTACAGTGGATGCCTTGACATTAGGCTACCTCACTGTTTACTTATAGATTGATTCTAGAAAGCAAAGCGAGCCATAACAATACATCTAGTGTAATGAACACTCAAATATTATGACACAGCAGTAATATTCAAGCTATATTAATATGGTTCCATGCTACCAGATCATAGTTTTTATCAATTAAAGAACTCAAAGAATTTGTAGTATGTAAAGGTAACTATACACGCGGCAACTTTTCTAGGAATTTCACTGGCAACTTACTGGTTGCAGTGAAATCATGGAGACATTGTTCCATTTGTACACGGCAACAAGATACAACAAAGTGTCCATGATTTCACTGCAACCAGTAAGTTGCCAATGAAATTCCTAGAAAAGTTGACGCGTGTAAAGGTACCCAAGAGTGCAGAAATAGCAGGAAATGTAAAAAAGTCATTAACTTCAAAATATGATTAATGAAACAAGAACATAACACTGAAATACTTCTCATATTTATATTTCCATGTATCAGTATAAGTATAGTAGCTAAAAGTCCTCAAATAGCACCGGAAAACAGAATTATTGACAGTAGATCTACCTGGACCTTTAGGGTACCGTCACACCTGGACATATCGCCGGCGATTCCTCAGGCGACGCACGTGCGCGCACACGTATTTGCGTGTCGCCCAAGGTCGCTGACGCTCATTTACACGGGGCGACAATTTAGGCAACGCTCGGGCGACGACCTGACCGGAAATTGCCTGAGCGTCGCCCAAGGCCCAGGGGCGATCAAGTCGCTAGTCGCCGCTTCCGCGTCACACAGAGCCACCACATTAGCGATGTGGGTGTAATTTTGAGCCGCATCTCGAAGATAGGCGTTAACATAATGTTGTGTGACGCCTTGAAGACGTGATTGGTTGCAAACAAACACCAATCATTTATTAATGTGACCTTGTTCGGCGCGCCACATCGTCACATGTAAGCATGCATGTGCGTATTGGCTCGGTGCTTTAGTCAACTCTCGTGTGATATGTCGCGGATTATTGCTAGACGCATTGGCGTGAGCAACATGGCAAAACACGGCGCTCGCGTGACGATTAATTGTACAGCAATTTGTATAGCGCTGTTATGTTATGTGTGTTGTGCTACTGCGTTGGCTAATAAAATCACTCCTGCGTTCTTGGTCAAGATAATATTGGAGCCTTGAAATTATGTGTGTGCACATATATTTGTGTGTTTGCAGTTATGTGGCCCATATGTATTGTTCACCTAACGTTTCCTTGTCCATGTGTGTGTACAGAATATGTGTAATGAAATACATGTATATGGGGGATAACACACACAGGCACCATACAGTGTCACCACAAAGGCCTGTCCCTGGGTCCCGTACATATGTCCCCAATGGTTATGTACCCCTATAAATCAGACATTATGTCACCATACGTTTGTGGTACACCATATACTGGGATATGCATCTGTTTCCTGGGACTAATAAACACTTGTGAGGACACAAATATATACTTGTGTTATCGTGTCAACCTTTTTTATCTAATAATGGTATGTGGTAAAACGCCGTTACAGGGGTAACAAATATTGAACATATACATACATGCACATAAACACTGAACAAGAGTCCATGCTTTAAAACACATTTTTATTCATAAAACACATGACCAACATGGTCCATAAAATTCAAACGTCTTTTTAAACAATCCCAGAAACGTGGGTAAACTTTTTGTATTAAAATTCAAACATGAGGGTGAAGAGGATGGGCATCTTGAGGGGCAGAGGTGGGATGGGCCTGTTTATAGGCATCAATGAGGCGGCGTAATTGGGCCAGATTTGCAGCCGCTACATCATGGGCCGCCTCCAGGTCCTGCAGGGATGGGCCACCTACAGAGGATACAGAACATCAACATCAGCAACATGTTTGGAACACATAGCAGGTGTGTTTTCATAGAAGTGTTTGCACTTACCAGGGGGCTGGGGAGCCACCATTTGGGGGGGTGGGGATGGTGAGGGGCTTATTGCCCAGTCCACCGCTTGGCTGGGATTATCTGTAATGAGATCAGCATATGTGTATTTGTTAGCCCATAACAAAGGTCCCGACATGCAAATTAAGGGGGAAAAAACAAGAAAGACAGATATAGTGCACAGTATATATGAGTAATATTGACATTACACCCACCTTCTTGGCCGTTTGTGGGGTCCTGAGGGGACCACTGTGCCGAATTGGCCCCACTTGATAGCTCTCCTTCCATGTGTGGGATGGATTCAGCCCTTGGGGTCCCCTCTGAACCGGATGGTCTGTGGGGTGATGTGGGCCCTTCTTGATGTGGTGGCGTTCCTGCCGGCGGTTGGCCTGGTGACCTGGGTTTGCTCTGTGGTGGTGGTGGTCCTCCCGCAGGGGATGGGCGTCTGTCCCTACCTGTTGAGGCAACAACATACTTTGTCACAATAACAACATGGCCAGATATGTGGGGACTTAATAAACAGTGCTGTTTGAAGTTCATTACGTCAGGATGAGTGAGATTGAAAGAAGGGCAGAATAGGCCAACATAATAAAGTCATATGGGGGTAGGGTAAACATATGACAATATGTGGCTATGTAAAGTAGACATATAATAGGTTACAGGGGAATATAGGGTGTATGTGGATGAAGCAGGAAGATGATCCTGCAGCTGCAGAGTCATGAATAAGCTTCCACATACATTGCCCCTATATATGTTGAGGTGTACAGTGGCATGTGCTGGCCTTCATATATCTTTCTTTACACAGAAGGGTATGTGTATGTTGGCATGCTACTCACCACTTATCTGGGCAATCCTGTAACGCAGTTGGGTGATGCGTCCGGGCGTCTTAAATTTCAGATCTGCAATTTTTTTGCAGATCTGCTTACAGCTGCGCACAACCCCCAACCTCCTCTCAAGACGCCTCTGCACCCTCAGCAGGACATCCTGCTTGTGGAGGCGCGGATGGGTGTGGTGCTGGTGACACCAGTAATCCCTGGTGTCACATGCAGCAATTAAAATAAGGAGCTCAGGCTCTCCCCACACTGCAGCTCGCCTGGGTGCCGCCATTTTGACTATTCTGCAGGGGAAGGGAAAACACCAGGAAGGCGGCGCCAAAAGATTGACAACGCTCGGGCGAATGAACGCACGGGAGATATGTCACATGTTGATGGGGGCCCAGAGGCGCCGCAAAAGCCACAGGATTCACTGTGTGCTTTTGCATCATGTAATACAGAAAGGCTGCCACTACAGCACTCATGCAGACTTTAGTTGGGATGTAATGACAATTGTGTTTCTGTTTGTGCCACATCTCTGCAGTTTTGAACACAGCCGCAAACACAAAGGCGACATCAATGCGCTACTGTACAGTATGTACGCTCCTGGGTAATACACCTTTGGACACACACATCATCAAATATGGCGCCGAGGAACAAGACAACCAATCAGAACGCTCGAGCTGCCACCAATCCACGCAGACCGCCAGAGCTAGTAAATACGCCCTGAAACGCCTACCGGAATGGTATAGGCGATGTGTGCCTTCGCCTTTGACATCGCTCATGAGATGTTACAAAGGGCGATCAGCACACATCGCCCAAGAATGGTCGCCTGGTTTCAGAGCTCTGATGTGAAACCAGTCGACCACTCAGAGGTGTCGCCCTCGCCCATTTACATTAGGCGACGCATTGGCGATGTCGCCGGCGACAGGCCACGCCTCAGCGTTGCCTGTAGAATCGCCGGCGATATGTCCAAGTGTGACGGTACCCTTAGGGTAACAATAGATTTGGCTTGAAGCTAAACTAAGTGAAGACTAAGGGACTTCTGGTATTCCGTTTTTAACCCCTGTACATGAATTGGGACTTAATCCCCAGGTTTCCCATGTCTCCCTTAGCATCTGTTAAATAATGTAATTCAAGATGTAGGGTCAAGATGTAATCCATGAGGCATAGTCATAATAGCCAGGACGAGGGCAAGCAGGATTCACTTAGTATAGCAGTGACACAAAAGTCCAATCAGGCAGTGGTGGTCAGTGCAGACAGGAACCAAAGCACCTTGTTAATCAGGCAAAGAGCAGTTGGGAGAAGGTAATATAATATCGAGGGACAGTGAACACCACACCAGGTTCATCACCACAAGAGCCTCGATTTATTCTTCACCTGTCAGTCAAAGGATTAAAGTTCAGTGCCAAATTATGGATTTTGCTGTTGATGAAATGTTTACTCTCCTGTTGTCTCTGATCTAGGAATTGGGCGTTTTATAAAATACAGTGTACTTCATAGAGCTACGATTTTAGAAATGTCTTGGCAGAGTTTATAGTTCCAAAGAATTTGATTATATCCTACTAAGGTCTTTTCCACGTATCTTTTATCTACAGACATCTCCACCTTTAAAAAAAAAATCCTCAGATAATCACTGAAGAGGGCAGTAGCCAATTTCTGAAGTTCACTACTGTCAGATGACAAGAGCTCTTCAACTAAGCACAGTAATTTATGTTGATAAATTGTTGCTGTCAGTATGTCCAAATCGCTTTATGAAATGTGTTCCAGGCTCACATATATGCTGTGTGCTCTAAAGAACACATTTCCTAGCTGATAAGCTGCCTATAAAAAGGGCAAACCTTATGTAACATGATCAGGATTGCAAGACCTAAAGTGAACTTATTTCATAGCATTAATTTAAAGGAGCACGCTGATGCAAACCTTGCATTGGTATACCCTGAAATTTAACCTCTGGTGGGTTCTGGGTCCTAGAGCAAAACAAGAAATGTAATTTATTAGTTGGCTTGTTGGCAAACAAATGATGTGTGAGCAATATATTCATTGTAGCTTTTATGCTTGCGCCAAACCACCATGGAATTTAGGAGGTCTCTCTTTTACATTTACCAACCTTTAAGAAGGATATGTTCTTAGTGACGTGTTTATTGAGCTCATAGAATATGATTGTCATGGGGTAGCACAGCGGTACGGGAATCGGGCAGTAGGATGATAAGATGGGCTAAGGGCTTTCAGGGAGGCTAATCTGACCCTTAGACTGGGTATCCCTGGCACACCATGCTCCCAGAGGTACCTCAGAAGGGGAGGAGGTCTGGTCACCACCCTTGCCATCTTCTTCTAATAAGCCCTAGGCTAAAAGCCCCTACCTCCACCTATGGACTGGGAAACAGCAATTTCCCTAAGTAGGGTAAACTCCATGCAGTATCAGCAGGTAGGCATCAGCACGCACACACTGCACTATGTCCTAACAGCACACACGATCAAGGCAAAGTGAACTCTATCTGCAACAGCCAGTGGAACTACTTAAAGGCGGAGGGAGTGGAGAACAGAATGCTCTGACACACCCCTTCACCTGTACTCCCAGCTGCAGAGCCGCGGAGCAATACAGCAGCATCTGTGTGATGACCATCCGCTACGAGGTTGAGCTGCTGGTAAGACAGCACCCCAAGAAACCCCGAGACCCTTTACCCCTATACAGGGATCTGGAATTACAGCGGAGCTCAGGAGGTAGCTGCCTATGATGAGCAGAAGACTGGAGCAGGAAGGTCGCCAGGAAGGGAATATTAAACAGGACCAGAAAGCGTAGTCAGGAGTCAGGGTCAAAACCAGGAGGGCAGCTAAGGTACAAAATCGTCAGGCAGTAGAAGGGTCAATAATCCAGGCAAAGGTCAGAGTCAAAATACAAACAAACACTAGATCGCTGGGAAACCAAGACTATATCTGGCGGCCTACAGGACAGGCTCCAAGGTATTTGACGTGTGCAGTTCCCTCCCATAGCCTAATGACCTCATCCAGACCTCCCCTAGAACCCGGCCAGACGATGATGCGTGACTGGCACCAACCACCCCACTTCTGATCGAAGAACGAAGCCTGTGCCTACCAGACACCTCTGCAGAACCCTCTCTTCTGTTACCAACATTACCCACAGGAGAAACACGGCAATGCCCAGTGACAGACGCAGGTGTCAAGGAAGCAGGTTCATATGAGGACATAGCCCTTCTATCGCCATCACCAACAGCCGAAGCAGTCCGGCGTCTCCCAGCGGCTGAGGCAGGAACACCAGCCACTGAGTCCAACGGCGACAATGTGCAGATTAATACTCAATGTGCCAAAGGAATTTAACTCAGATTTAAACCACCACAGCAACACACATGGACTGAAAAACAGTCAACACGTGACAATGATCAGAGGGGTTTGTGTAAGTTACATTTCTTGGCAATAATACTGTCAATCTGGCTGTGTTGGTCAGGCTCTGCTCCCTGTCTACATTGATCCGAAGCTGCAAATAGCTGTTCAGTAACAGAGTTTGGTGCTGAATACCCAACTGATCAAATATTCATGATCTTTTCTAAGGAATAGGTCATAAAAATCATAAGGTTCGATGACCCCTTTAACCCCTTATCCACCCAGCCTGTTTTCGCCTTCCTAACCAACCACATTTTTACAATTCTAACCTGTGTCACTTTATATAATAATAATAGCTCTGGAATTCTTCCAAGGATCCCAGTGAATCTGAGACATTTCTTTGTGAAAATATCGGAAAATTGGCAAAAATGTTGAAAATGTTGCCATTTCAAATTGTAAATTTATATCCTCTTAAATCAGTTATGTCACCCAAAATAGTTAATAAATAACATTTCCCACATGTCTGCTTTAAATCAGCATTATTTTTAATATATATATAAAATATATATCTACTATATAATCGTCTAATGTCTGTCTGTCACAGAAATCGCGTGCCAGACAGAGGCCGTTCATTGGTGGGCGCAGACTATGCAAATAGGTGTGCGAATTCAAAGTTCGAATTTCGCGCCAATTTGCTGCCCGGCGAACGCACTGCTACCTGTGGCACAGAGGTCCGCGGCTCGCCAGCCGGGAGATGACCGGCGTCAGATGGTCATCTCCCGGCTGCTCGCAGTGGTGGTGCCCTTTGCGGTATTCAAACCGCGTGCCAAGCCGCGGCGACCAATCAGAGAAGTAGTGTGGCTTGGCGCGCGATTTGAATGCCGCTCCTCTGATTGGTCGCCGCATTCAGCGCCGACCAATCTGAGAAGAGGCGCGTGGTTTGAATGGCGCTCCTCTGATTGGTCGCCGCGTTCAGCGCTGACGAATCAGGATAGCGGCGCATGCCATGGCGCCATATTTCAAATACACTGAGTACAGGGGGCATTGTAAAGGTCATGAACAAGGGCACGCCCACCACATCAGGGCTATGCACGTGGATATGCCTACTATGACGCCCCCTGTTAACTCCGCCCCGTGAGGCCTTGGAATTGCTGACGTCTATGCTGGAGGAAGAAGAGGAAGACATACTAGGGTGAGAGGCGGCTGGACAGAAGCCTGTAGCGGGTGAGAACTGAGGGGGGGCCACTGCTGCACACCCGCACCGCCACACACCCGTACCGTGATACATCCGCACTGCCGCACACCCACATATTCTAGAATACACGATGCGTTAGAATCGGGCCACCATCTAGTGTGCATATATATATATATATATATATATATTTTTTTTTTTTTTTTTGTTAAAATGTTAAAAGGGTGAAACGTTTATCAGCAATTTCTAATTTTCTAATTTTTCCAAAAGAATTTAAAATACCAATTATTGTAGAGACCACATCACATTTGAAGTGACTTTGTGGGGCCTATATGAGAGATAAACAGCAATAAAGAGCATAATCACTATAAGTGGTGCTAAACTCCCTCATACCGTGTTTCCCGGAAAATAAGTCACCCCCGAATATAAGTCAGGGCAGGGCTAGCGCAGAATTTTCCAATATAAGTCATACCCCGAATATAAGACAGGGTGACTTATTTTCGGGGAATACGGTATAAGACAGGGGGGGGGCACGGGGGGGTGGGGGGCGCTGCGCAGTATTTCCTACCTTGTCCCCCGTTCTGCAGTGCCTCCGGTGTCCTCCTCAATCCTCTTCTTCTGTGCTGGGATGTCCTCTGTGCCTTCCGGTGGGGTCCTCGCTCCGTTCCCGGTCTGCTGTGCCTTGTGGTTCCCCCTGCTTCAGTTCCATCATCATTGGTGCTGGGGGCTGCCATCTTGCTTCTTCCCTCCGCCCCCGGCCAGTGATGTCAGAGCAGGCCGCGCTGTGATTGGCTAGCACCCGTGATCACGTGTCACCAGCACCGATGATGATGGAACTGAAGCAGGGGGAACCACAAGGCACAGCAGACCGAGAACGGAGCGAGGACCCACCGGAAGGCACAGAGGACATCCCAGCACAGAAGAAGAGGATCGAGGAGGACACCGGAGGCACTGCAGAACAGGGGACAAGGTAGGAAGCTGTGTGTATGTGTATATATGTGTATATATGTGTGTGTGTGCGAGTGTGTGTGTGTGTGTGTGTGTGTATATGTGTGTATGTATGGGTATGTGTATGTAAGTAGGCTGGTGGCTGCCAATATAAGCCATACCCCGAAAATAAGACATGGGGCCACTTTTGGCCCCCCAAAAAATATAAGACAGTGTCTTATTTTTGGGGAAACACGGTAGATCAAGATATAGCCACAGAAATGTTAATAACTGCATATATAAAAGAATGTCAATAAGTCACATAGAACATGTGACTATGTCACATATTTGATATCACTTTTTCTCCAGGACAAATGCGCATTTGGCCTGGAGAAATATTGGTATCCATTATGTTCTTATGACAACTCCTATGGGCTTTTCAATAGCTACCAGGAACGTGCTGCAGACCAGCAGTCTAGGATGGTGCACTATTGAGATCCTTTAGGATCTATAAAGGTACCGTTACACGGTATAATATTGTGAAGGATATCGCTAAAACGTCATGGGTTTGGAGTCGTTCAAACAACATTGTTTGTAACGTCGTTACGTGTGACACCGAGATACAACTACAATAAATCGTTGGATCACTGATCACAGATTTGAGAACACGTTGTAAAATCAGACGATCGTCGTTCAGCCAACCTGCTGCATCGTTGTGTGTGACACCACGATAACTATGTCATTAACGACTTTGCCTATTCACATCAGTGAACAAGTATCGTTCGCTGGGTTGAGTGAACGATAGCTGCTCGCTACATTGTTGGTGCGTCATTCACGATATCTATACGTGTGACATCTCACCTCATCTCTAAACGGTGTCCTAACGACTGCGCTCCTGTGAAATCATTGGTGAGATCGTTATAACATTGAAGCATGTAAGGCTGCTTTCACATCAGCGTTTTTTTTAAATCGCGGCAGATGCGGTGAAAAAAACGCATCTGCCGCGATTACCGCCTAACTGCTTCACTTGCGGCACAGTTGCGGCAAGCCCCATACAATGTATATGTGGGCTTGCAGCAGGTGCGGCAAGTGCGGTCACGAAAAAAACGCGAAAAAAGCGCTGATGTGAAAGTACCCTAACAGTACCTTAAGCGAGATTACAAGATCTGAAATAGGTGAGTGCAAAATCATTGTATGCACCCATTTTTGTGAAGCAGCTACACTTAGATCTGTGCTCTCTCTATCTCTTTCTCTTTTTTGGTGGACATATGCTACATATTTCAAATCCCTATATATTTTCTTGAAAACTAGAAGAAAAGTAGAAAAGCGCACATAGGGTCTTATCCGGGTGTAACCGGGGTGTTGTATTGTGTGCTGTTGCACTAACCTTATGTTGTTGTGAGAGTCACAACAACTATTGAAGCATAAGCCGGCTTGCAGCACTCCGCCCAAGGGAAACAGGTTAAAGCATTAGATGAAAGGTGGTAATTTGTGCGCTGCCGTCTGTCCGTTGGTTCCAAGAAATCCAAGGAATCACAAGATGTTAAAAGTAATACCTTTAATGTCTAATTCTTACGCGTTTCGTGGTACTTCAGACCACTTCATCAGAGATCCACAAGGTTTAATAGCTACAGCTCTTGATTCAGCCGCCCCCTTCACACATCAAACATCTCTGAATCAACAGGCAACCCTGGCACACCAGCCTGACTAAAGAACTGAGGCAAGCTTCTAGGGTGACTGAACAGCGATAGACGAGATCCCATTCCATTGAGCACTTTGTTGCATACAAGCAACAAGCAGTCCCTCACTGACGTCAAGTCTACACTTACTGCTGCAAAACAAGCCTACTTTAATAACCTCCCTGTCTCACAACCCTAAACAGATATTCTAAACTTTCAATTATCTCCCCCATCCCCAGCACCTCCTCCCTCTCTCCTCATCTCAGCTGAAGACTTTGCCTCTTTCTTGAAGCAGAAAATTGATAACATCAGAGAAAGCTTTGGCCCAGGGTCTCCACAGCCCCTCCTCATAGCTAATCAACCCTTTTCTTCCAAAAACAGCAACTTCACTGTAACTGAGGATCAGTTCTCCTCTCTTCTGTTAAACTCACATCTCACCACTTGTGCACATGACCCGCAGTCATCCCACCTTATCCCCAACCTTGCCACAGTCTTATTCCCAACTCTAACCCATCAACCCTTCAACCTATCACTAACAACTGATGTCTTCTCCTCATCCTTCAACATGCCACAATCACACCCATCCTTAAAAAAACCTCCCTTGTCCAATCCCCTGTGTCTAGTTATTGCCCCATATCACTACTCTTTTATGCCTCAAAACTATTGGAATAGTATGCCCATCTTGAACTGTCCTCCCACCTCTCTTCCGGCTCCCCCTTTGACCAGTTACAATCTGGTTTCTGACCAAATCACTCAACTGAAATTGCTCTAACGGAAATTACCAATAACCTACTAACTGCCAAAAGCAACCATCACTACTCTGTCCTCCTCCTCCTGGACCTGTCCTCTGCCTTCGGTGACTTCCTGTTACTGATTCTCTCACCTGTTGGTATTACAGATTTGGCCATCTCCTGGATCTCTTTATATTTAACAGACCGTACATTCAGCATCTCCCTCTCTAACACTACCTCCTCATCTCACTCCCTATCTGTCGGTGTTCCCCAAGGTTCAGCTCTTGGACTCTGCTCTTCACCATCTACACATTCAGCCTGTGACGGCTCATAGCGTACCACGGCTTCCAGTATCATCTCTACTCTGATGACATGCAGAAATACCTCTCTGGACCTAACATCACCTCCTTGCTAACCAAAATCCCACAATGTCTGTCTGCTACTCCATCTTTATTTCTGCTTGATTTCTAAAACTGAACATGGACAAAACAGAATTCCTCCTCTTTCTTCCTTCTAACCCCTTTTAATATTAGCATTTTATGTCTTGATCTCACCAAACAAGTCTTTTGTTCTCTAAAATGCCCCACATTGTTATATCGACTAAATAGATAGATACATCAAAAAAAGGGGACAAGCCCTCTAAGGTCATATGGAGAGCAAACAGGTTTTAATTATTCCATGCTACATACAGTACAGCAATATAATAATGTAGGAAAGGAGACCATGATTCCGATGATGTTTCAACTGATTTATTGGGTCCTGCAGTTATGATTAGGGATGATAAAGTGGCAAAATATTCATAATCGCTAGACTCGTAACGAGTATTTTGTAATGTTATGTCAATTAGTGATACGCTCTGCCCACACACATCTGGCTATAAAAAGACCATTTCTGGTGCAGGGCAGGAGGGTGGGCTTTTTTTGCATTTCCAATGCATAAAGCACCTTGCTGTGCCCCCCCAGAGAGAACCTTCCATTCAGTCTGCTCTCACAGGGGTGGAGGCTCCCTTTGAGCAATGAAGGGAGATTGAAACTTGTGTAAGATCATTCGTGATCGAAACACCACTCACAAGCAGCAGCGATACTCGCCGAGTAATGAATATTGCGAATACTGTTCTATTTGAGCGAGTAATGAATTGTAAATATTCAGTGGCAGATTATAATGAGGTCAATATGGGCTTTTGCCCCGGGCCCAATGCTGTGGGGGGGCCCACAGCCGAGGGGGTAAATGCCCCCATTATAATCCGCCATGGCGCCACTACACCGCACACTCTCCAGTGGTGCACAAACCTGATGCAGGTCCTCCTGCGCCGACCGCAGTGGCGTAGCGTGGGGGGGAAGCTGATCCACCCCAGGCAGCACGTGTGTGTGGGCGGCAGCAGCAATTCCTCTCCCTCCATGGGAGAAGCGGAGGCATGGAGGGACCTGCAGGCTGCAGTAGTGATGAGGAGGCGGGGCCCAGAGAGATTGACTGGAGATAGGAGGACCTGTGGTGACGTGAGCCCTTCACGTCACCACAGCTCCTCCTATCTCCAGTCAATCTCTCTGGGTGCCGCCTCCTCATCTCTACTGCAGGCCGAGGAAGTTGTTCCAACTTCCACAGTGCAGGAGCCAGCAAAATGTGTAAGATCATGAGCTGCAGCAGCTGGTGGTGGTGGTGAGTAGTGTGTGTGTGCCGCTCTCTCTTTCTCTCTTAGTGTGTGTGTGTGTGTGTGTGTCTGTCTGTGTGACTGACTATATGTCTGTATGTGGCTGGGGCTTTGTGGCTGTCTGTGTGTCGCTGGGGCTTTGTGGCTGGGGCTTTGTGGCTGACTGTGTGTGGCTGTGGCTGCGTGGCTGTGGCTGACTGTGTTTGTGTGTGGCTGGGGCTGACTGGGTGGCTGGGGCTGACTGTGTGGCTGTGGCTGACTATGTGTCTGTGTGGCTGACTGTGTCTATGTGGCTGAGGCTGCGTGGCTGGCTGTGTGTGGCAAACTGTGTCTGTGTGGATGACTGTGTCTGTGTGTGGCTAGGCTGCATGTGGCTGTCTGTGTGTCTGACTGTGTCTTTGTGAGGCTGTGGCTGGCTGTGTGTGCCTGACTATGTGTCTGTATGTGGCTTCATGGCTGTGGCTGGGTCTGCGTGGTTGTCGCTGGTTGTGTGTGGCTGGCTGGGGTTGGCTGGGGCTGTGTGGCTGTGGCTCTGGCTGTGTTGCTGGGGCTGTGTGGCTGGCTGTGTGTGGCTGGGGCTGTTTGGCTGTGTGTGGCTGACTGTGTGTGTTGCTGGCTGTGTGGCTGGCTATGGCTGTCTATATTGCTCGCTGTGTGTGGCTGGCTGTGTCTGTGTGTGTAGGTAGCTGCGCCTGTGTGTGGCTGTCTATGTGGCTGTTTGTGGCTGGCTGTATGTGTGTGGCTGTATATGTGGCTGGCTGGCTTTGGCTGTGTGTGGCTGGCTGCGTTTGTGTGGCTAGCTAAGTTTGTGGCTGTATGTGTGTGGCTGATTGTGTGTGTAGCTGGCTGTGTCTGTGTTTGGCTGGCTGTGTCTGTGTATGCTTGTGTGTGGCTGGCTATGGCTAGCTATGTTGCTGGCTGTGGCTCTGTGTGTGGCTGGCTGTGGCTCTGTGTGTGGCTGGCTGTGTCTCTGTGTGGCTAGCTATGTGGCTGGCTGTATATGTGTGGCTGTATGTGTGTATGGCTGGCTGTGGCTCTGTGTGGCTAGCTGTGTGGCTGGCTGTGGCTCTGTGTGTGACTGGCTGTGGCTCTGTGTGTGGCTGGCTGTGGCTCAATGTGTGGCTGGCTGTGGCTCAATGTGTGGCTGGCTGTGGCTCTGTGTGTGACTGTCTATGTGGCTGGCTGTGGCTCTGTGTGTGGCTGGCTGTGGCTTTGTGTGTGACTGTCTATGTGGCTGACTGTGTCTGTGTGTGGCTGTGGCTCTGTGTGGCTGGCTGCGTCTGTGTGGCTGTCTATGTGGTTGTTTGTGTGTGGCTAGCTATGTGGCTGGCTGTATGTGTGTGGCTGGCTGTGTCTGTGTGTGCTTGTGTGTGGTTGGCTATGGCTGTCTATGTTGCTGGCTGTGGCTCTGTGTGGCTGGCTGTGGCTCTGTGTGGCTGGCTGTGGCTCTGTATGTGGCTACCGCCAACACTACTGCCCACGCTACCGCCCCCCTCTTCCTCCCGCACGTCATGATGTAGACGTGCGGAGGACGTTGCAAAACACAGCAGGTGCTGGAGGAGAGCACTCACACGGCCTGCCTTCTCACACTGCCAAAGAGGAGCAATCCATGCAGAGTGGCTCATTCTGCCGCCGGCCTGCTCAATCTGTGGCAGCTGTGCCTGCTCTACAGACTCTAGTCCTCCTGCTGAGTCTGTCACCGGCCGCCGTCCACCACCTTCAGGCTGGGCTACTTAGGGCCCTTTCACATCAGCGTTTTTTGAAATTTGCGGCAGATGCGGTGAAAAAACCGCATCTGCCGCAATTACCGCAACCGCGGACCGCAGTTTTTTTCGCTGTCGCACCTGCCGCAAGTGCAAAACCGCACTTGCCGCACCTGCCGCAAGTACGCCTATACTTTGCATGGCGTTTACCGCAACCGCGCCGCAAGTGCATCCGGTATGCGGTAATTGCGGCAGATGCGGTTTTCTCACCGCATCTGCCGCAAATTTCAAAAAACGCTGATGTGAAAGGGCCCTTAAAGAGAGAACAGCGTTCACCCCCTAGTCCAACAGTCACAGCACAGAGAAGGGAACGTGCCTGGGCTGGCTGTGTCAGTGAGTATGATTGATATGTTGTTCATTTGTCCTGCTGCTGTGCTATGCTGTGTTTTTGCCAGTCTGCCAGATTAGCCCCATGTAAACTGTGCCCCACCATCTTGATTAACATGATAGAGACATGTGAAATGCCTATACATGCTGTGTGTGTCCTGCCCCTATATGTGGATATTTCCCGTGGATCATGTTACTGTATGTACGGAGTCTATACATACATGATTCTAGCAAAATAACCAGATAGCAGGGCACACACAGCATGTAGAGGCATTTCACATGTGTCTATCCAAGGTAGAGGGGCAGTAGGTGCACACATTGAGTATTTGGTGAGTTTTTACCTCAGTATCTGTAAGGCCTAGTGCACACACTGAGTATTTGGTCAGTTTTTCCCTTAATATTTGTAAGGCCTCGTGCACATGCTGAGTATTTGGTCAGTTTTTACTTCAGTATATGTAAGGCCTCGTGGTAACGCTGAGTATTTGGTGAGTTTTTACCTCAGTGTTTGTAAGGCCTCGTGCACGCGCTGAGTATTTGGTGCGTTGTTACCTTAGTATTTGTAAGGCTTCGTGCACACGCTGAGTATTTGGTGCGTTGTTACCTCAGTATTTGTAAGGCGTCGTGCACACGCTGAGTATTTGGTGAGGTTTTACCTCAGTATTTGTAAGGCCTCGTGCATACGCTGAGTATTTGGTGATTTTTTTTTCCTCAGTATTTGTAAGACTTACACACGCTGATGCTGCATTATAAGACACAAGCTATTATGCCTTGAATGCCCCTGTACACAGAATAAATAACTTAGAATACAGGGTGCTAGACTTTTATAACCTGTTACCGGTCCGAAATTCTTGCTTGCAGATTGGTCCATTCAGCCTCTCCTCGCCGTCCGACAGCCTCTTCTTCTGAATTATATGGATTACGCCTCCTGCGTTATCCACGTCCCACTTTCCCATCTTACGTCTGTACAGATGCCTCTCCAGCTTGCGCAAACGCACTCTGCTCTGCCCTACTGCAGCTACAATGTAAAACTCATCTACACATGCTCAAACTGCAGGGGTCTCTACACATGGTTCCAGGCTCTCAGTCTGCTGAGTGTAATGTATGGTGACATCACTGAGAGTTCAAGCTTGTAGGATAACCCCATAATGGAGCACATTGCACCTGCACAAGCCAGAGAAGTATGGACGTAGCGTAGGCAATGGGTAAATTGGACGTGGTCACGTGGATAACGCAGGTGGCAGGAGGCGTTATCTACATCATTCAGAAGAAGATTCTGTCGGACCGCGAGGAGGCGGGACGGACCGATCTGCAAGAAAGTCCATCAGGCTCGTAACAGGTGATTGTCATACAGGGGGCACACTGTTCAAGAGTTTTATAAGTTATTTATTCTGAGTACAGGGGCAGTCAGGACATAATAGCTTCCTTCTAATGGACTGTTCAATATCACTGTAAAGTGTTTTTTTTTTCTTCCTAACTGAAGGGTAAATTGACTAAATCAATAGATGTTTGACAGGTTATAGTTTCACTCAGCAACTATTTTTCTAGAATAATCTATTTCAGGTATATGATGACCCTCCCACCCCGTCACATGACCCCTCCCCAGTCACATGACCCCCCCATCACATGACCGGAGGGGGCCCACAGAGTCTGAACAGCCCCGGGCCCTGGCTACCCTTAATCCACCCCTGTAAATATTACACACGCTCATCACTAGGTATGATCAAATCAGAGATTTTAAATGTACTATGTGGAAGAGCTCAGAGATCTATGCTGCCCACACCACAGCTATTTGTGTACATTGTATATACATTGTATACATTGTAAGCTGCTGAGCTGCTTATCATTGCTGGAGATTGGGTTAGTCTATATGCCCATTGTGTGTTTGTGTTGCATTTTTGTTGTTGCATTTCTGCGCCATAAACGCAGCACCCACAGCTTTGTAATGAAAGTCAATGTGATTTTCCACAACCTGTGCCTACACGTGTGTTTTTTGTGCTGTGTTTTTGGTGCAGAAATCGCCTGCGGTCTTTTTATGTCCCTGCAATTAACTTGCCCATTTTTGGGCTGTGTTTTCCCCATAGACTCCATTCTAATCGCCAGAATAAAACATCACAAACACATGGGTAGTCCTTCAGTCTATTTGTGGTGTTTTTTTCCTGCGATTTCCAACACAAAAATGCTGCAATACTCGCCCTCCCCAGCGAGCCCATGGTGATCCCCAGTGTTTCTTCCTCCGTGCGGTGGCAGTAGGACCTGTGGGTATCGTCCTGCCAGGGCCTGCGCATCATGTGACTGGCTGAATCACACGGTGCAAAGGATCTTGCAGATAGATAAAGGCTGGCTTCACACTGCAGTTTTTCACTGATCAGTGTCCATCAGTGTTTGGGTGCCAAAACCAGGAGAGGAACCAGGAGAGGAACTTGCAGAGAAAAACTATAATTGAAAGATTGACACCTGTTCTGAGTTTTGGAGACACTCCTGGTTTTGACACACAAACACTGATGGACACTGATCAATGAAAAACTGCAGTGTGAAGCCAGCCAAAGACACCACCCGCCGCTGCACAGAGGAAGAAACACCGGGGATCACTGTAGGATCGTTGGGGAGGGTGAGAAAGTGTCTGCCTGTCTGTTTGTGTGTGTCCTTAATTGTACTGCGTTTTTGTGCTCCGTTTGTGCACAAACGCAATAGGTTTATGCTGATTTTGCTGCGTTTCTGCACATACCAATGCAGCACAAAAACACAGCACAAAAATAGGCACAGTGGGCACATAGCCTTAAACCAAGATCCACACGGGCACCTAGTCTGGCAGTGTTAATCTCCTGATGGTAAAACACTCACTGTAAGGAATAGTAATGGTGATTGGCGTGCACACCTATTGGAGGTAGTTGAGGTGCTAGTGTAGGAGGCCCTTGGGTCTCAATGTCATATATAGTTTAAAGAACACTGCACACTCAAAAGTTTTTTCAAGGTGAAGATATGTGTTTATTTTCCTTAGTGCATAAAGACAATTTGCGATCTGGCTGACGTTTCGATCACATCCCGTGATCTTTATCAAAGTATCGCTGTCTTTTTTAGAGTTTGCACCTAGGGGATCATCAGGTCCTGTGATGGCTAGAGGAGGATTTTATCCTTTAGTAGTGGTTTCTTAATAATGCATATGCTAAATATGCATCAGTAGGGAGGTCTATTCAGGTAGGAGCCTTCAGGAATGTCCCCTTTCAGAATTGTGTCTAGCCCTGTGAGTGGATTTTCTCACTCTCCTTCGGGCTCTGCCAGCGCTTCCTGCGATTCCCAGCCAAGGCGCAGGAAGCGCTGCCAGAGCCCGAAGGAGAGTGAGAAAATCCACTCACAGGGCTAGACACAATTCTGAAAGGGGACATTCCTGAAGGCTCCTACCTGAATAGACCTCCCTACTGATGCATATTTAGCATATGCATTATTAAGAAACCACTACTAAAGGATAAAATCCTCCTCTAGCCATCACAGGACCTGATGACTCACTGTAAGGAAACAGCAGCACACAGCCTAATATGTGACATCCCTCAAAGCAGTGTCTAAGCTCATACCTCATGTTGCACTCAAATTACATAGCAAAAATCTGCTGACATGTTCCTTCTAAGACCTATGAATCCTAATCTATTATAGAGCTGAAATAATACATCACTACCAACTACCACCTATATCTGGCTATCAAAGATTTTTGAAGCTACTGTCATGAAACTGTCATTCACTTCTGATTTCTCCACTAATATCTCAATTACATCCTCCCTGCCCCCTCCAACATGTTGTACTTTAATAAAAAAACAAAATGTAAAAACTTGATTAAAAACATTCCCTATATATTTAACATAAATGCAGATATAAATTATTCTATTCCCCTTCAGAACTTATTTACAGTTAGAAGTGAAGTAACACAAATTAGAACAAATGTAACCACAAAATAAAGTTGGACTGGTTCCAGGGACGCAGCATATTGTATGTTACCTGAACGCAGACACTTGGGACGCTGCTGTCTTTTGGTTTACATTCAAAGAAGTGATAATAAATGTAGTGTTGACTGAGCAGGACTGAGAACGCAGTTGATATAGACATATGCCGTCTTCAGTACTTATAATCTATTTTTTATTTTACATCAGTCTTGTCATATTGCTTCATGTTTCACTTTCCTTCTACAAAGCAGATGCAATTCTGCTACAATTTATAGCGTACCTTCCCTTTCACTCAAACCAGTATTATATTCTTACACTGATACCTCACAATAAGTATGTAACTTCTGGTGCACATACCAGTATAATATGTCCAGCATATGTCTGATTCTCAGGCTCTGTCATTTAAATTCTTCAGAATGAGAGGTTCATCTTATTAGAATTCTGCCTGTACTGTAGGAGCTAGAACTCTCTTTACCTCATTTTTGAGCATTACTCCTGCCATTGTACAGTACAGTGTTTCTCACACTTCAGTCCTCACTGCCACAACACATTATGTTTTCAGAATTTCTGTAGTATTGCACAGGGCGTAGAACTATCAAGTATTCAAAATTACCAGAGCTTCTATTACCTGTGTAATACTAAGGAAATCCTGGTTGGGGGCTGTGAGGACTGGGGACTGGGAAACACTGGTCCATTGACTTGCCTGCCTGAACCTCATCTCTCTGTTATGCCCGTTAGGAGTTTAAGGCTATGTGCCCACTGTGCATATTAGTTTGGGCTGCTTTTTTCCAGCCTCAAAAATGCAGCTGTTACAGGAACATATGCACGCTTGTCTGGTGTGTGTTTGCTGCGTTTTTGTAAGAGCTGCGTTTTTTCAGCTGATTGAATGGCTGGCAACTGGAAAACGCAGCTAAAAAAGAACCATAATAATTGACAGGGACTTTTAAAAACAGATGCATTTTTGGCACCGCTGGAAAACGCACATGGTGGGCACCGCTTTCTGAATATCACATTGACTTTCATTACAAAACTGTGGGTCATGTGTTTTTGGCGCAGAAAACAAAGCACAAAAATGTCAGCAGAAATGCACAGTGTGCACATAGCCATTTAGAAAAACAGCAGGAGCAGATAGATAAAGACCCTCCCTCATGGTCTGTCATTCTATCAATGTGTCTATAGCTAGAGATACATACCTCCCAACCAGATAGGAAGCTGTCTCTCTGTCTAAGGGTGGAGGGACACTGTGCGAGTGACTTATGCGAGTGTCAATGTGAGGGAGACTCGCATTGCACTCGGACCAGTGTGGCTATATCAGGCAGGGCACACTGGTGCGTGTCCCCTGCACTGAACTCGCACTGTGAGTCAAATGCGAGTTGACTACTGTGACTGAATGCATGTTTTATGTCAAGTGGCTAATGAAAGTCTATTGGTGCGAGGAAACTTTGCACCCAGACAGCACACTCTGTGAGTCCACTCGCGCGTGTGCTACTCTCCCGACACATGAAAGCCCGATAGCTATATATCTACAAATAAAGGTTTGTAGGTGTAATAGCTATGTCGGGCTTTTGCTGCTTTGACAGCAGTGTTTTTTTTTTATTTCCCGGGGATAACCGGCATATTAACCCCATCTGCAGCTTCTGTGCTGCATGTCAGCCGGGAGTCGGCAGATGCGGTTAATAAGTCTGTTACGTTGGCTTAAACCCCAAGCTTCTGTCCTGGCCTTTTGTGTCCGGGTTTGTCAAGACTCCTTGGACACAAACTGACAGGACAGAATGTGTCCGAAGGTGTTATTTATTTATTTAGTTAAGAGCCGTCAATTTTAGCACTTCTGTGCGGAGCTGAAATCACTGGTGGCTGGAGTTCAGGACTCAGGGGTTCTCCATGCTTCTGAATGTTAAAGCTGGGTGCTAACCGTGGTGCTGAAGCTCCACAGCAAGCAATCTGAACAGCTTCAGCACCACGGTCAGCACCCAGCTACGAACACTAAGGCTCTGTGCAACATTGCGTTTTTTAAGTGTTTTTTTTTTTTAGCAATTTTGTCACAAAACTGCATGCAAATTTTTATGCCAGCAAAATTATGAGAATCCTGACGTTTTGAGCACACCTTGTTTCTTTTTTTCCTTGCAGATTTGGTGCAGAAATAAATCTGCAGCATGTTAAATCTTGCAGTGTTTTTCCACCCCACATGAATGAAAATCACATGGAAAAAAATGCATAAAAAATGTGTAAAAAGAGAAAAAGTGACAAAAATGTGTCACAAACATTTTTGGTGCGTTTTTTTTGCCAGAAAATGCAGATTTAGTGCAGAAATACCTACAACCAAATACTCAATGTGTGTACATTGCCTAAGGGGCTTCACTAGTTGCATTATTTCAGTGTGGGCACACAAAAGGACAGGGAAGGATACGGGTGTGGACACATTGCGGTCAGGTCACAGTCATGACCTTAACACTCCTTCTAGCCCCTACCCTTAGCCGGCTTCATACCGCGGTTTGGAGCTGTCAGGTTGTGTCCGGTGTTTTGCAGGATGCATCGGACACAACCTGACAGCCCCAGAAATGCACAACTGAGGACAAATATGCCCGTTGATCCTTTTAAACAGGAATAATTTGTGCACGTCTGTGCCGCTATCCAGTGCTGAAATTTCAGCAGGGCAGGTGCAGGGAGCTGCCCACGTGCGAAATTTCAGCCGTGGTGCTGAACTTCATGTCAGTTCTGTAATGTTGCAATCTCCATGGTGCTGAACGAGCGCGGCCGCATTGCCGATTTTTTGCCAGATCCAGCGCCCATAGCCTCTCATGTTATGGGTGCCGGATTGCCCCGGATCCGGAAGGATTCGGTTCTGTTTGTTTTTTACATCGGACACAAAAAATGATGCAGAGTCAGATTTTGTGTCCTTGCCAAAAACTAAAAGAACCGGATTCTCCCGGAAAACCACAAAACCGAATGGCAAATAGGCACAATCCAGTGCTATAGGGATACATGGGGGGCAAATTTGGATCTGGGTCTGTCCGGTTCACAACGGACAGATCTGGACCCGAAAAAACCGTGATGTGAAGCCGGCCTTAGGAAAAAGATCTCTGAATTTTTTTAGAAACAGGACCACTCTACCTACATGGAGCATTGCAACTCAGTCCTTTTCAATTAAATACTGCATAACCAAGCACTGGAAAAGATTGACATCATTTACTGAAAAAAAAACAACTTTTTTTCTGATTTATTGTGATAGCCACAATGGCAATAATGTGTCATGGACATACTTTGCATACATATCATAAATCTATCACTGTCGTTTCTGTATACCATCTTACACGAGTCACAGGGAACCACTGACTCCAATGTCCTTGAAAGACGGAGTGGGTTAAACTGCATTAGATGTTGATAGTAAAAGCTTCTTTTTCATCTAAGCTCCAGAACCCAAAATGATTGTAATTTAGACTTCATGCACCTTCAGCTGTTGACTTTTCTGAGCAGAAATGACTTGACACTAATAACCTGAGCTGTGTAGCAGATGAAGACCACAAGCTTAAGTGTCAAGCTAGCAGCCAAATGCCATTCATTTTCAGGTTTAATTTGAAATGGATTAAAAAGAACATCCAGGATTTTGTCTCAAAACCTATTTAGGATCACCCTATTTTACAATAACATGATCAGTAATGAAGTATTGGTATAAATGTAATTCTGAGTCCTCGATATAGGTATCGGTATGTAACCACATCCCAGAATAACCTATGATAATATCAGCCTGAATTATATATTTCATTTGATACTTTATTCTTTTATCTATTAGAATCTCTTTGTTGAATTTTTGTAAACCATTCAATAAATGAATACCGTAGTTAGTTGGAAGCATTTATTGTCCATGACCTCAAGTACAGCAGCTAGGGCACATATACATTATGGGATGTCCAAATCCTGTTATATCTCATTGTATATAAGGAGCTATCCTCTCCAAGAATCATTGGGTGAAGGCAGAAATCTGACAACTTAATGAAACCATACGGTAACACAAGAAGTGCCTACGAGTGTGTAGTTAAGACCTGTGTGGCTTTGTTTGCCTTGATACAGTCCATTTCATTGGTTACCTATAGCTAAGCTTTCAATGTATCAATTACTTAATGCTTTCTCAGTCATGTGGGAAAAAAATCTGTGTAAAGTATTTTAATATTCAACATGTGTGTGACTATATAAATATTTAAAGAAGCACTCCAAGGTTTTTTTCTCAGTACCTGTTAGGCCACTTTCTCACTACCATTTTATTTTGCAATCTGACTTTCTTGTTTTTGCCCATTAACGTATATGGTGTCTGGTAGCATCTTTTTGTTTCAGGTTTGTACCGGATTCTGTTTTTTGACTAGTATGAATAACGCTTTATGCAATGTTTTTCGTTCTAGTTAAAAAACTGCATCCAACCGGATTTGGTCAATATGTGGCGGATCACGTTTTACCAGATCATGCCGACTCCGGTATGCCTACTGAGCATCCAGTAGAAACCTGAGAACTGAGCTATATAGCTGTAACCCCAGTACTATGTAATATACGAGAAACCACCAATTGCAAGTGCATAAATTCATTTATTATATTAGTGGATCAATAAATTACTGGGGAACGTCACATAAAACCAAGGATAATGACAAAGGGGGTTGAACCGGTCACAGACCGCCACAGAGGGGTAAAGTTACAGGCAGTGAAATATGTTTAAGGCAGAGCATGGTACAATATAAATACATATAAATACCCTAAAACCAGACTGTCCGCCTAGTACCAAGCCTACAACTCACCCATACTGTGGGGTTATGACACGTGTTCAGGGACTGACCGGTATGGCTATAAAAGGGCTAAGAATATATCCCGTACTGACCTTTTGAGTGGGGGGAAAAAGCAGAGTGACAAGGAGGAGACTACACAGCCACAGGTTAGATTTATATCAACATTCAACGAACAGTGGAGTGATATTAGATCTATCCTTACGAGGCACTGGGATGTACTGAGGACGGACTGGTCCTTGCGTGAATTTCTTCCGGAACGACCACTAATGACGGCTAGGCGGGGCGTGAGCCTCAGGGATAGGTTGGTCCATAGCCATTTTGTCCCAAAGAGGGAGCCCATATTTGGGTTGGGAACACCCAGGATTGGTTGCTATCCCTGTGGCTCATGCCTTGCATGCCAAAATATAATTAGGGCCAAGGTCTTTAGATCAGCTGATGGACTCCGGGAATTTACAATTCGGAAGTACATCTCATGTTCCTCTAGGGGGGTCATATATCACGCAACCTGTGGCTGTGGACTCATATATGTGGAGCTGACTACGAGGGAACTTAGAGTCCGAGTGCGTGAACACATAGTAAAAATCCAGAATGCAGACTCGGTAACTGACGACACTACTTTGAGGACCCTCCCGCGCCACTACAAACGTTTTCATGGCTGTAACCCTAGCTGTTTAAAGATACACGGGATCGATACGGTGAACCTTGGGAGTAGGGGAGGCGACTTGTCCAATCGCCTGGCCAGACTCGAATGCCAGTGGATCGTGCGACTGGGAACCATGAGCCCTGCAGGTCTGAACGAGAAGCTGAGCTTCTCACCGTTCTTGTAGGATGGGTTCTTTTTCTGCTTTCCGGCATGGTCGGCCTGAATGTGGAGTATTGTTAATTACTGTGCCTCTGGTGTGCCTCTGATGATCCTCATTTGATATACTGATTCATCCCTGTGATTTTTTTGGTGCATTTGATTCCATACATGCTACTTAATCATAATTATATTCCCCTGTTGCCATTTCTAATGGGAGTTTTTATTCTATTTTAATCTCACTAGTACTGCTGCTCCTGGTTATATGAATGGTCTCCATTGTTATCTAGTGAGGAATAAGGACACAAAGTTCCCATCTGAGATATCCTGGCTATGGAAGTTATGGAAGCTAACACTAGATGGCGATCCTTGGCAAACAAAGAAACTATATATGTCACTTTATCTATGTATAATACTATGTTTTTGTATACTGTAATAACATTGTCAATACTTGCCTCTCTTCCTATATCCTAACTAGGTCTCAGCACTGGGAATTATATGGTCCTATGTAAATGATGATTTATTCCCCTATCTGTGCTCTATGGGAGCGCCTGCCAGGACTTCTGCCCATAAGCAATATGGTGCGGCTGTCCTCGGCGCATGCGCCCTGCCATATGATGTTACCGCGCACGCGCGGGCACCGCTCCGTGTGCTTCCGGTGGGTGACGTCACCGGAAGTATACCTCCGACCCCGGAATGCACGGAGCGATGGGCCCGGTGATGCGGTGACGCGATGAAGGGACGCACATGGAGCACTGATGGGAAACAGGTGGCCACCATATATATAATCAGGCTCTCACTCCCCTTCCTCACCCCCTGAAGAAGACTTGTTTTGGGGGTCAGTCCCTGAACACGTGTCATAACCCCACAGTATGGGTGAGTTGTAGGCTTGGTACTAGGCGGACAGTCTGGTTTTAGGGTATTTATATGTATTTATATTGTACCATGCTCTGCCTTAAACATATTTCACTGCCTGTAACTTTACCCCTCTGTGGCGGTCTGTGACCGGTTCAACCCCCTTTGTCATTATCCTTGGTTTTATGTGACGTTCCCCAGTAATTTATTGATCCACTAATATAATAAATGAATTTATGCACTTGCAATTGGTGGTTTCTCGTATATTACATAGTACTGGGGTTACAGCTATATAGCTCAGTTCTCAGGTTTCTAATGCAATTAGAGTTGCTAAATATGTGAGTCCAAGATGTGTCCCTATATTTTTGTCTCCTACTGAGCATCCAGGTCTCACTATAAGGGTTCGTTCATATCTGCATATAAACTGAGATAGATAGAGCTTACCATTCTCCTGGTGCTTGCTTCTAGGGCTGCTCATTAACCTTCAGGAATATTCACTGCACTGAATTGCAACGGCCAGTCACAGACGCTCACTCTCTGTGACAGTGTCTGTAATTCAAAGGGAATATGTGTACATGATCCGCGCTGCCGTGAGGTGAAGGAACCCCAAAAATATACCGAGAAATGGCAGCTTTATTAAACGCCTTACGGATGTGTTATACTCGTTCCAAATTTGAATTTGGTTTGTTTCTTGAAGAATGAGCAAGGATATCGCTCCGAAATGTGTTGAATAAAGTTCCATTTCTCTATATATTTTTGTGGTTCCTTCACCTCATGGCAGCCCGGATCATATACACATATTCCCTTTGGATTTGTTTTGGCTACAACGCAGCACACGTGAATTGTGGATCCTGCAGCAGCAGTTGTATACAATGCAAACTGGTTGTGTGTCACACAACCAGCCCAGGTGAGCAGTGACATCTGTTTGTTTCTAGCATGTTGTAAAGATAAGACACGATTTGCACTTTTGTATCCTCCGCAGTTGTTCCTAGTGTCTGTAATTGGCTGTTGCACTCAGGCTGTGCCCCCACAATCTGTACCGGTCTTTGTGCTTGGTTGTCATACACATTAGTGTATGGCAACCAACCTGCCATCATAGTGTGTAAAAAAAAATAATGGAAAAAAAATGCTTAGGGGTTCCCTATATTCCCCATATTTTTCATTCTCAGCACAAATAAAGTGGACTGCTGTGGGCCGACACCCACATCTATGCGCTTTATATGGGCTGAGAATCAAATAATGATATAATAGTAATAGTGACCCAATTCAAAGAATATAAAGCCATGTCTTGGCTTAGGAGATAAATGTATTTTCTCTGGGGATCTAATCACTGGGACCCTAATTGATCACAAAATTCATCAGTGTGGTTCAGTCATTGTTTGAGGGCAGTGGTCATGCATGTTCACGAGCACTCCATGGGCCCATACTGTTGTGGTCACCCTTATTTGTATTTGGGCCATTTATGAGCTTGTTGACTAGTTTCTTTCACTACAATTCTCTCAAGCTTCTGAATGTTTGCAGATGTTTTTTCCAATACCAAATGTCACCTCTCTCCATGGACTCATGGCAAGTCAGTTTAAAACTGTCAATTTTTCATCCTTAACCATTCTTCTGTACTTTTGGGTGTGTGCTCTGGATCAACATCCTTCTGATTATCCCTTGTGTTAAATTTACACACGAGAGCATGTTTTTGTTTTAAAATATTCTTATAATTCTCTGACTTCATTGTTTCCGTAACACATTCTAAATCTCCAGTCCCAAATGCAGCAAAGCAGCACCAGAATTTTATGTATCATCTTATCATGTTATCTGCAGGTCGGGAACACTTTTCTTTATAGTCTTCATTTCATCATCAATTTGCATATTACTGGTGTACATTGCCAAACAGCTCTAGTATCTTTTCATCTGTCCATAGAATATTTCTTAGAAGGTTTATAGTTGTATTTTATCTATGTAACTTTTGACAAGATTCAGAGACTCATTTTGTATGCCTTTCTTTAAAATCTGAATATTTAACCCCTTCATGACCTAGGACATATGAGCCAGCATATGATCTGGATTAAAAAGGAGACACAAAAGGCCCAAATGGGTCTTATAATTTACATAAGACGATTTTCCTGTGAGTATATGTGCTCACCTGGTTAGGTTGTGATGACCCACATTCCGTATGCTCGCATAGACAGCTGCTGCTGGATCTGCACTTCCATGTGCACAGTGGTGTCATATCCAGAAATCCAGAGAGGGTTTAGTGCTTGTATGATCCATGCTGCCGTCAGGATGAAAGACAAGGGAGGCAAGGCTCCTTCAAAATTGCTCCTACGCGTTTTAATTCCTACGCGTTTTGGTGCCGTCCCTGCACCTTCCTCAAGGGTACAATCAAAGTCATACAGAGTATCTGCCTTACACGGGGCAACATCGCCGGCAACTCAGGGGCGTGGCCAAGTTGCGGGAACATCGCTGGTGAGTTGCCCCGTGTAACAGGGTGATTTCAATGGCGATAGTTGCTTCAGCAACATCGGCAGGTTTCAGGACAATGTCCTAAAACCTGGCGATGTTGCTCAGGCACATCGCTCTGTGTGACACTGCAACAGCGATGTTGCAAGCAACTTCCACATTGACTGCATTGTTAATGGATCGCTGCCAGGGTTGAATTTAACCCTGTCAGTGATAGTTGCTTTCAACATTGCTGCTGTGTTGCCGGCGATGTCTCTCCATCTGACAGGAGCACAGGGATCTTGGCAAGCGGCGAAAAACGTGCGCGCTCCCGTCAGTTGCCGGCGATGTTGCCGGAATTGTTGAAACGTCTGATGGTGCCTTCAGAGGTAGAAAACCGCCAAAAAACATTATCTATGTCATTATGACATCAGATGGGAGGGCCTATATGATGTACTATGTAATCAGATGTTCATGATACATTTGCCTCATATATCGGCTCGTAATTTACACAAATCACTATATTGGATGGTTAAAAACATTTAACAACAGTTTTTCAACATACATTTTCTTAAAAATTAATAAAATTGATAAAACTGATAAAACTGATAATATATTTGTAGTGGTTGTGTATGGGATTAGAACCCGGTGACAGGCAGAAGTGACAAAAAAGGATATACAGTTGTGGCCAAAAGTATTGACACCCCTGCAATTCTGTCAGATAAGACTCAGTTTCTTCCTGAAAATGATTGCAATCACAAATTCTTTGGTATTATTATCTTCATTTCATTTGTCTTCAATGAAAAAACACAAAAGAGAATGAAGCAAAAAGCAAAACATTGATCATTTCACAGAAAACTCCAAAAATGGGCCAGACAAAAGTATTGGCACCCTCAGCTAATACTTGGTAGCACAACCTTTAGCCAAAATAACTGCAATCAACCGCTTCCGGTAACCATCAATGAGTTTCTTACAATGCTCTGCTGGAATTTTAGACCATTCTTCTTCTTTGGCAAACTGCTCCAGGTCCCTGATATCAAACTTATTGAGAATTTCATAAGAAAAACAATGGTGTGCTTGGTTTTAATGTAACTTTATTATTTCATGAGTTATTTACAAGTTTATGACCACTTATAAAATGTGTTCAAAGTGCTGCCCATTGTGTTTGATTGTCAATGTAACCCTCTTCTCCCTCTCTTGAAACACTGATAGCAACACCGCAGAAAAAATACTATCACAAGCTTCCAGTATCCGTTGTTTCAGATGCTGCACATCTCGTATCTTCACAGCATAGACAATTGCCTTCAGATGAGTGATGAGGCAAACTTTTTTGTGAATGGTGAAGTTAACAAACAAAACCACTGCTTTTGGTCTGACACTAACCCACAGTGGATAGATCCCTCCAAGACTGATGGAACACAAAAATTGATGGTATGGTGTATGTATATGGGGTACAAAGATAGTGGGGCCATTCTCCATCAATAGAAACCTCAATGCCACTGAATATCTGAAATTGCTACATGATTCAGATGCAAAAGTAGATTAGCACCCAGTAAAACGGAAACACCTCAATGTGGCTACTGGGTGGTTATGGACATGGCCATGTTTATAAGCTAAACGTTCCGATTTTTCATATTTTCTTAGCTATTGTTTTTCTTTAGTCAATATAGCATGTCTTAGTATTTGAGTGCAGCTGTCTTTTTGTAACTATCTCTACATATGACCATAACAATTGGACTTTTTTTTGCAAAATCATGTAACCACTCATCAATGAAATAAAAAAAAATGCATGTAGCCACGAACACTCCTTCTGTCTACCCTTTTCCTTTTTATGGATTTCAAATTTAATTTCCACAGGTGTTCATTAAGGCTCTCATTTACAACACCTACAAAATACATGTAAAGTGAGCTACTATTTTTTAAGTTCATATTTACTATAGAGTTGGGATGGGAGTTCGGCTTTAAGGTGACATTATATGGCTTCTCTACTTAATGTAGCAAAAAAAAGTAAATGTTCACAAAAAAAGTACAGTGACAAAATATGAATTATTGCTGTAACTTTTACAATAATTCGGTCTTTTTTATATTTCGAGTATATTGTCTTTGAAAAAAGCTCATTAGAGACTCTTAAAGTAGATTTGAAACCTAACTAATGTTTTATCAATACAATAAAGCCTCAGGCACCTTCTGTGCTCTCATAGCTCTCCTTTTACATACACAAAGTAGCAGAGCTGCACTGTAACTGTAGCGGGGCTTGGTGGGTGATTGTGGGTGGTATGTAATTGAGTTTAGTTTGACTGACATTTCGACTCTACTTGGGAAAAGAAAAACTTCATTTCAGTTCTGTCATTTATATGTCTCCATAGCTGGCTGTTTGAGAAGCATTTCACTTTGCCTTTGGTGCTGTCAGTACTACGCCTCATGCTACATTTTACGTTTAAAGACAAAGGTGGGATATAAGTAATTCTAAGCTATGTAATTATGCATTCTATAATAGCGGATCTTGCTGAGCAAGCCTGGAAACATAAGAAGAGAATGTCTACAAATATTTTGTAACTATGTCAATCTTATATGTAATGTATGTTATGAATGTTAACGGGGCAATATAAATGCACTAATCTACTTAATGAAACTCTAAATTCCTCGTTATGTGTTTATGCAAAAAAACACACCGGTGTGATTTTGTACTTAATTATTTTAACTTTAGACTATATTTATATATAAATAGAAAAATCAAGCAGCGCTGCAATGTTTGCAGGTCTCTGTGGTACAACTTAAACTCCTCCAGCAATATAGTTAAAAAACCTACAGCAGACATTACTCCGATATAAATTACCCATATCTGAGAAATGTTTCGGCTCCAAACACGAGCAGTAATCAAGAAAGACTCATGTACTAAGGCCGCTTCACACCACGGTTTTGTCAGGCTGTGTCCGGTGTTTTGGTGGATGCATCGGACACAACCTGACAGCTCCGGATAGAACAGAACAGCCCTTCGGTCCTGTTTTCTGCCAGAATCAGGACTGTGCGGCTGCTGCCGCTGTCCAGTCCTGAAATTTCAAGATCACGGCTTGCGGGGAGCTAGCCGCGGCTCTGAAATTTTTGCCGGGAGCTCTCCAAGTGCTGAGGTTCAGAGCTGGCTGCCGCTGAACTTCAGCACCCGGCGTCCGGCAGCCGGATCCGATTTTCTGTTGGATACGGTGCGATCCGGCGCCCATAGCCTCCTATATTAGGGGGCCCGGATTGCACCATATCCGGGGTGAATCCGATTTTGTCAGATTTTTGCCCCTGATGCAAAAACGCTGCAAGCTGCGATTTTTTTTGACTGGGGAAAAAAACAAATTCTCCCTGACCCTCCCTGACAGCAGGGAACCGGATGGCAAAATACTTCTATCTGGCCACATAGCAATACTATGGGGCCAAAATCAAAATCAGATTCGGGGCTGTCTGGTTCACACGGAAAGCCCGGATCCTTAAAACCATGGTGTGAAGCTGGTCTTAGAGTTGAAACATCTGTCATATATGGGTAAATGAAGAAACCTTCACTTTTTTCCATATTGGAGTGCTGCCTATTTTATTTTTTATTTTTTACTATACAGTGGTGCTTCCATGTTTGTGAACCCCTCAGAATTGTCCATATTTTGCAACAATTTGACCTAAAACTTTACCAGATTTTTACACAAGTGACTAAAATAGATAATGTGAACCAAAGTAAACACAAATTAAAAAAATGGACTTTGTCATTGTTTAAATGAGGATAAATGATGCAATATCACTAGGGATGGGCGAATCTACGCGCTAGGACTCGTTACTCTGCGAGTAGTAAGGGACTCGCAGGACTCGGTACTCTGCGAGTTTTCCAGCGATTACTCGCACAGCAACGAGTCCAATGCAAATCAATGGCAATCCTAGTTTTGTCAGAGACTCTGACAAAACTAGGATTGCCTTTGACTTGCATTGGTCTGTGCAAGTAATCGCTGGGAAACTCGCAAAGTAACTGCTGTTACTTTGCGAGCTGAGTCCGGCTGCCTGCTCTGTGCAGGCTGCCGCAGCTCCAGGGTCCTAGAGCCCACCTGCTCACAGAGATGATGTAGCAGAGCTGCGATTGTTCTCAGTCTGCTCATTCCCTGTGCATAGACATCTATATCTATGCACAGGGGATGTAGCAGAGAGGACATCGCGTTTTGGACTACGTCGGACGGAAGAGGATTTTTTTAATTAAAGATGGAGTCCCTAATGGCTTTTTTTTTTTATTTCTAATAAAAGTTTTTCTCTGTGTTGTGTTTTTTTAACCCTTTATTGGAGATTCTTAGTGGCTGGGTCAAACGTGGCCTGACATTAAGAATCTCGGGCTTAATACCAGCTTGTATAACAAAGCTGGTATTAACCCCTTTATTACCCAGCGTGCCACCGCCACCAGGGCCGCTGGAAGAGCGGGGTTCAGCACAGAGGATGGCGCTTCAATGAACGCGCCATCTTCTGGGGGGCTTCGGGCTGCAATTTGCAGCGGGGGGTGCCCAGAAAGCTTGGGCATCCCTGCGCTGCGGATTCCAGCCCCCAGCTGCTTAGCTGTACCTGGCTAGACATAGAAATTGCGCGGAGCCCCACGCATTTTTTTTTATTATTTCATGAAATTCATGAAATAATTAAAAAAAAGGGCTCCCCTATATTCTTGTGTCTGGCCAGGTACAAATAGGCACCTGGGGTTGGGGGCAGCTCGTCGCTGCCTGCTGGATCCGGCTGGTTCCAGAAATACGGCGAAGCCCACGTGAAATTTTTTCTGACAAATCCATAAAACAATGTAAATAAAAGGGACTGCATCTTTATTAACCCCTGGACCATGGGTGAGGGGTTAATAAAGATGCAGTCCCTTTTTTAGGATTGTTTTATTGATTTTTCAGAAAAAAAATTACATGGACTTTGCCGTATTTCTGGAACCAGCCGGATCCAGCAGGCAGCGTCGGGCTGCCCCCAACCCCCAGGTGCCTATTTGTACCTGGCCAGACACAAGAATATAGGGGAGCCCTTTTTTTTTATTATTTCATGAATTTCATGAAATAATAAAAAAAAAATGCGTGGGGCTCCGCGCAATTTCTATGTCTAGCCAGGTACAGCTAAGCAGCTGGGGGCTGGAATCCGCAGCGCAGGGATGCCCAAGCTTTCTGGGCACCCCCGCTGCAAATTGCAGCCCGCAGCCGCCCCAGAAGATGGCACGTTCATTGAAGCGCCATCCTCTGGCGCTGAACCCCGCTCTTCCAGCGGCCCTGGTGGCGGTGGCACGCTGGGTAATAAAGAGGTTAGGGCCAGCTTTGTATTATCAGCTGGCCCTAAGCCCGAAATTTATGGCGGTCACGCCAATATTAGACATGACCACCATGAATTTCTATTAAATTGTTTTAAAAAAAACACAACACAGAGAAAATTTTTTATTAGAAATAAAAAAAAAAAGCCATTAGGGACTCCATCTTTAAATTTTAAAAAAAATCCTCTTCCGTCCGACGCAGTCCAAAACGCGATGTCCTCTCTGCTACATCCCTTTGCATAGATATAGATGTCTATGCACAGGGATGAGCAGACTGAGAACAATCTCAGCTCTGCTACATCAGGCAGCAGGCAGGCTCTAGGACCCTGGAGCTGCCGCAGCCTGTACAGAGCAGACAGCCTGACTCCTTACTGTGCGAGTTTCCCAGCGATTACTTGCACAGTAAAGGAGTCCAATGCAAATCAATGGCAATGCTAGTTTTGTCAGAGTCTCTGACAAAACTAGGATTGCTTCCGAGACACATCTGTGATCTGTAAATCGCACACTACTCGCTATTACTCGCTTCCCCATTCATTAACATTGGACTCGCTAGACTCGCAACGAGTAGCGAGTCCCGGGCTCGGACTCGCTAGAGTCAAGCGATTCCGAATAATTTAGGACTCGCCCATCACTAAATATCACATGTCTGTTAGTGCCAAAAATGTGTGAACTTTTGGTTTTATTATCTGGTGGGGCTCTCCCCCCTCTTGTCTAGCTATAACTGCTCTAAATATTTGTTGATTCGTTTTGCATATTGAATTGAGGGAATATTAGCCCATTCCTTCTCTACTATGTTAGCGGGTTTTCTTTCAGGACTGCTCACTTCCTGTTCTTCCAACATATCTGTAGAAATAAGTATTTTACTTGGCCATTAAAAACTTTGTCTTTATCCTTCTTTAACCATTCTTTTGTAGAAATAGCTGTGTGCTTTGGGTTGTTATCTTGTTGAATGACTCACATTCTCTAGAGATTCAGCTTATGGACAGATGTTCTGACATTTTTCTTTAGAATTTGTTAGAATAATTCAGAGTTAATTGCTCCATCAATGATGGTAAGCTCCTCCAGCCCCGAAGCAGCAAAAGTGGCCCAAACCATGATTCTACCACCACCACTGTGTTTTACAGAGGGTATGAATTTTTGTATTGTAAAGCAGTGTTTTTCTTTCTCCAAATATAACGCTTCTCATTCTTCTAATTGCCTTTTGGCTTGTCCAGATGATCTTTAGCAAAAAGTATAGGAGCAGTAATGTTCTTTTTGAAGAGCAGTGGCTTTTGTCTTGCATTATTGCTGTGTACACCATTGTCAATGTCCTTATCATCGTGGATTTATGAAGATTAAGATTAGTTAATGTGATAGAGGCATTTAGTTGCTTAGAACTTACCTTAGTTTTTTTTCAACATGATTATATGCCTTCAAAATGATTTTTGTTGGTGGACCAACCCTGGAAAGGGTAAAGCCCCATCATACATAACGACGCACCAGCGATACCGATAGCGATACAACCTGGCCAGGATCGCTGGTGCGTCGTTTTCACATTGCTGGTAAGATGTCAAACAGGTATCTCACCAGCGATGTCACCAATGACTTCAGCAACAATCCAGAATTATACCGAGGTCGTTGGGAATAGTCACTCCATAGCGTAGCATTGAGATCGTTGGTCATTGTTCCTTTCCGACACAACGATGTAGCGTTCCCAGCGGGACGCAACGACGTAGAAATGACCCAGAGCAATATGTAACGATCAACGATCTCACAGCAGGGGCCAGATCGTTGGTACATGTCACACATAACGGCATCGTTAGTTGGACGGTTGTTACGTCACAAAATCTTTGACGTTACAATGATCTCGTCCCCCTCTGCGACCTGGTCCCTCTACCCGACTCCGATCATGGTTGGCGTGGATATGGGCGCCACAGGTGTATCACTCACTTCCTGCGCCCCTGGGACCTTTTCTGTCCCTCCAGAGCCTCTCACTGGCTCCTCTGTGAGTCTGTTCCTTACTCTGTCTTGGGACAAGCTCCGCCGGCTCCAGTTCCCAGGACCTTGGTCACACATGTCTCCCCATGACCATGTAGTCTTCTCCACTCTCTCGTTCTCCCACCACATCCTCCTACGTCTGCCATGTCCTGAATGTCTTTTTCCTGCCTCCCACTTCCTGGTGCTCTCCCTTCCTACTTCCCCACCCACACTCTCTACCTGTCTCCCCTTCCAGCTTGGGATGGAGCCCTCCCTGAACAGGGTCCACCCGAACCCCAGGACCTGGGTGGTGTTGTTTTGTGTGTGGGTGTTTGGGTGCCGGATGATATCCCCTCCTTACCTGAGAGTGGGGCACCACACCTCTGGCTGAGATGCAGTACCTCTGTGGTGAAAGGACCCTCAGGGGCACCCCATATGTATCCAGGAATGTTCGTGTTTTTGGGTACCTAGGCGACCTGATAGCTTCCCTTTAACATTTTCTTCTATGTTTATGGAGCCCTCCTCTATCAGTCCCTCCTCTCCTTTATTTCTTTTTTTAAAATTATTTATAATAATAATAAATAAGTAAAAAAAATACATGGGCTTCGCTCTATTTTTAATTGCCAGCCAAGGTAAAAACCAGACAGCTGGGGGCTGGTATTCTCAGCATGGTGAGGCTCATAGCTATTGAACCTCCCAGGGTAAAGAATGCCCCAGCTGCCCTAGAAATGGGGGCATTCATTTGAAGCCCAAAATGCTGGCGCTTTACCCGGCTCTTCCTGATGCCCTGGTGCAGTGGCATTGGAGTGATAGAAGGGGTTAATGACAGCTGAGTATTGACAGCTTATCATTAAGCCCAGATTGATAACTCTTTGAGACCTGCCCATTATTAATCCAGTGAGTAAATAGGTAAAAAACACAAACTAGCAAAATCCTTTATTTGAAATAAATCATAGTGACAACCCTCATTTTCCAAATTGTTAACCCTACACATAACCCTCTGATGGTAATTCACATCGATTCTTCCACAAAGCACATGATTCTGGCTCTGCTTCCTCCATAGTCTGCAGCAAGAGAACAAGTGTCCCTCTCCCTGCAGTCACTGCGATCAGACTGACTGCCAAGGGTGACGTCATTCACTGAGGCCCCATGTCAGTGAACTCAAGTGACCTCACTGCCGTCAGCTTGGTCACCTCTGTTCACTGCTGCGGGGCCTCAGTGACACAGTGAATGAAGTCAGCCGTGGCAGTCCATGTGATCACAGACTCTGGGTAAAGCAGAGCAGAGTATGATTCGCGGCAATATGTGATGGGTAATAAATAGGAAAATGAGGGTTGTCTGTCTGATTTATTTCAAATAAAGAATTTTTCTCTAGTAAAATGAAATGCTGTGCTTAGCTGCATTGAACAACAAAAGCAGTTTTACTTGTTCTCACTCTTTGATGCTGATTTATTAAAGGTATCTAACTTTTACACACCACAATATAGACTTGACAGTTATAAAATGCACCAGATTTATCAAAGTTGACATATGCGGTCTGATAAATTTGGCGCACCTTCAGTCTGTGTAGTCTAAGTTCTAAATTCATCAAGAACGGCAATCTTCTGGAGTCAGACGCTCGCCTTTTAATGAATTGGAAGCATCGCACAAGCGGTGTGTGCCTCCTTGTGTGCCTCACCACAAACCCTACTCTAGTCCCTGCTGGAGTAAGATGTATGACGTAGCAAACACTGCCGCTTATCATGACATTGATGAGCGGTGGTGGCTCTGCTCATTTTTATCTGAGCTGTGTGAAAATGCCAAAAGTCAGAAATTATTAGCGTAGCCTTGAGTTGTCCTCAACATGTTGTGACTTTTCAAAGCTTTTTACGGTAGAATAATTTGCATAAGAAATTTGTTCCAATATTTTGACGTGCGGTATGACATCTACAGCTATGCCGCCTTTATTGTTAAATTTAGAATAAAAAATATATATATTAATGATGGTCCCCTACAGATTGTGATTGTCATATCACTTAAGCAGTAGATGAAACATCTGACATTCCCTTGGTTAGTAAGAAAAAAAAACAATGAAAAGAGTGGCAAATGTAGTGAAATCTCGAGAAAACATAAAGTCAGGATCCAAAACCACAGCTCGATAATGTTATATACATATTCTTGACAGGAGTTCAAAACTGTGTGAGAATTTGATCAGCCATCATCTGATGAGGAGGATTTCTCACCTCCAGAGCTGTCAAACGTACGGCTGTGCGTCTTATAATAAACTACTTGCCTGCAAACTCACTTCTGATAAAGGGCTTCATTTTTTTTCCAATTGTAATGGCTTGCATGACCAAAGGGAAAAATACTGCAGCATTTTCTTATCTTATTCCAGCTTAACGCCTTAACGCAATATTTCTGTGGGCACCGTAAAAATGGCTTTTACTTTTAAGACCTACATAATGGAGCTGTTTGTTACGGAGTTATGTTTGATTAAAGCTTACCCTGTCTAATTTCAAGATTATGCTGCAGCCACTTATCAAACTTGGGCTCGCCAAATTTTCTACTTCCACTGCAGAAAGCAGGGGGGAAGTGAGTCACTAAGGAACAGAGCTATTGCTTGTAATATTACTGTGAAATTTTATATTGCATTATTCAAAGGGGTTTAGAAAGAGAAACCTGCTTCATGTGAAGGTTTACAGAGTAGGATCACTGCTAATAGCAGGCTTCAATGCTCTAATAGAAGGGCTCCTCTCCTGTTACAGTGTAGATATAGATTGGGTATATAGTCGCTCAGTTTTTAATTATTGTTAAAGGGAAACACCAGATTTTTTTTTTAAAAAATGTTGTCCAATTATTTTTTGACTTTTCACATAGTGTAAACTGTCGTTGTTGTCCAAAGAGTAGCATACCAACACTCCGGTGTCAACAGCAGAGGCCCATCATCCTATGTTGTTTTACTGAATGATTATTTGGACCTTTCTTAGACTTGCGTCACACATTGACGATCCGGACATCGTAGCCCGTACTCAGACTACAAATGTGTCTCTTGACAGATTTTCAAAAATGTTTTGCAAAAATGTTCTTCATGTAAGTATTTTTTAAAGGGCTATCCAGGGTAAATAAAGCTATCAGATTAGGTGATAACCAATTGATAGATGTGGATTCTAACACATAGGACCTGCACTAAGCAGTAGAATGGACAATGTTATCCCGATTAGTATGGAGAAGCGGTGCACATGCTCGAATGCCACTCCATTCATTGTCTGTTTTTTTTTTAAACCCCTTATGTGGTGCCCTGCAGAATTAGGCATCACAAATATCTGCAAATATCTGGTGAAATCAGATATTTGGCCATTATTGTAATACACGCACATATGATCATGGAGAGAAAGGAGACCAGCCAGAGCCTGTGCTGTGGTCGCTGTCGGGACACAGCAAGATCTGTGCAGCCAAGTAGTGCCCAACTGCCAGACAACGATAGGGCTCAAGAGTGAAGCAGTGAGGGTGTGTGTGGAGAGCTGCCTTGATGGTATACTGAGTTGTCAGCAGTAGAAAGAAAACTAAAGTACTTTCCTGTAAGCCTGAGGTACCGTGGAATACAAGGCCCAGGTGGAGAAGATAAGGGCGTATTATAGAGCCATAATCATTCGCCTTTCTCCTTATCTTGTAAAGAGTGTGAATAACTTGTTTCCATTGGACAACTTCTTTAACTGTATTTTTGTAAACATTTAGTGCCTTTAAGTTTGCATGGGAGCTGTTGATTCATCCTAAATTCTCAACAACATTGGAAAGCGTACTATAATAGCGCATATTTAGAGTAAGGGTGCAAGTTGGTTAACCGCGGTATGCCGCGATTTTTTTCTCAGCCGCACCTGCCGCAAGCCCGCCTATACATTGTATGGGGCTTGCCGCAACTGTGCCGCAAGTGCAGCCGGTATGCGGTAATCGCGGCAGATGCGTTTTTTTCACCGCATCTGCCGCAATTTCAAATAAATGCTGATGTGAAAGGGGCCTAAGACAGCTTAGTGCAGTCAAAACGCGTCGACTGGGACATGTTAACTATCTAAATTTTTCTTTTGTGTGCTCTGTATTTTCTTTTGAAAAATAAAAAGAAATGGAAAATCCAGCTCTTTTGAGCTGAACTTCAATTTTTTTCTATTATTTTTATTTTCTGTTTGCCATTACGAGAGGAGGTTTAGGTTTTCAGAAGTTTATGCCTAAATCAAAATTTGCAAAATTTTTCAAAAATTTATTTTCAGGTGATTTTCTGTTTGCCTGAAAGTTTTGCACAATTTTAGCATCACCTTGTGAAACTGAACTTTTTTGTACTAAGAAGTCTCAAAAAAAAGGATCAAGAAAAATATAGAGGTTATATCACTTTGTTCAAAATTGATGAATCACCTGCACCATTTTGAAGCAAAAAAATTATAATAAATATAACATATACCATACGACAAAAAAAATTGACTGTAAAAAATGCAATTGATATATTGGGGTCTAGGTGCAGAAATACAGAACCATCAGAACCACACAGTGCAAATATAGGGACGGCTTTAACTGTTCACATAGTTTAGAGATAGGCAATGGCGCCACATTATTACAATGAGGAATTTACACAGTGTGTGACTGAAGGACCTTTATCACGTAGACCTAGATGCGGGTGGTATCATTGCATCCCCTAAGGCTGGCTTCACACCACGTTTTTTGGCATCCTGTTCTGTCCATTTTGAACAGGATCCCTTTTTGCCTTCCATGCATCTCTATGGTGCTGATTGGTCATATATGGCTATCCGTTTTAGTGAATTCAGCACGGGATTCAATTTTGCACTGTTTTTGGGTGCACTGGACCAAACCGGACAGAAATGAATCTGGTGGCTCACATAACATTGGAGTCTATTTTTATTATTATTTATTTATAGAGTGCCATTGATTCCATGGTGCTGTACATGAGAAAGGGTTACATACAAACAAGTTAAAAATACAATGAACAAACTAAGAGTGACAGACCGATACAGAGGGGAGAGAGAGGACCCTGCCCTTGCGGGCTTGGCTTACATTCTACAGGGCGGTGGGGAGAGAGACAGTAGGTCAGTAGGTTGGGTCTGCTCTGGTGGTGGTGGAGCGCCAGGTTCAGCGGTGGTGGAGCACCGGGTCCAGTGGTGGTGGAGCACCAGTTCTAGTGGTGGTCATTGCAGGCTGTAGGCTGTTCTGAAGAGGTGGGTTTTTAGGTTCCGCTTGAAGGTTCCGAGTGTAGGGGATAGTCGGATGTTTTGGGGTGCAGAATTCCAGAGAATGGTGGATGCTCGGGCGAAGTCTTGCAGCCGGTTAGATAAGGAACGTACAAGTGGGGAGGAAAGAAGGAGGTCTTGGGAGGATCGGAGATTACGAGTTGGATGATATCGGGAGATTAGTTCAGAGTCTATGGTGCCAGATCTGGGCAAAAAAAGGATTATTTCCCGGATCCGGTTTTAGTTTCTACGCATGCTCAGAATAACTGCACTGGTCCTCCTAGCTGAAATACTGGTCTGGATATTCTATCTCTTTCTCTCGACCCAACATTAACATTGGTTCCTCTGGCTGCATGACTTGCTGCAGCTTTTCTCTTGGAGAAAACGAATCCTGTGAAAAACTGAATCCGGAAGCATAACAGCTATCCAGTTGCACACATCCCTTTCGGTCGTCTGCTCCTGCAAATTACAAGACCCAAGCGGACAGGCAAAAACCGTGGTGTGAAGCCAGCCTAACGTGAGCAACGGTCTTAACAGCAGATGAAACACTTTCCGAAAATATATATATAAAATATCTTTAAGTAATACATGCCTAGTTCAGCAGAAAAACAAACAAACCTTAGTTTATCTTTTGGAAAATAAGCCACGGGGAATTGCACTGATTTTCTGAAGCAAGCTCTCCTGGTTTATCGCCCTGATGTATATTCTTAGTAGAACCATTTTCAGCCAACATAATGTTTAATGTAGCTTTGCCCTGCAGTTTTGTGGCATGCAGCTTGCACCTGGATATTATTTGACAAAACATCTTCATGGATTGCTACTGCTGACTGTGCAGACCTCAAGATAATAAATTAGTGCACGAGATGGATTTATCTAAATAGTAAAGACTCGTCTCTGCTGAATCCGCATATTTAAAACATTAATCCACTTTGCTAAGCTTTAATGAGGCCCAAGTATCGAGTAAAGATATGTTTTCTCATATTGTGCATGTTGGAAAACGCCGGAGGTTAAGTATTATGTAGGGTATTTGCCACCATTCCTAATGAGTCTTTGCTATTACAGCATAATTAAACATTTTGTAACTTGCCATAGAGAAACCCAAAGTCTAAAGGCAAGGTGACCATTTGACATAATATATAATAGGATTTTCAGTATTAATTTTTCGCAAACATTTCCTCCTCAGCTCAGCATGGATCTATTATCTACAGGAGGATTGAGTAATGAGTTGTAGATTATACCATTCATATATGATATCCCAGACTTTATGATAATGTTTATTTCATTGTGTCGCTGATGTAGAAAAAGGCAAGGATCATGATATTTAAAGTACAGCACATTTCATATACTGCATATTCTATTAGGTAACTTAGATGGCAAACCTATTACCTTAATACCTGTTCCATAATCAGATCTGTCTGAAATCATTGACATGAGAGCCACAGGATTAATAGTCTCCATTTAAGTATAAGTGGAATGGGGTTCTGACTATGGGATGCCAGATAACTGGTTTGTTCTTTGTTAGAAAGCAGAGGGCACAGCTGAAGGATTAAAACCATGTCATTCCCAATACTTCAGATTTAGTTTTTCCATGTGCTATTTGCAGTGATTAACAGTCAGTTCCTTTGTCTTGTAATCAGTGAATTTCCTGATAAAGAAGCACCCACACTCTGAAACGTGTCAAATCCCCATTTTTATTACTATTACTTCTGGATCATGTCATTTACAACAGCAGCGCAGATCTATATCCAAGGGTTTCATCTGGTTCCTGTTTCTTCAGCTTGCCATCATATATGTGGATCCTGCTGCTCCTGTTTGCACGTTTTGTATGCTTTCATATTGGTTGCACGTCACAGCCATACAGGGTGAGGGACTAGCTCTTGTCCCTTATCTATGTTTGCTGGATAAGAGTCTATTGCACTTTTATTTACAGTCATTAGAGTTTCAGAAAATTACTGTGTAACCAAATTCCAACTAACTCAATTAACCCTGCTGTTCTGTTCGGGTCTACTATACACATAATTTTCCAGTCATTTTTTACCGGACCTATAAAGTCTTGATTTTTAGCTAATTTAAAAGAAATATGTCACCCTCTCAGGGCCTATTAAGCTAAAAGAGCCACCTTCAGCAGTGCCTATGCTGAATTTAGGGATCTTATTATCCTACCCCCCCAAAATACACCAAAATAAACACTTTATAAGATATTAGTTTAGGTCGTATACTCCCCTCCCTGGACCCAAATGCCTTGCTGCTGTAACTCCTCCTCCTGTGTTGTCCGGGTCTCTCCTCCTCCTATCCTTTAGCGTGGTGTTGGCACGTTCTCTCAGCTTTCTGAAATCTCCATGAGCTTTGGCCGAGAACTGAAGTCACATGGTATTACGCAGCACCAGATCCCGCCCTGTGTGCTGTTATGCTTTATGCAGGCTACGGGGCTGGGAATGTGGTGAGGGGAAACTCCTCGCCAGATTCCTGGCCCCACAGCCTGTATAATGCCAGAGAACTGAGAGAACGTGCTGATGCAACTCTGAAGGATGAGAATAAACCACTAACTTAGCTTTAAATCCAAGTTAAATAATGTGCACCATCATGCATCGCTCTGTGAAGAATCTAAATCCTGTGGCTGCAGAGCGCATGACCGCTGCTGAGCGCTTTAGCTCCACCTTCTGGGTGGCGACAATTCTAGGGGGCGGTGATATACACGGACATCATGGCATAGCATTGCCATGGCACCGCGGGCTCTATCCCCATCCCTGGCCTGCCCTGACAGGAAGGGCATCCGGCATTCTGGAGTTCTGCAGCGATGCATGCGCCTAGAACGCAGCATCTAATCACTCGATAAGTGTAGTCAGCTGGCACGGCCTGTATTTAATATCTCCCTCTCCACCCACCAGGGAGGAGAGTATACTTCCCAGACCTAAACTAATATCTTATAAATTGTTTATTTTGGTGACTCAGGGGTAGGATAATAAGAGCCAACTTCACAAAATGCAGCATAGGCGGGGCGAGGGGGGGGGGGGGTGACAGGTTCCCTTTAAGTGTTTTATATCAATACTTGTTGCATTATTATATTGTATGTGAACATGGTTATTCATAAACAAATGAAAAATGAAATCATAAGCTTCAATTTGACCATTTTTGACCGAAGAGAACAGCAGGGTTAATACAGGACCAGTTCATTAATGTGATGGTCTCTATACTCTATAGCAGGGGTCTCAAACTCAGTTGGGTTGGTGGGCCGCACATAGAAAAAAAGTGATATCGGGGGGGCCACATTCCTTGTAGGACTAAGTGACATTTTAGCAATGCCAGAATTTTTGCTCAATATTGTAAAGTACAAATCCTGATCATCTTCTTGTAGGAATGTCCCCACCCTAACCTCCTTTATGTAGGAATATCCCCGTCTTGTAGTAATGTCCCCATCCTGGTTCCCTTCTTGTAGGAATGTCCCCATCCTGGTCCTCTTCTTGTAGGAATGTCCCCATCCTGGTTCCCTTCTTGTAGGAATGTCCCCATCCTGGTCCTCTTCTTGTAGGAATGTCCCCATCCTGGTCCTCTTCTTGTAGGAATGTCCCCATCCTGGTCCTCTTCTTGTAGGAATGTCCCCATCCTGGTCCTCTTCTTGTAGGAATGTCCCCATCCTGGTCCTCTCTTGTAGGAATGTCCCCATCCTGGTCCTCTCTTGTAGTAATGTCCCCATCCTGGTCCTCTTCATGTAGGAATGTCCCCATCCTGGTCCTCTTCTTGTAATGTCCCCATCCTGGTCCTCTTCTTGTAGGAATGTCCCCATCCTGGTCCTCTTCTTGTAGGAATGTCCCCATCCTGGTCGTCTTTTTGTAATGTCCCCATCTTGGTCCTCTTCTTGTAGTAATGTCCCCATCCTGGTCCCCTTCTTGTAGTAATGTTTCTTCCTGGTCCCTATGTTTAGTAATGAACCATCCTGGTCCCCATGCTATGTTAATGTCCCCATCCTGGTCCTCCTCATGTAGTAATGTTCCTACCTGGTCCTCATCATGTAGTAATGCCCCCTTCCTGTTCCCCTTCTTGTAATAATGTCCCCATACTGGTCCCCATCATATATTAATGTCCCCCATCCTAGTTCTCATCTTGTAGTAATGTCCCCATCTTTTAGTAATGTTCCCTCCCTTGTCATCTTGTAGTAATGTCCCCCATCCTGACGCCATTTTGTAGTGCTGTCCCCACATCCTGATCCGCTTTTACGGTGATGTCCCCATAACCTGGTCTCTGTTCTTTCTGTTCTCTCTCACTCACACACACACTCACACATATGCACACACTCACATATACACACATATACACACACATACACCCACATATTCTCAGACATATAAACACATACACACTCACACATACATATATACACACACATACTCATACATTCACACACAAACACACACACTCACATATACACTCACAGTATACTCACAAATATACACATACATACTCATTCACACACATACTCACTCACATATGCACACACATATATACGCACACTCAGACATATTCACACAAATACATACACTCACACATACACACATTCACACACTCAGACATTCACACACACACACACACACTAAGGGCCGCTTCACACTGCAGCATGATCCGGTCCGGTTCTGTCCGGGAGGACCCAAACAGCTGCGGACTGGATCATTACACAGGACTGGGGGGCTATTATGCCCTCCGATCCTGTGCGCAGCGCATGCAGCTGCAGCCGCTGACAGGTCAGGACCGGAGGGCATAATAGCCCCCCGTCCTGTGTGATGATCCGGTCCGCAGCTGTCTGAGTCCTCCCGGACAGAACCGGACCGGATCATGCCGCAGTGTGAAGCGGTCCTTACACATACTCACACATACACACACTCACACATACACTCAGACTCACACACATGCATACTCACACACATACACTATCACACCTGCCCCCTCCGTCCTCCTCACCATCACACCTGCCCCCTCCGTCCTCCTCACCATCACACCTGCCCCCTCCATCCTCCTCACCATAACTGCCCCTCCGTCCTCCTCCTCACCATCACACCTGCCCCCTCCGTCCTCCTCACCATCACACCTGCCCCCTCCATCCTCCTCACCATCACACCTGCCCCCTCCGTCCTCCTCCTCACCATCACACCTGCCCCCTCCGTCCTCCTCACCATCACACCTGCCCCTTCCATCCTCCTCACCATAACTGCCCCCTCAGTCCTCCTCCTCACCATCACACCTGCCCCCTCCAACCTTCTACTCCTCACCATAACAACTGCCTCCTCCGTCCTCCTTACCATCACACCTGCCTCCTCTGTCCTCCTCCTCCTCACCATCACACCTGCCTCCTCCATCCTCCTCACCATCACAACTGCCTCCTCCGTCCTCCTCCTCACCATCACACCTGCCCCCTCCACCCTCCTCACCATAACTGCCCCCTCCGTCCTCCTCCTTTTTAAAAGGATTTGAAATTATTACCGCATATGTGACCCAAGCCATATACTTTTTTTCATGTTTAAGTGGTAAAAAATCTGAAATCTGTTAAAAAAAAAAAAAAATTAAAAGAAAGTCACTTTTGTCGCCATTTTCCAAGAATAGTAACAAAATTGTATTTTTTGGGATCTGGGGCTGTGTTATACAGAGCAGTGCATCAGCAATGAAGGACACAACATATGACATAAATATACCTCATATGTCGTGCAGCACATCAAAATGAAACATTATTGTGCCACTTACCGTATATACTCGCGTATAAGCCGAGTTTTTCAGCCCAAAATTTGGGCTGAAAAGTCCCCCCTCGGCTTATACGCGAGTATATACGGTATATGAAAAAAAAAAAAAAAAATACAGCCGCAGCCCCGGAGGTATACAGGCCCCCCATCAAGTTCCAGGGCCCCCCCCCCACTTGCGCGCCAGCCTGTAAGGTAAATTCATACTTACCGGTGTCCAGTCGCGCCGCCCGCAGCTGCCGACATGACGATTCCGGGCTCCATTCAGCGTCTTCCCGCGGCTTCCTGTAGTCGCGGGCAATGATGTCATTGCCCGCGACTACAGGAAGCCGCGGGAAGACGCTGAATGGAGCCCGGAATCGTCATGTCGGCAGCTGCGGGTGGCGCGACTGGACACCGGTAAGTATGAATTTACCTTACAGGCTGGCGCGCAAGTGGGGGGGGGGCCCTGGAACTTGATGGGGGGCCTGTATACCTCCGGGGCTGCGGCTGTATACAGCCCTGGGGCTGCGGCTGTATACAGCCCTGGGGCTGCGGCTGTATACAGCCCTGGGGCTGCTGCTGTATACAGCCCTGGGGCTGCTGCTGTATACAGCCCTGGGGCTGGGGCTGCTGCTGCTGTATACAGCCCTGGGGCTGGGGCTGCTGCTGTATAAAGCCCTGGGGCTGCGGCTGTATACAGCCCTGGGGCTGGGGCTGCTGCTGTATACAGCCCTGGGGCTGGGGCTGCTGCTGCTGTATATACCTCTGGGGCTGCATATGGGGCTGCATATACCTCTGGGGCTGCATATGGGGCTGCATATACCTCTGGGGCTGCATATACCTATGGGGCTGCATATACCTCTGGGGCTGCATATGGGGCTGCATATACCTCTGGGGCTGCATATGGGGCTGCATATACCTCTGGGGCTGCATATACCTATGGGGCTGCATATGGGGCTGCATATATCTCTTGGGGCTGCATATGGGGCTGCATATACCTCTGGGGCTGCATATGGGGCTGCATATACCTCTGGGGCTGCATATACATCTGGGGCTGCATATGGGGCTGTATATACCTCTGGGGCTGCTGTATACTACCACTGGGGCTGCTGCTGTATACTACCACTGGGGAGGCTGCTGTATACCTCACTGCTGGGGGTTGTATACCTGTGCTGGAGTCCACCCTCGGCTTATACGCGAGTCAATAAGTTTTCCCAGTTTTTGGGGGCAAAAGTAGGGGGGTCGGCTTATACACGGGTCGGCTTATACACGAGTATATACGGTAATTATTATCGGATTACATGTCATGTATAACACTGTAAACCTACAAAAAAGGATGTATGATTCTGCAACCAGCGATAGACATTGCAAAACAGAGGCTACAGAAGGAAAACTGGGCTAAATTTTTAATGAAACTCTATTGCAAAAATGATTTTTAGCCCCAATTGCATTCATTTACGTAAGAATAAAAAATGTTCCCAAAGGTGGCCAACCCCTTAAAGAACGGACTGAAATGTGTCCAATCGTATATAACATTTGCAATTCATTACTATCCCCTATGCCATCTGATATTCTTCGATCCATTTTTCTTAAAGCAGGTCTTGACACATGCGGAAGCTTTAAACCCATTGTGAACCATTCTTGAAAGTGTTTGTTTTTGCAATAACTATGTATTGTGTATGGAACAGAATAAAAGCATTCTTTCTTATCTGTTCTCTTTGTACGTACTTCGGGCTGCAGTAGTTTTGAGCTCTGAAATCTAAAGTATTCAGTTCAAAATGCCAGATAGTTGTTTTCCTGCACAAGGTATGAAATTTCTGAATAAATGCTTTAGGGACGGAAAAGTCTCATAAATAAGTCAGGAGTTTATCAAAGCATATTCCCCTCTATAAGTATTTGATCAGACTGAGCTATCATGGAGGTCACTGCGTGGATGTGCAAGGTGCCAGGCAGTATAGACAGGGGCTGTGAACACACTCGGTCTTTCTGTTTTCCTTTTCTGAGCAAAGTATCCAATGGCGCTAATCAAGCATTCATTTCTCTACCCGCTCTCAAATAAAGATCTTCAAGTGCCTCCTAGTGGCCGATATAAAAATTGCTGCAGGAAGCTGAATCTTCTGTTCATTGTGACAACACTGCAAATTGTCACTTCAGTGAGTAAGTGAAAAACTCTAAGGGTACCTTTACACGCGGCAACTTTTCTAGGAATTTCACTAGTAACTTACTGGCTGCAGTGAAATCATGGACACATTGTTCTATTTTGTTGCTGTGTACAAATGGAACAATGTCTCCATGATTTCACTGCAACCAGCAAGTTGCCAGTGAAATTCCTAGAAAAATTGCCACGTGTAAAGGTACCTTTATGCCACCTAATAAAGGTAGCAATACTTGTAGTCCTAATCGACTCTTTAACAAGTCTTTTAATATGACTTGGGATTTGTGCCAGATCAGAACCTCAAACTGCAGATGCTGCGTTTCGGGGTGACTGCCCCTCATCAGTGCAGTGTGTGGGAATTCTGATCTGGCTGTATGACAGGCTAAAACGAGGTTTGGGGGAACAGCTATTCTCCTAATGGAGAGGAATCTGCCTGCCGGCATAAGGATATGCAAAAGGAGTCCGTGGAGCCTCGATTATGAGTCTCAAACACGGGACTAGCTAGATATCCCTCTAGGGAAGGACCCAGCCCTGGGGTGGAATCCTTGCGGAGACCACCATATTAAGTGGCTTTTTTAGTCAATATCCCACTTAGTTACAAGTTAAGGATATGACAAGGGAATTAACAGAGCCAGGTATCCATCCACAGACAGCTGTTTCAGGGTATTGCCCCTTATCAGTGTGGAGTAGGATTCTGGCTAGGTGGGAGCAATGCCTGGTAGACCAACATCACAAAGCACTCACTGATCTCAGGGAGACCAGTCAAGGAAAACACTGCGGGCAGCCGTCTAAAGTGCTCGAACACAGTGAAATCCATGATGCATTGCCCCCTGGAAATTTGAATATGCAAATGGAGTCCGTGGAGCCTCGATTAAGAGTCTCAAACACGGGACTAGCCAGATATTCCTCCAGGAGACAGATAAGCTGATGAGGAGACTTATAGCCACAATGCTTCTCTGGGAAATATGCAAATTGTCACTTCAGTGAGGAAGTGAGAAACTCTAATACCACCTAATAAAAGGTAGCAATAAGTGTGACTACACTGAAAAGTCATGGAATTGTGAAAATCACACGATCGATTGACATGTTAATGATATGCAAATGATTGAAAAATTGTAAACATTTTCAAAACCTCTCAAATGATAGGGTGTCTTGCATGAGTGCCACTTGCAGAAATACACAGTTCCTGTTCTTGCATCAAATACATAGGCCCAAAATATATGATAGTCGGGAATGGGTTAATAATTGACTGATGATTTGAGGTCTATATGACTTAAAAGCTGAAATTTCCACAGTATTACTACTGATATAGCCACAGCAGGTATGGATAAAATACTGCAAAGTATGAATGCTTCCAAAAATAGAAATGTTAGCAGTTTATTTTTATCAGTTAAAGGGGTTATCCTGGAATCAGCCCAAACAAAAGTGCCTAAGCACTAATAGGCAGGTAGCTACCACCTACCTGCCTGTTGTGCCCGGCACTGGTCAGTACCATTCATCGCCAACACGGCGCGGGTACAGAATGCCCCTTTTGGTGAGTTTTTAGCATCCGCTGACATCAAGTCTACAGAGGGACCCCTTCTATACTCTGTCGACGGGCGTCAGAGCCGATGTCATGCTGATTGATAGCCGGCTCCCCCAATCAGGGAGCGGACAGCCGACTGTCACTCAGAATGACATCGGCTGTCCCGCCCTTTCCACAGATAGATAAGTACTGTATTTATCAGCAGTGAGGACACCATTAACCTACAAGGAACTTTCAACATGCTTTCCTGTTGCCTGCTGACAGTCATTATGGCACTGTTATCCAGCATGTTGGCAAACGATCTGCCGTGTGGAGAGATGGCTTATGCATTTCTTTGATCAAAATAATGTTACCACGTACCTTATTTTTATATTTATGCAGTATTGCAATTTATTTATTTATTTTAGGGTATCTGCTCATTCTTGTTTCATTTCTTTGGTTTTGCTAGAAGAATTGATGTTGTTTTGAAAGCAAAGGGTGGTCACAACAAATGTTGATTTAGTTTATCTCTGGAATCGATATCTCAGCCTAATGAAAATGTTATTGAGCTGAAAAGCGTTAAATGCATATGTGGTCAATATTTATAAGTGGTTCCCTTTCTACAATATTTTCCATCTTTCTGAATTAGTCTAATCACTTTGCTGTTCAAGTGAATGGTATCTTAGGCCTGTTTCACATTAGCGTTCGGCTCCGCTGCGTATGGCAGCAGCCGAACGCATGGGGCGACGCATCCATCGTGCATCCCTATGATTAAAATAGGGACGCCCAGTGTATGTAGTCGTCCACAGATGCACGTGTTTGCATCCGCATGCGTTGTTTCTCGGAGCACACAAACTCAACTTGTTGCATTTTCTGTGCAGCCGAGGATGTATGATTTGTATGCTTGCCTCTGCAAGCGTACAAATCATACATTAGCCCAATGAGAACTCACTACCATCCGGATGTCTGCATTCGGCACTTAGTTTGCATCTGAATGCCACATGCATGCAGACCAAACGCTAGTGTGAAAGAAGCCTTAAAGGGAACCTGTCACCTGATTTTAAGTCCCTACACTATCTCAAGCTGTCCCTACACCTTCCTAGCAGCTCCCTATCTATCCCTTTCTTATCTAAAGTGTCCCTAGTAAACATGTGTAAAAGAAGTATAAACTTACTGCAGTCCCCGTGGTTGGGGGACTGGGTAGGCGTGGCCACGCTTCCATCAGCACACCTCCGTGTTGTAGTGCACGCCCCGCTGGGTGGCATTATTCTGTGTCCTCTCTGCCCCATGTATTTGGAATCTCCCGCCCTCTGTGTAGTTCTATGCACCGGCCGGACGTCACATCCGGCGCGGTGCATTATGGGCCCGGTCACGTGATCGGCCCTAGTGCATTATGGGATTGATCACGTGATCGGCCCGGCCTCAATAAGCGCATTGCACATGCGCGGAGCCGGGCCGATCACGTGATCAAGCCCAGAATGCACTGGGGCCGATCACGTGACCGGCCCCATAATACACCGCGCCGGATGTGACGTCCGGCCGGTGCATAGAACTACACAGAGGGCGGGAGATTCCAAATACATGGGGCAGAGAGGACACAGAATAATGCCGCCCAGCGGGGCGTGCATTACAACATGGAGGTGTGCTGATGGAAGCGTGGCCACGCCTACCCAGTCCCCCAACCACGGGGACTGCAGTAAGTTTATACTTATTTTACACATGTTTACTAGGGACACTTTAGATAAGAAAGGGATAGATAGAGAGCTGCTAGGAAGGTGTAGGGACAACTAGAGATAGTGTAGACACTTAAAATCAGGTGACAGGTTCCCTTTAAGTCATCAAATATGTGATGATGCTTAGGTTATTATGTCAGGTGCTCCTATTGTTCTGCTTTGGTGTTTTGCTATATATGCAACAATACATTTTATCTTTGAATAAATTTAGGTGTATATTTACTACATGCTGAATAGTTTACAGGGGTTTTCCATTTGTAATTTGTTTCATCATTTTATCATCACAAATGCAACCCGTGACCATTTCAGCTAATCATTGAGTTCAGCTGCTCTGCTCTTGTAGACGTCACAAGCTTTTGATCCCATGGATTGGCTGCAGCGGTAATGTGTGCATTGAAATCACTGCAGTCTATCCAGGGCCGCACCATCCATGAGGCGACATGAAGTGTCAGCCTCAGGCGGCGAGCTCTGCTGGTAGACATGGGGCGGCGTCTTCAGGAGCTGGTGGTAGTGCGGCACCCTGCAGATGCCGCTCATACAGTCCTGGCCGCCGACGCTGCGACCAGGCTTGGCGTATCTGGGGCTGCTGGCGGGGCATCTCCTGCCGCAGCGGCAGCGGCCGCGGTGTCCAAACACCCCCCCCTCCAGTGTGGCAGTGTGAGCTGTGTTAGCGGCCGCGGTCTCCAAACCCCCCCCCCCGTGCGGCTGTGTGAGCCGGCTGTGTGAGCCGGCTGTGTGAGCCGGCTGTGTGAGCGCTGTGTGAGCCGGCTGTGTGAGCCGGCTGTGTGAGCCGGCTTCATGCTTCACTGTGCCTCGCGCTGACAGGACCTGTGATGATGTCAAAGGAGGGGAGGAGTCAGGCGGGTCACATGATCAGCTCCTCAGTATGCAGCCAGGACTCCACCATGGTGCTGGATGAGGTGAAGTTTATGTGTGGGGCTGAGGCTTTACAGTGTAAATTAATGTAGCAGAGCTGTGTATGTATGAGGTATATGGAGTGGAGCTGAGTGTTCAAGGTGTACAGAGTGGAGGTGCTTGTGTATGAGGTGTATGGAGTGAAGCTGTGTATGTACGAGGTGTACGGAGCGAAGCCGAGTGTGTACGAGGTGTACAGAGGGGAGCCGAGTGTGTACGAGGTGTACAGAGTGGAGCCGTGTGTGTACGAGGTGTACAGAGTGGAGCCGTGTGTGTACGAGGTGTACAGAGTGGAGCCGTGTGTGTACGAGGTGTACAGAGTGGAGCCGAGTGTGTACGAGGTGTACAGAGTGGAGCCGTGTGTGTACGAGGTGTACAGAGCAGAGCCGCGTGTGTACGAGGTGTACAGAGCGGAGGCGTGTGTGTACGAGGTGTACGGAGCAGAGCCGAGTGTGTAAGAGGTGTACGGAGCAGAGCCGCGTGTGTACGAGGTGTACGGAGCAGAGCCGCGTGTGTACGAGGTGTACGGAGCAGAGCCGCGTGTGTACGAGGTGTACGGAGCAGAGCCGAGTGTGTACGAGGTGTACGGAGCAGAGCCGCGTGTGTACGAGGTGTACGGAGCAGAGCCGCGTGTGTACGAGGTGTACGGAGCAGAGCCGAGTGTGTACGAGGTGTACGGAGCAGAGCCGAGTGTGTACGAGGTGTACGGAGCAGAGCCGCGTGTGTACGAGGTGTACAGAGCGGAGGCGTGTGTGTACGAGGTGTATAGAGTGAAGCCACGTGTGTACATTGTGGAGCTGAGAGTGTACAAGGTGTACGGAGCGGAGCCGCGTGTGTACGAGATGTACGGAGCGAAGCCGAGTGTGTACAAGGTGTATGGAGCAGAGCCGAGAGTGTACAAGGTGTATGGAGCAGAGCCGAGAGTGTACAAGGTGTACGGAGCGGAGCCACGTGTGTACGAGGCATACGGAGCAGAGCCGTGTGTGCGAGGCTTTCGCAGCGGAGCCCAGTGTGTACGAGGTGTACGGAGCAGAGCCGTGTGTGTACGAGTTGTACGGAGCAGAGCCGCTTGTTTACGAGGCGTACGTGGTGTACAGAGCTGAGTGTGTACTAGGTGTACGGAGCGGAGCCATGTGTGTACCAGTGGTGGCCCCCCCGAGCATGCCGCTCCTATAGTCCCGGCCGCCTCTGCCGGCAGCATTCTTCTCCCAAGTCCTTGCCGCCGCTGTCCACCCCTCTGCAGCTCAGCACGGCGGGGAACAATGATGTACGGAGCAGAACCGAGTGTGTATGAGGTGTACGGAGCAGAGCCGTGTGTGTACGAGGTGTACGGAGCAGAGCCGAGTGTGTACGAGGTGTACGGAGCAGAGCCGCGTGTGTACGAGGTGTACGGAGCAGAGCCGCGTGTGTACGAGGTGTACAGAGCGGAGGCGTGTGTGTACGAGGTGTATAGAGTGAAGCCACGTGTGTACATTGTGGAGCTGAGAGTGTACAAGGTGTACGGAGCGGAGCTGCGTGTGTACGAGACGTACGGAGCGAAGCCGAGTGTGTACAAGGTGTACGGAGCGGAGCCGCGTGTGTATGAGGTGTACGGAGCAGAGCCGTGTGTGCGAGGCTTTCGCAGCGGAGCCCAGTGTGTACGAGGTGTACGAAGCGGCGCCACGTGTGTACGAAACGGAGCCACGTGTGTACGCTGTGTACAGAGCGAAGTCATATGTGTACGAGGTGTACAGAGCAGAGCCACATGTGTACAACGTGTACGGAGCAGAGCCGCTTGTGTACGAGGTGTATGGAGCAGAGCCGCTTGTGTACGAGGTGTACGGAGCAGAGCCGCTTGTGTATGAGGTGTATGGAGCAGAGCCGCTTGTGCACGAGGTGTATGGAGCAGAGCCGCTTGTGTACGAGGTGTACGGAGCAGAGCCGTGTGTGTACGAGTTGTACTGAGCAGAGCCGCTTGTGTACGAGGCGTACGTGGTGTACGGAGCTGAGTGTGTACTAGGTGTACGGAGCGGAGCTATGTGTGTACCAGTGGTGGCCCCCCCGAGCATGCTGCTCCTATAGTCCCGGCCGCCTCTGCCGGCAGCATTCTTCTCCCAAGTCCTTGCCACCGCTGTCCACCCCTCTGCAGCTCAGCACGGCGGGGAACAATGATGTCATCACTTAGCGGCACTGTGCTGAGACGTGCAGAGCGGCAGAGGAGATGCTGAGGGGAAGAGGTATTTACTTTTATTTTTTTAATAGTTTTTTTTAGTGAGTACACTGATGGGAAACTATGTAATGTACAATATAATATAGGACAATGGGGGTGCAATATACTATATGGAGAACTATTGTGGCCCATTATATTATATGGAAGACTATGGGGGTGCATTATACTATAAGGAAGGCTATAGGGGATGCATTATACTATATGGAGGACTATGAGGGTGCATTATACTATATGGAGGACTATGGGGGTCCAATATGCTGTATGGAGAGCTATGGGAGTGCAGTATGCAATATGGGGGTGCATTATGCTATATGGAGGACTGTGGGGGTTCATTATGCTATATGGAGGACTGTGGGGTCCATTATACTATATGGAGGGCTGGGCGGCGGTCATAGTTGGGGATCATGCTGTACTGGAGTAGTTGCAGGAGGTGCAGTAGGGTCATCATACTGTGCATGTGGAGGAATGCACTGTGGGGGATCATACAGTGTTTGTGGGGCACTTTTGTTGGCATCACACTTTAGAGGGGCAATGAAAGGGGAATCTAGGGGCTTCAGTAGGAGGAAAATTACTTTGTAAAGGCTGACATATTGAGAGAGATGTACCTATGTGACCCAGCCAAATATTGCTTTTGTTGGGGGGTGCCCAATTAGAACTTCTGCTATGGGGCCCTATGATTTCTATGATGCAGGATGCATTGTCCCTCTGCTGCAGGACTGATTGGCCATAACTTAGGCTGGATTCAGATTTGCATTTGTGTCTGCATGCGCAGGGCATGCAAACGCAGGGCAAACGCTGCCATACTGATGTGAACGCAGAGGAGATTCTCATCAGTATGGTGCTCGGCCAGCCAATCAGTGATCTCGACGGCGGCCGGGAGGCGGAGATCTGTGGCGGAGATCCTCCACCTCCCAGCCGCCGCCGACGAAATTTCAATGTGATCCGCAGCGTTCTCCTGTGCTGCCATGCGGAGGACAGTGCGGATCCATTGAGATCCATGCATTGTTTGTGCATTCGCGGGCACTTGCTGATAAAACAAGCACCTGTGAACGCACAAAAAATGCAACATGTTGCATTTGGAGGGCGGAGGAGAGCGTATAAATTATGCGCATCCAAACGGAATCGTTCCCATGTTAAACATAGGAACGCAGCGTTTGGCTGCGTTCTGTTACGCTTGCGTTCCGAATGCAGATGTGAAACCACCCTTACACACCAGGTCCAGTGCTGCCCCTCGGTACATTCAGGCATCCAGCCATCTTTCTCCTGAGCAGCGGTTGGTCGGTGGTGCTCTTCCCCCTTCCTGCTCCCATATCCTTTGCTCAACCCAATAGGAAGGACCCTGTTATTAATTACATAAAGACAGCCCCGTGTGTGGCGTTTGTGATTGGTTAAGCAATTAGGGAGTAAGTGTGGTCTGTTGGATGGAGAAGAAGCGCCATTTTACCAACTTAGTGCAGTGGCGGCTTGTTGATGCTCAGACTGCAGGTCTTTACCTGTGTTGTGTGGAAGGTGCGGCATGGCGACTTGTCTGAATATTCAGTGCCAGCAGCGGTCCAGAGTTTTGCAGGCGTGTGCCAGAGGTTGGCAATCAGTTCTGCCTGCAGGACCACGGCTCTGCCAGTTGTCATTATGTGTCTAAATGCTTGTGCCAAGCTGCCATTGCCATTAATGATCCTTGTTCTGCATTCTTCTGTGTGGTTCTTGTATGTGCGTGTGATGGCGCAGACATCTTTGTGTGGACATCTTTTTTTTCTGTTTCAGTAAACTAAAATGTCCACTATTTTGCTCATTTTTACAGGATAAATATAAATCTGTAGGAACCAGATTTATTTTTATCAATTAAAATTTTTTTCTAGCGGGTGGGGGGGGGGGGGGCGCCGTTTTGCAGTTCGCCTCAGGCAACAGAGAGGCTAGGTTCACCCCTGAGTCTATCAGCAATGACTAAAGCAGCAGTGGAAACTGTACTAAACCTTGTCTGGCGGATTAACACCTGATTTTATTATTTATCACATGGGTGGAAAAAATAATAGCTAAAAAAAACCTTAAAAAATACGTTTGCATGGATTCTAGTAACCTATTAATGCAAACATGTGAATCATATAAAACGTATGTTCTGGACCTGATATGTTTACTGATAGTCACAAAACACTAAAGTCCCATATGAACTGCTTTATTGTAAGGCTGGGGATATTACATAGATTAATTTGTTACAGATTTTTGATAACTGCAATAGGAAGGGTCAGCTTTTTTTCAAGCAGCCTTCTCAAGTCATTGTGGATCAATCCATCCATCCATGTAAATCCTTCTTACTCAAATGTAAATAAAAGTGGTAGGGAATTTAAAGGGAACCTGTCAGAAGATAAATGCTGCCTAAACCATGGGCGGCATAAATTAGCCACTAGCTGTATGATCACAGTCAGGTATGTTTCACTATAGAATTCAGAGAATAATATGCTTTTAATAGCCGCTGAGGGCTGAGTTACGAAGGTGACTAGTCATACAGGCGAGTTCCCAGCGGCTTCTCTCCACCCGCTGACAGTGACTGACAAGTTTCTGCCTTTATGTGCAAATAGGCGAAGATCAGTCAGTTACAGTCAGTGAACAGGGAGAAGTCACTGGGGATCCACCTGTATAAATGGAGTGCAGTGGGGCTTGGTCAATGGTGGGTCATAAAGTATGTTTTTCTCTGAAATGTCGCAGAAATTCAGATAAGGTAAAATATATGTATGTACCATGTTAGCCAGTAAATAGAAAAATATTAAAATCTGAAAGTCCTTAGTGGTTGGTACCTTTTAATATACCTGTTTCACTTTTTGTATTGAATTACTGAAAATTAACTTTTTGCTGAAATTCTAATTCATTGAGATTCCCCTGTACACATCAAATATGAGATATTATAAAGATAGATAGCAGCTTTGTATTAAAGATGTTATTGTGACAATAATACCTTCATATCTCATTACATTGTGTCGATCAATTGGCTACAAAACATGGGCTCTAATATTAATATCCATCAGATGCAGATTGTGCTGGTGAAGTGTTTGTGCTTCAATTAAAGTTTGTCATATCCATTCTTATTCTCCATCAAAAAGGCAGAAAGAAGGGTCAAAGTGCTACACGAAGGTTGATGCCGAAATGCACATTGGGAGTCGTGCTATCCCGATGGGTTAGGACACATGCCTTAGGCGGCCGTCACACGCTACAATATCGTGAGCGATATTGTAAGCGATCACGTGCACGTGCGATCGCTAACAATATCGCTCACATCGCTGGTGAGCTGTCACACAGACAGACTCACCAGCGATGTGGAGCAGCGAGATCGCTGGTAACTATGGTACACATCGGGTTACTAGGCGCCGCACGGCGCTTAGTAACCCGACGTTTACCATAGATACCATCTCCCAGCATAGGCTCTGCCGCTGGGAGATCGTTCATCGTGATGTCACACACCACGATGAAGCAGATTGATCAAGCGATTATCGCTTGATATGAGGTCCTGCTCACCAATCTGCGATCTAGCGATCAAGCGATATTATATTGTAAAATCGCTTGATTGCACGCAGCGATGCACAAACGATATCGCTTAAGCGATCAAAAAGCAGATCACTTAAACAATATCGTCCACAATATTGAACCGTGTGACGGCCGCCTTACAGTTATATGTTGCCATTTTTCTGTGACCTACTCTTTTTTTTTATTTTTCCAATTTTTGATGTAAACTAAAGAAGATTACCGTATTTTTCGCTTTATAAGACGCACCTGATTATAAGACGCACCCCCAAATTTGGTGGAGGAAAAGAGAAAAAAATATTTTTTAATGTTAAATGGGGTCCGTCTTATGATGTCAGTGTCCGTCTTACAAATCATATAGGGTATATGTCTCTCATAGTCGCCTCTTCCTGGCACATGGTCCTCATCTTGGGATATAGCTCCCCCATCCTAGATATGGCCCCCTTATTCTGGTTATGACTGGCGCACGTCCCCCAGGGCTGGCATAAGTCCCCCAGGGCTGGTATATGCCCCCCAAGGCTGGCACAAGTTCCCCAGGGTTGGCATCTCCACCCCAGGGCTGACACATGCCCCCCAGGGATGACACAAGTCCCCCATGGGCTGCCACCCCCCCAGGGCTGGCACATGTCCCCCAGGGCTGGCACTCGTCCCCCTGGGCTGACACCTCTGCCCCAGTGCTGGCACATGCCCCCAAGGGCTAGCACATGTACCCCAGGGCAGGCACATGCCCCCACGGCTGGCACATGCCCCCAAGGGCTGGCACATGCCCCCAAGGGCTGGCACATGTACCCCAGGGCTCTGACACGTCCCCCAGGGCTGACACATGCCCCCCAGGGCTCTCACACATCCCCCTGGGCAGGCACACATCCCCCTGGGCTAACACAAGTCCCCCAGTGCTGGCACAAGTCTTGCAAGGCTAGCACCTCCACCTCAGGGCTGGCACATGCCCCCAAGGGCTATCACACGTCCCCCAGGGCAGGCACATGCCCCCCAGGGCTGGCACAAGTCCCCCAGGGCTGGTATATGCCCCCAGGGCTGGTATATGCCCCCCAAGACTGGCACAAGTTCCCCAGGGCTGGCACCTCCGCCCCAGAGCTGGAACATGCTCCCCAGGGCTGGCACAAGTCCCTTAGGGCTGGCACCTCTGCCCCAGGGCTGGCACATGCCCCCCAGAGCTGGTATATGCCCCCCAAGGCAGGCACAAGTTCCCCAGGGTTGGCATCTCCGCCCCAGGGCTGACACATGCCCCCCAGGGATGGCACAAGTCCCCCATGGGCTGCCACCCCCCCAGGGCTGTCACACGCCCCCCAGGGCTGGAACTCGTCCCCCTGGGCTATCACAAGTCCCCCAGGGCTGGCACATGCCCCCCAGGGCTGGCACAAGTCCCCCAGGGCTGGCACCTCTGCCCCAGGGCTGGCACATGCCCCCAAGGGCTAGCACATATACCCCAGGGCAGGCACATGCCCCCCAGGGCTGGCACATGCCCCCAAGGGCTGGCACATGTACCCCAGGGCAGGCACATGCCCCCCAGGGCTGGCACAAGTCCCCCAGGGCTGCTATATGCCCCCCAAGGCTGGCACAAGTTCCCCAGGGCTGGCACCTCTGCCCCAGGGCTGGCACCCCCGCCCCAGGGCTGGCACATGCCCCCCAGGGCTGGCACATGGCCCCAGGGCCGCCACACGTCCCCCAGGGCTGGCACCTCCGACCCAGGACTGGCACATGCCCCCCAGGGCTGGTACACGGCCCCCCTTGCTACTGCTCAGAAAATAACAAACATTTTATACTTACCTATCCGGCGCTTGTCTTAGTCTTTCAGTGCCTCTCTCCCTGACTGCCGCAATCTCCCTCCGAGGTCCCAGAGAAGCCGGTCATGTGATCGGGCGCACACTGATGACTACAGTGCGGGTGATGTCATCAGTGTGCGCCCGATCACATGACTGGCTTCTCTGGGACCTCAGAGGGAGATTGCGGCAGTCAGGGAGAGAGGCACTGAAAGACTAAGGCTAGCGCCGGATAGGTAAGTATAAAATGTTTGTTATTTTCTGCCCAGCAGCATGGGGGGACTGCAGGAACATTTAATATGCCCTGCTCCCCTGTCCATACCTTGGCGCTAGCTTCAGCACCGAGGTGATGGACAGCGGCAGTGCAGTGCATATTAAATGAGTTAATAAGCGGGGGTCACGTGACCTCCCGCTGCCTCCTACAGCCCGCAGCCAGCCAGCCCCAGCCCCTGGAGACACTTCTGAGCTGCCCCACTCTCCCCTGCACCGTATGTTCGTTTTTTAAGACGCACCCCCCACTTTCCCCCAAAATTTGGGGGAACAAAAGTGCGTCTTAAAAAGCGAAAAATACGGTATATATTTTTATAATTTTAAATGTTCCTATTATTTTATGCCTCCTTCCTCCACCTTTTTGAAGCAATATTTTGATTATGGCTTGTTTTTGTCTCTACTTATGCACCTTCTTATTGATTAATTATACAGTATATTAAAATTTGATTTTGTAAGGTATTGTTTTAATTGCACATTATTTGTATAAGCCAATTTGATTTGGGTACTTAGGGAAAGATAACTCCTACGAGGAGTCCTCAAAACATATTTCACTATCGCACATACTTTGACACCACATTTATAGTCACAGGATTTAGTTAATTTGTTTCCACTAGATTACACTCTAAATTACCATAGTGAAGGTGGTTTGTAGGATGTCAGAGGTAGACGTTATGACAAGGCTATCATCTATTCTTATTTAGTCACATGAGATATAATCTTTTCCTTACAGTTCATATGTTTTGCTCATAAAAGCAGTAAAGCAAGGCATTGGAACCGCCACGTAGGGAGAAAATATATTTACTTATTTTCTCTAATCAAGTGTTTTTCTTCTTCTATTCAGTCTTTTTTTAAATGGATGTGATATCTCATCCTTCTTAGTTACTCAATAAAACCTCCGTCTCTATCAGCAGGGCAGACAAGCCTTGTACACTGACTGAGGTTCCTGTGTATTTTCATGTTTCTGGTGCATGGTTCCCTAATTTAATCAGCATCGGCAGGTTAAGAGACCGATTGTGTGTTCCCCAGAAGCCTGGCCCAAACAAGAAGTTTCCACAACAGTCATATTATCGTAATAACAAGGGAGGATTTGGGAGACATTAAAAGTGGTTATCCAGGATTTATCAAAAATAAAAATGTGCCTTAGCACTAACATACAGGTAACTGCCACCAACCTGCCTGTTGTGCCAGGCACCGTTCACCGCCGACACGGAGCGGTGTGACTGTTGGTGATTTTGTCTCTTCCGCTGACATAGCGTCTACAGGGTTGCAGCTTCACCTCTCTGTCGATGAGCGTCAGAGCTGACATCATGCTGATTGACAGCTGGCTCCCCCAATCAGGTAGCGTGAGGTCAGCGGTCCCGCCCCTTCTAGAGAGCAGAGCGGAAAAGCCGTCTCGCCTCTGCTGTCTCCGGCAAGAGCTGTCTGTGCCCGGGAGTGAACGGTGGTGAATGGTGGTGGGCACAACAGGCGGGTGGGTGGCAGCTACCTGCCTGTTAGTGCTTACGCTCATTTTTCTTTTTTTTCTTTCTAATAAATCCTGGATAACCCCTTTAAATGTCACACAGTTTATAAGACATTTTAGAGTCAAAGGAAGATATGGATATCTAGAAATAAGTAAACTGTCTATACAAGATAACAAGTATGCATTACAGGGGCCTAGATTCACTACTCTTACCCATTAAAAGTTTTATTTTATTTCAGTCTGGGTTTTTTTTACTTCTCAGCCACATTCAAGTATTTGTAGTTGAGCTACAATACTAGATAATATCTCTATTATTGTAAAGGTTTCTCCCATAGTAGTAAAGATTATGGGTATAGTTGTGATAGCAGCATGTAATGTCCTGTTTAGTCAGGGACAGCCATACAAGAACACAGCATGAGCAGTTAGTTCCATGAGGAACATTTTGTCCATTCATGATAATGTGAATTGCTCTTTTAACTCGGCCGCTTTAAAAAATAGATAATGTACTCATCTTCTATAAAGAAAATAAAAACTTTTTTTTCTTTACTGAAAAAGCAGAAAAGTTGAGAGTTACAATGTTATTTCTTCTGTTTCAGCTGCTGGAGTGTTGAAGTTTGGAACTTTGGTCAGCACATCAAACACTTATGATGGCACGGGAATTGTTACAGTAGAAACTGACAGCCCTCTGATATGGACCATGGGCTTAAGGACAACAGATGATGATTGAAGACAAGTACTGATCTTCTCACCAGAGCACAGCTAAGAATAACACTGTAGGTGAAGAAAGGTCAAGTGTATCTGTCAAAGTTCCTAAAAAAGAGAAGCCGTATAATGGCCATACTGTAGCTGTTTGATACTTAACAATCTATTCATCTGTCTATCTATATCTAGTCTCAGAACATTGGACAAGCACAAAAGCATCTTGCAGTTACTCTTAATGGCATGGGTTCAAATGGCAGTTTATGCATTTTATTGATACAAAATGTAAGTTTTCAGAACTTAATATGTGAATTCATGGGTGCATCTATGCCAAAGCTGTTTTATACTTATTGCATTTCTTGCTGTTTTAAGGGTATGTAGGAACAATTATATATTAGCATAATATTATACATATCTTATACTCAGTATTATATTTTTTCCTAAGAATTTTCCACTTGCACATTTTGCTACATTCTTGTCAATTATACTAATCATGTGTTACTTTCATTTCTTAAACATAATACTGTATGTTCAATAAAACCTGATTTTTCATAGCTTTGCTGTTTTACGCTCATCTTCATTGCTTGTTTTTCCTTTCTGAATTCTCACCGCTAATGTTTTTTGTCATTGCTGTATACAGTAAGTTACCTATGTTATTTGTGACCATTGTAATCTTCCCATCCTGTGCATTCGCCTACTGTCAATGAATATTCTTCACATCACTATTTTCCATACAATATTGGAGTCCATTGAGAACCATCCATCTCCTCACTTTCCTGCAGTGGGCTGGAGTTTATACATTGCTTGAACCCAACAAGAACAGCCCAAAGCATGTAAGACTCGAAGGGTTCGATTGGGATACAGCGGACCACAGAGACGGAGCCAGAGAAATATTAATCACTGAAAATTTACCCGGGAACATTGGAGATGGGAAATGATTAGAGATCATTTCTTGCCACAGATTGTCAAATCGAACATATGTGTATATCTCTGGCAAAAATTAACCCCTTCAGGACCTGGGAATTTTTTGTTTTTGCTCCCCTGCTTCCAAGATCCATAACTTTTTTTATTTTTCCATCGGTATAGACATTTGATGGCTTGTTTTTTGCAGGACGAGTTGTACTTTCAGATGAAATAATTTATTTAAATTCCAAGTGCAGTGAAATTGCAAAAAAAAAGTGTAATTACATGTTTGTTTTTTGGGTTTTCTAGTCACCATGTTTACTATATGGTAAAATTGACAAGATGGTATGATGCCTCAGGTTGGTACAAGTTTGTAGATACCAAACATGTATACCTTTATTGGTATCTAAGTGGTGATAAAAAATTCAGAAGTTTAAAAAAAAAAAAACGCACTTTTGCAAAATGTTCTTTCGACCTGTAGCATCTCATTTTTCGGCATCTGGGGCTGTGATGTATTTGTGGTCTTGAGTGACTTTCTATTGATCATTTTTGGGTGGATGCGTTGTTTTGATACCGATTTTTGTATGCATTTTAAAGCATGGTTGCGGCAACGAAAAAACTTAACTTTGGCGTTTGGACCTTTTTTTCCGTTACACAGTTTATGGCTTTCATTGATTGATTTTATATCTTGATAGATAGGGTGTTTCTGAACGTGGCCATACCAAACATGTGTACCATATAAACTCGAGTATAAGCCGATCTTTTCAGCAGTTAGTGGTACTGGCTGAGTGTAGGGAGGGGGGGATTCCGGGGGCTGGAGGAGGCGGGGGAGGCTGTACAGTGAGAGGCCGGTCACGTGGGGCCGCTCATTAGTGCAATGCAATATGCACTGCTTTCCCTTGTCCATCAGCGGCAGGGGGAGCGGTGCATATTACATTGCACTGTGTATGCGCCCCCCCCCCCATCACAGGTTACTGCCCCCCATGCTGCCGCACACCTTAAAATAACAAAGCATTTATTCTCACCTTCCGTCGCTATGTCACTGCTGAGTCCTCCGGTCCCTTCTTATTCCTGCTTTCGTAAGCTTCTATTGCTATGACCGTCGCAGCAGCAATGAAGTCATCGCTGCTGCACCGGTCACATGACGCCGGTGAAAGCAGGAAGAAGCAGGGACCAGGGGATGCAGCAGTGACATAGCGACAGAGGGTGAGAATAAATGCTTTGTTATTTTAAGGTGTGCGGCAGCATGGGGGGTAGTAACCTGTGATGGGGCCTGTATACCACTAATGGGGGGCTGTATACCACTAATGGGGCTGCTCTCCACTGATGGGGCCTGTATACCACTCATGGGGCCTGTATACACTCATGGGCCTGTATACCATCATGGGGCCTGTATACCACTCATGGGGGGGCTGTATACCACAAATGGGGTTGCTACTAAGATGTACTGCTGGCTTTAGCAGACTTGACCAGTGGGCCCACGAGATCCATAGCAATTCGATTAAAGGGCACTTCTATAATTGGTAAAGGCACTAGCGGACTTCGGAAGTGAGCAATGGGGGCGGTCAACTGGCAGGTGGGACACGACCTACAATAGTCTACAATTTCCTGATGACAACCAGGCCAATAGAACCTCCGAAGGATCCGCTCCTGGGTATTATCTATCCCTAGGTGACCACCCAGGACATGAGAATGGGCCATGTCTAGTACTTTGCGTCTATAGGGCCCTGGAACCAACAGCTGTTCTATTACCTCACCTCTCACCTGGGTAACCTGATATAGCATCTCCCCATTTACTGCGAAGTGAGGGAAACTGGTGTCAGCCCCCGGCTCCTGGGCTACCCCGTTTATAACAGTCACATTTTCAAAGGCCCCTTTCAGTGTCAAGTCCCTCATTTGAGCAGTCCCAAACTTCCCGCTGGATGTCATCAACTCCGGGAATTCGGCTTCATGGGACTCCGGCTCATCCTCGTCACCGAGCAACACACCTAGGGGAGACTCATCTGCCTCCTGCAGTGGCAAGGTCTCTTGGTGGGCTTACTGTCGTTCACGAGGAGCCTTAGATACCGCCCCCTTTTCCCACAAGTCCCAAAACAAAGTAAAGTCCCGCCCGATTATCACCGGGTGCAATAAATCTTCCACCACCCCAACTTCATGTGACTTAGTCCCGCAGTTTCTTTTTATGGTCACAATAGCAACGGGGTAGTTCTTGGCATCTCCATGGATACAGCGGACGCCTACCTTTTTACCCGGTATCAGTCGATGGGGAAGTGTGGCCTGTTATAATCCGGTGACCTTGGAGCTGCATGAAGGAAATTCACAGGAGAAATGGTACCTGTACTGACCGAAGTCCCTGATTTAACTCCGCAACTAGAAGTAGCCGTGGGATGTGACTAACCATACCCTAGACACCTCAACACGGCCGGAGAACTAGCTACCCCTAAAGAGGGAAACAGGAATGCTATCTTGCCTCAGAGCAGAACCCCAAAAGGAGAGAAAGCCCCCCACAAATATTGACTGTGAGTAAGAGGAAAAGACACACTCAGGCAGAAAACAAGAATCAAGCAAAGATGAGGCCAGTGCTAGCTAGATAGATAAAGACAGGACAGGATACTATTGCAGTCAGTATAAAATCCCTTCAAAAATATCCACTGCAGATAATACACAAATACCCTGAGTCTACTCAGGCGCCCTCTAGATCTGCAAACCTTCTGTGAATCCTACAATTCTCAATATATGTATACTGACACAAAAAGCTGAACAAGCTCATAACAGATGAATAGCACAAGAATCCTAGGAAGAAAACTTCCTAACAGAGAGCAAGTTAACACAGCTTGCACTGTGAGCAAAAAATAGATCATTTCAGAAAACAAGCACACAGCCTGTGTGCCACAAAAGACTAAACTATATACTTATCTTGGAAGTCTTGCAATAGGGCAGGAAAAACCAGACAGAGGTGAGACACCTCCAGGAATATTGATAACTGGCAAGGACTGAGGAAAACCTGCAACCTTAAATATCCCAGTCAGAATTGCAATTATCCAATTCACCTCACCAAGCATGCAAAACAGGATCGACTGCATTACCAGGCACAACCACAGGAGGGAGCCCACAAACAGAATTCACAACAGTCCCCCCCCCACCTTGAGGAGGGGTCACCGAACCCTCACAAGAACCCCCAGGCTTATCCGGATGAGCCAGATGAAAAGCACTAACCAAGTCAGGGGCATGGACATTAGAGGCAAAAACCCATGAATTATCCTCCTGACCATAACCCTTCCATTTGACAAGGTACTGAAGCCTCCGCCGCGAAAAACGAGAATCCAAAAGTTTCTCAACCACATACTTTAACTCCCCATCAACCAACACAGGGTCCGGAGGAGCGACAGTGGAAACCACGGGCTCAGCATACTTCCGCAATAAAGACCTATGGAAGACATTATGGATAGAAAAAGAGGCTGGAAGCGCCAACCGAAAAGACACAGGATTAATAATCTCAGAAAACCTGTAAGGACCAATAAATCGAGGCTTAAATTTAGGAGAGGAAACTTTCATAGGAACATATCTGGAAGACAACCAGACCAAATCGCCAACCCGAAGCCGGGCACCAACACACCAATGACGGTTAGCAAAGCGCTGAGCAGACTCCTGAGACAGTACCAAATTGTCCACCACATGAGCCCAAATCTGCTGCAGCCGCTCCACTACTGAATCCACACCCGGACAGGCAGAAGGCTCAACTTGCCCAGAAGAAAAACGAGGATTAAAACCAAAATTACAAAAGAAGGGCGAAACCAAGGTAGCAGAACTAGCCGTATTGTTAAGTGCAAACTCGGCCAAGGGCAAAAAAGCCACCCAATCATCCTGATCAGCAGACACAAAGCATCTCAAATAAGTCTCCAAAGTCTGATTAGTCCTCTCGGTCTGACCATTGGACTGGGGATGAAAAGCAGACGCAAAGGACAAATCAATACCCAGCTTAGTACAAAAGGCCCGCCAAAACTTAGAAACAAGTTGGGAACCCCTGTCAGGCACTGTATTCTCCGGAATACCATGCAAACGAATAACATGTTGAAAAAACAACGGAACCAATTCCGAAGAAGAAGGCAATTTAGGCAAAGGCACCAAATGAACCATCTTAGAGAACCTGTCACAAACAACCCAGATAACCGACATCCTCTGGGAGACCGGAAGATCCGAAATAAAATCAATAGAAATATGCGTCCAAAGCCTCTCCGGTACAGGCAAGGGCAAAAGCAACCCACTAGAACGTGAACAACATGGTTTGGCCCGCGCACAAGTCGCACAGGACTGCACAAAAGAACGCACATCACGGGACAAGGAAGGCCACCAAAAAGATTGACTGACCAAGTCCCTGGTACCAAAAATGCCAGGATGACTGGCCAGCACAGAACAGTGAACCTCAGAAATCACTCTACTTGTCCTCCTGTCAGGAACAAACAACTTCCCCAGTGGACATCGCTCAGGCCTGTCAGCCTGAAATTCCTGAAGAGCCCATTGTAAATCAGGAGAAATGGCAGAAAGAACCACCCCGTCCTTCAAAATGCCAACCTGTTCCGAAATCTCAGGAGAATCAGTCAAAAAACTCCTAGAAAAAGCATCAGCCTTAACATTCTTAGAACCAGGAAGGTACGAGACCACAAAATCAAAACGGGTAAAAAACAAAGATCATCTAGCTTGTCTAGTATTGAATCGCTTGACAGACTCGAGGTAAACCAGATTCTTGTGATCGGTCAAGACCACAATACGATGTACAGCCCCCTCAAGCCAATGTCTCCACTCCTCAAACTCCCACTTCATAGCCAACAACTCCCGATTGCCGACATCATAATTGCGTTCAGCAGGCAAAAACTTACGGGAAAAGAAGGCACACGGCTTCATGGAGGAACTGACAGGATCCCGCTGAGACAAAACAGCCCCAGCCCCCAATTTCAGAAGCATCAATTTCAACCTGAAACGGAAGAGAGACATCTGGTTGGCGCAACACAGGAGCAGAGGTAAACTGGCGTTTAAGCTCCTGAAAGGCAGAAACAGCCGCAGAGGACCAGTTTTCCACATCAGCGCCTTTCTACGTCAAATCAGTCAAAGGTTTAACAATGCTGGAAATTGGCAATGAAGCAGCGATAAAAATTAGCAAAACCTAAAAATTTCTGAAGGCTCTTCACAAACATGGGCCGAACGCAATCATGAATGGCCTGAACCTTAACCGGATCCATCTCCATAGACGAGGGAGAAAAAATGAAGCCCAAAAAGGAAACCTTCTGAACCCAAAAGAGACACTTAGACCCTTAACATACAAAGCATTGTCCCGGAGGATCCGAAACACCGTCCTGACCTGTTCCACATGAGAATCCCAATCATCGGAAAAAATCAAAATATCATCCAAATAAACAATCAAAAACTTATCAATATAGTTCCTAAAGATGTCATGCATAAAGGACTGAAAAACGGAAGGAGCATTCGTGAGTCCGAACAGCATCACAAGGTATTCAAAATGGCCTTCGGGCGTGTTGAACGCCGTCTTCCATTCGTGACCCTGCTTAATACGCACAAGATTATACGCCCCCCGAAGGTCAATTTTAGTAAACCAACTTGCCCCCTTGATCCTAGAACACAAGTCGGAAATCAAAGATAAAGGGTATTGAAACTTGACAGTGATTTTATTCAAGAGGCGATAATCAATACAGGGTCTCTCAAGGAGACATCTTTCTTAGCAACAAAAAAAAAACCCGTTCCCAACGGTGAAGAAGACGGCCGAATATGCCCTTTCTAAAAAGACTCCTTAATATAATTTCGCATGGCAGCATGTTCAGGCACAGACAAGTTGAAAAGTCGACCCTTAGGAAACTTACAGCCCGGAACCAAGTCAATCGCACAATCGCACTCCCTATGTGGTGGAAGAAAACTGGACTTGGGTTCATCAAAAACATCCTGAAAATCAGACAAAAATTCCAGAATCTCCTGAGAGGGAGAGGAGATGGACATCAGAGGAACATCCTCATGTACCCCCTGACAACCCCAGCTAGTCACAACATAGACTTCCAATCTAAAACAGGATTATGTACCTGCAACCACGGAAAACCCAGCACGATCACATCGTGCAAATTATGCAAAACCAGAAATCGACAATCTTCCTGATGAGCTGGCGCCATGCGCATGGTCACCTGAGTCAAAACTGGGGCTTATTTTTAGCCAAGGGTGTAGCATCGATGCCCCTTAAAGGAATAGGGTTCTGCAAAGGCTGCAAAGAAAAGCCACAACGCCTGGCGAACTCAAAATCCATTAAGTTCAAGGCATCGCCTCAATCCACAAATGCCAGGTGTTTAATCAGGTCCTCCATGCCGTTTGATTGTGTTTGCAGGCTTGTGGCCGCCTTCACCCTGGACATACAGGTCGTTCGTAGTGAATACGGATGCTTCCTGGGGGTCTATGCCCGCATTCTCCACCACGTGTGATAGAGCCACTCACAGCTGCCAATTCCAGGTAGACACAGGAAGCCTTCCTGGGTAAATGTCTGGTTTATTGCTGTCATAAAACATGTGATAACAACCAAAGTAAGGATCAGCTTCTTAGGTTCAGAGCTGCACACTGCTCTGCTGCACTCCAAAACTCACACCCAAGAAAAAAAAACAGAGTTGAACATTTAACTTCTCTGACCACACCTCAGGGAGGGAGGGACATGGTGAATCAGCCCCAGCTCACATCACTGAGTTAATCAATCTGGCTGACACATATCTCCCATCACTTACTGTACCAGTAATCATTTTACAATAGATAGATATATATAGATAGATAGATAGATAGATATACAGATGGATAGATAGATAGATATAGAGATATATCAACTATATATATATTATATATATATATATATATATATATAGGAGCATTCCCTTACCTTTTTTTCTTATTTTCCCAATTGTTTTCCCTGATTTTTTTTCTTTACTCTGAGCTGTGTCTGCTGCTGATTGCTTCCCTCAAAGCACCTGTGTCCTGCTTCTCAGTCCTGTGGAGGATCACTCCCATCATCCTATACCAACATGCTGTACAAGCCACAATCTGGGGTCCTCTGGGTGAACACTGGAAATCAGAATGCCTCGTTCCCTGAATGTCAGCACCTGGGTGGCTCTGCTTGCCCAGGCATTGTCCGCGGATGCGGCCAAAGTCTTCTTACCTATTTCTTTGTCTTAAGAAATCTGTGTTTTTGGAGGCATATGTAGACAGTGGCTCAGAGGGGAATTTCATAGATCTCTAGGTAGCAAGAAATCTAGGTGTACCACTACTAAGGCTTAATGCCCCCATTAAAACCACTGCAGTTAATGGCACACCCTCATCCAAGGTGGAGTGGAATTTGTCACTAATGAAGTGTCAATGCGGGTGGGGTCTTTACATGCTGAAAATGTGTCATTTTTTGCTATCGGTAACTTATCTGCAGTAATCTTGGGTACGCCATGGTTACGTAAACATAACCCAGTCATAGACTGGCACTTGGGTGACATCGTGCGCTGGAGCGCAGTGTGTCAGGATAACTGTATGTCGCTATCAGTGAACCACGTTAAGGTCACACCTACCTTTGTACCATTTGCTTTTAGAGATTTTGAGGATGTATTTTCACAGAGTATGATTGCACCATAGATTTGATACCTGATTCTCGTGTTCCAAAGGGGAGAATATTTAATCTCTCTGGTACAGAACGTCAGGCCATGAAAGATTGCATGGCAGATAGTCTGCAAAAAGGGTTTATTAGACCGTCCACCTCACCAGTAGGGGCCGGTTTCTTTTTTGTAGGAAAGAAAGATGGCGGTCTCAGACCTTGCATTGATTACCACGAATTAAACGTGATCACTGTGAAAAACCAGTATCCTCTTCCACTCATCCCTGATTTTTATAATCAGCTGTTGGGAGCCAAGTTTTTTACCGAACTGGACCTTAGAGGAGCATATAACCATTTCCGTATCAAAGGAGATGAGTGGAAGACCGCGTTTAACACGCCCCTCGGCCATTTTGAGTATCTCGTAATGCCGTTCGGGTTAAGTAATGCACCTGCAGTTTTTCAGAATTTTGTCAACGATATTTTCAGAGATATCAATGATGTATATGTAGTCATTTATTTGGGCAGCATTCTGTTTTTTTTCTCCTGGTTTTTGGTCGCACATCCGACATGTCCGTACTGTACTCCAGAGACTTAGAGAGCATTCTTTATTCGCCAAATTAGAGAAATGTGTCTTCTGAGGAGATACATTTTTTTGGGTATATTTTGTCGACTAAAGGTTTTCGCATGAATCCTTCTAAAATTCAACCCATTAAGGAATGGGTACAACCCAAGTCTCTAAAGGCACTGTAGCTATTTTTGGGTTTTGCTAACTATTATCGTAAATTTATTAAAGGGTTTTCACTCACTGACTTGACTCGGAAAGGGGCGGATGTGGTTAATTGGAAGCCTGAAGAACTTCACGTGTTTTCTATGTTAAAAGAATGTTTTTTCTCTGACCCAATATTGTTGCAGCCTGATTTGGACTGCACCTTTATTGTAGAGGTAGATACCTCTGAAGTTGGAGTGGGAGCAGTGCTATCACAAGGCACTGCATCCCTCACTCAACTTCGTCCGTGTGCCTTCTTTTCCCGAAAATTTTCATCTCCGAGAAGAATTATGATATAGGTAATCGGGAATTGTTGGCAATCAAATGGGCCTTTGAGAAATGGCGCCACTTCCTCGAAGGCGCCAAACATAAAATTACTGTAATTACGGACCACAAAAACCTGACCTACTTGGAGTCAGCGAAAAGACTAAATCCTAGACAGGCTAGGTGGGCTTTGTTCTTCTCCAGGTTTGATTTCGTTATCACTTTCCGACCAGGTACTAAAAATGTAAGGGCTAATGCCCTGTCTCGAAGTTTTAGCCAAGGGGATTATTATTTTGGCTGTGTCTTTGGATCTTCTGGAATAGATTCGTGGATCTCCAGAACAGGCCCCTGACACTACTCTTGCCCGAAAACTATTTGTCCCTGCCAAATTCCGCCTCCAAGTCCTTAAAGAATCACATGATTCCGTCCTTGCAGGGCATCCTGGTATCAATAACACCATCAGACTTGTAACCAGGAATTTGTGGTGGCCAACAATAGTAAAGGACTGTAAGGAATATGTACTGGCTTGTGAAACCTGTGCTCGCGCTAAGTCTTCCCGCAACCACCCAGCCGGGTTGCTCCAGTCCTTGCCTACCCCTGAGGGTCCTTGGACTTATATCTCCATGGATTTTCTTACTGACCTTCCTCTCTCAGAAGGAAAGACTTGTATCTGGGTAGTGGTAGATAGATTCAGCAAGCAGTGTAATTTTTTTCCCGCTGTCTGGGTTACCTAATTCAGGGACCCTGAGGAAATTATTTATTAATCATGTTGTGCGATTGCATGGTGTTCCTGTGAATATTGTTTCTGACAGGGGCACCCAGTTTGTTTCTAAATTTTGGAGGGCATTCTGTAAACAGACTGGAATTGACTATTCCTTTTCTTCTGCCTATCACACTGAAATCAATGGTCAAACTGAGCACACTAATCAAGCTCTCGAGCAGTATCTACGTTGTGTCTCTGAGCATCAATCTGATTGGGTGGAACACCTCCCACTAGCAGAATTTACCATGAATAACCAGTACCAGGAGTCCATCAAGACCATACCTTTCTACTGTAATCATAATCTACACCCACGCTTTGGTTCATTTCTTCTAGGCTTTCCGACAACCCTGGGGTAGAAAGGTGCGTAGATGAGTTAAAGACTATCTGGTCTGAAGTGAACAAAAACTTGAAGATTGCTCAGACTAGGCAGGCATCTAACGCTAATAAACGGCACTCTAAGGGTCTGGACCTGGGAGCTGGGGACAAAGCTTGGCTTTCTACGAAAAATATTAAGCCCAAAGTGCCATCTGCCAAACTAGGTCCCAGGTTTTATTGGTCCGTATGAAATTATTGATGTGATTAATCCAGTAGCCTTTCATCTGAAGCTCCCTCAATCATTCCAACTGCCCAATGTATTCCATAAGTCCCTTCTCAATTTGTACCGATCTCTGGTTCATCCTGTCCAGTCCCCTCCTCCTCTGGTCTTGGTCGGGGGTGCTGTAGAATACGAAGTCCAACGGATCCTTGATTTCCGCTTAGTGAGAGGATCCGTGCAGTAGAATAAAGTAGTTTGGAAACTTACAAAATCCAGGACAGTGGGGCGTTCCTCTCGGCGTTTGTAACAGGTAGGCGGGTCCCCTGTGCCGCGCTACCCCTGCCTCGCTGCTCTGTTATGCCCTGATGGGCGTCATTCCATCCTGCACAGCGCGGGCACGATTGAACTCTCGCGCCTGCAACATCACCGCTGTGACGCGGTCACGTGAGGCCTGGATCGAGTCACTTCCGGGCGCCGCTGGCCTCACGCAGGCCGACTTCAGCATGCAATCTGCGCATGCGCTTAGTCGGCCTGTGAGATCTGCGGCGACCGGAAGTGAAGCGATCGCGGCGTCACGTGACCGCGTCGCAGCGGTGACTTTGCAGGCGCGAGAATTCAATTGTGCCCGCGCTGTGCAGGATGGAATGATGCCCATTAGGGCGTAATAGAGCGGCAAGGCGGGGGTAGCACGGCACAGTGGACTCGCCTACCCGTCACAAATGCCGAGAGGAATGCCCCACTGTCCAGGCTTTTGTAAGTTTCCAAACTACTTTATTCTACTCATAAATTACTAAAAATGGTCAGACAGGGATAGCTTAGATAGTACTATAAGGCTGCAGGGACAGGTAGTTACAAGGTTAGGGACCTGATTTTGGGTAACAGGTTCCCTTTAAATATGATTTGGTTCAGGTGATCACCTAATCAGAAGCACATTAAGTAGAATGAGGTGTACTTTGGTTGGAATTCATCTGACATTGTAATGAAATGGCTGTCATAGATGTAGGGATGGTGATTTTTTGAAAACTGTGCAGTGGTCATTCAATTTTCGCCAGAGCTGTATATGGACATACATCGAGCATGAAGCCGTGCTCAGCGTGTTGACTCCAAGGTTTCTCTTTGAGATGTATCATAGCAGACAGTAACAAATTTACCTAAGAATTACACGAAAGAACTAACAGCAGCAAAACAGGTGTAAATTCGAATAGTGCACTCTACTGAGGATCCCTGGTGTCACGGGGTCCTTCTCCGGTATCCCACAGTCAACAGAGCGAGAGATGTGTGAACAGCCCAAGAACCTTTATTCCTTGAAAGACATCAAATTCCATAAAGCAATCCATCAAGATACTGTATCTTCAGGTAATCCAGGTTTGTCTAAATCCCTTTGTGGAGTTGGTCTGAAGGCAGCATCCCACACACACAGACTGAATCATACTGCTTCTCCTCCCCCCACCAGGACAATGGGAAACCCGTGGCCTGGGTGAATTGCCTCTGGTCGAACCTCACGGGGGTCAGCAATAGTCAGGAAAGCCCCTGTGTCTCTAAATCCCGACACACTGCATCCATCAATTGAGACATCCTGCGGGTGATGTTGACGTTGCTCTTCGTAGCTTGGGGACAAAGCATACACTCCATAAGGGATATCTGTGGTGCAGGGGTCAGCGGTCCATTGTGGTCGGGTGGTGGTAACTCCTCAGGTGGGATGCAGTGGTCATGCTACACCAAATGAGTGGTGGCTTGCTTGGCTCCCTCCGAGTCATTGAGGTATAACCAGATTGCAGGTGGCCAGGTTGCCCACAGTCATAACATTTCCTCTCTGTGATTCCCTAAGGTTTTGTTTGGAAATGTTGGGGCTCGAGATTGTAAGATGTGGTCATCAACCTGTGGCTGGGTGATGGGGCAGATATAACTGGAGGGGGCCGGTGTGTGAGGGCAGGCTGTGGTGTATAGTGCACAAGATTCACCGGATGAGGTGGGGTACATGGGGCTCCCTCCAAGTCCTTAAGGAACAACTAGCTTGCCGGTGCCCAGGTTTCCTGCACCCATAACATCTTCTCTCTGTAAATCCCCCTGGTCGTGGTCAGGACTGTTGGGGCCCAGGATTTTGAGGCGTGCTTGTCATTGGCCTGTGGCTGGGTGGAGGGGCAGATATAACCGGAGGGGGCTGGGGCACAGAGGCAGGCTGTGATTTGTCACCTAATAGCCTCCTCCATTGCAGTTGGATAGTAAGGGCTTTGTCACTCAGGGCTGCAGCTCTATCCAATGTGGGCCGCATGCGTTCCTGGACCCATTCCCTCATTTCTGAGCAGCACTTGGCAAGAAATTGTTCTATAAGAAATACCTGTACAATATCTTCCACAGTGAAGGTGTTTTTTGTTTCCAGCCATCTTCGACATGCCTGGGACATCTTATGGGCATACATCCTAAACTATCACCCCGTGGTGCATGGGAGGTCTCGGAACTGGGCCCTAAACGAATCTGGGGTGATAGCATGGTAATCAAGATAGTCCATTTTATTTTTAGTTATAATCCCGATTCCGCTGTGAGTCAATGGCTCAATAAGCCTCTGCCAAGCTTCCATTCAGGAGTCCCATTAACAACGCATCCATCCAGAGTGGGGCACCTCCATCACGGCACACTGCTGCTCAAAGTCCTTAAAGAACTCATCCACATTTGCGGAAGTCTCATCAAATGGCTTAAAGTCTGTCATGATGATCCATGCAGGCTCCTGCTCCTCTTTACAGCTCCATTGCTTCTTGTCTCCGCTGTGCTCGGTGAACAGCCCTCTCCTTATACTCCGGAGAGACGCCTGGGCCTAGAACGGCCATCTCTTCTTCATAACACACCAACCACTGGCTTTTTGGGTTGGGGGGTCCCCATCTCCAGGACTTGTCTGCATCTGGGAGAAGGTGGACGGGCTAGTCAGTCCTTCATAGTTCAGGCCCAGGTCTCTGGCTCTCTCCTGTAGACTGGATACAGTCCAGTGACTGTACTCACTCTGTGGATGGTTCTCCATTGGGCTGCGCTCTGTTGATCCCACTGCTGCCACCAGTTGTCATGGGGTCCTTCTCCAGTATCCCACAATCAACAGAGTGAGAGATGTGTGAACAGCCCAAGAACCTTTATTGCTTGAAAAACATAAAATTCCAAAAAACAATCTATCAAAATATTGTATCTTCAGGTAATCCAGGTTTGTCTACATCCCTTTGTGGAGCTGGTCTGAACTCAGCATCCCACACACAGACTGAATCATACTGCTTCTCCTCCCCCAACCACCTCCCTGTCCAAACCAGTTCTATTGACACTCCAGGGTGGGTGGTACAAACATCTACAGACAGAGCACTTGTAGAATGACCAAATAAGAAAATGTTCCCAGTAAATCAATTATCAAACTCAGGAGTGTAAGTTGTGCACAGTAAGTGGGGAAGGCATGAATACACAGTATTGCAAGAACAAAGCACCTGTAAAATGCAGCTACAACATAACCCACCATATCCACAATCACACCTGAAATAACACACAGCTTTACAATGAACACAAATTTACACCTACAAATACATGTAAACACAATATATACAGCCCAGCTAATTTGATACCTGGATATCTGAGCTTCAGTACTTTTACTTTCTGTTGGAGTTCAAATAAGCAACCCAATGGGTATGTGTAGAATCAAATCATCAAGTAATAAATTAAGCACTATGATGAAATTACCTTTGTTAATATTCTTACTAAAAGAGGATGTACCTCAAAGAAGTGTACTACATATAAACAAAGAAAAACAAACAAAAAAAAAATCCATCTTAATGTTTCATAAGGTTGTTGACCATGTCCTCCACAGTAAAGGTCCTGGGCTTTTTTAGAAGTGGAGGTAGCCCAGCATTTGAGCACTTATAGACTAGACTTCATCTCTCCATTTAGCCAACAACGCAGCACTTGCATGCCATGCGTACTTGCACTTGCAGCATTAGATATATGTGGAAAATGGTAAAACAAGGGACTGCTGAGACACCACTGCGATGTTGTAAAGCAGCAGTACTAGCCACCGAGCCACCTAGGTACTCCCCATGGGATTTGATTTAACTACAGGAATGTAATGCATCACTGCAGGACACTGAACCCGTCGCAGGTCAGCCATAATCCACCCTGTATGTCTTAAATAAGATTAAAGGAATATCTCCACAGAGTATAGAACTCTGCATACATGCACTTGACCACAGAAGTATGAAGATATTTCAGATAATTTTCAAAGTCCCAAGGACACTTCGGCCACAATCATTGGAACTGATTTCAAGACAGGGAAGATGAGGTATTCCCAGTGTGTCTCTCAGAATCTCCTTCTCATCAGACATACACGTGTAGTGCGCCATTGTGCGTGGACTAGATAGGTGTTTAAAGCCAGGCTCAAAACTGAGCATGAGCTGAGATCCCCTGTAGAGCCACGACCATCGGAGATCAAATTTTATACCATGTGGAGACAGATCTAATAGAGATGGCAGAGACAAAAGTGCTTCCAGACTTAAATATTTGAGTAGATATTAATAACAGAGTTACCTCTCGCCTTGGCTTCTGCTGCTGGTAGAGTCCAAGGAAGCTCCAACAGGTGAAAGGTTTCACATAGAATAAAGATTGCAAGCTGAAGACTTGCACACTGACAATTTTTTTTTAGCAAAGCTTTGTGAAAACAGCTAATTGCTCGAAACTTCAGAGCTCCCAGACAGCAATCTTAGCTGTTTAGACAGCCTGATTACAAGTGCTGCAGGAGCTGAATGCCCCAAACAGAAGGTAAGGGTACACATTCCCCCACACCCATTCCAGGCCTTGGTGATACATCTGACCTTGATAAACCCCATTGTTCAGTGTCTGATATGGCCAAGCTACTGCAGACCTGCGACACTCTTCTCTTCTTCTCCTCACTTGAAGAGAGGAGGGTTCTGAGATACTGGCAGTCACCCGATGTCATCAAAACAATGGCGCGCACATGGCACCGACAGGAAGTCAGCACATCACAATAGAACTATGGTGCCGCACACACGGAGCCGGCCCAAGCCGACGAAACAGCTCACAGCGAGACAACAATAAGGCTGCAAAGCAGCCAGGAAGACACCACAGCAAGTAAGGGCGGGTGGGAGGAGGAAAAAAGTTCTGCATTGGCAAGGGACAAAGGAAAAAACTTGTTATCTCAGGGAAGCTCCCACTTTATGCTGGGGGATATACGGGGAGGGACCTGCAAAACTTGGCATACAGTGGCATGGTAACCCCATATTGCGCTGGTCTGGACGAAGGGGAACATCCATTTTACTTGAGATTCAGCATAGTCGCAATTGATGAATCGCCCACAAAATGGAAAACAAACAGAAAAGCACGCATAAAATAGACATAAAAAGAGCAAAAAATAATTGAATAGAATCCAAATCTAAACAGTGCAAAGCTAATCAAAAAATGGGCACAAGCACAATGGGAAATAGAGTTAATTATTTTAAACTTGTGGTTCCCATCTTGAAGAACAATGGTCTAATTTGTTAGCCTAAGCAACATAATACTACAATAATGTATACTGTATGTGTATTTTATGTAGAGTAGCTCCAGATTCATTTTAAAATGTATTACTAATTCAATTTTTGGTACAGTGCTTTGCTAAAAGAACTGTGACTTTAAGAAATGTTCACAAATAAAAATAGGATACAATGGCCTCATTCACTCAAAAGCTGAAAACTCAGATGGATATACCACTGTTCTTTACAATTTCTGCATTTTATTGTGGTTTTGCTCCATTTGTCAAAGCAATTATTCCAGCAGGGTTTGTTGATATGTGTACAATATTACAGCGTGTTAGTTCCCCTTTGTGTGGGGGCTGTGTGTATGGTATTTAGACATTAGGTTTTTTTGCTGGCCTCACAGTTTGATGCAGTTTCTTTTCTTTGTGTTCTCACTTCCAGCCTGTGTGAGGTGAAGTTAATTGTACATTTAAATAATGTGGGATTTTAAGAAACTGTTTATTGCTTACAGCTCTCATAGAATAAGATGATAAGAAAAATCATGTTTTCATTCACTAACTGTCTGAAAGACTAAAGTTACTACAGGAAGAATACATAGAAATAATTCGGGAAGAGAAGTTATAGAAAACATAATATACACAACACTTAACTCTTCCTTAATGGAAATTGAGTCGTGCTTACACAATACTTATGTGAAAATTTCATTTACGTATGAATGGTTATGATGGACTATTCATAAATACATACCTCCCAACTGTCCCGGATCCTGCAGGACTGTCTCAATCTGAGGGCTGAGGTCCCGCCTCCCTTGGGTGCAGTAGATAAATTTAAATGGTAGTGAATAAATTAAAATAATTTTTTCACTGCTGTCCGGAGATCAGCCTCAGCAAGGACTTGAACTCGGGTCTTGGTGTTAGCAAACAGGAGCTCTACCCACTGAGCTGCTTCTCACATTGATTTTGGTTATCTTGACCTGTAGTATAGGCATGAGACCTAGGCACAGATCACAGTTAAATAGAGATTTATTGTGCATTTCTTTGTTTGTATACTAGGAGTGAAGAAAAAGTCAGTTTTTTTTGTTCTTATGAAACTATTAAAATAATAAAAAAAGCAATTACAAAAGTGTAATTTTAATTTTGTATTGTGAGTTTCCTCTGTGTTCAAACCCACATGCTTCAGTTTAATTACAGTCTGCTGTATCAGTTTTTAGAGCCATAAGCTCTATAGCTGTATATGGGAGATTAATTTGTACCTGATCTGTTCAGCATTCTGAGACTACATAGGCAGATTACGCACATATATCTTTACACAGCTCTGTATTACTATTTGTTTGCAATATAGAAGGAGTATAACACAGCGATCAAATTATTTGTAGGGATCGGTAAATGACATTAAAACATGACATGATTATTTTTCTATATTAAGTCCATAATAAATGTAATAAAATGTAGAGCAGGGAGGGGTTTGGGTGGAGTTTTGAGTGGGTGTGATAAGTGCAGCTTTACAGGCTAGCACAATGCATGATGGGACTTGTAGTAATAAAAGCAGGAAGTCAGGGGAGGAAGTTGTCGATTAACCTCATTAGAGCTGGAGGCAGCAACGAAGATGAGCTGCTGGAGAATGATACAGTGCCTTGTGAAAGTATTCGGCCCCCTTGAACTTTTCAACCTTTTGCCACATTTCAGGCTTCAAACATAAAAATTCTATTTTTTTGTGAAGAATCAACAAGTGGCACACATTCGTGAAGTGGAACCAAATTTATTGAACATTTTAAACTTTTTAACAAACAAAAAACTGAAAAGTGGAGTATTCAATATTATTCGGGCCCTTTACTTTCAGTGCAGGCAAATTCACTCCAGAAGTTCAGTGAGGATCTCTGAATGATCCAATGTTGTCCTAAATGACTGGTAATGATAAATAGAATCCACCTGTGTGCAATGAAGTCTCCATATATAAATGCACCTGCTCTGTGATAGTTTCAGGGATCTGTTTCAAATGCAGAGAGCATCAGGAAGACCAAGGAACACACCAGGCAGGTCCGAGATACTGTTGTGGGGAAGTTTAAAGCCGGATTTGGATACAAAAAGATTTCCCAAGTTTTAAACATCTCAAGGAGCACTGTGCAAGAGATCATATTGAAATGGAAGGAGTATCAGACCACTGTAAATCTACCAAGACCCGGCCGTCCCTCTAAACTTTCATCTTGAACAAGGAGAAGACTGATCAGAGATGCAGCCAAAAAGCCCATGATCACTCTGGATGAACTGCAGAGATCTACAGCTGAGGTGGGAGAGTCTGTCCATAGGACCACAATCAGTCGTACACTGCACAAATCTGGCCTTTATGGAAGAGTGGCAAGTAGAAAGCCATTTCTCAAAGATATCCATAAAACGTCTCATTTGAAGCTTGCCACAAGCCACCTGGATGGCAAATTATTCCAAATAATAATTTGCCATCCCTGTGATCCCTCTGGTAGCACTTCAACACGAGCCTCCCTCTGGGCGACTTGCTTCTCTGGGAACAGGCAGCAGGCCAGGAGATCCAGGAAATATCCCTCTGTAGGATTATATGCAAACTGAACAAGACACCAGAAAGGTGAGCACAATACCTAAGAGCAACTGTTGCTACTAATATATATATATATATAGCCTTGATATGGCTAAGATATATCGATGATATATTTTGTATCTGGCATGGTAATCAAACTTCACTTGACTCATTTTTTACGGAAATCAACACAATAAGACAGGAACTCTCTTTCACTATGACATCCAGCGACACTGAAGTGAGTTTCCTTGATACTAAAATTTTCAAAAAAAGTAACAACACATTAGGCTCCGACCTCTACCAAAAACCTACTGATAAGAACGGCCTCCTACTCTATAGTAGTTGTCACCCCTCCACCACCAAAAATAGTCTGCCTAGATCCCAATTTCAACGGGTGGCCCGCATTGTATCAGAGAAGGAGACCCTACCGGTTAGACTTGAGGAGATGAACAAGAAATTCCAGGAACGCCAATACCCCCAAGAAACTCCTCACGGAGGAAACTGACAGAATACTAAATCCACCAGAAACTCCTGTCTTCATCAATAAACCGGAAAGAATCCCCTTTGTACATGGACACCACCCAACAATGCCAGTTGTATATAACATAATTAAACACCATTGGCCTCTTCTTCAAAGAGCATATCCCAACATGGAAGTATTCAGTACCCCACCACTCATGTGTAAACGACGTCCACCGAACCTCAAGGATAAAATAGTGAGAGCCGACATTGGGAGCTTGAAAACATTACCGAGACAAACATTCCTAGATACACCAAGGAGGGGAACATTCCCATGTTTGAACTGTCCATCATGTTCCAATATAATCCAGGGTGAACATTTCACACACCCCCACACAGGCAAAACGTATCCCATCAAAGGTTTTTACACTTGCAACTCCAACTTCGTTGTATATATAATCAAGTGTCCCTGTGGCCTCCTCTACGTAGGTGAGACCACCCAACATATCAAGGAAAGAATAGCTAGCCACAAATCTACCATAAGATGCGAAAGGAATTGCTTACCTATACACCACTTCAATGAGACTAACCACTCTATATCACAACTACGGTACCAGATCATCGAACAGGTAGAGAGACCCAGACGGGGTGGTGACCATGTCAAATTACTGAAGAGTAGGGAAAGTTTTTGGATCTATACACTGAAAACACTACATCCTCATCGGCTCAATAGAGAGATGGATTGGTTCTGTTAAAATAACTCACTAATGATCTTCCCTTTTTTCTTCCATTTACTTTAGATATACTGAGAGATAAGGGTAGACAAACCCTTTCACCTTCCCTTCCCCTAGTCGTGGCACTGGAATGGTAAGACCCCAACTAGAGCCTGTACCGTGTAGATATTAGTCTTGCTCCCTAGGACCCAGATATCTGTTGCTGAGGGTTGGGACCCCCTGTGTCTCTTAATTTGTTTTTTCCCTCAATATAGGTTATACATGAAGAATGTGACCTAAGAAATTTGTGCCTTAAAAATCTTAGGCACTATATCTACATTGTTGTTTTCACCATAACAATGAAGTAGTGGTCCAGCTGACCTTGTTTCCAACGGGGTTGGCTCCATCACAGATTCCATTATAATAACCCACTTCTCTCCCGTCTTTCCTGAAGTGAAATAATAAATCTCATCATTTAGATCCATTCTTATTGGATCATAACCAATATGTATGCCATTGATCTGAGGTATAATACATGAAAACAATATATCTATTATAAGATACTAAGCATGACGTCACAATATTGATAAAGTATATGTCTTCTGTTCCTCTCAATGTCTTCACCCTTTGGGCCCTTTATATTCTTCCTAATACTGAAATATTTAACATTGATCTTGTCTTCTTGTATAATATACCTCCTGCGGAATACTCCATAACACACCCTTCATTCATGCCTATAATCGTCTCCCCTTCACACCGTTTTCCTGCTATAATTATTACTAGCAGCATTGTTTACACTGAAGCTGACAGGCAGAGAACTGCTCCTTCCGCCTCCCCTTCCCTCCCATGGTGCATTGCACTGGTCAGCATATACCTAACATGGCACTTCCGCCACACTTTGGCGGAAGTACAAGTCCGGGACACGCTACTGAGCATGTGCGGACTCCCCACTTCCTGTTTGCTGCTATAAATAGCAGCGACTGATACCACACAGTGCTCATTCCTACCAGGACCCTGACGGGGGCGGACTAATCACCTAAAGAAGGTATTTAACTCTATACTAACTGGCACTTTGTCCCGTAATTACGAAACTATGCTCACCATGCACTTTGGGGAGAAACAGAGGAAACTAATCTATTAGGTGATATTACATAGTATCCCTCTAGGGTCTACCTGATCACATATGGGGACCACACTACATACATTTATTTTAACAATGAATAGCTCTGCACATATATTATACAACCTATCTGACACATATATCTTTTTAGGCTACATAGAAACTAAGGAGAAATAATCAAACTCTATAACCACATAATACTAATGATTTGTCAGCTTGGAGGGACTAACGCTACATAGTACTTTATTTAGCTCTGGTTGATCTTCTTGCCAGTATAGTGACAGCTATGACATTGCTTTCCATAGGACCATGCTGAAAAACGCCTATCCCATTTGGGAATCATTGAAATATAGCAACCACCACAATCAAGCGTTCGCTACCAAGGAAAGACGCCTCTTTCCAATCTTTTCCTAGAACGTTCCATGACCTACACCTGGTAATTTGGAAATTTTTACATATTACGACCCTATCTCTCCTACTAAATATGTCTACTTAAGTATATCTATATACATCTATTTGTATCTAATTCCTCCTAAACCTATCTCTACCTTCCTCCAATCGCTACGGACCAACCCTTTGGCACTCCCTAAACTAACTGCTCAGCTCCCCTATTACCTACCATGTGCTAATAATATCCTCTGGGACAGTAATACATTCTTGCTGTCCTCAACAGTATTGTTGACCTATGTAAATATGTAAATTGCCTTTTTTCTGTGCTCCCTACAGCACAGGTGACACCATATATTTGTAAATATTTATACACTTTTATTTGTTTTGTTTCATAGCCAATTGTCGTGATCAAGGCTTTGGTTAAAGCCGAAACGCGTTGACATCTGTGGACATTATCTGTTGATAATAAACCTTGCATCAAAAACTTCAAAAAGAGTGTGCAACTTTGTACTCATATTTGCATTTACTGGGATTGAAGAAATCCTGTTAGTTAGCACCTCCACTCATCACCTATGCGGTGTGCACACCATTATACCCTATTGACTCCACTTGTTGATTGTTCACAAAAAAATTAGAATTTATATTTTTATGTTTGAAGCCTGAAATGTGGCAAAAGGTTGAAAAGTTCAAGGGGACCAAATACTTTCACAAAACAAAGGGAAAATGGAAACTGGAGTTTATGAGCGCTAAGGCTAGGTTCACATTGGCGTTCACCTCCGCAGCGTTCTGCGGAGGGTTAGCGCCATGTGTGCGCAGCCAGCAGAAGCCCCTATCTTTATAATGAGAGCGCACGGTGCTGCGCTTGACTGCGCATGACCGTGCATGACCGTGCGCTCCCATTCACTCCCATATGTGATTTGTACGCAGGTGGATGCCTGCGCACAAATCACACAGTCTCGTCCGCACCAGGGTCGCGACATGTTGCATTCCTGGTGCGGAGGAGAGTGTGTGATTTGTGCGCAGGCATCCACCTGCGTACAAATCACATATGGGAGTCAATGGGAGCGCACGGTCATGCGCAGTCAAGCGCAGCACCGTGCGCTCTCATTATAAAGATAGGGGCTTCTGCTGGCTGCGCACACATGGCGCTTCCCCTCCGCAGAACGCTGCGGAGGGGAACCCCAATGTGAACCCAGCCTAAGGCACAAAGCAAAGGGAACGTATTAGCAGATTTTCAAACCTTTTATTATTAGCTCCTTGTATGGGCCACAACGCGTTTCAATAGCACGCAGGCTATCTTCAGGTGATAGCTCCTCTGCTTCCAGGCATACACAGGTGTTGTGCACGACTGCACAACCCCCTGGGTGAGTGGCCAATTGGCGTGCAATCCATTAACCCCTTAGACCACCAGTTTTCACACATTGCGCTCCTGTACCCTTGTATTACATGAATACTTTCACAAGGCACTGTATAAGGTAATATTTCTGCAATAACATGATGTTACGGCGCTGGACAACCTCTAACTGTCTGAGCAAAGTGGATGTGATTTCATGAGAACTGCAGCCACTGTGTGTCTACAGATTACGCAGACCTCTGCACAGTTCTTGCTATATTTTCTCTAGAGGCTTCTTTGTGGAGCATGAAAAAATGCATGTAAAAAAACTGCAGTTACTGTTTTAAGCTGAGATTCAAAGCTCTAAAAAGCATTTAAAAGGGCAGCTTCACATCTGCACCAAAACACATCAAAAAAATCGGAGAAGCCAAAATTTTGATGGATTTTATATTCACAATAGAATATCTGGAGCAAAAGGTAACACTTTTATTGGGGTGCCAAAAATCCTGAAGCTGAGATGGGAAAAAAATGACTGGATAACTTACAGTGGTGAAGATATTGCCAATAAGGAAAAGTTGCAGGAGTCTATAGGTTGAATGACTGCTTTTATGTTGGATAGACGTGGTCAGACACAGTAGGAATGCAGAAACTGAAGTGGTGGATCTACGGGGAAAAACTCAAGCAAGAAATAAAATGCAGGCTTTATGCATTACAAGACCTGTCTTTTTCTTTCTGGATGTTTTTTTTTGAGGGTTGCCTGTATAATTCATATAAAGACATATTGTTCTATGTTCACAACCGTTTGTATATACACCATTACATATCAGGAAAAACAGAGTCAGGCTACATTCACACGGTGCGCTATTTCACCGTTCGGATCCACTTTGTACGGATCCGCTATTGCAGTGAAAATGCAGTGAAATACATTGACGTTGGATGTCCCAGCCAAGTCAATGCATTTCATTATTTTGCATTCAGACACTGCACTTTTTACAGACCCTCTTTTGGGTTGCACAGCGGGTTCGTAAAAAGAAGTCACATGTCTTTTTTGTGGCGTTTTTTCTCGCTGCGCTTTTACTCATCTCGCCGTTCTCCCCCAGTGATCTCCCCTCATATCAAGGCCGTAGGACCTGTGGAGGACCTAGGACAGCACCATGTGACCGAGCGACGTCACCTGGTCACATGGCAGGATGCAGGATCCTAGAGGCTCCCGGGATAAGTGAAGAACACCGAAGGTCATCGAGGGAGCGCGGCGAGGTGAGTGAAGTGCAGGCGAATAGCGCAGCAGCATTCACACACAGGACACTGCGCTTTGTGAGAATCCGTTCTTGGTGCAGTTGTTGCACCAAAATCGGATCCTCACAAGACACAACAATACGCTGTGTGTGAATGTAGCCTCAATATGAATTGTGATCTCATTCTTTCTATGACACTTTTTATTAAATGTTATAATTCAAAGCGCAAAAATAAAAAAAATCTGAATCTACGTTTGCAAGCCTTGGGACAAAATTGAGATTAGACAGCTGTCTGTGCTGTTCATTCATATATTTATGCATTGTACTTAGTTTGCCCATGCCATGTTTTCCATACTGAATAGTAAATATGAGCAGACAAGTGGATGTTCGTGTTCGCCCAGCCTTTAGTGCAAAGTTCAGCCATATACCAGGACCCAAGCCACATATATGTCAATTGGGCCCCATTCTTTAGTGCAGTAAAATGGTGGTAGTAAGGGGTAGGGGGCTGCAAAAGGAATCAAATGAGGGTAAGAGCAGGGTATGTATACAGTATATACCCACAGATAAGATGGCTGTCAGACTGCTTACTTGCCCGATATTTAAACAAAATGCATTCTCTGCTTTCCTCACCCACTCTTTGTGCCAGTGTGTCACGTAGTAGTAATGCCTGACTGGCCCTCAGGCTTGGGACACCCTAGCTGTCCCTTATCCGAGAGGTACTTCTAAAGGTGAGGATGTCTGAACTGTCACCCTTGGCCTGCTGGCCAGCCCTGGTCTAATAGCCCCTTCTCCCCCACCCAGGGAGGGCTGGGACAAGAGTGGTAAGACCCCACACAAAAATAAATAAAAAAGGATGCTGAAAAAACTAGAAGATTGTAGCCCAAATACCAGAGGCTGCAGCCAACACCACTCCAACCAAATCTCTAGCTGCAGTACCACACATCATTCCTTTCTGGTCAGTGTGAGAAAGGAGAATTTTGTGTACTCACCGTAAATTCCTTTTCTCTTAGCCTCTCATTGGGGGACACAGGACGATGGGTTATGCTATTCTGCCACTAGGAGGCGACACTAAGCAATCAAAAATAAGCACAGTGGCTCCTCCCTGCAGTATATAACCCCCTGACTGGCACAGTCTAGCCAGTTTTGTGCTAAAGCAGTAGGAGTAAAAAACTACACAAGCCGATAAGGCAACCAAAAAACTCAAGAAGGCCCCAACAGGCCCAGGGAGGGAGCTGTGTCCCCCAATGACAGGCTAAGAGAAAAGGAATTTACGGTGAATACACAAAATTCTCCTTTTCTCTTTCGCCTCATTGGGGGGGGACAGGACGATGGGATGTCCTAAAGCAGTCCCTGGGTGGAAACAAATAACATCCCAACTGAAAACACACAGTCTACAGGCTAGCAGCTGCCGCCTGTAGGATGCGTCTACTCAGACTCGCATCCGCCGAAGCCTGAGTATGCACTCGATAATGCTTTATAAAGGTATGCAGACTGGACCAAGTGGCCGCCTTGCACACCTGCTCAGCCGTAGACTGGTGTCGAATAGCCCAGGAGGCACCCACCGCATGAGTGGAATGAACACGCAAACCCGAAGGAACTGACAGATTGCGCAAAGCGTATGCTTCCTGAATGGTCAGTTTAATCCATCTGGTAAGTGTGGCCTTTGAAGCGGCCATCCCCTTATGGTGACCCTCAGGAAGGATGAACAGTGTGCCCGACTTCCTGAAACACGCTGTCCGAGACACATAGATCTGAAGAGCACGAACTAGATCCAAGGTGTGCAAAGCTTTCTCAAAATGATGCACAGGGGCCGGACAAAAGGAAGGAAGGATAATGTCCTCATTCAAATGAAAAGTGGACACCACCTTAGGAATGAAAGACGGTACCGGTCGTAGCACCACCTTGTCCTGGTGGAAAGAAAGGAACTGCGCCTTACAAGAAAGAGGCGCCAACTCAGACACTCTCCTAATAGAAGTGATCACCACCAGGAAAACCACCTTCTGAGAAAGAAGGCGCAAAGAAACCTCCCTGAGAGGTTCAAACGGTGGCTTCTGGAGAGTCTCCAGAACCAGGTTCAAATCCCAGGCCTCCAAAGGCCTCCTATACGAGCCACACCCTGTAAAAAGGTACGGACGTGAGGCTTTGAAACCAATCGGCGCTGAAAAAGTACCGACAGTGCTGAAACCTGCCCTTTCAGGGAACTCAAGGAAAGGCCCTTATCCAATCCCGATTGGAGGAACCCAAGGACCGCCGGGAGCGAGAAGCTCAAAGGAGAAACCTGCACTGACTGACACCAAACAAAGAACATCTTCCAAGTTCTGTGATATATCCGGGCGGAGACAGGCTTACTTGCACGCGCCATAGTGTGTGCAACTTCTTCCGAGAACCCTGCCTGAGTTAGAATTCTGGTCTCAAGTGCCACGCCTTCAAACACAGAGCCCCGGAATTCTGATGCCAAATCGAACCTTGACACAGAAGATCCGGATGGACCGGCAACTGCCAAAGAGCGTCTGCGACGAGCTGAACTAGATCGGCGTACCACGACCTCCTGGGCCAGTTGGGGGCTATTAATATCACTTCCACTCTCTCCGTCTTGATCTTCTGGACCACCCTTGGAATGAGGGCAAGAGGTGGAAAGATGTACGGGAGGTGAAACTGCGTCCAGTCCTGAACCAGAGCATCTGCTCCCAGAGCCCTGGGATCGCAGGGCCGAGCAAAGAAGTTGGGGACTTGAGCATTCATCCGTGACGCCATGAGATCCACATCTGGATTCCCGAATCGTCTGCATATCTGCGCGAACACGTACGGGTGAAGAGCGTACGGGTTAATCCGCCGCCCAGTTCTCGACCCCCGGGATGTGTACTGCCGACAGCACAGCTCCCGAGGATTCAGCCCAATGCAGAATCGGTTCCACTTCCCGCATCGCTGCTCTGCTGCGCGTCCCGCCATGATGGTTGATGTAAGCCACCGCCGTGGCATTGTCCGATTGAATGCGAACTTGACAACCCATCAGGAGATGATGGAAACTCTTCAATGCCAAGTAAATGGCCTGAATTTCCAGAAGATTTATGGGCAGAGAGGACTCCTGAGGGGCCCACCGACCCTGAGCCGTGTGACTTCGGAACACCGCCCCCCAGCCGAAGAGACTGGCATCGGTGGTCAAAACAGTCCACCGCACTAGTAGGAAGGATCTCCCCCGCGAAAGAGACGACGGGACCAACCACCACTGAAGAGATCGCCTCGTTGCCGCTGATGGGCGAAAGAGGTGATGAAGGGTGAAAGGACTGCGGTTCCATGCCATGCAGATCCAGTTGTAAGGGACGGAGATGCAATTGCGCAAACAGCACTGCCTCCATTGCCGCTACCATTTTCCCCAAAACGCGCATCGCAAACCGAAGGGAATGCGGATGAGTGCCCAGCAATGCGCAAACCGCACTTTGCAGAGACCAAACCTTGTCCAGAGGAAGAAGCACCAGACCCTGAGATGTGTCCAGGACCATCCCCAGAAAAGTGAGTCTGTGGCTCGGAACTGGGGGGGACTTCGGCAGGTTGAGAATCCAACCCAGCCGAGACAGCGTGTCTGTCGTAATGTGAAAACTGTCCTCGCAGTCCTTGAACGATCGACCCTTGACCAAGAGGTCGTCCAAGTAAGGAAAAATTACCACCCCCCGACCGTGCAGAACAGTCATGACCGTGGCCATGACCTTGGTAAACACGCGTGGGGCAGTTGCCAACCTGAAGGGAGGGCTACAAACTGAAAATGATCCTCGCCCACCGCGAACCGCAGGAATCTCTGATGAGGGCCAGATATCGGGATGTGCAGATAAATGTGTCCTTGATATCTATGGAGGCAAGGAACTCCCATTTTTGCATGGACGCAATGACGGATCGGAGACTCTCCATCCGGAACCGCCGGATTCGCACAAATCTGTTCAAACGCTTCAGATCCAAAATGGGGTGGAAGGAACCATACTTTTTGGGCACGATGAACAGGTTTGAATAGAACCCCTGAAATCGCTCGTCCAGAGGTACTGGTACAATGACTCCTGCCCGCCTCAGAGACTCGACTGCCTGGAAGAAGACTTGTGCCTTTTCCGCATTCCCGAGGGACGAGAGAGAACAAATCTTCTGGGAGGGCGAGTATGAAACTCTATGTTGTATCCAGAAGACACCAATTCCCGAACCCACTGATCGTCTGTAGCAGCGAGCCAGGCATGCCAAAAGCGGGAAAGTCGGCCGCCCACTTGGGAGGTGTCTTCCAGATGTGACGATTCATGAGGAGGGGAACCTCTGGGACCTGGAATCCTTGGATTTAGGTTGTTTATTCCGGGACTGCCAGGAAGAACCCGATTTATTGTGCGCGTGGAAACCCCGTCCATGCGTGACGACCTGTTCTGGGGAGGCGGACGGGAAACCGACCACCCTGATGAATTCCGAAAGGACCAGAATCTCGTCTGCTGACCTTTGGGAAACCTACGTCTTACTGTCTGCTGAGGAAGCGAGGTGCCTCTACCATCCGTGGTGTCTGAGATCATCTTATCCAGCTTTTCCCCAATAAGCGATCCCCTACATATGGCATGCCCGTGAGGGACTTCTTGGAGGCTGAATCCGCCTTCCACTCCCGAAGCCAGAGGGCCCGTGTATCGCAATAGAATTAGAGGCGGCCACTGCAGTGCAATTAGCTGCATCGAGGGAAGAGTAAACCAAAAACTCCCCAGCCACAGAAATCTGAGCCGCCAGATCCAATAATTCAGGATCAGCCTTATGACGACTCAAGGCGGAGTGTAAATCCCCAGCCCAGGTCATAATAGCTTTCGCCACCCACATAGAGGCGAAAGAAGGGGACAAGGATGCCCCTGAGACCTCAAACACTGACTTGGACAGTTGTTCCAACTGGCGATCGGCCGCATCCTTGATGGAGGCACCATCAGGAAGGGACATCAGAGTCTTAGAAGCCAAGCGGGACACCGGGGGTCCACTGTCGGGGACTCTGACCACGCCTTTGCCACTGTCGGCAAAAAGGGGTAACGGGCTGTAATTGCCTTGTGATTACCAAACTTTTTATCAGGATGAGCCCAGTGTTTGTGTAAGACTTCCTGGATCTCAGAATGATCCGAAAAATCCTTCTGAGGTCTCTTAAATGAAATTACATAATCCGAGACTGACATCGGTGCTGGATCTGCCACCGACAGGGCCTGATTAACGGCCGACACCAGGTCGTCCACCATGGCCAGAGTATCAGAAGACGTGGAGTCAAAGGATTCATCCTGATCCCGATCCACCTCAGATTCATGAAGTTCACCCGAAGAGTGGGAATCATGAGACCTACTCCGCGTATGGAAGGTCACGGAGCCCTGAGATAGGGCCGAGGAAGAACCCGTCCGGGATCTCTTCCTACCCACCTGACGTACTCGAATGAGACTCCTCATGGTCAGAACCTCCCTCCAATAGGACCTGCTGGACCGGGGACAACGGACATGGTTGCACCACCCGAGCAGTGTGTAGGAGAGCTGCTGTATAGCTTGGCTCACGGATTGCGACAGAGTAACTGCCCATTCTGGGGTAGCAGGTCTGGCAACAGCCACCTCTACTTCAGTGGGTGCCTGGCCGGAGTCAGAGACACTAGACTGAGGGGGGTCAGAAGCACAGGCCTGGCAGAGCGGGGTCGACACCCACAGGGCAGCGCAGCTTTGCATGCTGTGCAAAAAGCATAGTAAACATTAAAGGCCTTAGGTGTCTTCTTGCCCTTGCTGCCCGTCATCATGCAGCTTTTCTCCACTGCTGTGGTCAAACTACACACCCTAGTGCAGGGGGTGTATAATAGGATAGGAGCCCGCAGTGCTGATATGCCACCGCTGTCAAAGGTTATTGCGGTACTAACCGCTGTGCCCGGTCACCTCAGAGGCTAGATAGCCGAAAAAAACGCCGAGTCCTGTGTCCCCCTGGCGTCCTGTGCTGCAGCAATGGCATGTGCTATGGAGAATTGGCGCCAAAATAGCGGTGTGGAGAGGGAAAAGTGAAGCCACGCCCCCTCCCATGATGCCCTGCGCAGCCACCCTCCCCCTAATGCTACTGGCCAGCAACGATGGCCGGGGACGGCCCCAAGGCAAAGCAGCATCACTGGAGGAGACCTCCAGTGCTAGGCCGAAGCCGGGGACTAAATTAATAGCGCCAGCCGCCTGTCAGCAGGGGTCCGGCGGGGGCACTGGAAAAAAACGCCACAAGCACAGGACGCGACAGGGGACACACAGCGCTGCCTCATACCTTAATGGCTCATCATCCTTCAGCCATTCAAGGGACGGGAAGGTGGACCGGTCATCACCCACAGCTGTATCATAGCTGCTACGGCCAGGAAAAACAAAAAACGCTGGTGGCCCAGGGGGGATACCTCCTTCTACCCAGAGTCCCAACTGTGGGGTCTGGGGAGGGATGCTGCAAGAGCCTGCCATCACTGTAACACGGAGCCCCAACTGTGGGGTCTGTGAAGAGACGGTGCAGCGCTCCGATTACATCAGCTACAACCCAGAACCCCAACTGAGGGGCCTGGGGAGCAACGACACAACAATAGGATAAAATAACAAACTAACAAAACAAACAGTGTCTTGCCTCCTAAAGACACTAAGCATAACTGGCTAGGCTGTGCCAGTCAGGGGGTTATATACTGCAGGGAGGAGCCACTGTGCTTATTTTTGATTGCTTAGCATAACCCATCGTCCTGTGTCCCGCAATGAGGCGAAGAGAAAATGAAACTATCATTGACATCATGTGACTATTTATAGGAAGTGGGCATGGCAATTAAACAGGCTGCAAACACAGATGTAGGCTTGGAGCTGCCAGCAAGGTAAAAATGGACATTAACCCTTGCAGACACAGAAATAAACTATATTTAAATCCAGCTGACCCAGAGCTGTCAAAAGACTCTGTGTCTGTGATTGGTTGCAGTCAGACTGCTTTACATGCCACCTGCTCTTTAACCCCTTCCCGACAATTCTGCCCATTCCCGACACAGGACGTTGTATAACGTCCTGGCAGATTTGAGCTGCTGCAGCTCCTGTGAGTGGGGTCACTCAGGTGTCACAGATGCTGCTGCTCTGTGACAACCTGTAGTTGATCCCACAGGGGGTGGATTAACCACCCCATGCCCAGGACCCCTCCGATCGGCAGTTTAAAAGTGAAACTGCCGATCGGAGGGAATTACAGGGATTCACCCCTCCAGATCTGATTGAGCTCTCCAATCAGATCTGGAGGGGTGGATCAGCATGTGCCCACCCCTCCTCACCCCCCTCCCGCTCCATGACTCACAGGGTCCCCCACCGCCATTCCCCCAACCCCCGCCCCTCTCTATTATGTATATGCCGCGGGCTGCACCCGCGTGCGCCCGCCGATCACAGATGCCTGGCCCCCCGCTCCAGTGCTTCCCCCCCCCAGGCTGCCCCCACCTCCGGGCCCTGTGCCTGGCCCCCCCCTCACCTCCTGCGGCGGGCTGCACACGTCGGTGCACCCGCCGCTGTTGGCCGCCCTGCCGCTGCGCCTCCTCTGCCCGCCGTCTGTGGCCCCGCCTCCTCTCCCGACCATCCTCCTGCTCATCGGTGGATCGAGAGGGAAGTAAGTATGTATGTATGTGTCAATGTATGTATGTATGTATGTGTCTATGTATGTATGTATGAATGAATGAATTGATGGATGTTGGATGGATAGATGGATGGGGGGTGCATGCGTGGAGTGTGCCTGGACGTGAGCGTACATGAGTGCGTGGACGTGAGCGTACGTGCGGACGTGTGCGTGCATAGACGTGTGCGTGCGTGGATGTGTGCATAGATGGATATGTGCGTGGATGTCAGCGTGCGTGCGCGGATGTCAGTGTGCGTGCGTGGATGTCAGCGTGCTTGAATGTCAGCGTTGCGTGGATGTCAGCATGGTGTGATGTCAGCGAATGTGTGCGTTGCAGCGTATATGTGTGCGTGTGCGTGGATGTCAGTGTGCTTGAATGTCAGCGTGCGTGCGTGGATATCAGCGTGCGTGCGTGGATGTGTGCGTGGATGTCAGCGTGCGTGGATGTCAGCGTGCGTGGATGTCAGCGTGCGTGGATGTCAGCGTGCATGCATGGATGTCAGCGTGCTTGAATGTCAGTGTGCGTGCGTGTATGTGTGCGTGCGTGGATGTCAGCGTGTGTGCGTGGATGTCAGCGTGCGTGGATGTCAGCGTGCGTGCGTGGATGTCAGCGTGCTTGAATGTCAGCGTGCGTGCGTGAATGTCAGCGTGCGTGGATGTCAGCGTATATGGTGCGTGGATGTGTGCGTGCGTGGATGTCAGTCTTGAATGTCAGCGTGCGTGATGTCAGCGTGCGTGCGTGGATTCAGTGTGCGTGCTTGGATGTGTGCGTGGATGTCAGCGTACGTGGATGTCAGCGTGGATGTCAGTGTGCGTGCGTGATGCGTGCGTGGATGTCAGCGTGCGTGGATGTCAGCGTGCGTGGATGTCAGCGTGCGTGCGTGGATGTCAGCGTGCGTGGAATGTCAGCATGCGTGGATGTCAGGTGCGTGCGTGGATATCACGGCGTGCGTGGATATTAGAGAGTTTACGGTAGGAACCTGAAAAGAATGCGGCCGCCACATATAGGATATACTAGCTGCCATAGCAACTGGACGCGCAAATAAGAACCACAATACCATAAGAATAAGTATCCTTACGAGCTGCAATAGTAATATTACAAATGTAATACTAAGCAAGTGTGCATTTCACTTGTATATGTAATATAATCATGAATATGTTTTTTATATGTATTTTCACATGTTTTGTTTACTACGGCCGGTAGTGACGCCATGACTGGGTGTATTTAGCCCGGACATGACGACAGACGCCGTAGAGGACCCGTAGAAGCGGTATACGACCGCGAAACGGTAAACCGTCGTCCGCCTCCCTTGCACTCCCCTCCCTGCTCTACATGGTCGTACATCTTGGATATGGACTATGAATAAAGAATAAGATCTACTGTCGGTGAGTGCGGCTTTTTGATTCTTTTGGCTACTATTGAATAATCTCTACAGTGCCAGCACCATACGACTAACCCGCAGGCTTTAGTCACAGTAGTGACAGTGGCTTTTTTGCAAGTTAGTGCCCAGCATTTCTAATGTTAATGACACCATCAATTTTTCTATGCATCTGATCCTTCAGCTGGGATGTATCCTCAAAAGGGAGTGCGGTCTTTTTAGCCACCCGAGTGACCTGGACATCCACCTTGGGGACATCCCAAGAAAATGGGGTGTCCTCCAGGGGAACCCTATTCTTCATAGCACTCTTAACCCTTTTTTCAGGAAATTCCCACTCCTGAACAATGAGATCCTGAATGTTTGGATGGACAGGAAATCCCACCGGCTTGACCGGACGAAGCCCAGCAAACATAGCATCCTGGACAGAGGGCAGGACCTGTTCCTCCTCCAGACCCATAGTGCTACGGACTGCACTAATGAGCTCAGCCAAATCCTCTGAGGAGAACAGAAATCTGCTAAGGTCAGAGGGCCTGGAGGCAGAACTATCATGCCAATTATCCGAGTCTGAGTATATCTGGCCGTCAGAGTCAGACGGGTCCGGTTGCCGTTTCCGCTTTTTTGGAGACGGAGGATCCAGGCCCGGGTTGGGAGCAGCCGTAGGCAGGGAAGCCAAAGAGGCCTGTATCTCATGCTTCACCATGGAGCGTAATTCCTCCACTAAGGAGGGATGTTCAGCCCGAACCACACGATCCATACACTCCTGGCATAGTTTCTTGTCCCAGGGGAAAGAAACTTCTTATTGCAGACAGGGCAACACTTCTTAACAGCTGGCTTCTCTCCCTATAAGAAATAGAGTGGGCACCATAAGAATCTGCCTGCACACAGGGACATGGACCCCCCCCCTCGGCACAGACTCACTGTGGCTGGGGCAGAGCTGGTCTCAGCAGCTAGATCAGCCATCCTGCAGCAGAGGTGCTCACCTGAAACTGTTGACTTCAGGGCAGCTTAAATGTCTAAGCCTGCCCCACCGCTCCAATTAGTGTGCCCCCATACCCCCACGCAGGGTCCGGAGCAGGCCGCAGCACAGCCGAGGCGTGCCCTGCACGCTGTCACTCCGGCTCCGACCGCCAGAACCGGAAGCGCCGCTCCTCGCGGGAGCACGGGAACCGGAAGTGATGCCCACTGACGTCACATCTGGCCGGCACGACAGCACGTGCGCAGAGGGAAGCCGGCGGGCCCAGGGCGCACCGAGAGGCCGCCGGCAGGGCCCCCACATGTCCGCATCACCTCCACAGAGGATCCAGAGGACCAGGGGATGGTCCTACTGCAAAAAATCACCGCGGCAGGAGCAGTAGGAGGAGGGGAGCCGCAGCACCGACCAACACTGCCCGGCAAAACTCCATACAGGTATGCTGCAGACACCGGCCCCACAGCATAGGAGAACACAAAAACCTCTCCATGCCCTATGGGGACAGGAAAGGCACTGGCTAATGGGAGGTGGGAGGGGCCTTTTAACCTCTCTTGTGTTTCCTGTCCCCATTAGGGCGTGGTGAGGCTACCTCCTATGCTGTCGTGGAAGGTGACTATAGAAAAAAAGGGCTTTGCTGTATTTTTGGTGGCCAGCCAGGTACAACGAGGCAGCTGGGGGTTGGTGGCAATCCGTGGCTGCCAAGTTGTACCTGGCTGGACCAAAAATATGGCGGAGCCCTACGCCATTTTTTTTCCTAGAATTAGTCCTGGAAAAAAAATAAAAATGGGCTTTGCTGTATTTTTGGTTGCCAGCCAGGTACAATGAGGCAGCTGGGGGTTGCTGGCAGTCCGTAGCTGCCAAGTTGTACCTGGCTGGACCAAAAATATGGCGGAGCCCCACGCCATTTTTTTTCTAGAATTAGTCCTAGAAAAAAAATAAAAATGGGCTTCGCTGTATTTAGATGCATAGTGAACACTTTGAACCCCCAGGTGCTTCACAAATTGATCCGTAAAAATGACAAAAGAAAATTTGTGTGAAAAAAATTGACTTTTTCCTTCTTACGGATCAATTTGTGAAGCACCTGGGGGTTCGAAGTGCTCACTATGCATCTAGATGCATTCCTTGGGGGGTCTATTTTCCAAAATGGGGTCACTTGTGGGGGAGCTCCAATGTTTGGACACACAGGGGCTCTCCATACACAAAATGGTGGCCGCTAACGATTCCAATAGTTAGCGGACGCCATGTCGCGTATGGAGAGCCCCTGTGTGCCTAAACATTGGAGCTCCCCCACAAGTGACCCCATTTTGGAAACTAGACCTCCCGGGGAACATATCTAGATGGGTTATGAACATTTTGAACCCCCAGGTGCTTCACAAATTCATCTGTAAAATTGAATAAGTACTTTTTTTTCACAAAAATTTTTTTTTCATTTTTACAGATTATTTTGTGAAGCACTGGGGTGTTCAAAATGCTCACCACGCATCTAGCTAAGTTCCCTGGGATGTCTAGTTTCCAAAATGGGGTCACTTGTGGGGGAGCTCCAATGTTTAGGCACACAGGGACTCTCCAAACGCGACATGGTGTCCGCTAACAATTGCAGCAAATTTTTCAGTCAAATTGTTAGCGGACACGTCGCGTTTGGAGAGCCCCTGTGTGCCTACACATTGGAGCTCCCCCACAAGTGACCCCATTTTGGAAACTAGACCCCTAAGGGAACTTATCTAGATGGGTGGTGAGCATTTTGAACCCCCAGGTGCTTCACAAATTCATCCGTAAAAATGAAAAAAACACTTTTTGTTCCATAATAATTTTCTTTTTTCATTTTTACAGATTAATTTGTGAAGCGTAGTAGTAGTAGTAGTAGTAGTAGTACCTTATCTTTATAGATTAAGAATATATATATGATAAGTCCTCTATAATAGGGATCTACGGCATTATGTAGTGGCAGTTTCTAGGTATTGTGCATATGTATAATGTGGGCTGAGCACAAGGGCTCATGCCCGGACGGTTGCTGTGCTGTCTCTATGGACGCCAGAGACAGGATGTACGTCAGCGTACCGCTATATCCCTGGAGCTTGAATGACGGGTGCATCGGCGAATCAAGGGAGGACGCCGGCGCATGCGCAATATGGTCTGGATACATCTACTGTGGAGGAGCGCTGATTGGCGGCGTTTCACAGGAAAAGAGTGTTACCATACCGACGTGCAAATGCATGCCTGTGATTGGTAGATTTTCGCCACCGCATGATTATATGTTATTTGGACACTGTGGAGCACGGACTGCGGCGATTTGGGCACTTTAAAAGTCTTAAGGCTGGATTTCATGTTCTTTTTTAGGCGGCCGTCACACGCACAGATATCTTTAGCGATATTGTAAGCGATCACGTGCACGCGCAATCGCTTACAATATCGCTCACATCGCTGGTGAGCTGTCACACAGACAGACTCACCAGCGATGCGGAGCCGCGATCTCGCTCGTTACTATGGTACACATCGGGTAACTAGGCGCCGCGCGTCGCTTAGTTAGCCGACGTGTACCATAGTTACCATCTCCCAGCATAGGCTCTGCGCTGGGAGATCGTTCATCGTGGTGTTATACACCACGATGAAGGAGATCGTTAAATCGTTCATCGCTAGATCTGAGAACCGGAGCTCAGATCAGCGATGTCACGATCAAGCGATTTCACATCGTAAATCGCTTGATTACATGCAACGATTTCTTGCCCGATATCGCTTAAGCGATCAAAAAGGAGATCGCTTAAACGATATCGGGCAAGAAATCGTTGCGTGTGACGGCCGCCTTAGGTGAGATGTGGTTAGTTGATCTCTGTCTAGTGAATATGTTATTTTAAGCTTTGTTTACTTCACACTATATATTGATTGGGTGATTGATGTTGGGGGTGGAGTTTTAGGATATAAATAACAAACTGGTGTAATAGGATGTATGCACTTGAAAAAGGTCATGACGACCGAAACGTCGTGCTGTGGTGGCGGAATAAACATGGGAATTTGAAGTTTACCAGCTGTTGAGGCGCTGTTTTTTACTTTATACTCTGATCAGATGATTGGTCAAAATAAAGCACCAAATGAAAGTGCTGCTGTGAACTCTCAGCTCTTCAGCAATATTTACATGCACAGATGTAATTAGTGTAATGGCTACTGTGAAGAGTGGTGGGTAGCAGCCCCTACAGAGCTACTGAGCTCAGGAGGAGCCAGTGTCCCCTGGGATTGATGGGTGCTGGAGACAAAGGTCAGCCAGTACCTTCACTGTGGTCACTATCAGGACTCCAGCAAATCTGTGCAGCCATGTGGGAGAGTGTCCTGCACAGTCAGTGTCCAACAGCCAGACATCAGTGAAGGATTAGAAGAGGGTTGTCTTGATATGATCCTTATTTGCCAGTGGTGGGAAGAGAGCTGAGGTACTTTTCCTGTAAGCCTGACCGGCCATGGATGCCAAGATCCAGGCTAAGAGAAGTATTAGTGCATGTATAGTGCTATAACCAGAGGGAGTGAGAGCAAGCTACATATTGCTGGAAAAGAGCTGGGTTCATCGCACAATGTCAACATCGTCAACTGTTCCAGTAAAAAGAAGTCAAGAGAAATGATGGCACTCCATACCAAAAAAAATGTAAAATCCATACACGCTTGTTTATTGTTCATCCATGATTAGTGGATAAGTCAGGTTGCACAACCACAACTGATGTCTTTTCGGTGCTACTGCGCCCTTAATCATAGAATTCTGTGTCAGTAGTAGTTACTAGTTTTATAATGTGACTGTCTTCCATCTCCTGATCATGGATAAACAAGTATATATGAAGTTTACCTTTTTTTGGTAGGAAGTGCCATTATTTCTCTTGAAGATCTGCTGGCAACAGTGAAGGATGAGCACCTGCCACATTATCAGAGCTGAAGATTCAGAATGGAGTCTAGTGAGCTTTTTCCTAAAGGTACAGTTACACAGCATGACGTTGGAACAATGTCGGCAACGATCTCGTGGGCGCGCGGTCGTTTCCGACATCGTTGGTGAGATGTCACACATCTAGATATCGTGGACGATGCACCAACAATGTAGTGAGCAGGTATCGTCGCACAACCCCGCGAACCATAACTGCTCATTGCGATGAATGGGTGAAGTTGTAAACTATAGCGTTATTGCGGTGTCAGACACAACTATGCAGCAGGTTTGCTGATCGTTGATCATGTGATTTGAGAACATGTTCTCAAACCTGCGATCACCGATCCAACGACTTATCGTAGTTGAATCTCGGTGTTACACACGAAATCCTACCGATGTCGCTGGAACGACTCCAAACCCATGACGTATCAGTGACATCGTTAACGATGTCGTGTAATGGGACCTTAATTCTTATGTTCCAGTAAAAGTGAGTTTTCCTGTTGCATTTAAGGTCTGGACATTGCTTATTGAGCCGGGCTGATCCTGTACCATCCACAACTTCCACCCCTTCTTATCCTATAGAGAACAGTCTGCCAGCCAGAGCGTTGGCCACCATTACGCCCCGGCTCAGTGGAGGCCGACCACGTTGCATGATGTAAATTGGCCACATGATTATTCAAACCAATTTCCAGTCTAGCTTAGAGATAAATTTTCTCCTTATGTAGAGAATGGGTAGGAGGAGACTTAAATGCCTTGCATTCTCCTCAGGGAAGGTAAATATATAAATTGCTTCTTCAAAGAGGACTTGAACTCTAGAGTCACCTATTGAAAGTAGCAATCCTAAAAGTCAATATCGTCCCTTTAATGAGCCTTGTCATATGACCAAGGATATAACCTGAATCTCAATTTGCAGACACACTGTTTCGGGGTAGTGCCCCTCATTAGTGCAAAGTATGATTTCTGAATTTAACCCAGCCAAATCAGATCTCATACTTTGCACTAATGATTGAGACAGTGTTTGCAAACAGATTCTGGTTTGCCTTATGTCATATGACAAGGTTTGTTAAAGGGTCGATGTTGGCTTTTAGCATTGCTACTTCCAATAGGTGGCACTAGAGCTCAAGTCCTCTTTGAAAATTAAATTTGCATAGTCCATCTTAATGCGAATAGGTTACATTGTGAGCCCTACTGGTTGATCTGACATGCAATGTAGTGAAAATAAATAAGGAACAAAAAAGCACTCCCGTTTAAAACCTGTTAAAAGGCAAACAAAATCAGATGGGGGTACTTGCCTGAGACTGTTGTGCTTACAGGCACAACACTGGAAGAGGACACTGCAGAGGGTCCACACAAATTCAGGAGGACCTCTGATAGGAGGATTAGTGGGATTCAGCACGCTTCCCTCCCAGTAGTCTCCGATGTATATTATCACTGCCACCTGGACAGAGCGGAGTCACCAGTCAGTATATCATGAAGTCACGTGACAAGGAGTATGTGGGGTCACATGGGAATCTCTGATGGAGAATATATGCCAGGCTAGGTAAAAGCCGCCTCATAAATAGTGCCTGCCTGTGATCACTGGTGAAAAGACTGCCCCGTTACTGCAGCAGCCGCCAGCCCCCAGTTGGGAGTATACTGATCCATAGAGGAAAAAAGAAAACAACAAAAGCAGTTCCTGGGCGCACTGGAGTCCGTCACTTCAAACCAGCTGGACAACAAACTACATGTGCTTCATTAACGGTCTGCTCCCCTTCATCAGGTCCTACCATGGGTCAGCTCCTGGCAAACATTTATACATACAAGACAATTACGTGTAAATTGATAAAAACACACAAACTAAACACAAAAAAACCTTTTAAAAAAGAACTGAGTGGAAAACTTAAGACAGAAATAAAAAATGAATTGTAAGATTGGTTCGGTATTGATATTCAGGATATAATGTGGCCAACTTGAATATCCAAAACGATTTTCATTGAATTAGGGTGACGTTACACTTGGCGATGTTCCAGCGATATGACCTGGTAGGGATCGCTGGAACATCGCTGGTGTGATGTCAAACAGTCAGATCTACTCAATGACGCAGCAACGATACGTCGACCCGCATAACAACCTCGGCAGTCGTTGGGACCTTCACACAGCAGCTAGTCTGACGACTCAGACATACGAGGCCGAGTTCTGAGTCACCAACGAGGTCGTTGTTAAGGCGTCAAACACACCAATACATGCTGCCCAGCAGGAACCCGACGATCAAAAAAATGGTCCAGGCCATTCTGACACGATTGGCGATGTCACAGCGGGGGCCTGGTCGCTGCTACGTGTCAAACATAGCGAGATCGCTGGTGAGGTCATTGTTGCGTCACAAAATCTGTGACGTAGCAGTGATCTCGCTATGTGTAACGGGGGCTTAAGTCTATCAACTAAATCTTAGACCCTGGAATTTGTTCCAATATTGTTAACTTCAGAAAATTTGGATTCCTTTGTTGCTCCAGGGAAAAATGTTACACTTATGGAACAACCCTTTAATATTGTGCCTAAACACATACAGGCACAATGTTAAAGAAGGGTTGTTGCATCAGTGTCTGTTTACCTTGTGTTTTCATCAATTTACATGTAATTGTCCTGTATATAGGCTTCTGATAAAGGGGATGGACCGTTCCTGAAACACACATAGAGCAAGTTATTGTTCCACTTGGGTAGAAGTGACTGACTCCAGAGCGCCCAGGCACCACTTGTGTATTTTTCTACAGATGTGCAATGGGGTGACAGCTATAATTTGTCCATCACTTTTAATAAAGCACCCAAGTTGCTGTAAAAGATATCATATTTAGAGTACTTTCCATGTGACCTATTGATACACCATATATTTTTATTAGGGTAGAGCAACTGCTGGGATCACATCCAGCTCCACACTATGCCCCTTGTCAGGAATTAGGACATGTTAGGCTATAAATGTCCTAGATGGGAATAATCCTTGGTACCCTCAGCTATTGCACATGTATAACAGTCTCTGCAAATACTCCATGTTCTCCCACTTGCAAAATTCATTTATCACTGCATGTTACTTGAGGTGATGTAACCAATATTAAACAGTAGAAGAAGAAAAAAAAAAAAGGGGGAAAAGACAATGTGAACTATATGCAAGTAGAAACGAAAACCCCACACAGGCAACTGAACACAAGACTAATTTAAAAGGCATGACTGGTCTACATTTATTCATCTGCAATCACTCCGTGCAACTACAGACTTCAAAATCCTCACATCTCATGCACTGCACACCTTGACTATTCTCCGAGAGCCAGGACGACAATGACCATTAGTGGGAGAAAAGACAACTCCAACTCTATGGGTGCAGCCCTGCTGATTATAAGAGTGTCTACAGACTGCTGGCTCTAGACCAGACAACCCATTTCAGAGATATCACCCTCCCAATGCTCCCCTTTATTTTGGGACTGTGCTCCACTTCAAATCAATTCCTGCTCCAGTCCCAAGCTAGGACTATCACAACACATTCAATTGATGTGATGTTTTGATGTGATTTTTTATTTTTTGTGTAAAATCTTAAGAACACTTGAGTGAACACAGCCTCAAGCCTGTATCAGTTGTAGGTTTCTCAGGTATTTGTTCTATTGTGACTAACAAGACCATATTTTTCTATGCAGTGTCTGAAAAAAAAAAAAAAGACTAAGTAAGCAACTGCAGGGAAGTGCCCATTTTTTAAGAGAAACAAAACAGAAAATAAATAAAATAAAGATGCCTGGGGGGTAGGAGATTATAGTTTTTTTTTTTTTTTTACTTCTTACAAGTGGAGAGGCGGCATACAAGAAGGATGGTAAAGTAAATACAACCAAACAATTCTGGGATGTATTAACAGAACCATATAGTCTAGATCACATGAAGTCATTACCACCCTTTTTTCCCCCTCTTTGGTCAGACCCCACTGGGTCCAGTTCTGGGCACCAGATTATAAAACAGACAGGAACAAATTGGATCAAGTTCAGAGAAGAGTGACCATAATGATGGCCAGTCTGTAAACCAAGTCCTATGAGGAATGGTACAGGATTGGGAATGTTTAGCTTGTAAATAAGAGGATTGAGGGGAGACTTACATAGCTGTCTACAAATATTTCAAGGGCTGTTGTGTAGATAGATTAGCTTTATTCTCATTTGCACAAGGAAAGAGATGAAACTAAATGGGAGGAGCCAGATTAGACATTAGCAAAAACGTTCGACAGGGGGGGGGGGGGGGGGGGATCAGTGAGTGGAACAGGCGGCCACAAGAGGTGGCGAGTTCCCCTTCAATGGAAGTCTTCAAACAGATGCTGGACAGACATCTGAATGGGATGTGTTAGTGAATCCTACTTTGAGCCAAGTGGGGGGGACGGGGACGGACGACTTTGGACTAGATGAAGCAGGGGGTCCATTCCAATTAAAAATAACCACGGACATCTGAATGAAGCCTTAGGGTACTGCTACATGTCGCAATATTGCTTGCAATTTCACTGGCAATTTGCTGGTCATGGACACATTGTTCTATTTGTACACAGCAACGAGATAGAACAATATGTCCATGATTTCACTGCAACCAGCAAATTGCCAGTGAAATTGCATGCAATGTTGCAACGTGTAACGGTAGCCTTAGATTTTGTAAAGTACTAAAGTTCTCTTTTTTTTTTTTTTTTTAAATAGAGTGAATTAAACCTATCATCTATATGAAAACAGGAAAAAAAAAAAAATAAAAAAATAAAAAATTAACAATACAATAAGCAGACAATGAGAGAAAAACAATTTAGTGTGTTTAATTATACGAACTAGGCCAAATAAAAAATATACATAAAACAAAAAAAGCACTTGTCCAATAACACTTCATCGATATCTAGAACGCCATGTCACTGTAATTTCTGCCAGGGAGGTCTAACTGCCACTGAAAAGGAAGAAAAGAATTAGCCAATGAATCTGATACCAACATATACAGAGCAATAAAAAACACACACCACTTGAAAATGGAAGATGTGATCCCATTGTTACCATCTGCCAAAAGGGCAGTAATCACACTGTGACAATTCTGCTACATGAAGTTTATGTAAAGTTGTAAGAAGTGGGTGGATTTTGTACGTGGGAAATAAGCTGTAATGCATTTCTAGATTCAAATAAGCATGACTTAGCATTGAGTGCAGCTGACTTTGTTACATTGTAGTGTTTCAGTGTGCAATACTACACATTAGGCCTCTTTTACATATTGGTGCAAAAACACATGTGTGGGGGGCCATTTTTTGGGACCCGTGTGTCCATGTCTCTTCCATGACGAGGCATATGTGTGCTGTCCACGTGCTATCCATAGGACAGCCTGGCAGCATGTCTTTTAAACTCACCTGTGTCACACTTCCGGGGCTGCTGCAGCTCAGTGAATATTCGTGAGCTTAATGAGCGGCCCCTGGAAGCGAGAGGGACAAGCAGCATCGCTGGAGTCAAGCAAGTATAAAATCCATTACTTTTACACTAAGAAGTCTTGGCTCATGATCGTGCACACAGATGTCACACTGATCACAGGATGTTTTTGGCACAGTCCCAATGACCTGAGTGGACCTGTGCTGCTGCCCAAAAACAGACATGTCTGCTCCACTTGGAGACACGGTCCATGTGGATTCAGACATCTAAAAGTGCCCATTCATTAACATTTGTATACGCATCTGCAGCATGTGGCTGCACACATATCGAAGACATGTACATGTGAAAGAGGTCTTAGGATGAGTGCCACAGCTTTTTCTTGTTGGTTTAATGTAGGAGAGACCCCATCCTAGCACCATCCAACAAGTTCAGCATGATTTATAGCAGACATGTTCATCCACCTCTAATTTGAGGACATTTAAGCCTCTGACACCCAGCAGCTGAAAGATCAGCCAAATTATTTATAGATGCAAGACTGAAGGAGTTTGGCACATCTTCCTCCACAGTAACACGGGAGCATAAAATGACCGCCTTGATGAACCAGTCATAATGTGTCTCCCCAATTGTGTTATTTATCCACTTGTTAATGGTAAAATTAATGAGGAACTGTAATTACACGCAGTCAGTCAGAAAATTACCTAATGGTTAAACCAGTTTTTTTTTCCGTTGCATGCATCTTTAAAAAAATGCTTAGAATACCATGAGGGGGGTAATTAAGCAAAGGTGCAAAGTAAATAAAACCCCATAAGCAATGGGGGAATGGCAGAAGTGACAGTGAGGTACTAAAATATTTTATTTACACCTTAATTAACATTAAAATTAGTAAAGTGCTTCACCAAAATAGATGTGGGGAAATCAGCAAATATACAAGGAATGAGGAGATACTGACATCATTACAGTGTTGATACAGCAAACGCCTCATATGTAAAACCAAAAGTGCTGGAACACAGATACACGAAATGGGAATCCGGAGGATAAGTAGATAGGGAAGGAATCAAGTGTCAGTGAAATGTACACCCTATACTAAACATTCACATAGGAGAAACGTCTAAGGCCCCTTTCACATCAGCGTTTTACACTGATCGCGGCAGTTGCGGTGAAAAAAAAAACGCAACTGCCGCGATTACCGCATTGCGGCAAGCCCCATACAATGTCTATGGGGCTTGCGGTAAGTGTGCGGCAGGTGCGGCTCCGGCACTTGTGGCCGCGAAAAAAAAAAAAAAAAAAAAAACGTTTTTTTTCGCGGCCGCACCTGCCTCAAGTGCCGAAACGGCACTTGCCGGAAGCCCCATAGACATTGTATGGGGCTTGCCGCAAGTGAACCGCAAGTGCGGCCGCCATGCGGTGATCGCGGCAGTTGCGGGTTTTTTCACCGCAACTGCCGCGATCAGCGTAAAACGCTGATGTGAAAGTAGCCTAAGGCATGTTACTATTCAGTGATTACCTTGTAGTAATGGATGCTGATGTCTGACAGAATGGGCCCCAGGATACCCGTCCTCCCACCCTGATGCACGTTGCACCCTGCCTCTTTGGGTTGTGAATTTAGTAATGGATACTGATGGCTGAAAAAATTTGTAAATTCACAACCCAAAGAGGCAGGGTGCAACGTGCATCAGGGTGTGAGGACGGGTATCCTGGGGCCCATTCTGTCAGACATCAGCATCCATTACTACAAGGTAATCACTGGATAGTAACATGCCATAGACATTATTCCTATGTGGATGTTTAGTATAGGGACACATCTCCACTGTCACTTTACTCTTTCCCTTTCTACTTGTCCTCCTGGTTCCTGTGTGTATCAATGTTCCAGCACTTGTGGTTTTTGAGGTGTTTGCTGTATCAACAATGTAATGACCTCAGTATCTCTTCATTCCTTGTAGATTTCCCCCATGTTTATTTTTGGTGAAGTACATTGCTAATTTTAATGTTTTTAAATAATAAATATTTGACAATTTATCTCTATTACTTCTGTCATTATTCTTTCATAATTAATAGTGATTTGGTGATATAAAATCTTATCAAAAGGTTGTTTTTTTTATTTTTTAATATTTTCCACTCGTATTTTATGATCATTATTAATTACAGTAAACCTAAATGCTATTATCTTGCAGATCTAGGGTTACTCCGCAGGGAAATACCATCACAAAGCTGTGTGGCCGTCTTATTAAAGTTTAAGCTCCTGAGAGAATATAAACATGTCATCCTTGGGAGTTGCCGGCCTTCAGTCGGAGGCCTGCCCAGAGGGACGACAGTTAACAAGCACTGAGTGATACGTCAGTCTCATCTATTACCTGGATTTAAGAAAGCTGAAAAAAATCCCTGCAGACGACCCAGCAAATGTGCTCATTGTATAAGCAGCTCCACTGAGCCCAAGAGTAACACATAACAAAAGCTGATGGAATGAGACTGGGATACTTAAAGTAAAAGACCTGATTAGCACTGTCCCCAGAATTAGCCTAATTTATGTCATTACTTCAGAGGGCATTTTCCTACAGTCGTGCTGAGGCCCTTGATGCAGCAAGTCTCTAGTACAATATATATGTGTAGGGACTGGATGTGCTGATAAGTATTACACTCACTCATTTTCTGGATTTATAAACTCAAGAATAACTTACACAATGATGTTGTTGATAGGAATATGGATTAGCTTGACAAAGAAGCCAATAAATCCCATTATTGCAAATCCAATAGCGGTGGCCATTGCAATCTTCTGGAATTCTGAAATAAAAAGATTATATTTTGTAATGTTTATCTTTCTAGAGGGAGGGGGTGGGGAACAAGTTACACATTAGGCCTCCATCATGGTCCAGAATTATCTTCAAAACACAGAGCCTTCAACACTTAGGAATGAGGCGCAGTCTGAGCTCCGGCCTACCAGTATCCACCCCAGGGACCTCTGCGGTACAGACACATTTTACCGTCCAAAAGATGGTACAAGACAAGGTCTCACCACAGCTCTACTGGACAAAGACTACAGGTTTGCTCCAGTGGAACCAAGAAAGGTCCAGCCAAGTGGTTCACATCTGTGCTTCTATTCAGTTTTTTATTTGGTTATAGGAAGAATAGAAAAAAAAAAAAATACATAAAAATCGCATGACGTTAGAAAAGCCCAACAATGTAATAAATAAATGTTCACTATTTTGAAAGGCAGAAAACGGGGCACCGATCCCTTAGAATCCAGAATCATGGTATAAGCAGTGTCAACTGCAGCAGGACCGGGGGTGCACAATCTTGTGACAGCCTGAGAAATATATTCACATTATAAAGAGGCACTCACCCGGTGGTGGATTTTCTTCAATGGACGACTTTATTCAGCGTTAGGTTACAGGGTGCAGGGGAGGGGGTGTCAGTAACCTAATGCTGAATAAAGTCGTCTATTGAAGAAAATCCACCACCTAATAAATAAATGTATATAATATAAATGTATTTATTACATTGTTGGGCTTTTCTGATGTCATGCGATTTATTTATGCATTTCTTCTTCCTATAACCAAATGGAAAACTCTGAAATTCTAGCAACCTGCTGTGAATATTTTTTTTTCCCTCTAAAGGAAACTGTAAAGGAGTCCCATGAGACAAACCCAGCACTAAATTCACTTATGTAGTCCCTGGAGTTATTTCCCCTTCCATTTATTTCAATGAGAAATGGGCTTAGTACCCCAAAATGACAAGTTTACACATCTGTGGTGGTCCCAACAGTTTACTTCTGGCCATTAAGGGACCCGCAAACTGCTGATAGTGGGAGGTAACAGTTTATTGTGCTAATGTCTAAATCCTGCGATCACCATACATTCTGAGAATCAGGGTGTCTGGTTGACAAATTCATCAGATAGTAATAAAGTAGAACATATCTGCGTGCGGCTAAGTATGGAAGATACAGAAATAACTGTGGCCGATTGAAATAACTGTGTGGCCGATTGAAGAGAGATTAGTGCTTGTGAGGTGCCCCGTCCCAATGACACCTCTGAGCTGAAGAATGAGAAGAGTCATCATGAGGACAGAAAATCTCTTGTACAAGAGGTCGGTCAATTTAAACTTGGATAGGGTCCAATACTCATAAGTCTGCACTTTGCACATAGCATAACCCTTCACAGTCACCCATCCAGGAAGAACATCTCAGGAGAAGATACTTCTTAAAAGGGAACCCGTCCTCTATGCCCTCAGTAGTTGTGTCTATACATCTAAATTCCCTGTCTAACAGTCCCTTTATGTCATTGAGATGAACCTGGAAGGGACAGCGTTTTTCTGGATCTGCGCTGCTCATCAGAGATGATGGTCAAAATCCTGGCTTTATTTCAACGTGTTTCAGAGCTACACTTTGCCCCTTCCTCAGGGAGCCAACAAATTCTGAGGAAGGAGCAAGGTGTAGCTCTGAAACATGGAATAAAGCCAGGATTTTGACCATCAACTCTGATGAATTGTTTCTTCCACTGTATGAGCAGCGCAGATCCAGAAAACACTGTCCCCCTCAGGTTCATCGCTTGTTTCCACTGCATGACAGTGGAGTGTTGATCCAGCAGCAGGCATACCACACTTATACACTGGTTGTGGGTCACACAACCATATCAGGTGAGCAGCTTTTTTTGTCCTATTGGTGTTGTCTCAAGGATAAGACCCTATTGCGCTCTCCTTCCATCCCCACAGTTTCTGCCTTTATGACATTGGGCACAAACAAATCTAGAAAAAGTATTTCTAAAGTCTGCTTGGGCTATACAAATGAGCCCTTTGACCACTTGATGATGCGTTAGTTTCACTTCAGACTAGTTAGTCCACTTAGCATGCGATCACACCCCTGTAGACATAACACAGCCTTGTAAAGCAGGTTATCGCCAGCGCACTATAAATCACACACATGCAGTCAGTCCCATTTTGTTATCTTCACAGCATTGACCTCTGATGAAGGCTGTACACCATCCAGCTTCAGAGAGGTGCATTGTGTTTCATCGGAAGGGCAGATGGTGGCCTCTGTAGCTCCAATCATATGTAGTGTGCCTTCTTTCAAGCTAGGATGCATACAGCCTTCTTCAGAGGATCAATGCTGTGAGGGTAACAAAATGGGACTGATCACGTGTGTGATTTATAGTGCCCTGGCGATAACACAATCTTGTAAAGCACGTTATGTCCACAGGAGTGTGATAGCATGCTAAATAGTCTGATGGGAAACTAACACATCATCATCAATTAGTCAAAAGGCTCATTTAAATATCACAAAGACTTTAGAAATGTGTCTTTCTAGATCTGTTTATGTGCCCAATGCAATAAAGGTACTGTGAGACAGGGAGTTTAGATATATACCGCATATACTCGCGTATAAGCCGAGTTTTTCAGGCCAAAATTTGGGCTGAAAAGTCCCCCCTCGGCTTATACGCGAGTACTGAGGTATACAGCAGCAGCCCCGGAGGTATACAGGCCACTCCCATCAAGCTCCAGGGCCCCCTTGCGCGGCAGCCTGTAAAGGAAAATCATACTTATCAGTGTCCCGCGCTGTCCCGACACACGATCCCGGGCTTCAATCCGCGTCTTCAGTGTTCCTGTGGTCGTCATTGCCCGCGACAAAAGGAAGCCGGAAGACGCGGTTTGAAGCCCGGGATCGTGTGTCGGGACACTGATCAGTATGATTTTCCTTTACAGGCTGCCACGCAAGGGGGGGGGCCTGTATACTGCCACTGGGGCTGCCGCTGTATACTGCCACTGGGGCTGCCGCTGTATACTGCCACTGGGGCTGCCGCTGTATACTGCCACTGGGGCTGCCGCTGTATACTGCCACTGGGGCTGCCGCTGTATACTGCCACTGGGGCTGCCGCTGTATACTGCCACTGGGGCTGCCGCTGTATACTGCCACTGGGGCTGCCGCTGTATACTGCCACTGGGGCTGCCGCTGTATACTGCCACTGGGGCTGCCGCTGTATACTGCCACTGGGGCTGCCGCTGTATACTGCCACTGGGGCTGCTGTATATACCACACTGCTGGGGGCTGTATACCTGTGCTGGGGTCCACCCTCGGCTTATACACGAGTCAATAGGTTTTCCCAGGTTTTGGGGGCAAAAGTAGGGGGGTCGGCTTATACACGAGTATATACGTTACACAAAACACACACAACTAGTTCGGGGGCAGAGGACCTGACAGCTTCCTTAAAAAAAATAATACAAAGATAAAAAAAAAAAAATATGTATCTGTGGTAAAAGCACACGCAAAGTAATAAAAATGAAGTTACAATGAGAACTCTGATGTGCTACATACCTTTTCTATCTGGCTTTGTACATCTTTTAACAAGTCTGATGGAATCTTTCACGAACTGGCGGCTGGGCTCAACAAACTGCATTACTTGATCCATGATGCCTGGAACATGAAGACAATATGGTAAGTGAACAATGCATCACCACATAATACCTAGAACACAAGCTCCAATGAGACGCACAGTTCTCAAGATAACTGAGGTTCAGGCCCCCTATACCACTGATCAACACAAGCCCTGTTAACAACACTTGGACAACCCCAGATTAAATGCCCGAGTCCCCAGTGTAAAAGGAAAGCTTATTCTCCTCTCCTGTACCGTTGTGTCCTGTGAGTTCAGTACCAGGTCTTCCCACGCTCTCTTAGCAGAACTGATGTGAGCCCCAGTGATAACATTGTTAGAATAGCACCAGTGCAAGAGGAGAGAATCTTATGTTTATTAAGGCCCAGTCACACACAACGACGCACCAGCAATCCCAATAACGATGTGCAGAGATCGCTGGTGCGTTGTTTTCACCTCGCTGGTAAGATGTCAAACAGGCATCTCACCAGCAATGCCACCAACGACCTCAGTAATGATCCAGAATTATACTGCGGTCATTGGGAACTGTCATGCCATAGTGTAGCATTGAGATCGTTGGTCATTATCCCTGTCAAACACAACAATGTAGGGTTTCTAGCGGAAGTGCAACGATGTAAAAATGACCCAGAGCAGTATGTAACGATCAACAATCTCACAGCAGGGGCCAGATCGTTGGAACGTGTCACACAGAACGACATCGTTATCGGGATCGTTGTTAGGTCACAAAATCTGCCGTTACAACGATCTCGTTATGTGTGACAGGGCCTCTATTCTGGTTTTCCAAGTAGTTCACAGCCCTTTGAAATTCAGGACGATGAGGCCAGAACTGCTGTTCTGCATTTTCTGAGATATAGTGAAGCTCCAACAGTCAAACTCAGGAAACAGCCAAGAACAAAGGGCAAGAGAGCAAAGCAAACAGGCATGAGCAAGCACAGGTTATGGAAGATAAAAAAAAAAAAGAGATGTACTGTGAGTAAGACACGCAAAGTGAGACAAAAGGTACAATAGGGAACTACGATGTGTGCTCCTTTATGTGCCTTGTCTTCTTTGTAACACAGTCTGAACACTGTTCACAACTGGGGTGAGCCACAAACTCCATAGCTTGACCATGATTCTGGAACATAAGACTAATAGGTAAGTGAACAATAGCCTATCACCACACTGTTTACCTGACACAAGTTCCAATAGCGCCCCAGTTTCAGATAACATGAGGTAGGCTATACATCATGATCCACACAAGCCCTTAACCACACTGTTGGACAACCCAAGTTAAATGCGGCCCCAGTGAATTCAGTAAGTTATACTCCTATGATAGCATGTAGTCCTAGGTTCCCAGTACCAGCTCTATACCCACCGTCACTTAGCAAGACCCATGTGGCCCCAGTGATTAAGCATTTATAAGAGATAGAGCAGCGGTCTAATGAGCACAGAACCTATGATTAAGGCCACACATTTTACGGTGACGCACAGCGATCCCATAACATGGCAAAGATGCATTCGTGTTTACCATGCTGGTAAGATGCATACAGGTCTACGCCAGAGCACCAACGACCTATAATGAGGCCAATTATACTGGGTATGGGAATTGCATCCCATAGCCTGAGCCCATTTTGTATTCAGCGTCAACACACAATGAGTTAGGATAGTGCAACATGTGGGAATGGACCAGAGCAGCTATTAACTGACACAACTGATCAGCAGGGCGTGGTGACACGGTACACCAATAGCTCACGTTATGATGTCACAATCGACGTACCAACGATTGTTAGTGTACAGGTCTATGGATTCCAGTAGCACCAGCCCTTAATTCAGACGATGGGGCCAGAACTGCTTTCCTGCGATATAGAAAGGTCCACAGTCCCCCAGAGCTCAGGAACAGCCAAAGAGGAAAACAGAACATGAGGTCTAGGGACCCAAGCACAGCTTATGGAAGTAGGGCCACACGATACAATTTACATCCCTAGTGGAGTGATGGGGCGTCACTACTAGATGAGACATACACTATGGGTAAAACCATAATGGCCACATGAAAGGGATGCAAACCAGTGTTACCCCGTTTCACGTGCACTTGTCTCTCATCCTAATAGTTATGACCAAGCACAGCTGACTAGCCACACTGATTCACAGGGATGAGTACAAGCTATCCCATAGCTGCCCCAGTGATTCAGCGTCACTACCATAAGATGGATAGAGCATACAGGTCTATGGATCCAGAGCACCAGCCCTATAGACTGAGGCCGCACTGATTAACAGAGATGAGACAAGGTATCCCATAGCTGCCCCAGTGATTCAGCGTCACTACCATAAGATGGATAGAGCATGAGGTCTATGGATCCAGAACACCAGCCCTATAGCTGGCCACACTGATTCACAGGAATGAGCACAAGCTATCCCATAGCTGGCCCCAGTGATTCAGCGTCACTACCATAAGATGGATAGAGCATGTAGGTCTATGGATCCACAGCACCAGCCCTATGACTGAGGCCACACTGATTCACAGGGATGAGTACAAGCTATCCCATAGCTGCCCCAGTGATTCAGCGTCACTACCATAAGATGGATAGAGCATAAGGTCTATGGATCCAGAGCACCAGCCCTATAGACTGGCCACACAATCCCCCACTCACAGGCGATGATGGGAAAGGTCCACACAAGGATCCCTGCTCCAGCCTCTCCCTCCAGGCACCATGTAACAAAGTGTGACATGGAGGGACAAGCCATAACCCCGGACACCGCCTGTGATCATTACCGGCTGCGGACTCGGCACTCACCTCTTCTCTGCTCGTCTGCCGCTAAGTAAGACACGTCGCACTGCCCGAGACCCGAGTTCTATAGCACTGACGTCACCGGATGTCAGCCTCGCAACAGCCAATGGGAAAAGAGAACGTCGACGTAAACCAGGAATGCGGAATGACGGCCGTCCAGACGCTCTAGCCCCGCCCTCCGTCTCTATGATATTGTGGGAGGTGGCTTGGGCGCTGAGTTGGCGTTACGGAGATACTGAGCGTTTTTTTATTCAACAACTTTATTGTTCCAGTTTCAGAACACTGACATCCTGGGCACGTCAGCACCAGAGAGACTCATAAGGTGCTATGTCCTGAGCTCGGCAGGATGGAAATAAAAAATAATGTGACAACATTGTCCCAGGACATCACAATGGAGCCAGTGTAAATGGGAAAACCACACTTTTTTTCCAATAAAATCTGAAAAAAGAGAAAAAAAGCAGTTTGAGTTAAACAGGTGTGAGGGAAAAGCGCCTTAAAACTGCTGAACCCCTTCAGCCCCCGGGTGATTTTACATTTTTGTTTTCATTTTTCCCTCCCTGATAGCCCAGGTCGGTACGAGTTTGTAGATACCAGACATGCATACTTTTAATTTAAGGGGTGACCACCCCCTTCCCCTCCCCACCCCCGCAGAAATTTGTAGAAACAAAAATTGTGCATTTGTTGTCATTTTCTGAGCCCTGTAATGTTTTTATTCTTCTGGTTCTATGACTAAGTGATATCTTGTATTTTGGTGTCCTGCACTGATTTTTTAATGTATATTCGATATTTTGATCACATCTTATTTAATATAATTGCAATGTTGTATTGACCAAAAAGATGTATTTCTGAGTTTTTAATTTTTTTTTCCGTAGTGCAGTTTACAGTTCTGATTATTTTATATTTTGATAGTTAAAATCGTGCATTTGTGAACGAGCGTATGTGTTTTTATTTTTTTAATCATTGTTTAATGTCCAAGCGGGCAAATTGAATTTTTGTGTTTTTTTAAATTTTTTTTAATATGTTTAAAAACTTAGTTCCTTTACTTTTTATTATTTTTTCTAGTCCTCTTTGCGGACTTGAAGCTGCCACTGTTTGATCCCTTGTGCTGTACATAGAGGTGCTTCAGCAGGGCTCTGCACAGCACAAATGATCATTTCCTGTGAATTCAACACTAAGCCAGTATTCCCAGGACGTTCGACATGACTGTGACAGGACTCCAAAGCCTACCCCTGATTGCCATGACAACCTATCAGCACCATGTGATCATGGAGCCACCAAAAGGGGCAGAGAATGGCGCTATCCCTGCCGACGTGTTCTAAATAACGCTGTCAGAGGCTAGGGATTTAACTAGCTAACAGGCGCAAGTAGATCTCTGATCCAAAAACGCATGTTAGCTGCACATGTCAGCTGATCAGAGCAGGCAACATGTGCAGGAAAAGATGCAGGATTTGCATGAGAGCCCAAATCAATCCAGGGGACACAACCAAAGACTTTCACATACGCCATTGGTCATGAAGGGATTATATCTACCAGGGGTGTGGAATCGTCATTCTTTACAGCAGTGCAGTCATCATCACAGCTTAACCAGTTCCGGTTTTAGACAAATTGTGGCCCTTGGCAAAATTCAAACTGGGGCTCTAGATTCTGAAATATTGCTCTAAAACAGCGATTTAGTGCATTGGAGTAAGTTTTGAAGTAGTAACAACATATTTAAGCGCCAAGAGGCCACACAAAGCAGAAAAACAAAATTACTGCTCAAGGAGTAAAACATATCACAAGGTTGTGTTCTTTGTTGGCAACAACTAGTTAAGCCACTAAAATAGTTTCTCTGGTATTCTCACGCTAGTTCTAGCCTACAAAGAACACAACTTTGTGATATGTTTTTATTCAGTACATGTACTGCCTTCTTCTACGTTTCATGCTGTAGATATCCAGCATACAGCTTAACCCTCATTCACATTCTCAGTAACCAGACTGTAGGGTTTCATTAGTCTTGATTTATTGATTGATATGAACTTAATAGTGATAAAGACTATAATACAAAGGTATATAATAATCACAGTCAGTTTTGGGTACATTTAAGAAATTAGCACTAACAGAGTAATAACACAGAGTACAATGAACATCAGTATCTGGGATAAAGGTCACTGCACCAGGCTCTACACAGAAATGCATCTATCTGCATACAGTGCAAACACACTAACATAAGAATTACAGGGTATACCACATCTAAAACAGTTGTCTCTGTAGCAGCGGCTGGATTATAACCTGCTCACACATATTCTAACAAAACACATCTAACTGCATATAGTACATGAGCATGCTAGGATACAGGATTACAGATCATGATATATCTCGTCTCTATTACAGTCTGTGCAATGGTTGCAGCTTACACCTGCTTACATAGATCCAGCATAACATATAACTGCATATTACTCTTACTAGAATCATCTGACAATAGAGGAGAAAAGTTGTAAGAAGAAGGGACAAGCAATTGGGACAATATGTCTGATCCCTCAGAAGTTCAGCAAGATGTCTGAGAGTCTCCCGTTCTTAGAGGGAAGGATGGGTGGTCCTACTAAATTCTCTTAAAGGATACAGTTGTGGCCAAAAGTATTGACACCCCTGCAATTCTGTCAGATAATACTCAGTTTCTTCCTGAAAATGATTGCAATCACAAATTCTTTGGTATTATTATCTTCATTTAATTTGTCTTCAATGAAAAAAACACAAAAAGAATTGTCCTAAAGCCAAATTGGATATAATTCCACACCAAACATAAAAAAGGGGATGGACAAAAGTATTGGCAGTGTTAGAAAAATCATGTGATGCTTCTCTAATTTGTGTAATTAACAGCACCTGTAACTTACCTGTGGCACCTAACCGGTGTTGGCAATAACTAAATCACACCTGCAGCCAGTTGACATGGATTAAAGTTGACTCAACCTCTGTGTCCTTGTTTGTACCACATTGAGCATGGAGAAAAGAAAGAAGATCAAAGAACTGTCTGAGGACTTGAGAAACCAAATTGTGAGGAAGCATGAGCAATCTCAAGGCTACAAGTCCATCTCCAAAGACCTGAATGTTCCTGTGTCTACCGTACTCCGTGTCATCAAGAAGTTTAAAGCCCATGACACTGTGGCTAACTTCCCTAGATGTGGACGAAAAGAAAAATGACGAGAGATTTCAATGCAAGATTGTGCGGATGGTGGATAAATTACCTCGACTAACATACAAACAAGTTCAAGCTGCCCTGCAGTCCAGAGGTACATCAGTGTCAACCTGTACTATCCGTCGGTCTGAATGAAAAGGGACTGTATGGTAGGAGACCCAGGTAGACCCCACTTCTTACCCCGAGACATAAAAAAGCCAGGCTGGAGTTTGCCAAAACTTACCTGAGAAAGCCTAAAACGTTTTGGAAAAATGTTCTCTGGTCAGATGAGACAAAAGTAGAGCTTTTTGGGCAAAGGCATCAACATAGAGTTTACAGAAGAAAAAAAGAGGCATTCAAAGAAAAGAACACGGTCCCTACAGTCAAACATGGCGAGGTTCCCTGATGTTTTGGGGTTGCTTTGCTGCCTCTGGCACTGGACTGCTTGACCGTGTGCATGGCATTATGAAGTCTGAGACTACCAACAAATTTTGCAGCATAATGTAGGGCCCAGTGTGAGAAAGCTGGGTCTCCCTCAGAGGTCATGGTTCTTCCAGCAGGACAATGACCCAAAAAACACTTCAAAAAGCACTAGAAAATGGTTTGAGAGAAAGCACTGGAGACTTCTAAGGTCGCCAGCAATGAGTCCAGACCCGAAACCCATAGAACACCTGTGGAGAGATCTAAAAATGGCAGTTTGGAGATGGCACCCTTCAAATATCAGGGACCTGGAGCAGTTTGCCAAAGAAGAATGGTCTAAAATTCCAGCAGATCATTGTAAGAAACTCATTGATGGTTACCGGAAGCAGTTGATCGCAGTTATTTTGGCTAAAGGTTGTGCAACCAAGTATTAGGCTGAGGGTGCCAATACTTTTGTCTGGCCCATTTTTGAAGTTTTGTGTGAAATGATCAATGTTTTTCTTTTTGCTTCATTCTCTTTAGTGTTTTTTCATTGAAGACAAATTAAATGAAGATAATAATACCAAAGAATTTGTGATTGCAATCATTTTCAGGAGGAAACTGAGTATTATCTGACAGAAATGCAGGGGTTCAATACTTTTGGCATCAACTGTACATTCTCTTATGTATGGGGAAACAGGATAAATGGGTATCTAGTGACCTCTATAGGTCGTAACTGGTATAACACTGTGAATACCCTCATTGCTACACATAAATGGCCATGTGGAAAATAAATAAACCAAGTGTTTTGTGTTTAGGCTAGATTCACACAGTGTATTGCTGCGTTTTGTGAGGAGCCATATTTGGTGCAAAAACTGCACCAAGAACATATCCTCACGGAACTCAACGTTCTGTGTGTGAACGCTGCTGAACTTTTTGGCTGCGCTTGGTTACCTCGCCGCACTCCCCGGTGACCGCCGGTGGTGATCTCTCCTCCCCAAAGGCCGCAGCAAGCGTGGCCTCTAGGACCTGCAGCACCATGTGACCTGGTGACGTCGCTCGGTCACATGGTACAGTCCTGGGTCCTCCAAAGTTAGCCTCGTGATGAGGTGAGATCTTCGTGGAAGTATGGCGAGGTGAGTAAAAAACGCAGACGAATAGCGCCAAAAGAATTGACATGTTCATTCTATTTGCGCATCTGCTTTTCAGCCCAAAAGCGGATGCGTAAAAAGCGCAGCATGTGAATGGAAAACAGTGAAATGCATTGAATTGGCTGGGACAGCTAACATCAGTGCGTTTCACTGCATTCCACTGCAATAGTGGATCAGCAATTTGAGGATCAAAAGCACTGCAATTGTGCAGCGTGTGAACATAGCCTTAGCACAAAAAGTTCTACTTTTTTCTCATTTGACCAGAGCACCTTATTCCACATGCCATGTAGGCTACATAGTCTACAAAATAAATAATTTTAAATAACGTAACGCTTCACAGTATTTTTGATTCTCAACGTAGCTAAAGTGGACAGCTACAGGATTGCCACCCCAAGCTGGCTGACTTTACTTTGGCTGGCAATCAAATTACGGAAAGCCCAATATTGTTTTTAATTATTTAAATAAATAATTTTAAAAAAATGTATGGATTCCTGTCATATTTTGTTCACTTCCAGGCAAAACCAGACAGCTGGGGGCTGGGATTCTCAGCGTGGTAAGGCCCAAGCGTTCTGGAGCCCCACGATGAAAACCACAGCCGCCCCTGAAAATGGCTCATTCATCATATCACCATTTACAGGTGCTTTACCTGGCTTTTCCAGTGGCCCTGGTGGGGGGGTGATATGCTGGGTAATAATGGGTTAAGTGTCAGCTATATTAAGCCCAAAATTTATGATGTCAGGCCAAATTAGACACAGCCACCATGAATTTCTAGTAAACGATAAAAAAAACAACATAGAGAAAAAATAATTTTATTAGTAATAAAAACAAAAATGCCTTTAGGGACTCCATCTTTAATTACGAAATAAATCCACCCTCTGATGTAGTCCACAGGCAGAGCAGGTTCATCTTTGCTTCATCGCTCTGAACAGACAAGCATTTGTTGAGCAGGACAAGCAGGCTGAGACTGACAATGACAGGTCAATCAAGTTCATAGCTGAGTCATGAACTCAGGTGACCCCTGATGTCACTGTGAACACTGCCGAGAACTGATGTGGTTCTCGGCAGAGCAGTGAAATCCTTGGAAGTTAATGAGTGGGACAGCCGGATGGCAGCACGCCCGCTGCGGGACCTGGTAAGCATAATGATAATGTTTATTAACTATATGCTTTCTTTTACAGCCCCCTGCCAATTTTATAACTGGAAAGTCCAAGCTCGGGGTCTGGACATAAGTTCGAGTTATGTCTATCCCCGAACTGGGACTTTACAAAAAGGTTGGGCGAGTCCGTCCATCCCGAGCATCGACAGGCTCACCCATCACTACTTACAATCTATAAGTAAGGGGGACACACTAGGTAGGACATGCTCGTGATGCCTGATCCAGCCCCCATTATGATAAATATGAGTTTTTCATATGAGGCTACATGTTCAAGTCGTCAGGCAGTACTGTCAATATGCACTTACCGTACTTGCTATTGGTTTTATCTAGGATTTGGAGACATATGAATACAAAGGAACAGGTTGTAATTAACATATAGAAGAATAGATCAGGGGAGAGGGGAATGTTAGGTTAGTGAATTGAGATGATAGACCTGTCTACAGACTGTGTATTCTGTGTTGTACAAACTACTTATGAGTAGAAGTCATCATCGTCGTTTGGGCTTTCAAGAGGCTTGGGAGAGCGACTTGGGAAAGACTATCTCTGAGGAGGACTTGAAAAAGTGCTTTGTTCTTACCCAGAAAATGGGATCCTCTTGCACAGCTCAAGAGACCAGTTATAAAATCTTGGCCAAGTGGTATATGACGCCACATAAACTTCATAAGATCTTCCCCAGACTTCAGAGACGTGTTGGCGTTGCGGTTCTGAGATAGGTACTGAGATCCACATTTGGTGGTTGTAAAAACATCCAGATTCTGGAATAGGATATTTGAGAACTATAATATCATTACTGGATGGAATTTGTGTTGTCTCTTGAGATGGCTTATTAACTATTCTCCTGGTTCCCCAAAACCTATAAGAGGGACATCCTAGATTCTGCCTATTGTCCGCTAGGGCAATTATTCAGGAGTCAGCTGAAGTTCCAACCATGTCGGAATGGTACGCTGACATGGTGGAATGTGTAGGATGGAGGATTTGTGTGCGATGGTTCTGCCTTAATCACAGATTCACCATGGTTTGAATGAGTGGATACTTTTCAGGGATTCATGATGTTTTTGGACGTGTTCCTTGTACCTGCTTTCCTTGGTCACCTAACCTTTGTTATTAATATATCCTCTTTTCAGTCAAGATAAATTGGCTGTTATAGTCTCCTCTCTTTTTGTTTTTCACTTGATTCTTGTATCTTTAGTGGCTTTCCTTCTCCCTCCAAAATACTCCTCTCTCTGTTTCCCCCTCTATTTATCTTGCATTTACTTACCCCTCTTCTCTGCTTCTAGTATTTTCATACTACGGATTCATTAGGATGCTCATTTCTGCACCAGAATTGTCAATAAACTTTATGTGTTGATGTTGTGTTTATCAATCTAAAAAATTTACTTTTAAATGGATTAAACATAAAGAGATTGTATTTAAGGCACGCTTAATTAAGCATTATTGGTCTAGATTTGGTCACACACGTTTGGGGTATGCATTCAGTGAATCTGGTGCACATGAGAGAAATCTAAGGGTATGTGCACTCAGTCGTTTTTGGCTGTTTTTTAGCATTTTCCGGTCGGCGGTTTCCGCTGAGTTTATGTTATTTATGTTAATCCTAGCCAACCGGTGGATTAACATGCTTAGTCAATGGAGTTTTAGAAACTGTCTACATTAGAACGGTTTTTTCATTGCGTTTTCAGTTTATTCACGTGTTTCCACCGGTTTTCAAAGATAGAGCAAGTGACTTCTTTTCAGCGTTTTCAGCGGTTCCAGCTGAACAATTGCACCAAAGACCAGTCTGGAAATCGCTAGAAAAACGCCGGGGAAATGCCAAGACACGCTGTCCAAACGCTAATAACCCGATCGCAAATCGTTAGCAAAACGCTAACAAAACGAGGGACACTGCCGAGTTCAGAAAACCAGTTCTGCCATTCTCCACCGGTTACCCGGTCGGTTGCAAAGATGCAGAAACGACTGATGTGCACATACCCTAAGGGTAAACTTACTGGTTGCAGTGAAACATGGACACATTGTTACAATTGTACATGGCAACAAAATGGTGCAATGTGTCTATGATATTCCCTGCAACCAGTAAGTTGCAAGTAAAATTGCATGCAATGTTGCGACGTGTAAGGTGCCTTAGAGCGGAGGTGTGAAGTTCGAATTAAGGGTGATATTGTTTGAGATCAGTTGTATAATGGCACGGATAGGTGGTAGACAGAGATGAGGGATGTATATAAGGGGATGCAGAACTGATGAGAGCTTTGTGGGTGAGAGAGAAAAGTTTGTATTGAATCTTGTAGCGGATGGGCAACCACTGTAATGAGTAGCATAAGGAGGAGGTGTCGGTGAAGCAGCTGGATAGAAAAATTACCCTGGCTGCTGCATTATGGATGGGTTACAGAGAAGAAAATTTGATAATAGGTACATCGATCAGTAAAGAATAAAGAGTAGTCCAGACGAGAATGAATGAAAGAGACATTGAGTGTTTTTGTAGTTTCAAAGGAGAGAAATGGTCACATTTTAGATATGTTTTTAGGGTGCAGGTGACTCACCGTGGCGGGACTCCGGTTTAGACAGGCGATAGCTTCTTCCTCCGTGTCACGGGTGGTCCGTGCCTGCCGGTAGTGGGGCCCGGTTGAGTGCAGATCAAAAAGTTGAAGACGTCTTTTGGGAACAGATTAAGGGGTTAATTTGTCGTGACGCCACCTATGAGTGTTTCGATAAGTCTTACCGACGCTGCGAGGCCTCCGGGGGATGGATTGCAGCAAGATGGAACGCTCCCCACAGGCTAAGCGATGATCTCCGGAGTCTGGAGCTGCTCAAGATGTTGTGCGGCAGCTGCGGTTACCTTGAAGTGCGGACAGACAGTTCATAAGAAAGCACGGACACTGTAAGTCTCTGTAACGGGTGCTTTACTGTAACCAGCAGGCAATACATGGCATACAGTTTGTGGGTAGCAGACAGGGTGGACTCAGCAGTGATAGGTGTCCCTCAGAGATCCGCGGTGTTCCTCATTCTAAATAAGTTGCCGTTGTCGCCCAGGAATACCAGGTTGGGTACAGGGAGGCTGCTTGAATGCCCTATCCGGGGTATACGTTCTGGATGCTTTGGGGAGCCTTGGGTCCCTTGGTGGGTACACCGCTGGTTAGATGACTGGATTTGGCGGTGGTGGGGTGCTCCTGTAAAGCGGCTCCTCCACTCTTCTGGTTTGCAAAGCAGAGCTGAACTGCTGCTAGCTTCGGTACCAGCAAACCGGCTGTAGATGGGCACGGGATGATTTTGGACCTGCATTTTGAAGCCCGTAGATCGGTTGGTAATGCACCGGGAGTAATGGTGCTCAACCGTGGTGACGGTAGGGAGATGGCCGGTAAAGATGGCCAGGGGGCCGCACGGGACTCTGCAAGCCCCCTCTCCTAGGTTGCAGAGCTGGGAAACTGCAGAGGCCTTCTAGGTTGCTGTTACACCTTCAGCCCTCGAACTCCAACTGTTCTAAACTTTTCCACTACACACTACCCTTGCACTCTGCCCACCAGGACCTTGATTGGCCCTCTATGCTAAGTGATGCATGCAGGGTATGAATCTCTGAGTTAACCATATGACTGCTGGTCAGAGAATATTGCTGCTGCATTTATGGCTGCAATACCCTCCTGTGACGCACTCGTTGCGGGGCGCCACACAGGTAACATGAGCTAGTAAGTGATTGGATTTAGAGGATAAAGGAAAGTTCAGCGTCAAATATAACCCTAAGACAATGAGCGTGCTGCTTGGGAGTTATGGTTTAGCCATCAAAGGTAATTGAGATGTTGGATATCGCTTGATGATAGAGGGCGGAAACACTAGAAAATCAGTTTTGGAGAGATTCAGTAATGTAGGCGTGATGTCTGAACATGATGTGTATATTTGGGTGTCTTTAGCATAGAAATTGTATTGAAAATCAAATCTGCTGATGGTTTGCCCAATTGAGACACTGTACAGAGAGAAAAGGAGGGGGTCCAGGGACTGAGCCCTGAGGTACCCCAATTGTAAGAGGAAGAGAAGAAGAAGAAGAGCCAGCATAAGATACAGTGAACGAGTGGTCAGTAAGATAGGACGATAACCAGGATAGAATGGTGTCCTTGAGGCCAAATGAATCCACAGTGTCAAAAGTGGCAGAGAGATCTAGGAGAAGCAGCAATGTGTGGTGGCCAGGCTTTTGCTGTTAATTGGTCATTATAGACTTTGGTGAGTGCAGTTTTAGTCGAGAGTAAAAAGCAGAATTAAGATTGTAAAGGATTGAAGAGACAGTGATATGAGATACGTTTATTTTTGAACCATTACATTGTAGATTTTGCTTTATGTTTTGGATCATTGTCTTGTTGGAAGATAAATCTCCTTCCCAGTCTCAGGTCTTTTGCAGACTCTAACAGGTTTTCTTCCAGAATGGTCCTGCATTTGGCTTTGTCCATCTTGCCATCTGCCCTGTCCATCCTGAAGAAAAGCAGGTCAAACCATGATGCTGCCACCATCATGTTTGACAGTGGGGATGGTGTTTTGAAGGTGATGAGCTCTGTTGCTTTTATGCCAAACATATCGTTTTGCATTGTGGCCAAAAAGTTTGATTTTGGTGTCATCTGACCAGAGCACCTTATTCCACATGTTTGGTGTGTCTTGTCGCAAACTTCAAACAAGACATTTTATGGATATCTTTGAGAAATGGCTTTCTTCTTGCCACTCTTCCATAAATGCCAGAATTGTACAGTGTACGACTGATTGTTGTCCTATGGACAGACTCTAACAACTCAGCTGTAGATCTCTGCAGTTCATACAGGGTGATCATGGGCCTTTTGGCTGCATCTCTGATCAGTCTTCTCCTTGTTCAGATGAAAGTTTAGAGGGACGGCCGGGTCTTGGTAGATTTGCAGTGGTCTGATACTCTTTCCATTTCAATATGATCTCTTGCACAGTTCTCATTGAGATGTTTAAAACTTGGGAAATGGTGTTGTATCTAAATCCGGCTTTAAACTTCGCCACAACAGTATCTCAGACCTGCCTGGTGTGTTCCTTGTCTTCCTGATGCTCTCTGCACTTGAAACAGAGCCCTGAGACTATCACAGAGCAGGTGAATTTATGCAGAGACTTGATTACACACAGGTGGATTCTATTTATCATTACCAGTCATTTAGGGCAACATTGGATCATTCAGAGATCCTCACTGAACTTCTGGAGTGAGTTTGCTGCACTGAAAGTGAAGGGGCTGAATAATATTGTATGCCCCCCTTTTCAGTTTTTAATTTGTTAAAAAAGTTTAAAATATACAAAAAATTTTGCTCCACTTCCCGATTGTGTTCCACTTGTTGTTGATTCTTCACAAGAAAATTAGAATTTAAATCTTTATGTTTGAAGCCTGAAATGCAGCAAAAGGTTGAAAAGTTCATGGGGGCCAAATACTTTCACAATGCACTGTATTATAATATATATATATGAAAAAATGAACAAAACTATCCGTAGACATTCGACTATGTTTGGAGACCCAGGAGGAGGACCCCACTGCTGACACACAGACATAAAAAAGCTAGGACTGCAGCTTGCTAAAATATACATCAGAATGCCAAATTTTTGGACCCCAGGGGTTAATGTGCCACAGTAACAACACTAAGGATTAATTCCCCACACAACACATGACACTACACTAGTGCCTCCAGGCCAGAAGGAGCAGCTAAAGCTGCTTCTCTATATATTCTGGTGTGGAAAGGAAGTGAGCAGTTCAGTTCAGTACATAGCAGTACTGTGAAGAGTTCAGTTCAGTTCCTGAGAGGACTGAGGAAGAAGGACTGGGGTGTAAAGGAGCTGCCTTAGGCTCCCCCGCGGTCCGCTGCTCAATTCCAGGCCCAGCCAGGTCTGAGGAGAGGAGTTAAGAGAAACAGAGGAACACATCTGGGAGACTGAGTTACCCTATAACTCGTCCCGGAGGAGCGCAAAGACCGGATACCGGATCCGAAATTGTGCCTGACACAAGCAGCACAGTAAACACCGGACTAGTGGAGGTTTTATATCTTCACTGTACCACAGCGAAGCAACACGGCGGGGTCAGAAACACACAGATAAGGCTCAAGTTGCCTAGCAAGTGGGTACCAGTGAGAGGAGACAGGGCCGGCAGCCTAACTAAAGCGGTAGCAGGGCCACACACACAGTGCAGGAGTGGGAAGCCAAGGACCTGGTCAGGGTGGGAGCAACCCAGCCCCGGTACAGACTCCGTGGACAGTACTCTGCTGAACAACACCTACAGTAAAGACTTGGAAAACTACAAAACCATGAGTCTGTGTGATCCTTGCACTCAAGCCCTACTTTCCCCTCACAAACTGCTATCATCTCTACCATTACCCCTACTCTGAATCAACTACAGACTATTATCACCACTGCCCTGGGGAACCAGGCTCTGCCCGTGGAAAGCCGTTGTATCACCGGCTGCCAAACATCATCCCCAGAGGTTCTGCAGCAGCAGTGGTCACCACGGGAGGTGTCACGACTTTTCCCCGTAAATAACCCCCATTACTTGTGGGCTCGGGACACGGTCTGGACTAAGACTGCCGTGATACCCCATGTGATACCCTGGTCCGGTACCGAGTACCCCGTCCCAGTGGGCTCCACAACTTGGCGTCATGAACAGGATCTACCGTGCCCGGTAAACCGGGCATTGTTTGCCGTGATTTGTATGAGAAACTGTTTTTTAACTGCCGCCATTGCAGAGCGAGCGTCAAATAACTGTATTTTTGAATTGCTGCCATTACAAAGTGCACGACGCGCGGGAAGAAAACAGGGAGTGTCATTGTGGGCGGCACTCTGCAAAGCGCTCTGATGTCATCTGGAGGGGAAGAGAATCCCTTTCGCACAGCAGAACCTTTAATAGACATCTGGATGGAAGAGGAAGACAGGAGGGTCGACCTTAACTAAGGGGGCACAGGATGTTGCATCAAGGAGATGCTGCGGCACCGAGCAGCGGCGGAGCACCTGGCGGTGCTGCAGCACTGGATAACAGGAGCACCCGGTGGTGCTGCGGCGCAAGGAGCAGCACCCATCATGCCGCTCCTGATGCCATACAGTCTGGGAGAAATGTGGCTACCACAATACTCAGGTGAGCCCAATACCCTTAATAACTTTATTATGAAAATCAAAGTGTACTACGTTATGTACCCCCTGACTAAAGCCCAGCGTGTCGGTATGATTATTGAACAGTTAACCGGCAATGCACAGCGTGAAGTAACATCCTGGCCGGACACAGACAAAGATACTGTAGAGCATCTTGTGGCTGGACTGAAGGCAGCATTTGAATCCAGTACTGACACCCAAGCTAAAATGAGGTTCTTTGGATGTCAGTAAATGCCTAAGGAGAGTGCAAGAGACTATGCCTTAAACTTGCAGGAAGCGCTCAAAGCACTTAAACTAGCAGAACTGCCTTAGCCCCAGGAAGCTGACAAAATGCTGATAGATCAGTTCATAGAAGGTCTCCTATCCCCTTCTCACAGAGGACAGTTGAGTATGATGATCATCCAGAATCCCAGATGACTGTTGCCGAGTTAAAAGATAGAGCCATCCGCCTCCAGCAGATAGAGGAGCCCCGGGATAAAAACTTTATGCAAGGCTCTACAGTAGCAGCTCAGCAGCCAGGAGCATCAGCGACATCTGCCATGTCTGAGACTGTAGTTGAACACAGAGAGCCTATCTCTAATGAGGCCCTCAACCAAAAGCTAGATGCCTGACAGACACTTTTGTTTCCATGGCTAAAGTCATCAAGGAACTGCGTGGATCCAAGCCTGCACCCAAGATCGAGTTGGCGACCAGCAAGGAGGATGTCCCGTGGATGAGGCCCAGGAAGTACCAAGCGACGAGAAGACGATCCAGTGACCACTACCAGTCGGATGGACAGCCCATTTGCCGCTGTTGCAAGAAGCCAGGTCACTTTGCCCGAGAATGTGCTTTAAACGAGGATCCCCTGGGAAGGCGGGCCGCTCCTCAGGAATTAATTCTCAAGGTCCTTCAGCCTGGTATGACAAGTTCATGGGAGGACTCCGGTCATCCCTATTGTGTTGGATGGCATTCCCTTTAGTGCCTTGTTGGATACCGGGTCCCAGGTAACATCAATTCCATATTTTCTATACAAGAGGTATTGGGCTGATTCAGACATTAGTAGTGGTCCATCTAACATTGCATTGAACTTATGGGCTAACAATGGTGAACTAATACCACAAGTTGGGTTCAGAGAAATGACCATTCAGATTGGGAAGGTAGAATTGCAGAATCAAGGTATTACAGTTGTGGCCAAAAGTATTGACACCCCTGCAATTCTGTCAGATAATACTCAGTTTCCTTCTGAAAATGATTGCAATCACAAATTCTTTGGTATTATTATCTTCATTTAATTTGTCTTCAATGAAAAAACACAAAAGAGAATGAAGCAAAAAGCAAAACATTGATAATTTCACACAAAACTCCAAAAATGGGCCAGACAAAAGTATTGGCACCCTCAGCCTAATACTTGGTTGCACAACCTGTAGCCAAAATAACTGCGATCAACTGCTTCCGGTAACCATCAATGAGTTTCTTACAATGCTTTGCTGGAATTTTAGACCATTCTTCTTTGGCAAACTGCTCCAGGTACCTGATATTTGAAAGGTGCCTCCTCCAAACTGCCATTTTTAGATCTCTCCACAGGTGTTCTATGGGATTGAGGTCTGGACTCATTGCTGGCCACCTTAGAAGTCTCTAGTGCTTTCTCTCAAACCATTTTCTAGTGCTTTTTGAAGTGTGTTTTGGGTCACTGTCCTGCTGGAAGACCCATGACCTCTGAGGGAGACCCAGCTTTCTCACACTGGGCCCAACATTATGCTGCAAAATTTGTTGGTAGTCTTCAGACTTCATAATGCCATGCACATGGTCAAGCAGTCCAATGCCAGAGGCAGCAAAGCAACCCCAAAACATCAGGGAACCTCCGCCATGTTTGACTGTAGGGACCGTGTTCTTTTCTTTGAATGCCTCTTTTTTTCTCATGTAAACCCTATGTTGATGCCTTTTCCCAAAAAGCTCTACTTTTGTCTCATCTGATCAGAGAACATTTTTCCAAAACGTTTTAGGTTTCTCAGGTAAGTTTTGGCAAACTCCAGCCTGGCTTTTTTTATGTCTGGGGTAAGAAGTGAGGTCTTCCTGGGTATCTTACCATACAGTCCCTTTTCATTCAGACGCCGAGGATAGTACGGGTTGACACTTTTGTACCCTTGGACTGCAGGGCAGCTTGAATTTGTTTGGATGTTAGTCGAAGTTCTTTATCCACCATCCGCACAATCTTGCGTTGAAATCTCTCGTCAATTTTTCTTTTCTGTCCACATCTAGGGAAGTTACCCCACAGTGCATGGGCTTTAAACTTCTTGATGACACGAGTCACGGTAGACACACAAACATTCAGGTCTTTGGAGATGGACTTCTAGCCTTGAAATTGCTGATGCTTCCTCACAATTTGGTTTCTCAAGTCCTCAGACAGTTCTTTGGTCTTCTTTATTTTCTCCATGCTCAATGTGGTACACACAAGGACACAGGACAGAGGTTGAGTCAACTTTAATCCATGTCAACTGGCTGCAAGTGTGATTTAGTTATTGCCAACACCTGTTAGGTGCCACAGGTAAGTTACAGGTGCTGGTTAATTACACAAATTAGAGAAGTGTCACATGATTCTTCTAACAGTGCCAATACTTTTGTCCACCCACTTTTTTATGTTTGTTGTGGAACTAGATCCAATTTAGCTTCAGGACAATTCTTTTTGTGTTTTTTCATTGAAGACAAATTAAATGAAGATAATAATACCAAGAATTTGTGATTGCAATCATTTTCAGGAAGAAACTGAATATTATCTGACAGAATTGCAGGGGTGTCAATACTTTTGGCCACAACTGTATAATTGTAGATGTCGACCGGCGAGAACGTGAACCGGTAATGGTACTAGGAATGAATGTATTTGAAAATAGATTTTCCGAGGTAATTACAGTCTTGCAGCAGATCGCCGAGACTGCCAGAGCCGGGCAACAAAGACTTCTGCAAAAGGAAATAATAGCCCTGATGTTGAAGCAACAGGTAGAAATATCAGGAGGTGAAATCGGCAGTGTACGAGTAAGTGATCCATACCCATTGTAATACCTCCCAAAACTGAAATGTTGGTCTGGTGTAGAGCTGCAATAGGCATTAAAGGGCAAGACTATCAAGCCCTGGTAGAACCCGTGTACTCAGACAGTAGGCCCACTGTACTGCCAGCCAGAGGAGTAGTTGAGGTAACCAGGGAAGAGTGCCATTACCCTTCTAAGTTGCAGGGAAGATGAGGTCACCATATCGAAGGATGCTACCATGGCTACATTTTTTACTGTTGATAACAATGCAATCAGAGCCGTCGAGCCCTTGAACCCGTCAAGTCAGGCGGATGACAATGGCTCAGGGGAAAAACTGGAGGATTGGTGCCAAAAGCTACTTGTGTGTACCAGTTCTACACCTCCCCATCAAAAGCATAGAGTATACCGGGTAGTTAAAGAATATGAGCAGATATTCAGCAAACAGCCGTTAGACATTGGGCAAATTAAAGGGGTAGAGCACACTATACCCACAGGTAACCATCTGCCTATAAAAGAGAGGTATAGACCATTACCACCCGCTCACTACCAAACCACCAAAGACATGCTCAAAGAGATGAAAACTGCAGGGGTAATAAGAGACAGTTGCAGCCCCTGGGCAGTGCCTTTAGTGTTGGTTAAAAAGAAGGACGGGACAATGAGAATGTGCGTAGACTACGGGCAGATCAACCGCATTACACACAAGGATGCATACCCGTTACCTAGGATTAAGGAGTCATTAGCCGCATTAAAATCTGCTAACTACTTTTCCACTCTAGGTCTGACTAGTGGGTATTGGCAAGTTCCTGTGGCAGAGGCTGAAAAGGAGAAGACAGCGTTTACTTCGCCGATGGGCCTCTGTGTTTTTAATTGTATGTCGTTTGGACTCTGCAACACACCCGGTACCTTCCAACGCCTGATGGAGAGCTGCCTAGGCTATAAGATCTTTGAAACTGTCCTCCTGTACCTAGATGATGTCATAGTCTATTCCAAGACATATGAGCAACATCTGCAAGACCTGGCAGAAGTGTTTGAAGCCTTGTCTGGATACGGCATGAAGATCAAGCCATCCAAGTGCCACCTTCTTAAGCCAAAGGTGCAGTACTTAGGACATGTCATGAGTTCTAGAGGGAGTAGCACGGATCCTGATAAAGTCACAGTGATAAGGAATTGGCCAAGACCCACCAACGTGAAAGAGGTGAGGCAATTCCTGGGCCTGGTAGGCTATTACAGAAGATTTATCAGAGGGTTCATGAAGTTAGCAGCTCCCCTACAAGACATCCTGGTAGGACAGTCAAAAAGGTCTTCAACCCATAATCCCCCTCTCCAGTGGAGTGATGAGAAGGAAGAGTCCTTCAAAAAGCTAAAGTGTGGCTGACAGGAGAGGAAATCCTGGCGTATCCGGATTACCATCAACCCTTCATTCTGTACACGGATGCCAGCAACGTGGGACTGGGAGCAGTACTGTCACAGAAGCAAGGAGGCAAAGAGAGAGCTATTGCCTTTGCAAGCAGGAAACTCCGGCCTACGGGAAGAAACCCTGTGAATTACAGTTCCTTCAAGTTAGAACTACTGGCAGTAATTTGGGCTGAAACCGAGCTTTTCAAGCACTACCTGGCAGCTGCTGAATTCACCATCTACACTGATAGCACTTTATAAAACCCATTGACCCACCTGAACTCAGCAAAATTAGGTGTGTTGGAGCAGTGATGGATAGCCCGGCTGTGTAACTACAATATTGTCATCAAATATAGGGCAGGCCGCAAGAACGGGAATGCAGATGCCTTACCCTGGATGCCACACTTGAAAGACGTGGAAGAGGAACCGGAGGAGCTGGAAAAAATTGAACTACCGGCCTTTCATCATTCTAAGGTAGAACAGTATCAACCCGCATCTACCAAAAACAACAGGAGGCAAATATCAACCCGTTAGCACACCATGGATGGGCTGACACCCAGAATAGCGATCCAGCTGTGAAGCTAGTGAAAGAACTGCTTACACAACAAGGTGCGTACCCTAATCAGAATGCTCCAGCTGAGACCCAACAACTCTGGAAAGAGAAAAGCAAGTTGTTCCTATACCAAGGGAAGCTCTGCAGAAGGCACACCAACCCTAAAACACATGAGTTGGTCTGGCAAATTATCGTACCAAAGAGAGACATCAAAATGGTCTTAGAAGCCTACCACGATGGTGCAGGTCATTTTGGATGGAAGAAGTTGGAAGTGCTCTAAAGAGAGAGATTCTACTGGGCTGGCATGAGAAAATCAATTGAAGACTGGTGTAGAAAATGCGGCCCGTGCAACCGCAGAAGAAAGGATCAACAGAGAGCCCCACTCCAGTCCATAGTAACCAAGCAACCACTTGAGTTAGTTGCGTTAGACCACGTCAAGCTGTCACCAAGCCGGTCAGGCTATGTCTATGCCTTAACCATTGTGGACCATTACTCTCGCTTCTTAGTGGTGATACCCGTCAAGGACCTGACAGCGAAGACGCCTGCAAGAGCGTTTCAGACACATTTCTGTAGACCTCATGGCTACCCGGAACAAGTCCTTGCAGATCAAGGTCCAGCTTTCGAGTCAGAGATTTTCCAGGGATTCTGCAACATATACGGCTGTACAAAGATCCGCACGACAGCCTATCATCCCCAAACCAATGGCTTATGCGAAAAGATGAACTATATTGTAATTGACCTGTTGAAAACCTTACCAGAGTCAGAGAGAAATCAATGGCCAGAGAAATTACCCGACTTGGTAGACTTGTAGAAACCATGTCCTGGTGAGTTCTACAAACTACACCCCAGCCTAGCTTGTGCGTGCAAGACCCGGTAAGCTGCCAATTGATTTAGATATGGGAATTCTAAAACCAGATGCAGAAGTTGAAGAATCCAATTGGGATACACTACGTCAACAGCAGTATCGCCAAGTACAAGAGTGTGTAGAGAGAAGTCTCCAGCAAGTTAGAGAAAGACAAGAGAGAACCTTTAACCAACATGGTCTAGCAACCCAATTACAACCTGGTGAGCAAGTTCTCAAGAGATAGAGAAGCACCAACAAATTGGATAATCAGTGGGAAACCACCCTATATACAGTCTTACCATCAAATTTAGCCAATGCTAAAGTGTGTATAATCAGCAAAGACGAAGGAAGAACGTCAGCAGTTGTGTCAAGAGACCATCTCAAACCGTGTCCTGAAACCCTGAAGACACCAGAAGTAACCGTACCCGTACAGGTCCAACCTGTCAAGAAAGAAGAAGTATTCCATACCGTCTTAGGAGATTTCCCCAAAACATGGCCAAATTACTACGGAGCAGTTGTAGTTCCAATGATTGCTTTCCCTCCAATGGTTGAACCAACACCGAAACCCGTACAACCAGAAGTCCCAAGACATGATGAACTGGAAGTCGAACTTGAAGAAGAAGAACCAATTCCTGGTCCCAGTGAGCTTGCCAGTCCTACTGTCAGATTTCCATCTGCAATAGTACCAGACACTCCAAGTAGGTACATGTCGACCCACACCATTAGGCTAAGTACACCCAGTACACCAGCATTACGCAGATCACAGCGTAGTACCCAGGGTCAGATACTGGCTAGGTACAGAGATTAAAGTGTGAAATCAAATGTGAATACCCGTAATGTACATACAGTGGTGTTCAAAAGTCCTGCATAGGCATGAAGAAAACTATATATTTCATACTTCTGCATCTCTACAGTAAAACTGGTGGAACATATATGTTTTTGTAATCCCTCATTGTATGCCACACTCATTTTTGAATGTCCCAAGTGTATAAATTGTTATGGTATGCGCATTTTTGATATTTTTTTTACAGCATAACTATACCTACACCTGTACAGTGTGTAGAATGGTGAACAGGTTTCTAAGTTCATTAACTTCCAATGCAAGTTCACACAGACTTAAATTTTACTTTTTAAGATTTATCATTTTTTATTTAATTCAGAGTCCTGAAAACGGCCTTTTGAGTGCATCTTTAGCTTCTAATACTTTATTGGCCAGCCTTTGCTCTTGAGCACCAACTTGCATCTCTGTGGCATTGAGTGAACAAGCTTCTGCAGATGTTCACGAGTGACGATGTGGTTACAGGCCTGTATCAGAGCCTCAATCAACTCTCTCTTGGTCCTTGGCTGTTTTTTAGATATCTCTATTGATACCTTGTGCCACAATTTTTCAGTTGGATTGAGGTCCGGGGACTGTCAATAGTAGCCACCTTGTTCTTTTTTTTCCATTCCGTTACTGTCTTAGCTCTGTGACAAGGAGCATTATCATCCTGGAAGATATAATCCCCTGAAAACAGGTGTTGTGCAGAAGGCAGCATTTTCTTATTAAGGATGTCTATGTATTTTTTTGCATTAACCATACCCTCCACAATATGAAGCCTTCCAACACCATTGGCTGCCATACAGCCCCAGACCATTACTTTCATCGGATGTTTCACAGAGAAGCTCAAACACTCTGGCTTGTACTCTTCATGTGGAAACCTTCTCACATAAGACTTGCCATCATTTCCTAAAAGGCAAAAAGTTCCTTCATCACTAAATAGCACTTTTTCCCACTCCTCCTTCCTCCATTTTGAATATTTCAATGCCCACAGTTTTCGCCTTTGTCTTTGTATGGCTGTCATCAATGGCTTCTTTTGGGCCTTGCACCCTCTCAATCCTGCTTTCAAACATCTCTTCCTAACAGTTGATGTTGCTGCCTCAATATTGCACTTTTCTTGCCATTCTCGCAGAAGCTGAGGAGAGTTGAGCTTTCGATTGGCAAGGGATGTTCTTATCAGTACTCTATCCTCCCTTTTAGTTGACTTTCTGGGCCGACCAGATCTGGGCCTGTCCTGGGTAATTCCAAGCTGCTTATGTTTCTGCAAAATTCTTACGACTGTACTCTGATTACAGCCGACCTTTCTAGCGATCTGGGGGCCAGTATAACCCTCTTCATGTAGCACCACAACTCGCACACAATCCACCGCTGACAAAAATCTGAAGGCTCCCATCATAAAGCTCTACAGTATGATTCACTAGATAGACCAACAGATAAAACACACAAACAAAGCAGCAGATGTGATGCAATGTAATGGAAAGGGATTGGCTGCCATATCCAGGTTATGATTGATCACAAGAACCTCATCTGTGATTGGCTAATTTTGGATCTGAAGCTGTACAATATTTAGTTGTGCTTTCAATACCCATATTGTTGCAATAATTTCAGGCAAAAATGCTTCAAAAGCTAAAAATATTACAAGGAGAGAATGCAAAATTGTATTCTGAACAAAACCATATATAATATGTCATATTTGCATCGGAGATATTCGACAGAAAAGGTTTAAAACTTGAAAAATCTATTTATCCTATGCCTATGCAGGACTTTTGAACACCACTGTATGTTTTAGTGTAAATACAGTAAGAATAGAACCCGGTAAACAGTGTACAGAAGGGTGGAGGAAGTGGATTAACCCCCATGCATATCAAGTTAGGGAAAGAAAGTGCCTGGGGGTGGTATAAGTGAAGCCAGGCCTCCTAAGCAGAGACACCAGTAGGGACCTTATTTATTTGTTTAAATGTGCAACGTTAAAAGCCCAGTACCTACAGAGATTATACTGTATGAACTTCTTACATATTCTTGAACTTTGAACTTTTCTTCTTTATTTATTACGGACCATACCGACCACAGGACTGGTTGTAGTAAAGACTCTATTGTATATATTTATCAGCCCGGAGGCAATAGACTAAAACCCCCGGAAAGACTGCATTTTGAACTTTGGACTCTTTTTGAGTGTCAGTGGTTTTTGTACTTTTATTTTTAAGGCTCTGTAAATATTAATTGTTTGATACGTTAACTGTGTGTTTGTTTTTCCACAGTCCAGGAGTATTGTTCTTTACTAAGGGGGAATGTGGCACCCAGGGGTTAATGTGCCACAGTAACAACACTAAGGGTTAATTCCCCACACAACACACAACACTATACGAGCGCCTCCAGGCCAGAAGGGGGAGCTAAAGCTGCTTCCCTATATATTCTGGTGTGGAGAGGTAGTGAGTAGTTCAGTTCAGTACGTAGCAGTACTGTGAAGAGTTCACTTCAGTTCCTGAGAGGACTGAGGAAGGAAGGACTGGGGTGTAAAGGAGCTACCTTAGGCTCCCCCATGGTCCACTGCTCAATTCCAGGCCTAGCCAGGGTTGAGGAGAGGAGTTAAGAGAAACAGAGGAACACATCTGGGAACTGAGTTACCCTATAACTCGTCCCGGAGGAGCGCAAAGACGGATCCGAAATTGTGCCTGACACAAGCAGCACAGTAAACACCGGACTAGTGGAGGTTTTATATCTTCACTGTACCACAGCGAAGCAACATGGCGGGGTCAGAAACACACAGATAAGACTCAAGTTGCCTAGCAAGTGGGTACCGTGAGAGGAGACAGGGCCAGCAGCCTAGCTAAAGCGGAGCAGGGCCACACACACAGCGCAGAGTGGGAAGCCAAGGACCTGGTCAGGGTGGGAGCAACCCGGCCCCAGTGCTGACTCCGTGGACACAGGGGAGCATCAAGCCTCCCTGCTGCCTGAGCCTCCCCGAAGCCGAAGTCAGGAGCGGGGTGGGGTGCTGTCGGGTTCCAGCACCGCCGCCCCCCTGCACCTTTGGTGAGGAGCGGGGTGGGAGGGAAGTTGTTGTGCTGTTCGGGTTCCAGCACCGCGCCGCCTGCAGCATTAGTAAAGGGAGAGAGGGCGCATCTTACCCAGTGATGCTTACGGCGGCGCCAATCACACAGGAAGCCGATGTGTGATGCTGGCTCCACCCCCTTCTACACTGCCACTCCCCCTGGCTGCTGCCGCCTGATACTCAGGGCTCACACTGTCCAATGGACGGTGCGGCCCTGCGTGGACACTACTCTGCTGAACAACACTTACAGTAAATATTTGGAAAACTACAAAACCGTGAGTCTGTGTGATCCTTGCACTCAAGCCCTACTTTCCCCTCACAAATTGTTATCACCTCTACCATTACACCTACTCTGCATCAACTACAGACTATTATCACCACTGCCCCGGGGAACCCAGTCTCTTCCCGTGGAGAGCCGTTACATCACCGGCTGCCAAACATCATCCCTGGAGGTTCTGCAGAAGCGGTGGTCACCCTGACCACACACTACGGGTGGCATCACGACTTTCTCCCCTGAAAAATACCACCCATTACTTGTGGGCTCTGGACCAAGACTGCCATGATACCCCCCGTGATACCCCGGGCTGGTACCGAGTACCCCGTACCAGTGGGCTCCACATATTCTTCCAGGAAATCGATTTGGTACAGATTAGACTAAAATAGAGAATATTTGTAAATCATATGATTCTACTGTTTACCAAAACATAATGAGACCTACAAAGGAAACATCACAGCACCTAAAGTCAAGTATGGTGGAGGTTCAAAAATGGTTTGTGGTTGTTTGCTGCTTCTGGCACTGGGTGCTTTGAAGGCATCATGAAATCTGAAGATTACCAAAGGATTTTGAGTCCCAGTGTCTGTTGTCAGTAAGGTTTGCATCCTAGGTCAAGGCGTCTTCTTGTAGGAAAATGACCCCAAAGCAACTTCAAGAAGCACCAGAAATCAATGGAAACAAAGTGCAGGAGAGTTCTGAAGTGGCAGCAATGAGTCCGACTCTAAATCCCATTGAACACCTGTGGAGATATCTTAAAATTGTTGAAGGCACCTTCAAATATAAGAGAACTGAAGCAGTTTGCAAATAGAATGGTCCAACATTTCAGTTGAAAGGTGTAAGACGTTTGTTGATGGCTGTAGGAAGCTATTGATTGCAGTTATTTATTCCAAAGGGTGTGCAACCAAAAATTAAATTGAGGTTGTTAACAATTTTGTCCAGATCAGTTTGAGAGTTTGTTTGAAATTATGCCCAGTCTGTGTTCTTTTCTATTTTTTTGTGTATACCAAAACACACAAAAGAAATAAACATTTGTTTAACAAATCATTTGTAATTGCAATAGTTTTCTGGGAGAAATACTTAATTTACTAGAACAATTTCAACGGTGTCAACACTTTCGGCCATGACCGTACTGTATATATGCCATTTAGATTCTGGTCTTGGGCTTCTTTGATATTTTATTAGGTTTCTTTTATTTGTCGAAACACTACAAATGTTTATTATCGAGGTATTTTCTTCTTAATTGGCCTGTACATATTTCACATGTTATTTATGGTTGAGTGCTCTGCTTTGTGAAAGTCGTGCACTCTCTAGGGTTATTGAAATGAAATGAATTTTGATTTTGTTTACTTTTGGTTATCTCTTAGCAAATAAAAGACATTGTGCCCAGTTGGTAAATATCAGCATTTGGTCTTATGGTTTCTTAGAATTATTTATTCTTGGTTGAACAGCAGTTAATATTTTACAGATGAGAATTAAAAGTTAGAATGATGCACTGTATTTGAATTAGGACATGATAGAAACTGTGATGATAAGGTCATGGTCAAAGTGGTAGGATTAGTGATAATATTAGAATATTTAAAATATGAATGTTGTACTAGTGTTGTGTTTTTTTTCTTTGTGAAATTTATAAATGTAGGGAGCAGGGGCAGACCTAGCACATTTATAGCTTGTTAAGCCACATGTGTAAGTGTCTCGGTCAGGATATTGCTGTGTATATTCTGCAGTGCAGGGCAGACGTCTGTATGTGCTCAATGCGGTCTTTCTTGTAACATGGCAAATGGAAACCTTAGCAGTTAGCCATAGGCTGCAATATTCAATATCGAAGAATTTTCTCTTACAAATATTATACTTGTTTATAGGCATTTTGTTCTGGTAGGGTAGCGGCAACTAGTATATGCATAATCTGAGCAATTTTGATGAATGAGAGTCACGTGAGTGCTTGCCGTATGGTCATGCGAGTGGGATGCGAGTGGTGCAAGAGAGATGCGAGTAGGCGATTGTAAATCCCAGTGCAATCCGTCAGTAATGCTTTTTTATCTCAAAGATTTTAAGGGGTGGAAAAACCCGTTTCGCTTCATCATGGTCCACTTAAGACCAAAGAAATTATACAAGCAGGCTTTAGGTAGTTTGGCACTAGAATAATATTGATAGTACAGTCATAAGGATGTGTGTTAGGTAAAATCTCTGCCTCTTTTCCGAGAAAATATCTCCGAATTGCCTCAGGTACCCCCGGTAGACCCTCCAGACCCAACAGAGAAAACCTATAAGATTTAAGACATTTTTCATGACAATAAGGACCCCATTTGACAATGTCCTTCTGACAACAATCAATGACTGGATTATGCATACACAGCCATGGGATTCCCAATACTAACCCCAACTGTGTAAATCATAACAGGACATAGACTCCACATGCCGAGTTCCCACTCTGTGAGTGATTACAACCAATACTAGCTGGACAAGATTCTGGAGCAACGGTGTTCCGTCAATGGTAACAATTTGAATGGGTCCCTCTATCTTAATTGTCTCTAATCCTAACTTCAAAACCAGTCCAAAAGAAATTAAATTAGCTGCAGATCCACAGTTGATAAAATAAATTTTGATAAAGATTGATTCTGAAACAGAAGTTCCACATTCAACAATACTTTATGTGAGGAGTAAAAAGGTACCTGAAATTCTAGATGACTTTCTCAGTAATCACCCAGACTTAGGCATCTCCTGACAATTTGTTTGCTGAAGGGAATGCCAAGCAATCCTTCAGTAAATGTCCAGTGTGACCACAAGTCTTAGATCACGACAACATTTCTTCTCAATAGCTGGTTGCTCCAACCTCCATAAGTTCAGTCTCAGGTAACCGAACAGGACCAGGTGACAGGGTGCTTCCCTGAACCAGCATGGCAAATTGCTCTGAACATCAACATATTTTCTACTCAGCCCACCCAGGTACCAGTAACAGCAACATACAATAGCTTTCTAGACTTGTTCCACAAAGGGATCATGACAGTTAGGATTTGCCATAACAACTACCTACCATATAAACCTTACAGCAAAAGAAAAGAAAAATAAATTCCCCTGTGATACAAATATTTTTTTTTTCATGAAATAAATAGTTTAATATTAGTGACCTATATAATGACAATGACAAATGAGTTGTTCTACAAAAATGGTGTCAATATGTTACCATGGAAACTAGCATCTTAACAAAGAATTCCAACTATGCCATAGTAAGGTTATGAAAGGTGCTGTCCTAAAATAAGACACTAGAAATTAATCATTAGTATACAAAACCATTATCTTTGCAGTCAATTAACAGCAGGTTCAAGTACCCTATTAGCTTGAAATTTTTTAGCATTTTCCAATATTACTAAAAATTGCTATAAACATTATATATATAAATATATATATATAATGGTGGAGTGGCAAAAAGAGTTAGGCGCTCTTGAGCGCTTGCATAAATGCAGTGAAAGGCAACGCTGGAAACGCATTCCAGCAATAGCTATGGCTTTTGCTGAAATGCGTTCAGACACCGCGTATTCTGGCGTCTTTTTGCGGATGCGCTTTCACTGCAAAGTGTGTCCGCAAAAAGAATGACCATGTCCATTTTTTGCGCCTTTTTTGGCACATTTTTCCCACAGGCCACATGATAAAATTGGCTAGGGAAAAGTGTGCCGGAAAAAGCGCAGCGTCTGAATGCAGTTGCGCTTTTTTGCACAAATTGTGTGCAAAAAAGCACTACTGCATAAATACGGTACGTGGCTAATACTCCATGTGTGAACCCAGCCTTAAGGGCAATAGGTCACCTTGGAAAATGCTATTTATATGCAGATATAGGGGTAATCTGCAAGCAAATAGATTTGCGATCGTGCCTGGCCCCATTCCTGAAAGCATATCTATAGAAGAAAATTAACTTATTTCCTCCCAATACCTGCTGGTTTACAGTCATGATGGTGTGCACACAGGGGCTACGATTACTGCTCATAGCACCATTAACTATATTTTGAGCCACAGCTGTTAGGGTACCGTTACACGTCGCAACATTGCATGCAATTTCAGTGGCAATTTGCTGGTTGCAGTGAAATCATGGATACATTGTTCTATTTTGTTGCCATGTACAAATGTAACAATGTGTCCATGATTTCACTGCAACCAGTAACGGTACCCTTAGGCTGGTTTCACACTGTGGTCAGGTCAGATCAGGTCAGGTTTTGTGTGCCAAAACCAGGAGTGACTCCAAAACCTAGAACAGGGGTCAATCTTTCAATTATACTTTTTCTCTGCAAGTTCCTCTCCTGGTTTTGAAACACAAAAGCTGACCTGACCTGACCGCAGTGTGAAGCCAGCCTTAGCATTCCCCAGCACTATGATTGATGTCTGGCTGTGTGGTGTATCTATGCAGAGCCAGCTGTCAATCAATCATATCAGGTCATCAATTTGTTTGTATATTTCCAGAGGAAACAATGGAGGAACATCATAATAATATTTATCTTATATATAAAACCCGAAGGCCACTTCCGGTCTATCCGCTCAACTTCCGTGACGGCCTCCCTCCTGTGACAAAGACCGGAAACGGAAGTAGCAGACCCACGAGCGGTGAGCGCGTAGCGCTCACCGCGAGCCGCTGTCAAAATGGCACAGCGCCTCGCAGTGGGCGCTAAAGCGCCACCACTCGCCGTTATCCCGTCACCGGCCCTGTACACAGCCCCCGCTGCCCCATCACCCCCTGCCTGTCACCATAGCCATCCTCCACTGCCTTCCCCCCGCTGCCCCATCAGCCCCCTGCCTGTCACCATAGCCGCCCTCCACTGTCCGGTCACCCCCAGCCTATCACCACTGCCCCTCCGCTACCCGATCGCCCCCCTCCACTCTCCGGTCACCCCCCGCCTCTCAGCACAGACCCCCTCCACTGTCCGGTCACCCCCCCCCCTTACCACAGCTCCCTCCAACCACACGCGATCTCTCTTCATCCTGCTTGAGGACCTTTGATGACGTCACGATGATGGGTGGAGTCACAGATCACATGACCGTGACGTCATCAAAGGTCCTGTCCCGATCTAACTTCCTCTGCCTATTCATCCCCCTGCGCTGCACACTGACCCACGATCTGCCCACTGACCCCCACTCTGACCCTGACCCTGCTCTGCCCACTCACCCCCACTCTGACCACTGACCCCCACTCTGACCCTGACCCTGCTCTGCCCACTCACCCCCACTCTGACCACTGACCCCCACTCTGACCCTGCTCTGCCCACCCACCCCCACTCTGACCACTGACCCACACTCTGACCCTGCCCACTCACCCCCACTCTGACCACTGACCCTCACTCTGCCCACTCACCCCCCAACTCTGCCCACTCACCCCCCAACTCTGCCCCCCTCACCCCCTCTCTGCCCCCCTCACCCCCACTCTGCACACTGACCCCCACTCTGTCCCTGCTCTGCCCACTGACCCCCCACTCTGACCACTGATTCCCACTCTGACCACTGACCCCCACTCTGACCACTGACCCCCAAACTCTGCCCACTCACCCCCCTACTCTTCCCCCTGAACCCCTCTCTGCCCCCTCACCCCCTCTGCACACTGACCCTCTCTCTGACCCTGCTCTGCCCACTCACCCCCACTCTGACCACTGACCCCCACTCTGACCCTGACCCTGCTCTGCCCACTCACCCCCACTCTGACCACTGACCCCCACTCTGACCCTGCTCTGCCCACCCACCCCCACTCTGACCACTGACCCACACTCTGACCCTGCCCACTCACCCCCACTCTGACCACTGACCCTCACTCTGCCCACTCACCCCCACTCTGACCACTGACCCTCACTCTGCCCACTCACCCCCCAACTCTGCCCACTCACCCCCCAACTCTGCCCACTCACCCCCCAACTCTGCCCACTCACCCCCACTCTGCACACTGACCCCCACTCTGTCCCTGCTCTGCCCACTGACCCCCCACTCTGACCACTGACCCCCACTCTGACCACTGACCCCCACTCTGACCACTCACCCCCACTCTGACCACTCACCCCCCTACTCTTCCCCTGAACCCCTCTCTGCCCCCTCACCCCCACTCTGCACACTGACCCTCTCTCTGACCCTGCTCTGCCCACTCACCCCCACTCTGACCACTGACCCCCACTCTGCCCACTCACCCCCAAACTCTGCCCCCTCACCCACTCTGCCCACTCACCCTGCTCTGCCCACTCACCCCCACTCACCCCCTCTCTGCCCACTCACCCCCACTATGCCCACTGACCATGCTCTGCCCACTCACCCTGCTCGGCCCATTGACCCCTCACACTGGCCACTCATCCTGCTCTGCCCACTCACCCCTCACTGCCCACTGACCCCTCACACTGACCCTGCTCTGCCCACTGACCATCCTCTCCCCACTGACCCCTCACTGACCCTGCTCTGCCCACTCGCCCTGCTCAGCCCACTGACCCCTCACACTGCCCACTGACCCTCCTCTGCACACTGAACATGCTCTGCCCACTGACCCCTCAATGCCCACTCACCCTGCTCTGCCCACTGACCCTGCTCTGCTCACTGACCACTCACACTGCCCACTCACCCTGCTCTGCCCACTGACCCCTCACACGCCCCACTGACCCTGCTCTGCTCACTGACCACTCACACTGCCCACTCACCCTGCTCTGCCCACTGACCCCTCACATGCCCCACTGACCCTGCTCTGCCCTCTCACCCCTCACACTGACCCTGCTCTGCCCACTGACCCCTCACACTGCCCACTCACGCCTCACACTGCCCACTGAACATGCTATACCCACTTACCCCTCACACTGCCCACTGACCATGCTTTGCCCACTGACCCCTCACACTGCCTACTGACCCTGCTCTGCTCATTTACTCCCGCTCTGCCCACTCACCCCCGCTCTGCCCACTCGCCCCTGCTTTTACCACTCACCCTGCCCACTGACCACCCTCTGTTCACTCACCCCCCGCTCTGCCCTTTCACCATGCCCACTGACCCCTGCTCTGCCCACTGACCGTGCCCACTCACCCATGCTCTACCCACTGACCCTTCTCTGCCCACTCACTCTGCCCACTGACCCCTGCTCTGCCTACTGACTGTGCCCAATAACCCTTGCTATGCCCACTAAACCCTGCTCTGCCCACTCACCCCCGCTCTGCCCGCTGACCCCTGCTCTGCTCACTGACTGTGCCCACTCACCCCTGCTCTGCCCACTGATTTTTCCCACTAACCCCTGCTGTGCCTACTGACTGTGCCCACTGACCCCTGCTCTGCCCAATCACTCTGCCCACTAACCCCTGCTCTGACCACTGACCCCCGCTATTACCCTGCTCTGACCACTGACGCCCCAATCCTGCTCACTGACCCTGCTCTGCCCATTCACCCACCACTCTGCCCACTCACCCCCGCTCTGCCCACTGACCCTGCTCTGCCTACTTACCCCCCCCCTCTGGCTACTGACCATGCCCACTGACCCCAGCTCTGCCCACAGACCCCAGCTCTGACTATTGACCCTGCTCTGACTACTGATTATGCCCACTCACCCCTGCTCTGCCCAATGACTCTGCCCACTAACCCCTGCTCTTCCCACTCATCCCCCACTCTGCCCACTTACCCCGCTTTGCCCACTCACCCCCAGCAGATCGGTTTCCCAGCCAACGACAGGTCCTGTCCTGCCACCTACAAGACGGGTGGAGCGAGCCGCCGCAGGGTAAGTATCCTCACTGAGGTTTTTTTTATTTTTATTATCACCATGAAGGAGCGGGGGCGGGGGGTGTGCAGCCCCAGAGGAAGGAGGGGGGGGGGGGGGCCCACAGAGACTGGAGGCCCAGAGGGACGGGTGCTGCGCGGAGCGGAGGGGGTCAGGAGGAGCGCCTCCATCCTGCACCCCCTATCCATCCTGCCCCCCCTATCCATCCTGCCCCCCCTATCCATCCTGCCCCCCCCTATCCATCCTGCCCCCCCCTATCCATCCTGCCACCCCCTATCCATCCTGCCACCCCCAACACCATCCTGACACCCCCAACACCATCCTGACACCCCCAACACCATCCTGCCCCCCCGACTCCATCCCGCACCCCCATCACCATTCTCACCCCCCGCCAACATCCTGCCCCGCCGCCTACATCCTACCCCTCCCCCACCACCATCCTGCCCTGCCGTCTCCATCCTGCCCTGCCGTCTCCATCCTGTCCCCCCTTCCCGCTACATCCTGACCCGCTCGCTCCATCCTGCCCCACTCGCTCCATTCTGCCCCCCCAACACAATCCTGCCCCCCCCTCCCCTCAGCTGATCGCTTGCCCAGGCAACTACAGGTCCTAAAGGCCTGTAGGACCTACAAGGCCGAGGTGGAGCGAGCCGCCGGACAGGTGAGTATCCTCACTGAGGATTTTTTTATTTTTACTGTGGACGACCGGGGGCCAGGAGGAGTGGGGGACCGCGGTCACCGCAGTATTGCCATATACCATAGTGCTGCTATACATGTGCTATAATGTACAGCCATATACCATAGTGCTGCTATACATGTACTGTAATGTACCGCCATATACTATAGTGCTGCTATACATTTACTATAATCTACCGCCATATACTATAGTGCTGCTATACATGTACTGTAATGTACCGCCATATACCATAGTGCTGCTATACATGTGCTCTCATTACCACCATATACCATCGTACTGCTATTATATATCTTATATATAAAACCCGAAGGCCACTTCCCGCCAATCCGCTCAACTTCCGTGATGGCTTGCGCCCTGTGTCAAAGACCGGAACCGGAAGTACCAGACTCACGAGCGGTGAGCGCATAGCGCTCACCGTGAGCCGCTGTCAAAATGGCACAGCGCCTCGCGGTGGGCGCTAAAGCGCCACCACTCCCCCTTATCCCGCCACAGTCCCTGCACAGAGCCCCGTCTGCGCCCACCCACATCCGGCCCACAGTCCTGCAGCTCACCGCCCACTCTCCATCAGGGACCGCCATCCCGCCACTGGCTCCGCACACAGCCTGGTGTGTGCCCACCAACATGCGGGAACCGGCCCGGACCGGCCCACACTCCGGTGTGCGGCCTCCGCCGCCACCGCTCCCAGTCCTGCCGCTCTCTCCACACACCCGGTGACTCTCCTCCATCACGGAGCTAGCCCCGCCCGCACTCCGGGGCCGGCCTCCGGAACCGCCGACAGCCCAGTGAGTGTTCAGCCCTCCAGCCTCCGTTCTCCTCTGCCCCCCCAGCCTCCGCTCTCCTCTGCCCCCCCAGCCTCCGCTCTCCTCTGCCCCCCAGCCTCCGCTCTCCTCTGCCCCCCAGCCTCCGCTCTCCTGTGCCCCCCAGCCTCCTCTCTCCTCTGCCCCCCAGCCTCTGACCCCTCCCTCCTCTGACCCCTCCCTCCTCTAACCCCTCCAGTTTCTGCCTCCTCCGTCCTCTGCCTCCTCCCTCCTCTGCCCCCTCCAGCCTCTGCCCCTCCAGCCTGTGCTGCACTCACTGCTGACCACTGAGCCAACGCACTCTCTGCTGACCACTGAGCCACCGCACTCACTGCTGACCACTGAGCCACCGCACTCACTGCTGACCACTGAGCCACCGCACTCACTGCTGACCACTGAGCCACCCCACTCACTGCTGACCACTGAGCCACCCCACTCACTGCTGACCACTGAGCCACCCCACTCACTGCTGACCACTCAGCCACCCCACTCACTGCTGACCACTCAGCCACCCCACTCACTGCTGACCACTCAGCCACCCCACTCACTGCTGACCACTCAGCCACCCCACTCACTGCTGACCACTGAGCCAACGCACTCTCTGCTGACCACTGAGCCACCGCACTCACTGCTGACCACTGAGCCACCGCACTCACTGCTGACCACTGAGCCACCGCACTCACTGCTGACCACTGAGCCACCCCACTCACTGCTGACCACTGAGCCACCCCACTCACTGCTGACCACTGAGCCACCCCACTCACTGCTGACCACTGAGCCACCCCACTCACTGCTGACCACTGAGCCACCCCACTCACTGCTGACCACTGAGCCACCCCACTCACTGCTGACCACTCAGCCACCCCACTCACTGCTGACCACTCAGCCACCCCACTCACTGCTGACCACTCAGCCACCCCACTCACTGCTGACCACTCAGCCACCCCACTCACTGCCGACCACTCAGCCACCCCACTCACTGCTGACCACTGAGCCACCCCACTCACTGCTGACCACTGAGCCACCCCACTCACTGCTGACCACTGAGCCACCCCACTCACTGCTGACCACTGAGCCAACCCACTCACTGCTGACCACTGAGCCACCGCACTCACTGCTAACCACTGAGCCACCGCACTCACTGCTGACCACTGAGCACCCCACTCACTGCTAACCACTGAGCCACCGCACTCACTGCTAACCACTGAGCCACCGCACTCACTGCTAACCACTGAGCCACCATATACAGTGCTAACCACTGAGCCGCCGTATACTCTGCTAACCACTGAGCCGCCATATACAGTGCTAACCACTGAGCCACCATATACAGTGCTAACCACTGAGCCACCATATACAGTGATACCACTGAGCCACCGTATACAGTGCTAACCACTGAGCCACCATATACAGTGCTAACCACTGAGCCACCATATACAGTGCTAACCACTGAGCCACCATATACAGTGCTAACCACTGAGCCACCATATACAGTGCTAACCACTGAGCCACCATATACAGTGCTAACCACTGAGCCACCATATACAGTGCTAACCACTGAGCCACCGTATACAGTGCTAACCACTGAGCCACCATATACAGTGCTAACCACTGAGCCACCATATACAGTGCTAACCACTGAGCCACCGCACTCACTGCTAACCACTGAGCCACCGCACTCACTGCTAACCACTGAGCCACCGCACTCACTGCTAACCACTGAGCCACCATATACAGTGCTAACCACTGAGCCGCCGTATACTCTGCTAACCACTGAGCCGCCATATACAGTGCTAACCACTGAGCCACCATATACAGTGCTAACCACTGAGCCACCATATACAGTGATACCACTGAGCCACCGTATACAGTGCCAACCACTGAGCCGACTGTATACACACAATTAATTTCACAGCACTCCCCTATTACTAAATAAACTCTATATAGATTCTAGACTACCCGATTCTTTAGAATCGGGCCACCATCTAGTTCAATTATATAGTGCCATTAATTCCATAACATTTTACAAACATCAGCAACGCTGTCCCCACTGTCAGTGTGTCTTTTGGGGTTTGGGAGGAAACAGGAGAACCCTCACGCAAACATGGGGAGAACATACAAACTCCTTGCAGATGTTGTCCTTGGTGGGATCTGAGCCCAGGACCCCAGTGCTGCAAGACTGCAGTGCTAACCACTGAGCCACCATAATGCAGCTGTGCTAAAAAAGATGCTACAAAATGTGATCAGGCATACAAATACTTATTGAAGCAGCCATGTCAGGAGGTCTTCTTGTTCTCTTCTTGTTTACTTTATGCTGAGCGGAGGTTGTGTTTGTTTTGCCAATTGCAATGTCATTTCACATGGTGTCTACTTGGCACAACTAGTAACATTTGTGGGCTGTGCCAATAATGTCTGGCCAGTGGGTGGCCATCAAAAGACATTCTGGACAATTATTATCAGCAATGGTATTGGCCAGGACATCACAAATGCTCTAGATCAGCTCAGTGATAGAAACAGATTCTTTAAAGGGTTGGGAAATTTTGAAGTTCAAGTATTAGTTATATTAATTAAAAGTGGAGGCATTTGTATTTTAGACTTTAAGACACATTATTATTATTAGGTCTGTCACCCTAGTTATTTCCTTAAAGTTAAAAATGAAAGCATTTAATCTACATCTGGAACTCCGAAGACTTTTCATATTCCTGACCATTTTCTTGCTGCTTATGAGCCTGTCTTGGAATGCCGAGGTAGACAAAAAGGGTAAGAATTGTGATTTTCATGTTGTAACAGCATTATTTATTCTGTATAATATTATTATTATTATTATTATTATTATTACTATGCTATCTTGTAATCTCTTATAAAATTATAGGTTTATTGATTGCTCATAGTGATACATTTTACTTTAATTGCTACCAGCAGATATAGTTTGAATATTAAGCCTGAGTTACGCCTCATTTAAACATCATTTTGTCATGTGCGTGTTCTGTTTTTTGTGATATTACACATATCCATTGTAGTTTATTTAGTTAATAGATTAAGCTCAGCCATTCAAAACAGTAGGCCATCTGTGTGCAATCTGTGTGCTGTCTATTTTGAACATTATGGGTATTATGGGCAGGACAATCTTTGGAATTTTTTTAAAATTTATATACAAGAAAATCATCGATGTTAAAAACCTAAAACAAAGACCAAATCAGTGATGAAAACATATTAATAAAAATTGGTCTATTTTTTTTATTATAAGGGAAACAAATAGATGTCTGAATGATGCTGTAGGGTATCTCTGGCTACATTTATTTTCAATATTACATTTTATTTTATGCCACAACCTCAAAATAAAAACTAGACAGAGTTAAGATATTGAACATCTTACCCCTCAGCCACCCTGGATTTACAGTTAGTGTATCTCCAAATCATGACCAACATTAGGGAAAGCAATGCTATCAATAAAGCTCTGATGGCCACTTTACCCACATCAACTTATCTGTCCAACTTCTGAACAACTTACTGGTTGCAGTGAAATCATGGACACATTGTTCCATTTGTACACAGCCGCAAAATGGAGCAATGTGTCCACGATTTCCCTGCAACCAGTGAGTTGTTCAGAAGTTGGACAGATAAGTTGGTGTGTGTAAAGTGGCCCTGAGTACAGGTGCATCTCAATGAATTAGAATATCATCAAAAAGTTCATTTATTTCAGTAATTCAACACCTAAAGTGAAACACATATATTATATAGAGTCATTACAAACAGAGTGATATATTTGAAGTCTTTATTTCTGTTAATGTTGATGATTATGTTTTACAGCCAATGAAAAGCCAAAGGCCATTATCTCAGAAAACTAAAGTAAGGAGGAAAAATGGCCTGAGTGATAAAACATTTCTAAATAGGAATTAGAGGTTCACCATGTGTGGTTGTGAGAGTCACAACCATTATAAAAGCATATCACGGCTGCTGCAGTCCCCAGCATGGTGCTTAAAGAGTAGGGTGGATGAAAGGCTAAAAACCACACTGCCATATTACACATGACATTGAAGGGTGAATATAATATTGATTTATTAGCCAACGTGTTTCAGGGCTTCCTGGCCCCTTCTTCAGGACATATCAATATCATATTGCCATGTATCAGGGGAATCTGAAATGCATTGACTAATAACTCAATATTATATTAATCCCTTGATCTCCCGTGGAATCTGGCAGCACAGTTTCTAACCCTTCATCCTCACTACTTTAATTTTCTGAGATAATGACCTTTGGGTTTTCATTAGCTGTAAGCCATGATCATCAACATTTACAGAAATAAACACTTGAAATAGATCACTCTGTCTGTAATGACGCTATATAATTTATGCGTTTTACTTTTTGTATTGAATTACTGAAAATAATTTACTTTTTGATAAAATTCTCATTCATTCAGATGCACCTGTGAAAACTCATGAATAAAGGAAAGATTACAGGTTCATTAAGTGCCGCTATTTTTTTCTTCTACATTGAAGCATTGTTGTGAAGAGTGTTAAGCGAAATTTACCAAACAAGGTTGATCGATTTCAAATTGGGCACGAAACCCAAACACTTTGCTAAAAAGTCAGCGAACACAACTTGGTTCAGTAGCTGTTGGGAAATTAAAATGGCCCTAACACATTGCTTGAAAGGTGGGCCAAAACGGGCACCGGAAGACCTGATGAGGAAGAACTCTGGTAATTCATAGGTTACGGGAGTTCTCAGCCATCGGGTCTACCAGTGGCTTTCAACCTGGTGAATTTAATGGAGTTTTAAAAGAAAGTTTTTAAGCTTCCTTGAGTTTCAAGGTGTTGAGACACCTGCTGGATGTGAACCTTTGGAAGAGTGTCAGATATGCTAGTAGCTGTGAACTCAAGGAACTTTAAAATCTCTTTTAAAAGCCCCTTTAAGAGAGCTTTTATTTATTTACTTTTAATATTTTTTTAATTGAGAAAAAACCTTTCTTATAGCAGAATGTAAGCAGCATGCAAGGTCACCTCTTCTACACTTAACCTAATAGCAATACAGATAAAATAGCATATGTCCATTATATGCCTAACATACATGGTCTTTATAGTTTTTTGGTTCACACTCATAAAAAATTATAATATGAATATTGCTCTTTGAAAATGTGCAATCCCTTTTTTTTTCTTTTCCTTCAATACATTTAGAATATAGATTTTGTTTGGGTATAGTACAGTTGTTCCAGTGACTTGTAGTCACGTGTGTGTATATAGAGTTGTTCATTTTATAAATGTCTATGCTTTGAATATGAGCATTTTTAGCTTGAAACAAGTAGGCTACAATTTTAACTTCTTTTAATATGCACTAATAAAGTGTTTCTATTTTTATATGAACAGAACTATGTAACTTTATTTTTTACAAGTGCTGGCAATTTTTTTTAACTCTTTGTTTCTACTGTTATGTTACTTCATCCTTCACCTTGAAACTGGCCCTCGGACCTGTCCGTGCATTGCCCACTAGCCTGAATCAACATTTCCCATAATCACCCCATGGAGGATTTATGAGATGCTTAAGGTCACAAGACTGGGCAAACAATATCCCCAAAGCGATTGGGTCCTGGTGCTGGAAGTGGCAGGATTTTAGGCAAAAGACAGGTGCATCAATGTGGAGGCCGGCACCATCTTGGGATTGCTGTACGTAGGAGCAACAGAATGCTATCGTGTGCCAGCGGTTCGGACATGAATCCATCCCAAGACATTCCTGTTCTTGGAGAAGTCATTTTCCTCACCACCCCAGGGGCCGAGAGTGCTTCACCGCCACCGGAACAACCCAGAGGGGAGCAGGAATTGGCCACATATGTGAGCTGGAACTCAACCGTGCTCCTCACTTTGGGCCTGATCTGCAGTGAGATATGGTTCCATTGCTGGTCTCCAGAATCAGAACAGAGCTCAGAATTTGAACCATTCCCTATGCAAGCCAGGCTTGGGATATCCAGATGTCAGAGGGAGGATCCTGCAGCTTGCCTGGCCTTAACAAACGTGCAGCTAGTGGATCTGGAGTTTGATGAGGAGGACCTAGAAGTGCCAGAAGCCCCTGTTTCCCTGCCTTCTATAATCACTGCCAAAGGCCTTTGACTGGGAGAATATCATGTGGTGCCTCGTACCCTCTCGTAGCAAGGATCCATATAGACTTGAACCACCCCAGCCTTGTCATTTGTAGAAGTAGGCTATCAGAGGTGCTTGCCTGAGAGTGACTGCATTGATCTAAATGGGCCAGCTTTGAGGAGAAATGTACCCATTCTAGGTGATGGACTTCTTTCAGAGGAGGAGTACAGGTTTTTAAAAGAAAAGGGCACTCTGCAAACCTGGGTGCGGCCATATGTGGGGCAAGGTGACACATGTTCCTTGCATGGCTCACATCCTGAACCTGGTTGTCCAGCAATTGTTAGCCCACAATCCTGGCCTAGATGTACTGCTGCAAAGGGCACAGCTGTTGTGTGCTCACTTCCGCCGTTCGCACCTGACGGCTCAACGACTTGCATCGCTACAGAAGTCTTTCAGACTGCCGGATATCAGCCTGATATGCGATCTGCCGAAACAATGGAATTCCACTCTGCACATGTTGCAGCAACTGTGACAGCAGCAATGAGCCCTGGTGTAGTATGTCATGATGGACCTGGGCCAACGCGATCCTGAGGTGGGGCAAATCATGCTGGTGGAGTGGGCACAGAGCAAGGACCTCTGCACCCTTCTGCACAGTTTTGAAATGGCGAATAAGATGTTTAATGCTGACAATGCCATTATCAGCATGATTTTTCTGGACTTCTACATGCTGGTGCAAATTTTGAACACCATGCGGAGTTAGGTGGTGGTCCAAGAGTAAGAGTAGGAAGTGGAGGAGGAGGATGATGCGGAAGGAATAACAAGATCTGAAAGTTCCGGGCTGTCGTCATCACAAAGGCGAGTGGCATGGGAGAATGGAGTCGAGTGACGAGAACTCATGATAGCAACCAAACTGTTGATGAAGGTGCAGAGCTGAGCAAAATGGAGGAGGAGGAAGAGGCGATGGGCACAGAAAATTCAGCAGATGAGGGAGATATAATCATCTTTCTGTTTGCGAATTGAAGGAGAGGTGAAGAAGCAAGCCGGAATGTTACCTGCCGCTACCAACAACAAGGGCTTGGCTCATGGATACGCAAGGCACACAAGTGCCTTCTTATGCACTTATCTGCACTATGATCCCTGATTGTTAGGATTTGAAGCAATGCCGATTACTGGATGCCACACTGTTATATCCTGTTATATCCAGTTTAGCCAAAGCTCCCCCGCGAAGGACGCACACAGCAGGATTATCAAAGAAGCTTTAGACAATCTTAGTTACTGCTTTTCTACCAAATACTAGTGGCAGATACAGTTCACTTCACAGATCTTCTCTTCCAACCTGGAGAACGTCGAGTATACAGCTGAAACGTTAGCAGCAGCAGTGTATCTGTTACAAGCATTTCTGTGAGTAATTTGAAATTTTTTAGAATAATCCTTGCAATGCCAACAAGAGGACATGTTTGACACTTTCTGAATGCTAAGAGGATGGTGCAGGAGTATCTACAGCTCAATATCGATGCCATTGACTGTGGACCTGGACCCTTTTGCATATGAGCTTCACAAATAGAAAAGTGGCCTGAGCTTGTCATGCTGTGGAGATCTTGTCATGCCCAGCAGCCTTGCGTTTTCTCAGATTGTGTCTTCAGTGCTGCTGGTGGTGTCCTGATGGATAAGCGCATCTGGCAGTCCACTGACAGTGTAGGCCACCTAACTTTTATCAAGATGAACGAGTCATGGATGTCCAAGAACCTTTTCACCTCAGTGGCAAGTTGGAGAGACTCGGTGCTGTTGTACGTTTCACTGTGCTGCATTCATCTCCACATTTTAATATTTCAATTCTGGGGCAATTGTTGCCACTTTAATGGTGGCTGTGCCAAATGTTTTGAAAAGTGGGGACTCTTGTTAGGGTCTCTTTGCTGTGTGGTGCATGACTTGAGTAGGGCTCTTTGAGCACAATACCTACTCCTGACACTTGTGCACCACTTCCTGAATAATCATCCTCGAATTGCTGGGCCCTGGCCTCCTGCCTTGCTGCCATTGTGGCCCAAAACAAAATCTTTAGGGTGGATGCTACTTTGCTGTGGTCTGACACAGATGTTTGGAAGAGTGGGGACCCTTTTGGGGGTCTCCTTGACATGTGGTGAATGACTTGATTAGGGCTCTCTGAGCACAATATCTGTTCCTGACAATCCTGCACCTGTTTCTGAATAATCAACCTTGAAATGCTCAGCACAGGCCTCCTGCCTTGTAGCTTTTGTGGCCCGATACAAAATCAATAAAATGGATGTCACTTTGCTGTGGTCTGACACAAATTTTTGGTAGAGTGGGGACTCTTGTTGGGGTCACTTTGAAATGTGGCATGACATGAGCAAGGCTCTCTGAGTGACATGCCTACATCTGTCACTCATTCTCTTTTTACACCATGTTAAACTTTGAAATCCTGAGGCCAGGCCTTGTATCTTGCACCCATAGAGGAATTTCTAAAATGTAGAAAACTGCTGCCACTTTTCACTTGTGACTCATCATCCATTTGTCAACTCTGAGAAATTTTAATGAATTTCAGCCACATCTTATTTTTAACTAATTTTGAAGAGTATGCAGGCTGGCACAGGCCATGTCTCGTGCACCCATGCTACACCATATTATTTGTACTCCTGGTCGATTGTTGTCACTTTTCCTAGTGTCTGCCACTAATATGAGCAGTTTGGCAGTTTTTGGGCCCCTTTTGAAGGTGTTTTCTTTGGGTTTTATATTGCCTGCCATTGAGTTCAATGGGCTTCAGGGGCTTTGGGAAACAGATTGTCAAACAATTCTGCGAACATCTGTTGTTTGGCAAACTGAACAACGCTTAAGCTCATCTCTAGTCATGAACACAATGTAAAGATGTATCATGTTTTCCAAATAGCTTGGGCCAGTGTGATAAATCTAACACATTTTAAATTTTAGTCTCAATTTGCATGGTCTGAAATTTAGACACTTTTAGTAAAACTGTCCAGCTAGCAACATAGTCTTTGTGACAGGTTGCCCAACATATTCCTCTAATAATTGAGACTCTTTAGGATTTCTTCTAAATTCCTTGTTTCCTTCATTATATTATGGCTTTTTGCATAATGTACTTAAAAAAACTCTGCTTTTTTGCAGTGTGTTTAGGAACAAATTACAAGTTCATTAAGATGGGAACAACGGAAGAGCACTACAATCAGCTTAAAGAAATGTATAGTGGTTGTGAGGTTGTCCTGGGAAATCTGGAAATCTCTCATTTAAAACCGCATCATGATACTTCATTTCTAAAGGTACTTGTTGTAGACAATGAAATTCAGTAGCAATCAACACCCAGTGCCATGGATTTCACTAGATGACTTATTAATGTATAAGCTATGATCTATTGTGATGATGCTCAGTGTATATATGTTTATTTAGTTGAATAATGTAAGGTTTCTGATAAAAAAAAATCTGTTGGGTGCATCATATAATGTGTTGTTTATTGTTCGGGTCTCATAATATGGGCAGGAGGGCCCATTAGGAAACCTATAGCTTCTGGGCCAAGTGAAACTTTATTCCAGTAAGATCCCTCTCATTCTTAAGTTGTTGTCTATTAACATCATGCAACAGTATTTTTTGTTGATACAGTAAATTAATTTTACAGCAGTCTTTATTCCTAGACCAAGAGTTTGTATTCCATAACTATATTTTATTATGATGATGTCACAAAGGGTCCATGCATTCATTTTCAAGCTATTTTCTATTGATGTTTGTACCTATTCCTTGGTTACCTTCAACTTTAAACTTTAAACCTGACAGGACCTTTTAGCCCCTCAAACCATTCATAAGATTGTGTGGCCCTTTATAAGATAAAAAGTTGATTCCTTTGTAAATGCAAAGCACGGCTATGGTAGCAAGAGTTTGCATTTTGAAGTTGCATTTGAAAGTGCATTAGGATGTGACAATGGACTTCTAACTTTTCAGCCCCTCACATTTTATATCCCACATAGCAGCACCCCTCCTCCCAAGACTGATTAACATGTCACTTGCTCTAGTACATGGCCACTGAACCGATAAAGATCTACAAAGGTTGAATTAATGTGAAGCTGAGAGCTACAAATGCATCATCATACCCAATGCACATCAAGGCACAACTTCAAAATGCGATTTCTTGCTGCTTGAGCTGCGCCTAAAAGGTCGCAAATAGAGATGAGCAAATACCTGAGTGTTCAAATTCGGCTCTGTTCGCCGAATCCGGGGTGTTTGCCAAATTGTTAGATGAGCAATTCACCAAACATCCCGAACACCATTAAAATCAATGGCAGGCAACATCAAATGCATAGAAAACACCTTCAAATGTGTCCTAAAGCTGACAAGCACACACAGACACACACACACACACAGATCATCTTACCAGTCTCCTGCTGCTCGCTTGCTTCCTGGTCTGCTTTCCTGCTACCTTTTAATTAATTCTGGTCTCGCCCATTAAGCTTTCTGCATATTTACTTTATTGATTCCACAACAGCCAATCCCAGATGCTCATACTCTGTGCGAGTGTTTGTGATTGGCTCTTGCAATTAGACTGCATTTTCACAGTCTGGATGGTGTCTATGCTTGGCTGTGATACACATTAGTGTATGGCAACAAACCTGATGTCATAGGGTGTAAAATAAATAAATAATGGGAAAATGAATGCATAGGACTCCACTGTATTTTTTGTTCTCAGCACAGATAAAGCAGACAGCTGCAAGCTGCCACACTCAACTGCCTAATTTTACCTTGACTGGTAAAAGGAAAGTGCATAGGGCTCCACCCTAATTTTAACTGCCAGCCAAAATAAGACTAGACAGCTAAGGGCTGGTATTCTCAGTGGGGTGAGGGCCCATCATTTTAGCTCCCCCCATGCTAAGGAATATCAGCCCACAGCTGCCCCTGAAAATGGCATATTCATTGTTGCGCCATTTCCAGGTGCTTTACTCATCCTTCCTATGGCCCTGGTGGCAGTGGCACACTGGGTAATAAGGGGTTAATGCCAGCTTTGTATTGCCAGCTTCTTAATGTTGGGCCAAGTTAGATCTGTCCATTAAGAATTTCAAGTAAATAGTAAAGAAGACACAACACAGAGAGAGAACATTTTATTAGAAATAAAAACAAAGACATTTAGGGACTCCATCTTTATTAACCCAATCGACCCTTATACTCTCCACAATCCTTTGCAATGTTTTCTTGAATGGAGGCTGTGATGAAGAATACAGCATCCTCATTGCAGCCTTCAGTGACTGAATGAACAAGCTGTGAGCTCCGGTCCGAGTGTAAAGTGACTCCTGAGGTTATTCGAGGGCAGGTCAGGTAATCAAGGTACCCGCTATGATTAGCGGCTACTATGCGTAACTGAACGGTGACCTCAGGAGACCTCAGCAAATCACCGAACACCAGGACCAAATAAATAGGCCATTTTTGGTGAATGACTGTAAAGTGTGGAGTTAAAATTTCCCCTTAAAACATATTTTATGACATTCACTCAGTCAAATGGGGTGTCTGTGCAAAATTTCGTGATTGTAGATGTGAAGGTTTGGATTCCTTTAGTGGACATACAAACATTAAAGCCATAGCAGTCGACAATGTAAAACAGAAGAAGAAGAGAGGTGCTCCTGTGTGTACCCAGTGATCTTTAAGAGGAGAGGGGCAGCGTATAGAAGGTTACTAACCATGTGTGGTTGCACACCCCTGCACAACCACAGATTATGCCTCCGGCGTATATACTGCACGGGTTTCTGGTGTACCAGCTCATCATATCACATGGGGCATGACATCACCACAAGTCCTTGAGAACTTGTAGCAAGCTGATATCTGCAGCACTCACCACTTACCCAGAAGGGAACCAAGGATACAAGATGCAAAAATAGTGCGGTTTTCTCGGAGCGCAAGATGGCAGCAAGCCAGGTAGTTATTATTATGTAATCTTCTTTGTTAAAGAAGATTACATAATAATAACTACCTGGCTTGCTGTCATCTTGCGCCCCGAGACAACCGCACAATTTTTGCATCTTGTATAGCGGTCAAAAAATCATCCAAAACAATTAACAGTGGACTTGATCATTGGATTCTCCCAGGAGAGCACTCGTGAGGTCAACAACATGATTATACATAGTACTTTAGATCGATTAGTACAAAAACAGTTGGAATAAACATCAAAATGCAACATACACTGGTTCAGTAAGTACTGACAAGGAAAATGAGGCTCGTTTGACACAGGGCCAGGTGAATACAGCAGCAGAGCCCTGTGGGGGGGGGGGGGGAAGGTTATACAGGCAGAGGGTAGGATCACATGATCAGGAGCGAAGCAGCAAACTGAATTTTTAAAATATGCAAGATGCACAGAATGTCAATAGAGATCCAAAGTCCTAACATAACATTTCCTCAGTCACTTCATTTGCTTAATATTTTCCATATACACCTATTAAAAGAATGTCCCATCAGTGTTGTTTGTCTCATCCCTGCCAACCAGTTTCTGTTGATGGAGGTTCAGATTACGATATGTAAAGATTGTGGATTCTCAATGTGTTTCCATTTCCCTCCAATCTCTTGTTCATTGGAAGGGATATAGTCCCAAAGAGAGATCCTGGGTTCTGTCTCGTTCTTTGAGGCCGACTGTTTGGTTTCCATCTTACATTTTCTCGGAAACCTGGGGGTCTGGTGTCCCCCAGGAAGAGGGGTTACTGTCATGATTCCTCGGCTCAGTGTATCTTGAATACAGTGAATTAACGTTTTGCTACTCTATGGAATAATGGCTCCGCTGTCAGTTTGGTAAGTCTTTCAATCTAGTGCAGGGGGTGCTGAGCTGTCTGAATGTTGATAAACAGCTCAGCAATCCAATCAAAGACTGGGAAGTGCTGATTTTTTTTCAAATGTTCCCTGTTCTTAGTGATTGTCCAGTTACGTAGCTGAGCAGTAAGTCCCAGATCACTACCAGTTGTGGCATTTGCTCATTGGTGAATGTTGTTCTCATTTATCTGTGCTCTGTGCTTTGATCTATTTCTGCCAGATCTTGGACCTCCTCTGACCATTTCTTTACCTTGCCCCTTTGCATTGATTCACTATCCTCCTTATATTCTGACCCTTAACATGACCTTACCCCTTAGTTTACAATCTACTCACCTGTTATCTGACCCAGAATGTTTGACTACCCTGCCTCAGAATAGTAAGCAGAAGGTTGCCAGTGAGATGATTACCCAGCTGAGTGAGGGAGAGTATGAGGCAAACTACTGCACCATACAGCGGGTTGAATAAGTATTGAACATGTCACAAATTTTCTAAGTAAATATTTATTTAAATTTGCTATTGACATGAATTTCTCAACTGATGTTGGTAACAATCCATCCAAACCACACAGGCAAAAAAATAAAACCATAGATGTCCAGAAATGTTATGATTTGTAATTATGAGAAATGACACAGAGAAAAAGTATTGTACAAAAACCTTTGTTGGTAATGACTGCTTTCAGACACCCCCTGTACGCAGAAACTAGTCACATGCAGTGCTTACATGTGATTTTGGCTCAATCTTCCATAGAAACTCTGGGGTCCTTCTATGAACTATAAGCTGTAATTCCTTCCATAAATTTTCTATTAAATTCAGGTCAGGTGATTGGCTTGGCCAATCTAGCAGTTTTACTTTGTTCCTCTGAAACCAAATCAGAGTTTCCCTGGCTGTGTGTTTGAAATAATTTTCTTGCTGAAGTGTCAACCCTGTTTCCATTCTCATCATCTTGGTAGATGACAGCAGATTTTTATAAAAAATGTCTGTACATTTGTCTATTCATTCTTGCTTCAATCACATGAAGTTTGTCAGTGTCATGTGCTGAAAAACAACCACACACCATGATGTTCCCACCTTCAAACTTCACTGTTGGTATTGTGTCAGGCCCATGGGGACAGGGGGTTACTCGGTACTGGACCGGTCTGCTACTAGGGAAGTCATGGGTGGTCCTGGTCCAGACCGTGTCCCTGGCTCGACAATAAAAGGGGAATATTTACAGGGGATTGTCAGTCGTGACGCCACCCATTATATGAGGCCAGTGATGGGGCCGCCGCTGCTGCAGAACCTCCGGGGATGATGGAATGGCAGCGTAGATGGGATAGTTCCAGTGGGTAGAACTGTGTTCCCCGGGGCAGTAAGGGTTAAAGTCTATGGTGTAGTGTGCAGGCTGGGTGCAATTCACTTACTAGCCAGATGCTGCAGAAATCTCTCTCGTTGCTGGTGCTGACAGGCTGTAGCTCTGCAGGTGGGAGAATCGTTGTAATCCTATATGGAGGGAATGTCACTTAAGTAGATGGAATCAGACAAGGGAGGCAGATTCAGGGTCTCCGTGTTTACTCTCCAAGCTCTCAGCACAGCTTACAGTTCAGTTACAGTTCAGGTACAGTTCTTACTCGTCTCAGTTCAAGTACACGGGCACACTCTCCCCTCCGGGGCTCCCTTAATCTTTGCAGCAAGGCCTCTCTCTCTGTGACCCCTCGCACTTTCTCTGTGTCCTTTCCGGTCTGTTTACGTTCTCTGGGTTCACTTGGTGTGTGTAACGCCGGACAGTATGGCGGTGACTTGGGCTCCTGTGGGTCCTCCTCGTCATCACTGAGCTGCCTGTCCTTTGGGGTAGGGACCCTAACGTGTAGCTGTGGTCCCTCGTCATGTTGTTTGAGGATCTGGGTAAAACTACGGTCCTCTCTAGAGCCAACACTCTACTCAGCCCAGCCTCCAGCAGTCCTCAAGGTGAGGCTCTACCAGGCTCTTTCCCTCTGCGTCTTTCAGTATCATAGGAGGGCTACTCCGCCTGCAGTCGGTAGCTTCAGCTGTATTCCTAGGGCCCGGGTATCACCGTCCCTCTCTTTCCTGCATACTCCTGGGGGTACTGGCTCCGGATAGGCTTTCTCTCTCCTCCGGCTCTCACTGGCTCGGTACAGATTCTGCGCTCCTTACACCCCACTTTGCCAGGACGTATGCATCCTTCTGCTGCTCAGCTTAGCTCAACCTTCTGCTGTCCTTTTGGCCTGTGCCGTGTTTCTCAGCCAGCTGCTGATCTGTTCTCTCCGGCACCCTGGGCCTACTGAACTCCTTCCTCCTCCCCCATCACTATTTCTACTGTCAAGTCACCTGACTACGTGTGTGCCCAACCCACTCCTCTAAATCCAACACCCCTCGCTTGCCTAGAGTCTCCAATCTTAGGGCTGGATGCTACCATCTACTGCACGTGGGTGTGTGGGCTGTGAGGTGTTTGATGTGCAACTGTTGTCCTACCTGCCTGGCTGCAGTTCCCTTTTGTGGCCTCCTGGACGCAGAGGCGCCACAATTGTGTTTTCGAGGTTATATGTAGTGCCTTTAGGCTTCCAAACATGGTGTGTATTATGGCACTATATTCTCCCCATATTTCATAGGATTGTCTAAATATTATTGAGCAAAATTTAAATGTGCTTGAACATGCTTTTTGGTCAGCAATTGAGTCTTGTGCAGTGAGTGTGCATAGATGCCATAGAGAATGAGTGCATTACTTACTGTTTTCGTTAAAACTATTTTACCTGCTGATTCCTGATCTACCTGTAGCTCCCCAACAGTGGTTCTTGGTTCTTGGCTCAGGTTGTAAAGGTCTTGAGACCGCTAACTGGTTTTACTGATCATGAGATGTTTCTTGTGTGGCACCTTGGTAATGAAACATCTTTTTATGGGCAATCAGTTGAACCAGCTGATATTATTTTTCACTGAGTAGCAGGATTGTGTTCTAATTACTGTTGGATTTGAGCTGGTCATGACTTTCAAAGGCTTTTGCACCTCTCTTTCTTCATGGGTTTAATACTTTTTCCCTGTGACATTTCTCATTATTGCACATAAATTAATTTATAGACATCAATAGTTTGATTTCTTTGTTTGTGTGCACTGGATGGAATGTTGATAACATTGGGTGAAAAATTCATGTCAATAGCACCTTTAGAAATATATTTACTTAGAAAACTGGTGATGTGTTCAATACGTATTTCACCTGCTGCACATGGTAACTAAAATGCATGTTCCTTGAATAATCATAGCTGCCTGAGCCAGCCTTAAAAGGCCTTGGGCGATGATGTCAGAAGTATTACTAGGTGCAGACAAGCACAGACAGAGCCGGGTATAAAATGAAGCCTGTCTCAGCACGTGAGCCAGGCAGCCAAATGACATTCTTTTCAATAATATGAGATTTCGAGGAGTTGTCCACTACTTGCCATTGTTATTTTGGTGTGGGCAACATAGGGATGGACAAAGGATTGCCCAAGTAGTTCATAGTCCTTTAAAGCAATAAGAAAAACATGTTAACTGGTTGCTAAAACACTACGGCTTTATAATCCTAATCTGTATGATGGTTCTTTTCTTTACAGGAAATACAAGAAGTTCGAGGATATGTTCTTATTGTGGCTAACTCAGTTAAAACCATACCACTAATCAATCTTAGGATTATCAGAGGGAACAATTTGTATAAGAACTCTGCACTTTACATATTTTCCAATATTGATGAAAATGATGTTGCACAAGGTCTAGAGGAGCTGCCAATGAGAAAACTTAATGGTATGATATGAAGACATCTTTATCAAGCTCATGTGGTAGCCAAAATATATGTATTTCTGAATCTTAGTTTTATTTTTAAAAAACAGAAATCATTGAAGGTGGAGTTACTATCGCAAACAATCCTAAACTCTGCAACCTGGATACAATCAAGTGGAATGACATTGTTCACCCAGACAATGACATTAGCATCAAACAGAGTTCCTTTCCACAATGTATGTATTCATTGTAATGAAATATAGTTTTTAGACAATAATATTTGTGGTGTGACAACTTTTCTTATTTTCTCTAATTTTTTATCATTTTCCCTTGTATTGTAAATGTTTAAAATTATATAGATCTACAGCAGTGGTCTCAAACTCCACACAGTGCAGGTTTTCAGGATTTCCATAGCATTTGACAGTTGTTTATCAAATTATTTACTGTCAAATTCTAAGGAAATCCTGAAAACCTGCACTGTGTGGAGTTTGAGACCTCTTATCTTCAGTATATACCTGCCCTGATTTGCAGTTCAAAATAAAAAAACAGATTAAAATTTTGGCCATTTAGTCAAAAAGCATATGCGAGATCAGGCACTGATATTAGACAAGTGTATGGTTTTCAAAACACATTATAAATATAATGGGATAGAAATCGAGGCTCTGTTCAGATTACATGAGTGTCTATATAAATCTCGCTTTATGATCAATAGCAAGCTCATGCTGGAACAGAATACAGTCCTCTCCAAACTATTGCCCCAAAGTTGGAATCTAATATGTTATACAGTGACGGAAATAATTATTTGATCTCTTTCTGATTGTGTAACTTTGCCCACTGACAAAGACATGAACAGTCTATAATTTTAAGGGTAGGTTAATTATAAAAGTGAGAGATAGCATATAAAAAATAAAATCCAGAAAATTACAGTGTCTAAATTATATCATTGTATTTGCATTTTGAAGACAGAAATAAGTATTTGATCCCCTACCAACCATTAATGGCGGGTTTACACGCCGCGATATCGGCGTCCAACTCCGACCCAACTCCGACAAAAAGTCACGTGGGTCGCGAGTTGGACCCGATATCGTTTGCGCGTTGTACGGTTTGAGCGTATAACGTGATGCTGGAACGATGCCAAAACGATATCGGGGTTGAATAGCCGAGCTATTCAACTCCCCGATATCGCATGGCCGTTGTAGCAGCATCGCAGCATGTGACAGCCCAACTCCGATCTGTACGCCGACGCTACCCATTAACTCCCATGTTAAATGGTCGTTACTGGGTTGGTGGGCGTACACATCGGAGGGACGTTGTTTCCCGATATCGCAGCGTGTAAACCGCCGATGCGATATCAGGAAAAGGGCTGAAAAAATGCGCGCTCCCGCGCCATTGCCTCCGATATTGCCGCGATATCGGGACGTGTAACCCCACCATAAGAGTTCTGGCTCCTACAGACCAGTTAGATGCTCCTAATCAACCTGCATTAAGGACAGCTGTCTTAAAGTGTCATTTGTATAAGAGACTCCTGTCCACACACTTAATAATCATTCAGGCTTTAACCACTACAACATGGGCAAGACCAAAGAGCTTTCTAGGGATGTTAGAGAAAAGATCCTAGACCTGCACAAGGCTGGAATTTACTACAAGACCATAAGTAAGGTGCTGGGTGAGAAGGAGACAACTGTTGGTGCAATAGTAAGAAAATGGAAGAAATAAAAAATGAGTGTCAATCGACATCGATCTGGAGCTCCATGCAAAATCTCACCTCATGGGGTATCCAGGATCATCAGGAAAGTGAGACATCAGCCTAAAACTGCATTGGGGGGAACTTGTTAATGATCTCAAGGCAGCTGGGACCACTGTCACCAAGAAAACCATTGGTAACACAGTATGTTGTAATTTATCCTTAATGCCAGTAATGAATCTTGCAGTGCTGGTGACCCACCCCAAGGACCATGGGGACTCGTTACCCAGGCAGTTGCTGTAAGGGGGATGTCACCGGTGGCCTGCCCGGGTCTGTGCCCTGGTGGTCGCTAAAACAAATTAGGGGAATAAAAATAAAAGAAAAAGAGTAAAGTACCGTCACACACGGCAATTTTGCTAGCAGTTTCATTGGCAATTTGCTGGTTGCAGTGAAATCATGGACACATTGTTCTATTTTGTTGCCAAATGCCAAGTGTACAAATGGAACAATGTGTCCATGATTTCACAGCAAAAAGCAATTGCCAGTAAAATTGCTAGCAAAATTGCCGCTGTGACGGTACCTTAAAAGTCTGTGACGCCACCTGCGGTACCTGGTGATGGCACCAGCGCTGCTAGCAGACACCTGGGGACGGTGGTAGGCAGCCAGATGTAGTCACTTCCCGCAGGTGGGGGGATCCCCAGGGCAGGATCTGGTAGCACTCACTGTTATGGTGCTTAACGCGATTAGTACCTGTTCCGCAACTTAATGGAAATGAAACACGGGAGGCTTGCTTGCTCTGCACGGGTGTTTACTGGTAACTTGTCATGGCAGTTCTCAGGTATACAGTCACGCAGATTCAGGTAGCTGGCCGGGTGGTCACCAAAAGATGCAATGTCTCCCTCAGGCTCTCTTAGATGCTCCTTCCACTTTACATTCAGTCTCTGTGTCTTTCCTTGCACTCTCCTTTCTATCCGTGCGCTGCCCTGCACAAACCCTCTTCCTACCAGGCCCATTGGGTGTAATAAGAATACCGTTCTCTTAAGGGGCTCAACCCGATTTGGAGCTCCTGGTGGGGCTGTGCTTTGTGGACAGGGTTGGGGGCTGCTTGACAGACCTGAACCCACCGGTGTTGGGGCTCAGGGTTAGACTTGCCTGTACGTTCTCGGAGCGGGTCCCTCTTTCGGACTAAGGATCCCTCCAGACCGGATAATAGTACAATCTGGCACCGGGTGTCCGCGGACACCCTGGGCTCCCCCCTTTCTGTCTGGGCTGCTGTTCTTTTTAGGCCCCTCTCTGTTACTTCCCTCCACGACTCGCTCTTCACTTACTTCCTACAAACTCTGCTGCCCTTCCGATTTCCACTACCCAATGCTCCTCCCACGGGACCAGTTACCCTAGTAGCGGTTGGCCAATCGGTCCCCTAGTTCTAGGTGTAGGGATGCAGGGATGAGAGCCTCAGTTTAACATTACATCCTTTTATAACTGTTATACCATACATACTGACTTGGGTGCAGTACCCCTACTGTGGTGCACTGACCAATGGGGCGCCACATTCCCCCTTGGTGAAACACACTTGTCCGCAAGTGTTCTCACCCCTACCCGGTACAGAGCTGCTTTTACTTTTACCATAACGATAACAGGTTTTATGTACACACATACGCATCATGTTTCTTCCCTTTATGGGAGGCACTTTTCTTAAAACTTTACAAACATAAATTAACATCGGCCTAACGGGGATGGTACACACACCTGCAAACCCAGCGGTAATTGTGCTTGCATTTTGCACAGTGTCCCTTTTCACCCCTGGGCTGCTTTTAACACACACTAGAATGCCCAAGAGTCTCTGGCTCAAACATAATGATGTAGTCCTCATTATTGTCCATGAGTAGCAATAAACAATTAAACATATGTACATAAGTGTATGCAGTTTCGCAGTGGCTTTATGTTTTTGATTCACGCAGGGTGTACCATCCAGTGGTCCTGCATGCCTCTCATAATTAACCCTGTCGCCACGGTATAAGTCCCAGTCCGGGTGGCCCCTCGGGAGGTGGGATTTAACATTGCACCTTCCCACAAACACCTCCTTGTAGAGGTCCAGTTCCTGGATGAACCCACACCTGCTCTCCAGGTTGAAAAAAGCCACAGTACCTGTAAGCTGGTGTTCCGGGGGTACTGGTGGCTGGAGGCGTGCCTGGCCTCAGACCTGTCAGTTCTCGAGTTCTCTAGCCCACATTCATCCCGAATGCTGCTCCGCCTGGTCAGCCAAGTTTTGTTGGTACTGATAGTCTGGTGGCGGAGAAACGGGGCTGGGGGTCCGCCTATGACCTCCGGTGTGGGCGGCTGGGCTTCACCTTTCCCAACTGGTATTCGAGGCTGCTCCACCACGCTGTGCTGGGCCCGTTGCCCTGGCTTCTTCGCCACTGTCGTCTGGATCCCCCTTGAGGTCCTCCTCCTCTGGAGCCCGGCTGGCTGGGTGGCTCCTCCTGAATGGCATCCACTATCACCTCAGGTTCGGTCTCGGGTTCCTTGGGGACATCTGGCTTGACCTCCTCCTCAGGGTCCTCAGGCTCCACCATTGTTGCACTGTTGCTGTCTCCAGGCAGGACCTCAGGGTCGTCTTCTACACTGGTGACGGGCTGCGGTCCAACGGGCAGGGTTGCACTGGTAACTGGGTACTTAACCACGGACTGGTCTCTTGCTCCCGGTTCTAGCTCCTGCCTCTGGATGGCCCTGCGGGTTAGCTCTAGGGCTACGTTGGGCTCCATCGCCGGACGGCCCACTCCATAGTCTCACAGAGTTGGACCCTTAGCTCTTGAAAAGCGGTTCTCCAAAAATCTACATCTCCCTCGTGAGTGAGGAGGGAGACCGCCCTGGTCCCCAGGTTGCAGCTCGGCCTCTTCCTCCACCTCCTGCAACAGGTTTTTCAGTCTGGTTGCCGCCATGCTTGCTGGTTCCTGGACTGCAGCCTTGCATCGTGGAGTTCTGACCACTCCCTTCTTGCTGCTCCTCGAGGGTGTTGATTGGAGTTCTTTTGTCTTTGGCCCGCCCCCTTGGTTGTTTGGTGGCAATCAGGGCGGAAAAACAGTTTCACGCCTCTGGTATGACCCTCCCATGGTGAGGGGTCATGGTATGCCCCTGGGCCAGCACATTGCTATCTACATTTTCAGGTCACCATTTTGGGGTTTCCAGGGAATGGCGAAAAACTGTATTTAGTGCTGTGTATTGACAGTTTTTGAGTCTTTTAGGCCGAGTATCACAGTCTGTGAAGGCCCAGTTACACACACAGATAATTGTGCAGAGATTGTTCACAGATCTCTGGTTGCAGTGAAATGATGGACACATTGTTCCATTTTGTGGCCGTGTACAAATGTAACAATGTGTCCATGATTTCACTGCAACCAGAGATCTGCGAACAATCTCTGCACAATTATCTGTGTGTGTAAATGGCCTTAAGGCCCGTGACCCTGGTGGTTGTTAAAAAAAATGAGGGGAATAAAAATATAAGAAAAAGAGTAAAGTCTTGTGTGTGTAACTGGGCCTTAAGGTGAGGAAGGTGCCAAGAGGGGCGCCGAAACGCGTTGGTGGAAGTGGAATAAAGGAACCGTCACATCACCCCTAGGACTCCTGTCTTTTTTGGGGGACTAACTGAAGCATCCTGGGATAATTCCCCAGTGATAGCAGCGCGGACCGTGGACACCTATATCCTGATACCTGATTCTCTTCCCATGTGCGAAGTGGTGGTGGAGGTCCAGCGGCAACTGTCATATGCAAACCGCCTACTAACCAGTTGTGGGGATCACAACTGGTACAGGTTAGTGCACCTGTATTTTCACACGCACCTTTCACTAAGCATCAGTGATAGGGCACTATTTGCGCCTCGTTTGTCTCCCTTTATATTTTCTAGTAACAGGGCGTTAAGGCGCACAGTACCCATAGTTCATGGGTTGGTTCAATCCTGTTTGTGACACCAAAAGCTGACCCACCCCAAGGCCGTGGGGAATTGGTACCCGGGCGGTTGATGTAAGGGGAATGTCACCGGTGGCCTGCCCGGGCCCGTGGCCCTGGTGGTCTCTAAAAAAATGACAGGAATAAAAATAAAAGAAAAAGAGTAAAGTCTTGACGCCATCTGCAGTACCTGGTGATGGCATCAGTGCTGCATCAGCGCTGCTAGCAGACCTCTGGGGATGGTGAGTAGGTAGCCAGATGTAGTCACTCCCTGCAGGTGGAGTGGGGTTCCCAGGGCAGGATCTGGTAGCACTTCCTGTCACAGTGCTTAATGCGATTAGTAGCTGTTCCAAAACTTAATGGAAATGAAACACGGGAGGCTTGCTTGCTCTGCACGGGTGTTTACTGGTAACTTGTCACAGCAGTTCTCAGGCATACTGTCACACATATTCGGGTAGCTGGCCGGGTAGTCACCAAAGGATGCAATGTCTCCCTCAGGCTCTCTTAGATGTTCCTTCCACTTTACTTTCAGTCCCTCTGTATCTTTCCGTGCGCTGCCCTAAACGATCCCTCTTCCTACCAGGCCCATTGGGTTTAATGAGAATACCCTTCTCTCTAAGGGCTCAATCTGGTTTGGAGCTCCTGGTGGGGCTGTGCTTTGTGAACCAGGTTAGGGGCTGCTTGACAGACCTGCAATCCACCAGTGTTGGCGGCTCATGGGTAGACTTACCTGTACTGTGCTCGGAGCGGGTCCCCCGTTTCGGGACTAGGATCCCCCCAAACCGGATAATAGTACGAACTGGCGCCGGGTGTCCACCGACACCCTCGGGCTCCCCCCTTTCTGTCTGGGCTGCCGTTCCTTTTAGGCACCCTCTCTGCAACTTCCCTCCAGGACTCGCCCTTCACTTACTTCCTACAGACTCTGCTGTCCTTCCCGCTTTCCACTACCCTATGCTCCTCCCACCGGGACCAGTTACCCTAGTAGCGGGTTGGCCTAGTCCTAATCGGTCCCCTAGTTCTAGGTGTAGGGATGCAGGGATGATAGCCTCAGTTTAACATTACATCCTCTGATAATTGGGATACCACTCACACTGACTTGGGTGCAGTACCCCTACTGTGGCACACTGATCAGTGGGGCACCACACTGGCAAAGTCCCACTGCTCAAGAAGACACATGTGCAGGTCCATCTGAAGTTTGCCAGTGAGCACCGTGGTGATTCTGAGAGAGAGATTGAGAGAAAGTGCTGTGATTAGATGAGACCAAAATTGAGCTCTGTGGCATTAACTCAACTTGCTGTGTTTGGAGGAAGACAAATGTTGACTATGAAACAATGAACACCACCACCACAGTCAAGCATGGTGGTGGAAACATTATGTTTTGAGGGTGTTTCTCTGCTAAGGGCACGGGAGTACTTTACTGCATCAATGGGACAATGGACGGAGCCATGTGCCGCAAAATCCTGAGTGACAACCCCCTTCCCTCTGCCAGGACATTAAAAATGAGTCGTTCCTGGGTGTTCCAGCATGACAATGACCCAAAACCTACAGCTAAGGCAACAAAGGAGTGGCTTAAAAAGAGGCACATTAACCCCTTCACCGCCCAGCCTATTTTGACCCTAAAGATGCTGCCATTTTTTGCAATTCTGGCCAGTGTCCCTTTATGAGGTAATAACTTTGGAACACTTCAACGGATCCTAGCGATTCTGAGATAGTTTTTTTGTGACATATTGGGGTTCATGTTAGTTGTAAATTTAACTCATGTTTCTGAAGTGTGGCCAGCACAACAGTCCAGTGCTCGGATGCCGTCGGCCATAGATTTCCACTCCGCAGTCCTTGCAGGATCCTGTGTCTCGCACGGCGTCCTGGCAGCCCTTTGGTACACACTTCCCTATGCTAAGATATGTCACTTCCAGTGCATTAAGATAGATGAAGCCGCACCTTGTTCGGTATATGCCCAATCCTTTATTCAGCCAGTGAGTAATTCACATGGTGAGGGTGGTGTGTAGGAGGACGGGGGGTTGGTACAACAGCCGTTTGGCTACCTCAAGTGGAGCTTCAACAGGTATTGGGAGAAATTGCCCAATAAATTTTAGGATCCATTTTATCCTGTTGCCCATGTGAAAATGAAAAAATTGAGGCTAAACGAACATTTTTGTGAAAAAAAGTACTTTTTCATTTTTACGGATCAATTTGTGAAGCACCTGGGGTTTAAAGTGCTCACTATGCATCTAGATAAGTTGCTTGGGATGTCTAGTTTCCAAAATGGGGTCAGTTGTGGGGAAGCTCCAATGTTTAGGAACACAAGGGCTCTCCATACACGACATGGTGTCCGCTAACAATTGGAGCTAATTTTTCATTCAAATTGATAGCAGACACCAAGTCATGTATGAAGAGCCCCCGTGTGCCTAAACATTGGAGCACCCCCAGAAGTGACCCCATTTTGGAACTAGACCCACCAAGGAACTTATCTAGATACTTAGTGAGCACTTTAAACCCCCAAGTGCTTCATAAATTGATCCGTAAAAATGAAAAAGTACTTTTTTTTCCACAAAAATCTTCTCTTTTCCTTTTTACGGACTAATTTGTGAAGCACCTGGTGGTTCAAAGTGCTCACTATGCATCTAGATAAGTTCCTTAGGGGGTCTAATTTCCAAAATGGGGTCCAATGTTTAGGCACACAGGAGCTCTCCGTGACATGGTGTCCGCTAACGATTTGAATGGAAAATGTGCTCCAATTGTTAGCGGACACCTTGTCGAGTATGGAGAACCCCTGTGTACCTAAACATTGGAGCTCCCCCACAAGTGACCCCATTTTGGAAACTAGACCCCCCAATGAACTTATCTAGATGCATAGTGAGCACTTTGAACCCCCAGGTGCTCTTTTTATTTGTTGGGGTGATGACTTTTAAAATGTAACAACTTGTTTTTATCTGTTTTTTTTTTAACATGTAAATTGGTTTTAATCACTCCATTGTTTAATATCACATTAACGTCCAAAAACTGTAATTCTGTTTTTGAATGGACTATTGTAAATTTTATGGTTTGATGTACTTGGTTTAGGTATGTGTAAAACATTTCTAGTTGTTCCTGAGAGCCCCTCCAGAGGAGGAACACGTCATCTATATAACGGCTCCACTGTATGACATGTTTATAGTGGTCCGACTGATAGACGTGCTCCTCCTCCAAAACTGCCATTGTTAAATTTGCATAAGAACATGCCATATGTCCGCCCATGGTGGTCCCAATCATTTGTTTATAATATTTGTCCTCAAATAGAAAATAATTTTCCTTAAGGCAAATTTCCAACAGTACTATTATCAATTCTTTACATTCTGCTGTGTAATTTGTAAGTTCTAATTTCTTTCTTTCTGCTGCAATCCCCATATGATGTTATATGGAGGTGTACAAGGCTGTGACATCAAAGGATACCAATATGTAATTTTTCTGGGGTTTTAAAATTTTTATTTTACTCAAAAAATGTCCCGTGTCTCTTACATATGATTGTGTGTCCTTTGCCAGTGGTGCCAATATCTTATCTAAAAATATCCCCACATTATTAAAAACTGAATCAATGCCAGCAACTATTGGCCTGCCTGGGGGTTGTGACAGAGATTTATGTATTTTAGACACCAAATACAATATTGGTGTTTTTGGGGACTTAATCCTGATCTATCAAACCACCCATTTGTACTGTCATTAATTCTTTTTTAAATTGATTATGTATTTCAAATTTAGGGTCTTTACTTAGTTCCCTGTACACCTCTACATCTTGCAATTGCCACCTAGCCTCTTGTACATATTGCAGTCTGTCCATGATGACAACCGCGCCCTCTTTATCTGTAGGTTTAATTACGAGGTCGCCGTCATGGACCAACTGCAATAATGCCTCTTGTACAACAGAAGTAATGTTAGTTTTTTTTTTTACTTTTCCCCTGTTTTTACTCTCAATTCTTCTATAACCCTTTTAACTGCCGTCATGAACATCTCTATGGCTGGACTCATGTCTTGTGGAGTAAAATCACTTTTTTTTATACAGATTTAAATCCCTTAATACTATTTCACTTTCTCTCAGTGTTCTATTACCGTATATACTCGCGTATAAGCCGACCCGTGTATAAGCCGACCCCCCTACTTTTGCCCCCAAAAACTGGGAAAACTTATTGACTCGCGTATAAGCCGAGGGTGGACTCCAGCACAGGTATACAACCCCCAGCAGTGAGGTATACAGCAGCCTCCCCAGTGGTAGTATACAGCAGCAGCCCCAGTGGTAGTATACAGCAGCCCCAGAGGTATATACAGCCCCAGAGGTATATGCAGCCCCAGAGGTATATGCAGCCCCATATGTAGCCCCAGAGGTATATGCAGCCCCATATGCAGCTCCAGAGGTATATGCAGCCCCATATGCAGCCTCAGAGGTATATGCAGCCCCATATGCAGCCCCAGAGGTATATGCAGCCCCATATGCAGCCCCAGAGGTATATGCAGCCCCATATGCAGCCCCAGAGGTATATGCAGCCCCATATGCAGCCCCAGAGGTATATGCAGCCCCATATGCAGCCCCAGAGGTATATGCAGCCCCATATGCAGCCCCAGAAGTATATGCAGCCCCATATGCAGCCCCAGAGGTATATGCAGCCCCATATGCAGCCCCAGAGGTATATGCAGCCCCAGAGGTATATGCAGCCCCAGAGGTATATGCAGCCCCATATGCAGCCCCAGAGGTATATGCAGCCCCATATGCAGCCCCAGAGGTATATGCAGCCCCATATGCAGCCCCAGAGGTATATGCAGCCCCATATGCAGCCCCAGAGGTATATGCAGCCCCAGAGGTATATACAGCCCCAGAGGTATATGCAGCCCCAGAGGTATATGCAGCCCCAGAGGTATATGCAGCCCCAGAGGTATATGCAGGCCCAGAGGTATATACAGCCCCAGAGGTATATACATCCCCAGAGGTATATGCAGCCCCAGAGGTATATGCAGCCCCAGAGGTATATGCAGCCCCATATGTATATGCAGCCCCAGAGGTATATACAGCAGCTGCAGCCCCAGAGGTATATACAGCAGCCGCAGCCCCAGGGCTGTATACAGCCGCAGCCCCAGGGCTGTATACAGCCGCAGCCCCGGAGGTATACAGGCCCCCCATCAAGTTCCAGGGCCCCCCCCCCCTTGCGCGCCAGCCTGTAAAGGAAAATCATACTTGCCAGTGTCCAGTCGCGCCGTCCGCAGCTGCCGACACGCGATCCCGGGCTCCATTCAGCGTCTTCCGGCTTCCGACTTCCTGTGGTCGCGGGCAATGACGTCATTGCCCGCGACTACAGGAAATGCGGAAGACGCTGAATGGAGCCCGGGATCGCGTGTCGGCAGCTGCGGACGGCGCGACTGGACACTGGCAAGTATGATTTTCCTTTACAGGCTGGCGCGCAAGGGGGGGGGGCCCTGGAACTTGATGGGGGGCCTGTATATCTCCGGGGCTGCTGCGGTATTTTTTTTTTTTTCTTTATATACTCGCGTATAAGCCGAGGGGGGACTTTTCAGCCCAAATTTTGGGCTGAAAAACTCGACTTATACGCGAGTATATACGGTAGTTGTTTTATCACAAAACCATTTTTTTTATTTAATACTTCAGAAAAATTTAAACCAATCAACATCCACAGTAAACCAATCTATATAACCCGCAACATTATAGCTTAAACCTTTCTCTAGTAGGCTCATCTGTGGGATAGTAAGAGGTTTACTTGAAATATTCACCACTAGATTTTATTTCGCTTTGATGGCTTCGGATGCTGCGTTCGTTGTTTGTGTCGAGCCCCAGGCCCTGGGGTACTTGGGTATCAGACTCGGTGGGTGCTCTCGCGGGCATGTCACGGGTGGCAGCGCCTGATCCCGTGGCCTGGGTGACACTTCAAAAAGGGTGTATTTACAGGGATAAGAGTTTGTCATGTGATGCCATCTGTAGTACCTGGTGATGGCACCGCCACAGTCCTCTGGAGGTAGATGGTAGTGCGGCTGAGATGGCAAAGCTCCCTACAGGTAGAGCTGGGCCTCCGGGGCAGCGTAGTGTAAAGGGGCAGCTTGGAGTGGAGTGGTAAATCAGTGTAGGGGATAATGGAGTAGTCTATAAGGGGCACCGGGAGCGGAGAGGAATGACGCACACACACTATAGAAGTCTCTTTTACCTTTTACTGGTGGTATAGCAGGCAAAGACGTCCAGGGCACTGACAGGTAACCAGGTGCACAGTGGGTCCCCACAGCAAGTGGGTATAAGGCCTCCTCTGCTTCTCTCTATAGTTCCTGAAGCCCAGTCTGCTTGCAGTCAGACTGGCTTCCTTACTTCCTCTGGTCTCTACTCTCACTTCTCCTGCGCGGTCCACGGGTTACCCTCTCTGATCACTGCGGTAGTTCACTGTGGTGTCTGGCTCCCTCTCACTGAGCACACAGGGGGACCGGGTGACTGAAGTCTCCACGGTGCGACGGGGTTTTCTGTAGTCTTGAAGTAATCCTACAGGTGCGGATCCCCGAAATCTGGTAAGTCTTTGGGTGAGCTTCCACTAGTTCCTCACTCCCTTGGCTTTCTGCTCCTTGCCTTCTGTCCCCACTCCCAGGCTTGCTGGACAACAGAAGGGCCACTCCGGGTCACTGGCTCGGGCCTAACCGTGGCACCGACCACCAGGACGTCTTCGCAGCTCTCCAAGCGTCTGCATACTCTAACTAACTCCTCCCCCAGCAGCAGTATTTATAGGGGATCTCACCTAAGGTCAGCAAGTTGGGCTCCCCCTACTGTGCCGGGGTTGAAGGTGTTGCATGTAGTAGGTATATGCTGTGGAAACCCAGCTGTGCATTAGGGAAGTCTGTGGCTTCCTGCGTGAGCAGGGTGCCACATTTCTCCTTTTTTTTTTGGCTTCTGTTGCGGTGCTGCTCTCCTCTTCGTCCTCTATTTGGCTGTTTTTTATTGGGATCAAAATCATATTTGTTAACAGGTTTCACATTATTATATGACAGTTTAACACTATCCTGAAACCATGATATAATTAATATTTACCGTAATACAGATTTAAGCAGTTTTTTGTACGGTTTAAAAAAGCACAAGACACTTTTATAGCAGGGCTGCAGTGCTGTAGAGAGCCCATATTGTGGTTGGCTGGATGGCAAATGTGAGCAGAGGCTGAAAGCACATATCTAAAATGGTGCTGAAGCCATATGTCAAGCCCCAGGCCCTGGGGTACTCGGGTATCAGGCTCGGAGGGGGTTTCACACGGATGTCACGGGTGGCAGAGCCTGAACCCGTGGCCTGGGTGACACTTCAATAAAGGGGTTATGTACAAGGGATGAGAGTTATTGTCACGTGATGCCACCTGTTGTACCTGGTGATGAGTCACCAGCACCGCCACAGTCCTCCGGAGGACGATGGTATTGCGGCAGGGATCTCAAAGCTCTCTACAGGTGGAGCTGGACCTCTGGGGCAGTGTTCCTGCAAGCAAACAGGTTGAATTCTGCAGCACAAAGACACGGAGGCAAAGTCACTCTCCCGGGTACTTTACTGTAAACAGTCATCAGCATATAAGTCCACACTTCAGCAAAAGTTGTTAAAGAAACAGGTAGCTCTACAGGTGGCTGCAAGTGGATGCCAGTTGGTATGGTGGTACCCATGGTATGCCTTAGTTGACGAACCCATGTCCTTTCTTCCCCGCCTAGGATGAGTCTGTACCCAACGGCTCCTTGTAGGTAGACTTGGGGCTCCCCTCCCTCGTGGTGAGGAAGTAGGCAGACCCCTCTGTCTGGCAGGATGCCGCAGCCAGTGAACAGACCACAGCAGCCTGTTTACGACTTCAGAGGTGGACTCTGGCCGTTTCCTCGGGTCCGGCGTTCCCATGGTGGACTGGGGAATTCCCTGGAGTATGGTCGCTCCACGCTGGGGTTCCCTCTTTCTCTCTAGGGTCCAGACTCCCGCATCAGGCACCCTCTCTGAGGATTCCCTCAGGATCCTCTCTCATCTTCCCTCCGGATCAGCGTAAGTTGTCTGGGTTAATCTTCCGCCTCGCTCCACACTTCTCCTCTATTCTCCCCAACTGCTAACTCCTCTTCCCTCTCTGTTCCGACTCTCTACTCCCCCCAGAGGTGACTATATCTCCCTCCCAGGAGTAACCTCCCACCACTACTCTAATGAATGTGGGAGTGCAGGAATGGGTCCCACCCACCAGCCTAGTATCTACTTGCAGCTGGGGAAAATTACACCATTTTTACGAGTGCAATACCCCACTGTGACACCTGACCATGTGGGGCGCCACACATGCCCACCGGTCGTCACGGCAACAATCCACAGAGAGGCCTCCACAAACTCAGTAGCAGCTGCAATGCTAACACAGAAATAAGCACATGGCACAGCAAGGTATGGGTCTCCTATCACGTTTAATAATAATATAATCTAGCGGTTATAAACAGCACATGTGTAAAAGGCTACCTAATTAAAGATAAAGTGCTTTAAAGAGGTTTTCAAAAATAGATAAAATGTATATATTGGAGATATTTAACTAAGGGTACAATAAGCACAAGAGGGTTAATGAATTCGATATAAAGCACAGATGTATGAAGTTTGTTTTGGTGTAAATTATGTAGTGAGTTGTAAAATGGATGTAATGGATTGCTATGTATAAAAACCTTGTTAGGGCGCCTTCACACTCCGGTTAGGTCCGGACCGGATTTTAGCCCCATAGTAACCTATGAGGCCGGATGGAGCCGGATGGCAGCTATCCGCCATCCGGTTTTCATTTGTCCAGGAGGATCCAGGGCAATCCGGCGCTCCCTAACATGGGAGTCTATAGGGCCGGATTGCACTGCGGTTCTGTGTTCAGATCCGGTCCGGGGCTTCCAGGTTCATCCCTGATAGCCCTGGATCAGACCTGACCGCAGTGTGAAGCCGCCCTTAGACAGCCAGTGAATGCTGGACAAAGGACGCATGTGTCCGAAACGTAGCCATTCCCTGTACTTGTGGCCGGAATAATGGCATAAAGTGATCATCCAGATTGGAGTGTTGCAACTTATTTTACTTCGTATGTATTAAAAGTCTTGAAGAAAGCGAGGTTGAACTGCACCCACCAGGCATTGCTGCTCTGTTTTATTTTATCTAGATAGATAGATAACTAGAAAAAATTTCTCTGCAGCACTCAGCTACTACCAATAATGCACACATGCTAACAAGCGGTATATGAGGAAAAAATTGAAAAACTTAAATTTTTTTCAAAAAGGTCGATATTCTTATTTTTTTATTTTCTGAGGTTCTTGGTACATACATTGGCCAATGTCTGTTTGCTCATAAACCACGACATGGTGACCTCAGGTCTGATGAGTCCTAAGCTGACATCCCTGTCCTCCTTGTCCTCCCTGTCCCACTTCTAAGTGGGTGGACACCATCTCAACCCCAGACCACCTGTGGACGATGAGGGTGCTAAGAAGTGCAGACATGGAGCCAGCAACTCCACATATTAGACAAAAAACTGAAAAAACTTCACAGCACTCAAAGACATAGTGTGAACTGGTGCCAGCAGGGACGCTGGATCAAATAACCAGAAAAAGTTCTCTGCAGCACTCAGCTACTACCAATAATGCACACATGTTAACAAGCGGTATATGAGGAAAAAATTTAAAAACTGGTGTCTTATTATACATAATTTCTTAGTGTGTCCTATTAAGGAAAGCCAGTAAATATAAGTTATTACACACTTTAAGTGTCATAAAAAAAGGGGGAAAGGGCCCCATAAGTAATCCAATAACAATGATATTAAGCACTTTTACACATTATGGCCACTTTACACGCGGCAACAGGAAGATAGAAAACGGCAGGTGTCGGAGACAATTGTACCTTTTACCTTCAAAACACCTTGCAGATACCTGAATTACACGCAGCCACTTCAAGGTGTTTTGAAGGTAAAAGGTACAATTGTCTCCGACACCTGCCGTTTTCTATCTTCCTGTTGCCGCGTGTAAAGTGGCCATTAGATACATGAATACTATGCACTTTTTTGGGCACATGTCACTTTAAAATCCAGGACGCTGGAGTTACTATAGAAGCCTATGGTCGTGCCCCATCCAAGATGGAGAATGTCCGGAATTGAGCAGGGCGCATGCGCAGACGGGATGACGTCATGCCGGACGCCGACGCCGTTCCCATGGCAGTGGGGGGCCTGGGCAATTGCAGATACATCCGGGACACCGGAGACACGTGTACACCAGCAGGAACCCGGTAAGCCGCTCCCTAAGAAATTATGTATAATAAGACACAGTAGGGGAACATTATAGACCTAATGTGAATATGACATAAACAAAATTGAGACTCCTGAAAGACCATTCAGCGAATATGTATACAAAAATGGGCATAGTAACACTATGGAAGATTGCTGTGGAAGAAGGACTATGGGTTAATAGGAATATGCACATGTATGATATAACTCATGAATGATATAAGTGATGATTATGCATATAAATTAACTGTAAGGAAATGATGCAAGAAGCAGAAGGTGTATAAAGTGACGATACTTTTGTTATGTGGTTGCTGGAGAAAGAGCTTGTTGGGCTTGAAACATTTCCATGCATTGTGCCTGAGCTGGATTAAAAAAAAACCCTTGCTGCATCAGATGGAAGTGCTGTGGACCCTTTTCTTAAACCGTATGTAATACAAGGGACTAGGAGGAGTTCCTGGGGAAAACCCAGTATACACCACTGCTTCTGTTTATCATAGATAGGCGGCCGTCACACGCTGAGATATCTCTAGCGATATTGTAAGCGATCACGTGCACGCGCGATCGCTTACAATATCGCTCACATCGCTGGTGAGCTGTCACACAGACAGACTCACCAGCGATGTGGAGCCGCGATCTCGCTGGTTACTATGGTACACATCGGGTTACTAGGCGCCGCGCGTCGCTTAGTTACCCGACGTGTACCATAGTTACCATCTCCCAGCATAGGCTCTGCCGCTGGGAGATCGTTCATCGTGGTGTCATACACCACGATGAAGCAGATCGCTAAATCGTTCATCGCTAGATCTGAGCTCCGGAGCTCAGATCAGCGATGTCACGATCAAGCGATTTCACATCGTAAATCGCTTGATTACATGCAACGATTTCTTGCCCGATATCGCTTAAGCGAAAGGAGATCGCTTAAACGATATCGGGCAAGAAATCGTTGCGTGTGACGGCCGCTATAGATAGATAGATAGATAGATAGATAGATATACAGTTCAAAAGAGGGTCACAGCACTTCCTTCTTTAGCAAGGGATGTTTATTCCAGCTCAGGCATAAGGCGACATTTCGAGCTATGCTAGCTCTTTATCCAGCCAAATAGATAGATAGATAGATAGATAGATAGATAGATAGATAGATAGATAGATAGATAGATAGATAGAGATAAGGGGCCGTCACACACTACAATTTTTTGAGCGATCACACCTACGATCTCAGGGGTGCACGCTCCTTGACAACATCATTAGTGAGGTGTCCCATGTATAGATATCATTCACGACGCAGCAACGATGTTGCGTGCAGTTATCGTTCGCACAACCAGCGAATTGATGATTGTCAATGTTGTGAATAGGCAAAATCGTTAAGGAGATCGTTATCATGGTGTTACACAGAACGATACAAGCAGATTGCATGATCGACATCGTCAGATTTGGGTCCAGTTCTCAAATCTGCGATGAAGGATCAGACCACTTATTGCTTGTAAGTTCGACGTGTCACACGCAACGATGTCGTTAGAACGATGGAAAATTCGGGACGTTTCAGCGACATCGTTAAATATATCGTAGCGTGTGCCGGCCCCTTTAAATAGATAGTTGTCTATCTACAGTCTATTCATCTATCTCAAAATACCAGGCAATTGCACTATTGTGAGCCATACACTAAAATCTGAATGTTGTTTCCTCAACTATCCTTTAAAATTGCAGGTCCTGCTTGTATAGAAGCCTGCAATGGCTCATGTTGGGGTTCTGGTTCAGAGAACTGTCAGATATGTAAGTAGACTGTTTAATTTAATTACTGCTTAATAAGTGCCACTTAACAGTGGACATATTTTTATATGTCACTTGCCTATCCTTGAAATGTTGCCGGACGCCTTTTTAATTTTTATTTCATAATTATGTAGAACAAGTGGTTTTAATAAACTTTCAAATATACTTCATAAGAGAAATCTGGAAGAAAACCTTTCAAAAACCTTTTAAGGTACCGTCACACGCGGCAATATTGCTAGGCAATTTCACTGGCAATTTGCTGGTTGCAGTGAAATCATGGACACATTGTCCTATTTTGTTGCTGTGTACAAATGGAAAAGGTGTCCATAATTTCACTGCAACCAGCAAATTGCAAGTGAAATTGCCTAGCAATATTGTCGCGTGTGACGGTACCATCAGAGGATGTCCCCCTATGGTATTTCTAAAATTCACATAAGAGAGTGGGCAGATGGAGATTACACAGCATGACTGGGTACAGGAGATCAATGTATAGTCAGTTTACCTCAGTCAAAGGGAGTTTGTCAGGCCGTCAGCAGTGCACAGGCTTCTGTGATTTTATCCCCTGCATTCAGATCACTCTGCTGGTGCTTGCAGCGGATGGCCTCCGCACAGCATCTCACTGATAACATGGAGCAGCCAATGTGAATGCAGGAGATAACATCACAGCAGCTGTGTGCTGACAGCCTGAGGTCCCTTTGCCTGAGGTAATCTGATACAGTGATTTGCTGAGAATGCTGTGTATGCCCCGCCCCTCCTCCCTTATATGGTTATATACTCGTATTCAGTGTGTATAGCTTAAAGATGGATCTCACTGAGGATGAGAATACAGTATATATGGACATCACATGTAAATATTTTGTTCTGTGTACCTAAAGACGTTTCATCTTTCTTTCAGTAACAAAGCTCATTTGTGCTGAGACGTGTTATCGACGGTGCAGAGGACCAATGCCTAGTGATTGCTGCCATAGTCAGTGTGCAGCTGGCTGTACAGGTCCTAAAGAAACAGACTGTCTGGTAATACACAAAGGCTACAAAAAGTTGCTTCAATGCCTTTTCAGTTTGGATATTAATCTAATATTTGAAACAGTTTTTCTGCCTCTTCGTGGTTAAGTAAATAAATTTAGATTTTCCCATGGTAAAGGGGTTTTCACATATCTAAGAGTGAATGTCCAACTTTTTCAAATTCTTGTGTATTTATATGGATAAGCAACGATTAGTGGAGGGGATGACACCCCTTGACAAAGCATTGTGAAACGTACATTGTGGTAGGGGGCACCACAGAGCAGGACATCTGGGCACGGTGTGATTCTGGAAGCAGCCACCTTGGACATATGGGGGAGTCATTGTGAGGAGGGATTGTACTCTAGGTAATGTTGATAATCCATTGTTGCCAAGTGTGAGCTGGTGCACCATATGTGATGGTTAGAACTTGATTCCACCTTATACCCAGTAGTTATAACCTGTTTGTGGTAGCAATCATAGATTCCACACCCAAACATCTACTTTTTACTGTATTTATGTGTATGTGTTATTTATGTATAATAAAGTGTTAACATTTTTTGAAAGTTCCACTTTTTCAAATAGTGGAGGGGATGGTTGTAGTGAGATAGGGTCAAGTGAGGGATAAGGGGGCTAAAAGTGATGTTTTAGCAGAAGGTAACATTGTTCAGGAACATGGGTATGACCATTAGCTACTATATTCAGTATATCATTTCTACTTTGATTACCCCACAGTTTAAAGGAACCTGTTACCAGTAGAGATGAGTGAACTTTCCTGGAACATGTTTGCCAATTTCAAATATAACACGAAAATTACAGATTTTGTTCGGATCGGAAACACAAGCAATTTACAAACAAATAGCTTAACAAGGCTTTGTTCGTAAACTGATTGGATAAAAAATGGAATACTACATTTAATTAAGCCTTTTCTTCTACCTTCTGACAGTGTACGATAATTTTTGATGAGGGTAGGTGTGGGGAGAGGCCAGAACAGCGTTGGACTCCATTTTTTTCCCCGGCTCTTTCTGTATCGATGTTCAAGGCCAGCAGCCAATCAAATCGCAGAAAACATCCACAAGAAGAATATATAAGAGCTTGTGTCATTGGCTGCCAAAGTCTCCTTTCATTGGATATATGAAAAATGGCCATTTGCCATTGTTCGCCATTTTAAGAGTGTTACGGCTTAGGGACCATGCTGCTGCCGCTCCGTGCTACTCCATCTGTGCTATACAAAAGGATAGCTATCTACTCAATTGCTTTTTGGATGGAATACGAGGGCGAGAGTGTCCATTTGGACATTGGCATTTTGTGCTGAGAACAAGCTTGATTCCCAAACCTGTGTGAATTGGCAAACCTGAAAAGGCTGTGTTTGGCCTCAAACCAGTTATTGCGAAATCAGTCAGTTTTCCATAAAAAGACTGTGTTTGGCCTCATGCCACTAATTCTCAAATCCTTCAGTTTGTACTAAAAATGTAATTTTTTTGCCTCAGATACGTTATTGCTGAATCAGTCAGTTTCCCATAAAAAGGCTATGTTTGGCCTCAAACCAGCTACTGCCAAAACAGTAACTTTCCCCTATAAAGGCTGTGTTTGGCCTCTTACCAATAATTCTCAAATCCTTCAGTTTTGCTAAAATAAGGCTTTTTTCGCCTCAAAGCAGTTTATTGGCAAATCAGTAACGTTCCCCTAAAAAGGCTATGTTTGGTCTCTAAGGCTACTTTCACATAAAGATTTTGTCAAATCCGATGCTGTCCGATATAAATCGGACAGCATCGGATCTAGAACTGATCCCTGCAATCGGATGCCAAATAGGCATCCGATCTGACATTCTGAAGGATGAGTTTGCCGGCTCCTCCTGTCACCTGTCACAGCTGTTCTCCCCTGTGTGTCCCCCTCTTCTCCCCTGTGTGTCCCCCTCATCTCCCCTGGTGCTCCCCTTCATCACCCCTGTGTGTCCCCCTCATCACCCCTGTGTGTCCCCCTCATCTCCTCTGGTGCTCCCCCTCTTCTCCCTTCTGTTTCCCCCTCTTTTCCCCTCTGTTTCCCTCTCTTCACCCCTGTGTGTCCCCCTCATGTCCCCCAGTACTCCCCCTCCTTTCCCCTCTCCTCCGGAATAAAAAAAAAAAAAAATCTTTATTCTCACCTATGCACAAATCCCGCGGCACTTCCAGCTGTCTTCTTCTGATCCTAGGACCTCTCGTGATGTCACAGTCACATGACCGATTACCGCGGTAACCGGTCATGTGACTGTGGCATCACGGCAGGTCCTAGAGGCAGGATGTGCTGGAGACGCCGAAGGACTCGTGGACAGGTGAGCATAGATGGTTTATTATTTTTAACCCCTGCCTTACTTAATTTTACTTCCGCAATGTATGTATATACATTGCGGAAGTAAAATTAGATGGTTAGGAGCAGTTTTACTGTACTGAGCATGCTCAGTACAGTAAAATCGGGTCCGAGGGCACATCAGATGTTTCCTCGGACACTGCTCCATAGGGCCCCATGTTAAAAACATCGGACCAAATCGAATGTGCACTAAATGCCATCCGATTTGGTCCGATCCGATTTTGTCCAATTTTATTTTCGGTGCAAAAATCGGAGCATGCTCCGATAAAAAAATCGGACAGAATCGGATCGGACCAAATCGGATGCCATTTAGTGCACATCCGATTTGGTCCGATGCCCATAGGGCTGCATGGGGGCCAAAATCGGTCCGATGCTGTCCGATTTTTATCGGACAGCATCGGAAATAAAAATTCCGGAATGTGAAACCAGCCTAACCAGTGATTCTCAAATCCTTCAGTTTGTACTAAAAAAAGGGCCTTTGTGTTGCCTGGAAGCAGTTTATTGGCTGTGTTTGGCCTCTGACCAGTGATTCTCAAATCCTTGAGTTTGTACTAAAAAGACATTTTTTGCCTCAAACCAGTTACTGCCAAATTAGTTTCCCCTAAAAAAGCTGTGTTTGGCCCCAAATCAGTTATTGCAAAATCAGACAGTTTGTACTAAAATAGGCTGTGTTTGGCCTCAAAGCATTTTATTGCCAAATCACTCACTTTCCCCTAAAAAGACTGTATTTGACCTCTAACCAGTGATTCTCAAATCCTTCAGTTAGTACTAAAAACAGGCATTTTTTTTGCCTGAAAGCAATGTGTTATTAAATCAATCACTTGCCGCAGCACGTATAATGACGCCTACAGTGACTCAAAGCGAGCCAAATGTCATGCAAATGATGTTTCCAGAGTGGGCACAGATCAAGGATCTCTGAACCCTTTGTGATAGTTTTGAAATGGCTAATAAGATGGTTAGCGCTAGCGATACCCTCATCGCATCACTATTCCAATAAAACTATGTGCTGCAGCAAACTTTGAAAAGTTTACGGCATGAAGTGGTGGTACCATAGGAAGAGGAGGAGGAGGAAGATGAGGACGATGCAGAAATGATATCAATATCTCAAAGGACTCTCGTCACACAGTCAGGTGGCATGGCGGGGTGGAGTAGAGCGACAGAGGGGGGGCTCATGGTACTAGACAAAGTGGTAGTGAAGGTGCAGGAGCAAAGGAAAAAATGAAGGAGGATGAGCATGAAGAGATGATGGGCATAGAACAGTCATTATATGTGTAAGGATTGATTTCCCTTTCAGTAGTCTGAGGTTGGCGGGAAAGGACAGAGGAAGGAAGCTCCAATTTTAACGCCGCCAACACGACAAGAACTTGGGCCTCATGAGCGCCTTTTTGCTGCACTATTTGCAACATGATGCCCGTATTGTTAGGATTGAATTAGCAATGACTACTGGGTTGTCACACACTTGGATCCGCGGTACAAGAGTAAATTTAGCCAGATGTTTTCTGCCTTCTACAGAGAAAGTGCTAGAGTATCAAAAAATGCTGCTAGACAATCTTGGGATTGTTTTTCCCCAACACATCAGTGACGGATATAGTCACATCACAGATCTACTCTCCCAACCTGGGGGACGTCAAGTCATCAGCGTAGAAACATTATAAGCAGCAATATTACTGTCAGAAGCAATTTCTGGGGGTTCTCTGACCAATTTTTTAAACCAGCTTATCCACTGGCAGAACAGAGTACAAGTTTGACGCATAGCGAATGACTAAAGAGGATGATGCAGCAGTATCTTGAGCTCAATATCCATGCCATCAGGGGGGGTTTGGACCAATTTGCATTGGTTTCAAAATAGAGGAGTGCTGAGCTCGCAGTCATGCCTTGGAGGATTATAGTATAGTTGGCACACACTAGGAAAAAATTGAGTCGGACTCATTTTTTCCTAAGTGTGTGCAATATACTATAACAGTTACTATTTTGAGCACCACATTAGGTGAGCCAGGTCTTCTTATACTTAATGCCTTGGAGGATTGTCATGTCTGGTAGCCAGCGTTCTCTTAGAACGTGTCCTCAGCACTGCTTGTTGCTTCCTCATGGATAAGCTGTCCTCTGAAAGTGTAGACCACCTAACTTTCATAAACATGAACAAGTCATTGATCTCCAAGGACTTTTCCACCCCGGTGGCAGACTGGGCAGAGTAGATAATGTTCTTTTCATCGTACTGCATTTATCTCGCCATTATACAATTTTTATTCTGGGTCAATTGTTTTCACTTTGGTGATATCTGGCCCTAATTTTTTAAATGTGGAGACTCTTCTTGGGGTATCTTTGCTGTACGTTTCATGCATTTAGCAGGGCTCTCTGAGCACCATGCCTATATCTGAAGCTTGAAATGCCAGGACAGGCCTTGTCACATGCATTCATAATGCACCTTGATAAAAATGTTAACCCTGGGGAATAGATGGCATCTTTTCTGGTGTCTGCTTTAAATTTGGCTATTTTGGCAGCTTTTGGACCCATTTGAAGGTTTTTTGTACGCCCTTGATTTTGCCTCCCATTGATTTCAATGGGGTTCAGAAGTCCGGCGAACTGTTCAGCACACAATTCAGCAAACATATAACTGTTTTGCGAACAGAGCCGAATCCGAACTTTAGAAGGTTCCCTCATCTGAAGTTCCCAAATTTATGTTGCACAAACCACAGATATCATGAATTTCATGTTTCAAGGACAATATACTTTAAGAACCTGTCTGGGAACTATAGCTGGAGACTAAACAAGTCCAACTCTATCCTGTGGTGCTGCAGGTGTGCCAGATATCAGCAAGAGAATCGTCAATCACCTAGAGCAACACAGGGAAGAGTCGGCCAGGGGAGAAGCAGGACTAATTTAATCATTGATCTAAGGTCAGCTTTTTAGGATATATTTTCTCTTAAATACATTAGTGTATGCGACAAAAATATATCAGATAAAAATATATCTGGATAAAATTGTGCAGCCAGATTCGTGATATGGTTTGGGCAGCAAGTGACAGATTTTCATGGTGTAGTAAATTAGTTTCACTTTCAAGTAGAAGTTCCACTTTATGCAAGTGTTCATTCTTTGGTCTCATAACTGAGCCTAAAGTTGGGGTTACACATACCGATGTTCCAGCAACCCGATCAACAATCCGACTGGACCATGATCGCTGGAACATCAGTATGTTATCACGGGTGAGATGCCAGACAGGTAGATCTCACCAGCGATCACCCAGCAATGCGCCGACACCCGACGGTCGCTGGGATCAGTCAGGGTGTCGGGCGCACACTGGGTGTCGCTGGTCGTTGCCCCCGTCACACATGCCGATGCATGTGTGCTAGCAGGAGACCAGCGACCGAAAAATGGTCCCGGCCATTGCTGGTCGCTGCGGCATGTCACACGCAGCGATGTCGCTACCGAGGTCGCTGCAATGTCACAAACCCTATGATGTTGCAGCGATATCGTTACCGATATCGCTACGTGTAACCCGGCCTTAATGCTCTGTGGTGTAGTACATAGTATAATTTTCAAAATTGTATCACTTACCTACCAATGCTTTTTTAAGGCATGCCTCAAATTTCGTGATGGTGACACTTGCTTGGAAACCTGCTCTTGGACAAATACTTACAACATAAGAAAAAATCTAGTAGAAGCTGGCAAAAAAAAGTATAGTTGTGGACTCTCATGTGTGAATAAGTGTCCATGTAAGTAACTTTGTTTATACCTTTTATACATTGATTATGTATTCCCTAAGACCTCCACATGCATTTGCGCTGAGGTCCTGGGTTCAACTCCTACCAAGAACAACATCTGCAAGGAGTTTGTATGTCTCCCTGTGTTTGAGAGGGTTTCCTCCGGGTATTCCGGTTTCCTCCCACATTGCAAAGATTACTCATAGGATTTTAGATTGTGATCCTCAACAGGGATAGCATTACTGATGTATGCAAAGTGATATGGAACTAATACTGCTAAATAAATAAACATCCCTTGACATGTTTGTTTGTTCTCATCACCAAGGCCAAGATCATTTGTCAGTTAGATCAGTGTCCATCTGTTAAATTTATGCTCTTAGGATGATATGCCGCAGGATCCGCGCTGCTGATGAAGTAAAACCAGAAGATCGGAGTGTCTGGAAATGATGTAGCTTTAATCCGACGCGTTTCAGAGCCAAACCCAGCTCCTTCCTCAGGGACAATCTTGTCCCTGAGGAAGGAGCTGGGTTTGTCTCCGAAAGAAGCTGGGTTTGTCTCAGAAATGTGTCGGATTAAAGCTACATCATTTCCAGACACTCCAGTCTTCTGGTTTTACTTTATCAGCAGTGTGGATTCTGCAGCACATCATCCTAAGAACATAATCTTGAACCGCGGTTACCCGTGGATGTGTGGATCCTGCAGCAGCTGATCTCTGAGCGCTCAAACTTGGTTATGGGTGCATACAACCTCATAAGGTGAGCAGATTCTGTCATTTTTTTCCACATATCTTTTCCTAAAAAGATAAAACCCTATTGCCATTACTCACATTCTAGAATCTGTTAAATTTAGACATTTGGGAAGCAGAGATTGTGACATCTCATAGACTTTCATTATTACGATGTCACTGATACCCAGTTGAAATAAAGTCTGCTGATCTCTTTTCTCATATCGCAATTATTCTTCTACTTCTTTTTTTTTTTTTACTTTCGATATTTTGACTTGTGCTCGCTCATGTTGGCTGACTCTTGTTCTTTTTAAAAATGTATAAATGACTGTTTTTGTTGTTCCCAATGGCCCATGGGAATATTCAAGCACCTGCGATCACAGTATGCCAAGATTATATTGTTCACTTACCCTGTCAGGTTTTATCAAGCTTATTAGAACACAGTGATGCATGCTCCTCATCAAAATTGGTCATATTCCTCCTGATTCCCTTATAACATTAAAAATAAACATAAAATTAGCAAAATATGTAGCTGAACTGGAGAATGGTACAGTTAAAGAAAGACTTGTGCAGCTGGCATATCATCATTACACACATCCATTACACAGTGCATAGCAGGGACAATATAAGATTATCTCAGCCCAGGAGATGTGGTATGATCAGACCATGTCCCTGTACTGTCATACACATCCAATACACAGTACATAGCAGGGGCACATATAAGATTATCTCGCACAGGAGGTGTGTATGATTAGACCATGTCCCTGTCAACGGTCTATGACACATTTCATTACATAGTACAACAGCAGGACACAAAATATAAGATTATCTGCAACAGGAGATGGTAGTATGATCAGACCATGTCCTGTATGGTCAGACACACATCCATTACACAGTCATAGCAGGGACACATATATAAGATTATCTCAGCACTAGCGGTGTGGCATGATCAGACATGTCCCTGTAGGTCATACACATCCAATACACAGTACATAGCAGGGACACATATATAAGATTATCTCAGCACAGGAGTGTGGTATGATCAGACCATGTCCCTGTACGGTCATAAACATCCATTACACAGTACATAGCAGGGACACATAGGCGAGGGTCAGATTAGCGGGTTTTTTTTCTCATCCCATAGGCAGCGCACCGCCATAGCCTAATGTTAAAGCTTTCAGGACCCTGGATAGCGGCGGATACAGTACGCACATTACGTACTGTACCTCCTCCACAGCGAGGACCGCCGGCTTTAATTCATAAAATAGTAAAAGCCGACAATAGCCTGCAATACTGTAATACACCATATTAACCCTTCATATGCTGCCCCATATGGTCACCATGTCTCTAGGGAAGGTGAACACTCCCTAGAGACATGGTGCCCACATATTATATTAACATTAACTTTTTGTTCATCCTCGCAGCCGCGGGGATGAACAAAGAATCCGGCAATCGGATTGCACATTAGGAGTAATCCGGTTACCAGATCCGGGTTTAAACACACATTTTGAAGCCAAGATGTGTCTGAAGGCACATGCGATCGGGATGCGGTAATGCAATGAGCCTTCTAAATGTGACTCTAGCCATATATAAGATTATCTCAGCACAGGAACATTTTTTTTTAGACACATCCAATTGTGGAACTTATTATTATTTCAAGATCTCTTGATTAAAATCAACTTTAAAATTAACTATGTTCATGGGATAAAATATTTAAATGTTTTGAAAAGTGGCTAAGTTTTTGGGAAACTCAAAGGAGTGCTAAAATGATGTGACTTTTTAAGTTCTCTTGCCATTTTTGCACAGCTCCAACAAAGTGGGTGAAGCGAAGGAGGCACTGGGTGGCGAGTGCTGGTGTTCATTACATCATAAACCTAAGGGTATGTGCCCACATGACATTTTTCCTGTGTTTCTGCTGCGGTTTCTGCATGCAGTTTACCCCTTTGGGGATAAACGTGATAAAAACGGAGGACCTGAAGTAGCAAATCTCTTGGCAAGGACTCTAGAGATCCTTGAAACCACGACTGGTTTTGCAGCATTCAGGACTGCTGGAAAACATCTTGTGGGCACATACCCCAACTCCAGTCTTTGAATAGAATAATATCAGTGGTGAGGTGAACATGAAAGTGTGTTCCACTTCTACAATGGTCCTGATTCATGGAGAGGCACATGCGTCTGACTCTTGCACACCTGTGCATCAAGACCATTGTTCTTAATATGGTTGCTAATGATAGACACTCTTCTGTTTGCCTGTAATGACATAATATACGGAGGAAGCACAGATCTAGGCTTTGTTAGATTATTTTTGTTCCTAAATAATGGTAGAGTGAATTATCCCTTTAATAGTATGGCTTGTTCTGCATTCTTTTCGTTCATTAATTGTTTCGTTCATTATTGTGATACATTAAACTAATGCTTTGTGTTTTTTGTTTTATTTTCAGATAAATATGCTGTATCAGCTCTGGATCTTGTAAACATTCATGTAATTTGGGCGCTTTTGACTTAGGCGAAAACAATGTATATAATTGTAAAATGTATGAAAAACCATGTGAACAAGGTTTGTTTATTAACAATTACAACCTATATATTAAAACTAATCTTTAAAAAACATATAGTTTTCAGGGTTGGTGCAAATTGATTCGCACAATCTATTCCGTCAGCCACAAAAGTGGTCTGTGGGGGCTGTAATGGGAAGGAGAAGTACCACCTCTTACCCAACAGGGTCCACAGCTCTCCTTTTGATTAGCTGGTCTGCCGCCATATGACATGTGACATGTGCATCATGCAGGGTACTGTTGATTACCCAACAAGACCCTTTAGTACACATGAGAGAATAACAATAGCCTGAAGAAGGTTTTGTTTAAATGGATTGTGCCACTAACAATTGTACAATTTGTTTAATAGATCTTAGAGAAAAATAAGTTCTACAACTGTAAAATGTGTATTACAACACAGAAATAATTAGCTGCGATCCATGGCTGTAATGTTTGTATGCTCTTTTACTTCCTCTCCTACACAAGAGCTGTGGTATATCTGACCTGTTCCTACATGGTAAGATACATACATTACACGGGGGCACATATATAAGGCTAGGGTCACACTGAGCGCTGCACCTGCCTGCACGGTTTTCCTCTGTGCTCAGGATTACCGCAGTCCAGACAGCTTTGTGTGTGGCCAGTAACTATGGTACACATCGGGTAACTAAGGGCAGCGTTCGCCTGAAGTTCCCGACATTACCGCTGGCGGTTACAGCAGGCTGAGCTCTGCTGTAACGGAAACCGGCTGCCGCAGGTGCAGCACTCAGTGTGACCTTAGCCTAAGACAGAGGTGTATCTAGGTTTTTTTGGCAGCCAGGGCAAGAATTCAGTTTGGCACCCCCCAAGTGGTTTGAGTAGTCGTCATGTGACTGATCATTCATATTTGATTTGCATACTTACAGTCATGTGCCGACAAGATTTTTTACCTAATTCTCTCAATGTTCAATGTACTCCCCCCACCCTCTATCCCCAGTTTGGCTCACATATACTCCCCCAGTTGGTCTCACATATACCACCCTACCTTCTATCCCCAGTTTGGTTCAAATACACTCCCCCCAGATTGGCTCACATATACTCCCCTTACCTTCTATCCCCAGTTTGGCTCACAGATACTCACCCCAGTTTGGCTCACATATACTCCCCCACCTTCTATTCCTAATTTGCCTCACATACACTCCCCCCAGTTTGGCTCACATATACTCATATACTCCCTCCACCCTCTATCCCCAGTTTGGCTCACATATACTCCCCCACAGTTTATCTCACATATAATCCTCCTACCTTCTATCCCCAGTTAGGCTCACATATACTCCCCCCCCAGTTTGGCTCACATATACCCCCCTCACCCTCTATCCCCAGTTTGGCTCACATACACTCCCCCTATTCTCAATCCCAGTTTGGCTCACATATACTCCCCCACCCTTTCACCCCAATTTGGCTGACATATACTGTCCCCACCTCTCTCCCCAAGGTTGGCTCACATATACTCCTCCCACCCTCTATCCGAGTTTGGCTCACATATACTCCCCAGTTTGTCTCGCATATACTCCACTATCCTCTAGCCCAGTTTGACTCAAATATACTCCCCCAGTTTGGCTCACATATACTCCCCCCACCCTCTCCCCCACTTTAGCTCACACATACTCACCCACTTTGTCTCACACATACTCCACCTACCTTCTATCCCCAGTTTGGCTCACATATACTCACCCCAGTTTGAGCCACATATGCTCCCCCCCTGTTTGCTTCACAAATACTCGCCCCACCCTCTCCCCCCACTTTGGTTCACATATACTCCCCACTCTCTCCCCCTACGTTGGCTCACATATACTCCTCCCATCCTCTGCCCCCACTTTGGCTCATATATCCTCCCCCTACCTCTCCCCACCCACTTTGGCTCACATATACTACCCCACCCTCTCTCTCTGCAATCAATTACATAAATCTTTGGGGTTTTCAGCTCCTGTATTTGGAACACTTTTCACCTTTCCTGCCACCTCAGCACAGCAGGGCCACCAAGTGATGTCAGCAGCGTGATCAGCTGATCTGATCATGTTAATAATGTCCCCCTGGCCCAGAAGTGTCAGGAATCAGTGTTTTCACTGTACAGGCATCTTATAGCCGCCTAAACAATGGATTTTAAGGAGCCGATGCACTGCAGATTCTCTGCTCCTGCTGTCAACTTACCACAGGAGCAGAGAAAAGCCGTCTCCCACAGCGGCCTTGCGGGGAGAGACCTCAGGCACTGCTGCAGGAGGCCTGATGGCAACCCTTTGCCTGCTATGCCAATTGAGGAACTTATTTTTAATCTACGATCAGTTAATTAAAATGTACAATTGTTTGTGGTATAACCCCTTTAATACATACATACATTATGAGCACTACATACTAATTTTTATCCCTTTACCATTTCATTTTTTTTAGTCCTCCCCTGTAGTTTGTCTTTCTGCTGTAAGCCGACCCCACCCTTCTCTCTCATCCAGACTTATCTGAGGGGTGTTCGGCTTACAGCAGAAAGACAAACTCACAGGGGAGGAATAAAAAAAAACCCAAATAATGATATCTTGCTGCAGACATCAATCACCTCAGGCCAGTGGCATAACTAGAGTCTGGTGAGTGCTGATGCGAAATTTAGACCTTGTCCAAATCCCCCCCCCCACAAATTGATGAAATGTATGGGCCTCATGTAACATTCTTAAACCTTTAAAGACTCACAAATTGACCCCTCTCCCCATTCATTATGTATTAATGTCCCTCATCCTGCTATATATGGTCCTCCTCCTGGAATATGGCCCTTATCATGGTATATATGTCCCCCATTCTAGTTTATATGGTCCGCCTCCCCTCCCATCACCATAGTCGTCCAATTATTATAATGCATCCCCATATCCCTCCATATATAATAATGTACCCCCATAGTCCTCTATGTATTATAATGCATCCCGTAGTCCTCCATTCATAAGGTAGTCCCCATAGTCATTAAATTATTATAATGAACCCTCATTATCCTCCATATAATATAATGCAGCCTCACATCCCTCCATATATCATAATGCAGCCTCATAGCCCTCATTATAACATAATGCAGCCTCATAGCCCTCCTTATAGCATAATACAGCCTCATATCCTCTCCATATAGTATAATGCAGCCTAATAGCTTTTCCATATAGTATAATGCAGCCTCATAGCCTCTCCATATACAGTAGTATAATACAGCCTCATAGCCCTCCATATCACATAATACAGCCTTGTAGCTCTACATATAGTGCAGTCTCAAAACTTTCCATACATTACAGCCTCAATACTCTCCATATAGTGCAGCCTCTAAATTCTCCATATGATGCAGCCTCAAAACCTACCATATAGTGCAAGCTCATAACTTTCCATATAGTGCAGCCTCAAAACTCTCCACATAGTGCCGCCTTATATATGCAACCTCATATCTCTACATATAGTACTGTATTATATATACAGCCTTATCTCTCCCATGTAGTGCAGTATTATACTGTGTATGCAACCTTATAGCTTTCCATATAGTGCAGCCTTATTATGTGCAGCCTCTTATCTCCCATATAGTGCATTATTATATATGCAGCCTTATATCACTCCATACAGTGGAGTATTATACTGTATATGCAGTCTTAAATCTTTAAATCTTTCCATATAGTGCAGCCTTATTATGTGCAGCCGCATATCTTTCCATATAGTTCAGTATTATATATGCAGCCTTATATCTCCCATATAGTGCAGTATTATATATGCAGTCTTATATCTCTCCATACAGTGTAGTATTATACTGTATATGCAGCCTTATATCTTTCCATATATTGCAGCCTTATTATGTGCAGCCTCATATCTGTCCATATAGTGTAGTATTATATAAGCAGCCTTATATCTCCCATATAGTGCAGTAATATACTGTATATGCAGCCTTATATCTCTCCATATAGTGCAGTATTATATATGCAGCCTTATATCTCCTATATAATGCAGTATTATACTGTATATGCAGCCTTATATGTTTCCATATAGTGCAGCCTTGTTATGTGCAGCCTCATATCTCTCCATTTAGTGCAGTATTATATATGCAGACTTATATCTCTCCATACAGTGCAGTATTATACAGTATATGCAGCCTTATAGCTTTCCATATAGTGCAGCCTTATTATGTGCAGCATTATATCTCTCCATATAGTGCAGTGTTATATATGCAGCCTTATATATGAAACCCCTCTCCTCCCCTCCCATAATTCTCTGGCCATGCTACACTCACTTATTAAAAAAACAAATCTGTACTTACCTCTCCTGGTTCCCTCGCTGCTCCAGCGGTCTGCTGAAAATTCAAGACTCAAGAGAAGGAGGAGGAGGTGCTGGCCTGCTGTATGCGATCCCCAGTGGAACACACAAAGAAAGCTGGCAGGTCAGAGGACGCGAGGGACGGGTGCAGCAGCAAGAAGTAGGAGGTTTCCTTCCCCTCCTGTCCTTTCCCTGACAAACGGGCCCCAAAGCAGCCTGTGCTGCTGCGTTTTCACATGGATGTGTGTCCTCAGGGACGCACATCCATTTGAAGCAGGAACTGCGATAGGCGTGTGCAGGGGATGGCTGGCAGCGCGGGCCCCTTATAGGTCTGGGCCCCGTCTCAGCCACGACCCCTGCGACTGCGATCATTACGCCACTTCCTGCTGCAGTAATTTACAACTGGTTAAATCCTGGTGGTTGGTTTCCTGTAAACAAAAGGAAGATCTGGACACATGGGAGGTGGGTCACATTTTCTAAAGATCTGTGTTCAGTTCTTCTTCCGGAAATATTTCTGTTTCCTTTGCTGATCATTTAAGAAACATATGACAGAATAGCAACTATTGTTAAAAATAACTATCAGGGATGAAAAAGGCAATTTTACCATCCAAAGTCAATATTAATAGAAGTTTGAGTAAAGTTGCAATCTTTAACCACATCATGACTGTGCTATTTTTCATTTCTTCGTTTTTGTTTTTTCCTCTCCTTTTTCCAAAAGTCATAACATTCTTATTTTTCTGTCTACATAACCCTATTAGTGCTTGGTTATTGTGTGAAATTTCAATAAAAGTTAAATTCCATAATTGTTTTTTTATTTTTTTATTTATCATGTTCACTATATAGTAAAACTGACCTGGCAGTATGATTTCCTAGGTTAGCATAAGTTTGTAGATACCAAGTATGCATACTTTTTTTTATTATTTAATTGTGAAAAAAATTGCTGAAATTTATTTTAAAAAAGCGGCGCATGTGTCAATATTTTCTGTAACGATCTAATTTTTTCTGATTTGGGAGGTATGAGGGCTAATTTTTTTCACCCTGAGCTGACATTTTTAGAAATACCATTTTTAGTAAATGTGATGCTTTAATTGCCTGTTTTTGCATTCTATTGCAATGTTGAGGTTGCCCGAAAAATGTAATTCTGATGTTTAGAATTTTCTTTTTTTCATTATGCTGTTTACCATTTGGATTAATTAATTAACATAAATTGCACTGTCCTGTCTGTACCCAACTTCCGTCCAGATGTCCCCGCATGACATGCCCTACACTTCCGGTCAAGCAACCATATTTCCATACCCAGTGATGAGTATGGAAATATGTTGGCCGCAGCCTGGTACACGCTCCCTCTTGCCACTCCCAGCAGTCTGCCCAGTGTCACCCCCACCCGATCACCCACACCCGGTTCCCACACCCCGCCGGTCCCCTCCACAAAACTATATAAAGTTTTAGCCCTGGCACACATCACATGAAAAAAGAAAAGCGGAAAATAGTAGTTGCTTTTCAGGTTTTTTAATTTTCAGTGCAAAGTGTGTAGTTTCCAAAAAAACGACATTTCGGCTCAGGCACGAGCCTTCCTCAGGAAGACAATCTATATACAGAATCATACAAAGCAGAGTATTACATATAGTTCTTCAATAACAGTATTATAACGTAGCAAAAAAAAATAGGGTAATAGTTTAGAGCCTTAGGTGTTCTATATATAGCTTTGGGGATAAGTGAAAATAAAATAGTGAGGGTGCATATAGTGAGGTGCCATATTTGTGTGTTCTATGTAAGGAAACAAAGAGGAAATGGAGAAAAATAGTGAGTACATGAAGGAATATATTGCTTAGAGATGGATAGGGTGAGATGAGAAAGAGAAAAGATGCAGGATGTGAGGAGAGATGGGAGGGCTTGTAGGATGTGGAACATAAAGAAGATCCAGAGAGAAGAGGGTTCAAGTGTCTTACTGGAAGGCAGAATGAAGAGGGATGAGATTCATGTTCCTCATCCAACAAGCCCTCCCATATCTCCTCACAACTTTTTCTTCCTTTCCTCTTTGTTTCCTTACATAGAACACCAAATATGGCACCTCACTATGTGCACTCTTGAGCACCTAATTAGTTGATAAGCTTGATGCTACACTTCTAACCCCCCACAAAATTGTCACCACAGCCCGCCGCAAGTGGTGTGCCCCCAGGGCTGTAGGGTACTCGGAACTGGGCTTTAATACTTCTGGGGAGTCACAGGGGTTGAGACCCGGCTCCGTGACCCTGAGTATCAAAAGAAAGTTCAGGGATTAAGGCTTTTGGGGATAATTGTAGTGACGCCACCCGTGATGTTTGGCTATTGATGGCTGACACTGCAGTGCGGGACCTCTGAGCATGATTAAGATGCAGCTAAGGTGATATCGCTCCCCACAGGTGAAGCGGTTCCCTAAGGCAACTGGTATGGTCTGCCGCTGTGCAGGCCACGAGATTATTCAGGCTGAGGGAGACGGACGAGCCCTACTGGGGCAGGTTCTCTGTGGCCTTCTTGGCTTATCAGTCGGTGTCTCCGCAGGGGGGAGATAAACAGTCTCACACACAGCTTCTGAGTTTTATACCCGTTTACTTAGTGTTCACTTTAGCAATGCCGCGGGTACTTTTCCTTGCTAAGTCTCAGTCCAGATAGTCCTCAAAGAGGCGGGATAGCTCGTCCAAGACACCTCTTTATGTTCCTTTCTCTCACAGGTTGCTCTACCAGCGCTAACTGCCTGCCTCTCTCCTGTTGGCGACTCTGCACACAGAGCCCCAATCCGGCAGCTATGAGTCCTGTTGGCGAACTGTACCAAGTCCCTTGACCCTAATACGGCTACCTTCTCGGCAGATGTGTCGAGTGTCGGCCACAGCTCCTCTAGATCTTGTGGCCTCTGGTTCTGTGGTTGGAGTTTGGAGTCTCCTCGCTACCTTAAGGGCCAGGCCCCTGGTTCCCAAACCAGCCCTTCCGTCTGACTCCAGTCAAACTTGGATTCGGGTGCATGGGTGGTTCTCTCTACCTCTGCCTGTGTTCCTAGGCCTCCCTTTGCCTTGCTTACTATCTGTTGTTCTGCAACCCAGGACGAGCTCCTCACTGCTCAAATCCTCTGGGTCCTTACTCCTTGTCGCTCTCCTCTCTCTCCTTCACTAACTTCTCACCCCACGCTTTCCTTTCCTCTGTCCCCTGACTGAGCCCTCCCTTATCGGGTCCGCCCACTGTCCCTAGAACCGGGTGTGTTGGGTGCTTGGTAGGTGTCTTCAGTCTTACCATCCCATTTCCCTGAGAACAGGGATACCACACCTGTGGAATGGGTGCAGGACCACTTGTGGCGACCAGATCGCAGTGGTGCCACACAAGTACAACAGAAATAGATGCTCCAAGACCTGTGGTGAAGTCACAATCATGGGCAGAGACACAGATCACATGACCCTGAAGTTACCAAAGGTCTTTTCCCAATGTGCCCTAGTCTGCCTGCTCACCCCCACTGTGCCCACTACCCCACTGTGCCTACCACCCCCTCTGTGCCCACTCACTCCTGCTGTGTCCACTCACCTCTGGTGTGTCCAGCCTGGTTTGCCAGCTCACCCCTGCTGTGCCCACTCACCTCTGCTGTGCTCTGCTCACCCCCTCTGTGCCCTGCTCACCCTTGCTGTGCCTTGCTCACCTCTGCTGTACCCTGCTCTGCCCTGCTTACCCCCACTGTGCCCACTCACCCCCACTGCTCACCACCACTGTTCCCACTCAACTCCACTCTGCCCTGCTCATGCCCGCTGTGCCCACTCACTGCTGCTGTGCCCATTCACCCCTGCTGTGCTCTGCTATTCCCTGCTGTACCCACTTACCCTCACTGTACCCTGATCACTCCTGCTGTGCCCTGCTCACCCCTGCTGTTTTTCCCTGCTCTCCCCTGCTCTGGTCACCCTTGCTGTGCCCACTCACCTCCACTGTACCCTGCTCACCCCTGCTGTGTCCTGCTCACCCCTGCTGTGCCCTGCTCTCCCCTACTGTGCCCTACTATCCCTTACTCTTCTTTGCTCTGCTCACCCTGCTGTGCCCCTCACCCTCACTGTGCTCACTCACCCCCGCAGCATGAGAGTGAGCACAAGGGGAAAGCAACCACCATGGGGAGGCAGATCCACCTTGGGGGGCACAGCAGCGACAGGGGGTGGGCAATGAGACAACACTGGGGTGCCAGAGAGCAACCACAGGGAGGAAGAAAGACAGCACAGATGGGCACAGAGAGTAACCACAGGGTGCAGAACGACAACACAGGGGGCGCCAAAAAAGGAGGCCAAAAAGACAGCACAGGTTGGGAGCCAGAGAGCACGCATGGGGGGAGCCAGAGAGCTAACATGGGGAGGCAAAGAGCAGGCACAAAGCTGTGTACAGGCGGGCAGTGAGTGCACATGGGGGGCAGGTAGCGCATACAGGGTGGTGGCACAGAGCACACACAGGTGGGATAGCACACAGCGCACACAGGTGGGGGTACAGAACGCACACAGGGGAGGCCAGAGAGTGGACACAGGGCACAGCACATGCATTGGAAGGGCAGAGAGTGCACATGGAGGGCAGAGAGAGAGCTCACGGGGGGCAGAGAGAGCGTACCAAGGGAGAACACAGTGCTCACAGGGGGTTAAGGGCCGCTGCCCCCAGAACCTCATAGCCACAGAGCCCACATCCCATTGTCATGTCACCGCCCATCCAATGCGATAGCGTCAGGCTCCCATCTAGGTTTACTTTATATTTTGATAGATTGGACATTTTTGAATGCAACAATACCAAATACAGTTGTGGCCAAAAGTATTGACACTCCTGCAATTCTGTTAGATAATACTTGTCTTCAATGAAAAAACACAAAAGAGAATTGTCCTAAAGCCAAATTGGATATAATTCCACACCAAACATAAATAAGGGGGTGGACAAAAGTATTGGCACTGTTAGAAAAATAATTTCTTCTCTAATTTGTGTAATTAACAGCACCTGTAACTTACCTGTGGCACCCAACAGGTGTTGGCAATAACTAAATCACACTTGCAGCCAGTTGAAATGGATTATTGACTCAACCTCTGTCCTGTATCCTTGTGTGTACCACATTGAGCATGGAGAAAAGAAAGAAGACCAAAGAACTGTCTGAGGACTTGAGAAACCAAATTGTGAGGAAGCATGAGCAATCTCAAGGCTGCAAGTCCATCTCCAAAGACCTAAATGTTCCTGTATCTACCGTGTGCAGTGTCATCAAGAAGTTTAAAGCCCATGACACTGTGGCTAACCTCCTTAGATGTGGACGTAAAAGAAAAATTGTCGAGAGATTTCAACGCAAGATTGTGCGGATGGTGGATAAAGAGCCTCGACTAACATCTAAACAAGTTCAAGCTGCTCTGCAGTCCGAGGGTACAACAGAGTCAACCCGTACTATCCGTCGGCGTCTGAATGAAAAGGGACTGTATGGTAGGATACCCAGGAAGACCCCACTTCTTACCCCGAGACATAAAAAAGCCAGGCTGGAGTTTGGAGTTTTGTGTGAAATGATCAATGTTTTGCTTTTTGCTTCATTCTCTTTTGTGTTTTTTCATTAAAGACAAATTAAATGAAGATAATAATACCAAAGAATTTGTGATTGCAATCATTTTCAGGAAGAAGCGGAGTATTATCTGAAAGAATTGCAGGGTGTCAGTACTTTTGGCCACAACTGTATAAGTATTTCTTTTATTCTTTCATTTCCATAGTCCTTTTTTTTTTTTTTTTTTTTATTTTTAAAAACTTTTTTCTCACTTTTTGTTGTATTTACTAGTCCCCTTTAGAGATTTGAATCTGGGATAGGCTGATTACTAGTGCTGTACATGGCAGTGCATCAGCATCGTTCTGTACAGCCCAAACAATCATTTCTGGCACTCAGCCAGTGTTTAAAGGAAGAACATCTTCACAGACACAGAGGACATCAGCTGACCCCTTGTTGTCATGACAATATATTAGCTCCTCACAATCACTTCACAGGGCCACCGATGATAGCAATCCCCTCCGAAGTATGTTACATTCATCTGTTAGAGATTGACAGTTAACTAGTCACCCAGCTTCCGGACCCGCTCATGAACCTCAAGCATTTTGACTGCGTAATCCCCCCTTAATTGGTTAAAGTCAGACTTAGCCCGCCTACCATATCTGCCAATGACTCACCCAGGCCAGGGAACTCAGATCTCAGGCCAGTCTGGAGGTCACGGGTGGCGGTGCCTGAGGCTGTGGCCCTGGTGATCAACGAAAAAGGGAAAAATAAAAATAATAAAAGATAAAGAATAAAGTTTGTTCGTGACGCCACCTGTAGGTCCCGGTGATGGCACCGGCCTGCTGGAACTCCGGAGGATGGGTGGCAGCAAGATGGAGTAGCTTCCCTACAGGAGGAGCTGGGTCCCCGGGGCATTGGAAGTAGGAATGGATGGTGGAGTACATCAGCACAGTCACTGTGGAGCAAGGCAGGTAAATCACAGTTCAAGGAACAAATCACTGACACATTGCTCACTCTGAACGGGTATTTTACTCCGGTATTCTGCAGGGTTACAGGGTAATGCAGTTCTATTTGCAGAGTAGTGGACCGGGTGGTTCTGGCAATGAGCAGTGTGCCTCTGAAGCTCCAATGGTTTTCCTTCTCTATCACGCTCACTGTCCCTTGCTCTGCTGCCCTGCACGGATCCCGCTTTTTAGACCAGGCCCATCGAGATATATGAGATCCCCTTATCTCTCCAAGGAGACCCCAACTCTGTTTAGCGCTTCTGGTGAGGACCGTGCTTGGTGTAGGGCTCCTAGAAAGTCATTGACCACTCCGGGTTTGTGGTTCAGGGATGTAGCCGGCTGAGACACTTTGGAGCCGTTACTCCGGGTTTGGACTGGGCTAGGATATTCAGTTACCCGTTCTGTTCTTGGCCCCTTTCTCTTTTAGTCACCAGGTTGAGGTGCCCTCCCTGTTAGCTTCTCTCTGCTGTTCTGTAGCTCTCCAACTCTGCTTCATCTGCAGCTTCTCCTTTTCGCTTCTTCCACTAACTTCTGGCTCTACTGCACTCACTTCTAACCAACTCGTCTCTTGACTAACTCCTTACTGCTTTCCCCACTTGCTTTATTACCTAGCCTCTCTCCCACCAGACCAGTTACCCAAGTAATGGACATCTAATTGGTTCTCTATCACTAGATGTTTGCATGTGGTTGCTGGAGCTTCAGGCTTATTCTACCCATTACCAAAACAAAGCATACAGCACCTTCAGTTGGGGTGCAGTACCCTTTTGTGACGCACTCTTAGTGGGGCGCCAAACCAACATTTGTGATTGGTTGCCAGTATGGCAACTAAATTGATGTCGGATTACTGTAAATCAAATAAATAATTGTAAAACTTGATTCGCACTTCGCCATATTTTTGATTGCCTACTAAGGTAACCCAGGCAGCTGGAGGCTGGAATTCTCATCATGGTGAGGCTCATGCGTTCTGGACCCCCACGCTAAAAATTGCAACCTTCAGGTGCACAGACTTGGCGCCTCCATGAAAAATGCCAAAAACGAAGGTTACCACGCCTTTCCAGTTGCCCTAGTGCTGGCCGACTGGGTAAAAAAGCAGTAATGTCAGCTGACAGCAAGCCAGAGATTAGTAACGTTGAGGCATCAATCAGATACTTGATATTACTATCCAAGTCAGTAAGGGCACAAATAAAAATACAACAAATTAATATTTTATTTGAAAAACAACATCCAGACATTCCACTTTCCAAAAAATAATTTGTAAAAATAATTAGAAAAAAACAAAACAAAAACAACCAAAATGAAACCAAATAAATGCTGAAATCATTGCAGCATATGGGGGGCAAGATTAGTGACTGCATCCCCCATATGGTGGAACAGCAGGCACTGCGCATCTCCTGGCAGTGTGACAAGCCATGATTTCCCTAAGGTTGTCTCAGATTACATAGCAGGTATCACCCAGCAGGAAATCCCACTTTGTGACTTGGGATAACCTCAGTGGTGTCAGCACTCGTAATACATGCTGTCTTGTGAGAGCAGCGAGATGTAGTGGTATTTCTCACCAGGCTTGTGAGACAGCGCGTGTGAGGACCAGTCATGTCAGGGAGTGCAGTGCAGTTCAAACTTGTGGGATAGCATGTGTGGCCCCTCGAGTCTGAACTGCATTAAGGTTTGTGATGACCCCGCTTGTCACACTGTAACCAGTGCTGCATGCCTGGTCTCACAGCATATGGGGAAAGCTCGTAAGGCCCTGTGCCCACATTGAGTTGTTTGATGCAATTTTTGAAGTTGATTTTGAGAGTCGGGATCAAAATCTGCATGTCTATCCTGCTGTCTGTCCAGCAAAGTCTATGAGAGTTCAGAAGTGCTGTGCCAATGATGTTTTTTCCTTGCAGATTTAGCACAAATTTGGGAACAAAAAAAGGAAATCTGTAATATATCTTCAAGGAATAAAAGCAACGAGGGCACAGCACTTCTGAACTGTCATAGACTTTGCTGGCCTCAGGATAGACATGCAGACTTTTTATGCAGATTCTCAAAATCTGCTTAAAAAACTCAACAACACACCGTGGGTACAAGGATTAAGAGGGTCCTGGAGAGCCACAGTTGCAAACAGTGCAATTTTCAGGATTTCATTACAATTGCAAAATGTGTTAGAATCATCACCTTTGCAAGTAATGGAACTAAAAACTGTGCAATGCTAAGGAAATCCTGGAAACATGCATTGTTTTATGCCCTTGAGGACTTCAGTTGCCCAGCCCTGTTCTACAGGAGTATGTGTAGTGTCTTGCATTTCTATACCTCGCACTTCAGGCCACAGACCTGCAGCTTTTTTGCCAGCATGTGTAGTGCAGTATGAAAGCACCTTTTAGTTTGCAGAAACAGTCCAGCACACAAGGAGTGCAGTAAAAAAATCATTACTGTAGCAACTTATAATAAAATGCACATGTTGGTACATGATTAATTTTTCATATTTACAGTTGTGCTCAAAAGTTTACAAACCATGGCAGAATATTTGCTTTCTTGGCCTTTTTTACAGAGAATATGATAACACAAAAACTTTTTTCTATTCATGACTATTGGTTGGGTGAAACCATTTATTGTCAAACTACTATGTCTTGTCTTTTTAAATCATAATGACAACCAAAAACATCCAAATGACCCTGATCAAAAGTTCACATAACCTGGTGATTTTGGCCTGATAACTTGCACAGAAGTTGACACAAATGGGTTTGAATGGCTAATAACGGTAACATCCTCAATGGGTTTCAGGGATTCAGACAGACTCTTTCATCTTTCATCAAGCCACTGACATTTCTGAATTGTGAGTCACGGGGAAAGCAAAAGAATTGCCAGTGGATCTACGGAAAAAGACAGTTGAACAGTATAAAACAGGGAAGGGATACAAAAAT